>JAKWJA010002493.1:7068322-8272794 GCA_027704765.1 Solanum habrochaites
TATTTGGAGCATTTTTATTTGGAACCAGGTTCTTAGCCGTATCAGTCTTTTCCTTTTTGGTGAACTTAACATTTTTCTGAAAAGCCTCAAATAAAGCTTTACATTGATTCTTTAAATGACATGAGTTTCCACAATGAGTGCATAAACTTTTAGACATGTGAATAGTGTGTGACACAAGATTATTCTGTTTTTTAAAACCTATCCCACTTCGACTAGTGGTTTGCCTTTCTTGAATCTGAGTTAAAATTTCAGAAGACCTGGTCCATCTAAGATTTCTTTCCAGATCCAGTTTGGTATGATCAAGATTTTATTGTAGCAACCTATTTCTTTCTGTTAAAGCTTGACATTTTATGATTAACAATTTTATTTTTTCTTCTAGAGCTAATTGAAGTTCACTAGCAGAGTTTTTGCCCTTGTGACTTAACTCTGAGATTTTAATCCGTTCTTTTAATTTATGTTGAAGAAAGTGATTGTGTTTCTCAAGATTGTCATTGACTTCTCTTAAAGATGCATAGTTTTCCATCATTTGTTCTCTTTCAGAATTGATTGACTGATATGCATCTATAAGAGTACTTAATAAGGACTCTAGTTCCTTTTTAGAATATGATTCAATATTTACTTTGATGTGATGAACACTTACCTTGCTTTGTTTGTCATATTCTTCATCATCTTCAGAATTTGTTTCAGCAATGAGTGCAAGAAAATCATATTTATTTGATTGTTCTATTGCAAGTAGTGACTGATTTTTGAAACTTCCATCCTCAAATTCTTCTTTTGATAAATCCCCCATAGCGACAAAGGCTCTTTTCGTTGAAAGATCCGCTTCTTGATTGGTCATTCTTCTGTTTGTGGGAATGTACTTATCATTCTTGATTTCCTTTTCTTTTTCCGAACTATTCCTCTTTTTCTCTAGAGCATTTAATGGACAAAACTTGACAAAGTGATCCGGACTTCCACACTTGTGACATACTTAATCTATTGGATTTTCAGTGATTTTTTTAGAGTTCCTTCTGTGTCACACCTGTCCCTTTTTTAACATTCTTGAGAACCTTTTGGTCATTAACACAATGTTTTTGTCCTCAAAATTTTCTGGTGTTGTGCCTGTAAGAACCAGGTTCTTCTCTTTTCTTTTGCCTCCAATTTTCTTTTCTTGTTTTTTCTTGAGTTCATAGGTCATGAGATTTCCAATGAGTTCATCCATAGCTAACTTATCTAGATCACGGGCTTCAGTAATGGCTTCTACTTTGCTTTCCCAAGATTCTGGAAGAACACTCAAAAGTTTTCTGACTGCTTTCCCATTGGAAATTATTTCACCTAGTGAGTAGATTTCATTAATGATAGCAGTGAACCTGGTATGCATCTCTTGGATTGTTTCACCTTCTGTCATTCGAAACAGTTCGTATTGTCTGTTCAAGTTATCTATTTTAGACTTCTTTACCTGAGTTGTTCCTTCATGCACAGTTTGCAAAGTTTCCCATATTGTTTTTGCATCTTGACATGATGATATTCGATTGTATTTATCTGGACCTATTCCGCATATCAAGATCTTTTTTGCTTTAGCATTGTTCTGAATTGCAAGTTTATCTGCAGCATTCCATTCTTTCCTATCTTTTGGTACTTGAGTGGTTCCATCAATTCCATTCTTCATGGGTATGGTTGGACCGTCCAACACGACTCCCCATAGGTCTGGATTTTCTCCTAGTAAATGATCCATCATGCGATTCTTCCACCATCCATAATACTTTCCATTAAACAGTGGTGGTCGAGTTTGAGAAGCTCCTTCTTGTGGTGTAGGTGGTGCAGCCATTGATCCTTTTCAAGATGTTAGTCTTTTAATGAAAAGACCCGCTCTGATACTCTTTGAAGAAACCTTACCCCAGAACAAGAATCAGGTTCTTGTAAGTTGTTTTTAAGTAAAGACACAAACACTTATTAATTTAAAAACCTTCCTCACTCAAGGAAGGAAAAACCTCATTTTATTAATTCAACTATAAGATTTTTGTGATTACAACTCAATAATCAAAAAGCCTTATCTTGACTACCTCTCTCGATTGACTACAATCGATCTCTCCAAAAGGCCAAACCCATCTTTTGTTACAACCCTCACTGAAACTCAACCCTACAAAGAGCCAAACTCACCCCTTGTACAATAGATCGTAACTTACAATCAAGAACAAAACAAGAAGATAGTTTTACACGTTGAAAACCTTCTCACTCAAGAACGTTTTAAACTTAGCAAACCTATCGATCTTGAAGACTTCAGTTTGATGAATAAATCTCACTTTTCTCTCTATGTGAAGTCGTGGGATTCTTCATCTGCATCGTTCTCTTCTTATAGAGTTTTTTTGCCTTGAATCTCTTATTAGATAAGGTAAGGAAATTGTTGGTAAACAAGGATTACTTTAAAGTACAATCCTTATTATATACAACTTCCTTCCTTAATAATATATTTAAGGTTTCTTATTTGTATCAACTTATACCTTTAATATATTATTTTTGGCTTTGACAAATAACTCTATTTCCTTGACTACATGGCTGACCCATTTTACTCGTTTTTGGCTTCTTTGCTGCGTCAATTTTCTATTGATTATTTGCACTTCTTGTCTATCATCAAAACATCAACTTTTATATTCTTGTAGTAAAATTATCGATTCTATCAATCTTGTATACATAAGGTAACATAAATTTATTGAACATGTTACTAGTTAAAAATTTAACCCCCACCCCACTCCACCCGCTACTCAAACCCCACCCAAAAACAAGATTTAGTAAATGTTTGTTTAATGGACAACGTAATACGTGGAGGTGTTTAATAAATGTTGAAATTTTGCCCTACCACATGATATAACTCAATTGCATTTCACCTAACAAATTAAAAGAGGAAAAGATAAACAAGAAAATGACTAATCAACAGCTATATCTCGAACTGAGAGTTGATTTTTATAAATGTAATTTACTAGCATTTGGTTTAGTGCAACGCTAGAGAACTTTTTTGACAGTCGATTTATTTCAAATTTTATATAGTATATATAGTATGGTTAGCAAGTTAAAATTGGGCCAAATCAGAACAAAAAATATAGTAATTAACAAGATCAAGATTAGAAATTATTGCATATATCTAGTGGGACACTCATAATTACCTTTCGTTTTTCTATCTTTATTTCCATGTGGGACATCCACATGAATTATTACTAACATTTTCTGGAAGAGTTCTTCTATATATATCAACCCTTTCTTTTTTTTATCTGAAATATAATAAATCAGGATAAGTACGCGTTTAATTTGCATTATTTTATTTATTTCAATTTATATAATATAAATTTTAATAATTGGCCAAATTTTTATGTGATTTTTAAATTGTTCATTATTATTATATATATTACATTTTACATAATCTATAACTAATATATATTATATTTCTAGTACTATGCAATTTTGAAATATAACGTACTAAAAAATAACATAAGTAGTATTATGATTTTTGATATCATTATACGTGATTGTGAAATATGACTGGACCATTAACAAAATAATACAAGCCATGCAATATGATAGAATAAACATTTATTCTCAAACCAAAAAAAGGAATGGACAATGTTAACTACATGCATGACTTCTAATATGGTTGATGAAATGTACTTTTATAAACCTTGAAATGAGGCAACAAAACTAATTAACACACTTATGTCCTATGGTACATTTTTATTATTTGCTCTTTAATCTTAAAAGGGGACCAAATTGACTGTTACCAAAACTCAAGCTGCTCACATATATAAAAAATAAAAAAGACTTGGCTTTATGATTTTACCTAAGTCATTTTGTATCATGAATCTTCTTTCACGTGTTCTAATGTAATCAAAATTCATCTTATATTGATAGTTAAGTTTTATTGTGATGTAAATCTGAGACCTCACGACTCTCAACAATTTAATTGACCATGACCTTATGTACTATAGTCGATAATTAAGTTTCATTGTGATGTGAATCTGAGACCTCATGACTCTCAACCATTTTATTGACCACTGAGTCATGACCTTATGTACCATAGTCGATAATTAAGTTCCGCTAAACGAAAACAACTTATGTCCAAAGAACTAAGTAATCTTGACATGATAATAACCAAGTCAGCATATAACATAGGGCAAATGAGATTGATGAGAGCTATTGGGATCCATATGTTAAGAGTGAATGACAAAATGTCAATCTCATTGATGAATCATGACCAATTAGATATGTCCTTTTTATGAACAAAGAGTTAAACGTCCAATTAAAGTTGTATGACTTATTTCTTTCGATGAAAAATCACAAAGATGTAAACATAGCCATGTGAAGTCTGCCCAGTTTGTACTCTCAAAATCAAATAATAACAACATATATAACTGGTTGCAGTGTGCAATCACAAACACGAAAATGTCCAAATGGCTAGTTGGTAAGGGAACATTGATTGAATCATTTACCAGAAAAATGTTATGTTGCACACGTGAGATCATTTAATTTATTTCTTACTCTTATATGTATAAAAAAAAAAAGTAACTCTATCGACCATAGATAAATAGTCACCACATATTATTTCATTTGTTTTTGTACCAGAATATGACACTTGTTTGATGGACGCTTGTTAAAATAAAAAAATCATGTCTTTGCTATTATGACTTATATATATAGTTTTTGATGTGATAGTTAACGTTTAATTCTAATACAATAAACTTTTTTCTTTCCGTGGACAACTTACTGAATCGAACATGTGAATATTCACACCCACTAAAAGAACAATTAGAAAAGTATTAGTAAGATAAAACTTAGAAGAAAAAAAGAGGAGCGCTACATGACACCATATGTCAAAAAAGAAAAAAAAAATTGTATTTTTAAGAGGAGAAGAATTAAAAAAGCATATATTAACCTAGTTTAAAGAATGGGTCAAAAAATTATATTGGGGGTCCATATACTGTTGGTGTATAACTATATACACAACTTTCTTGCTTTTTCTCTTACTTTTTGGAATATATACATATATAGCCTTTCTTAGGCTTAGTCTAGATAAATCCTCTATAATATTCACCAAAAAAAAAATCCTATTATCCTATTCTGATCTTATGACGAGAGGGAGTTGGTCGGATAGAAAGTACTCAAATATGACATTAGGGAAAATGCCCACTTAATGCAAATTTCAGCGACGAACCATTGGGTTCTTAGCATGGGGGCCCAAATCATGTTAACAGTGGTACCAAAGTAAGCCCAATTTTATCATGTACACAGCATTTGGGTTCTTATAAAGTTCTATTGGGCTAGAAAGCAATACACAAGAGCCCAAGGTTGAGGCCCAAAATTCACCAACCATATAAACTGACAATCATCGTCGCGGATGAGCAATTGCTTCTCGTTAAGACTTACGAGACGATATGAAATTGAAGTTTTGTTGCACATGCGATTTGAATATTAAGTGTATTTTCTCAACAATTACATTAGGAGAAAAACTATCCTTTTAACTTCTAAAAAATAAGTTTCTATTGCTCCTTAAAAAGGGTAACCTAGAGAAATCCCATTAGTTTAGGAGTTAATAACTTATATTTATGCTAGTTTGTTGTATTACAAATCTTACTGAATTTGGACTCCGGATAAAGTATTTCATATAAATGGGGTTAAAATTAGGTGCAATTTATTATAGATACACTATATTCAAGTTAATTCTTCTCGTTTGCCTCACTCTTTGTATCTGGTATCCAAATACATATTTTTAGTATCCCCAATATATGTATCAAAGTATGATTAGCATGCATTTAGAGATTTTGCTCGCCTCTCTTCCCATTTTAAGTATATCTAATAGTAAAAATACATGTTACTAGGTGTATCTGACTTATAATTTACTCTGAAGTTATTCATCAATCCGACAATATTTAATTATTTCAAACAATAGGGAGTATTAGTAAATATGATAGAAATGTTTGCAATAGTTTTAAAGCTCGACAAACACCATTTTGTTTTCTTAAAAAAATAAACAATTTTGAGCTCCCAAAAATTTGACCAAACAGGCCCAATGAGATATAGCTGCAGCCCAAACCATTATAAACCTCAGGCCTTGTTTTATACTAGGGTTTCTTCTTCTCCTATAAATGCTATTACGTCGCCACAATCTTCTTCCAATTTTTTGTGAATATTATATTTCTCACACCCCAGGTGATTCTTTGAAGTTTTTGTGTATTATTTTATTTTGATTTTACCATGCTTTAATAGTTTTCTCCATCAAAATTATTTTTCTTTATGTGTATAAAATTGCGTTATTGTTGCGATGATTATAAAAAATTCCTCGTACTGAGTGCTATTGCCATGGCATGACAGACTCTTTTACACCCATAGAATATGAGCAACAATCATTTTTTTCTAATGGATCAATTTGTGTATTCTATATAAAAAAAGTAGATCCAAAAACAGTAAAGGAGTTAGCTTGATTTTGTATATAAAAAGTAGATCCAAAAACAATAAAGGAGTTAGCTTGATTATATACATGGCAATTTGTTTTGCCTTGTAGTTTTGAGTGTCTCCTAAATTGTGAAAAAGGTGGTGTTTAAAGCCCTAAATTTTAATTCCAGAAATTGGGGTTACGCACACCTCCAAATTTATTATTGATACAATTTGTATTAAGATTTCAGATTTGCAATTAATAGTAAATTTGTGATTTATGTTGAACCAGACGTTAGACCGTTGTTACCACATTTTATGGTTGTGGAAAACCGTTGAATGTTTGGAACAGTAAAAAGTGTGTTCTTCGTTGCCCGATAGTTCAATTCTATGACTACTCGAGCTACATCAGAACCCTATATTTCACATCTGTTTTACTTTAAAATATATATAAAAAAAACTATATATTAAGAAATTCAATTGCACCATGGTTTTCAATATCTTTTGAGTCAAATTTACTATAGTGAGAGTGATCCGTCAATATCTTTTGAGTCGAATATATTGGCATAGTACTTCTTCTCTTTAGCTACTAGAGATATATAACTAGAAAACTAAAAATTGTATATTTATTTATTATTTTATACTACTAATCATTTGGGATTAGATAAATTATTGTGGCATTAATTAAGGGAATCAAGGCTTAGACGTGAAACCGATCCATGTGCAATTGTGCTTCATTGACTTAGTTATGTTGAATGTTTTGTTATTTGGGCCAAACAATTGACAATGAATGTAACATTATGAACTGGCACAACATCAAAATAATATAAAAAGATATCTATGCATGCATTACAAATAATGGCTACATAATATGCATAAGTAATTGAATGAACGTTAATTAAGATGTAATTGAACTAGATACATTATTACGAAATACGTGTATTTGAATAAATATACCTTCTTCTATTCTAAGTATATATATATATATTGGATATATTATGAAATTGATTTTAGATAGATGAATTTATCTATCCATGCTTCGATACATTGTGTTGTTATTTGTCATGGTTTTTATTTTTAGAGTCAAACAATAAAAATTTTGATTAATATTTTAAAATGTATTTTTTATCATATTAATATGTAAAAAATTGTAATTTATAGTACTTTTCATATAATTTTAGGATATTTATTTTTTTGTTTAAAATATTGAATTAATTTAAATTTAAATATTAGTCAAATTGACTTATGAAAAGCGCAACATGACAAATAATTTCGGACGGAGATGGTATATGTTAATTTAATTTTTATACTGAATAAATTATATATTTGATACTAGAACAATAGATTGAAATTTGAATATGCAAATATAAAAAACTGGAGGGGCATGTATTTAGAAGCAATTCAGACTAAAAATGTAATAATTTTAGACTATATATGTATTAGGTAATTAGCACCAATGTTAGTGTGATTTATGAAGGTTAGCTCAAAACTTGCATTTCAATTCAAATCTTTAACCCCCTCAAAAGATGAGTCCATTTTTTATACAAAAAACGATTTTTGTTCTTTTTAAGGTAGTCAAATTTTTAAAGTTTAGAGTTGCATAACCACTTTTTTCTTTTAAAAATGTTTTAAGAAATTTGGTACACAATAATATATATCTGATATACAACAATATACAAAGACTTAATTTTTTTTACAACAATTTATAAAATTTTGTTAAACGATATTATACACTCAACATGTAACATTCTATAAAATTATAAGAGATATTTATACACCTGTATACAATAGGGGAAAAGTCTTGATACAACTTTCAATTTTGCGATTTAGGATTAATATATCTTGGCTATAAAAGTGGTGCACATATACCCATTGTAACATAAATGATTCACACACCCAAAGTTGAGAGGTTGTCAGGCTCATTCTCTATATAAATAAATATATACATATAAGATATTAGATCTCAATATAATATCGTCAAATTTATTTAAGAGATGAAAGTGTAGAATATTTTTCTATTTGTTCAACTGGAAAGATAAACAAAAGTTTTCTAATTTTTTCATGAAGAATTGATACTAATTTTCATGAACATAAATTGATATTTTAATTCTCGAAATAGTGAAACTCAATGAATGAAAAAAATTACATCATAAACAATGTGAATATTTTATAGTGGAGAATTCTTTAAAACAAAAAATAATAATTTAAAAGCTAAGGGCATATGTCAGTCTTGAAATAAACCACATGCCATTATTGTTATGATTCAATAATTTTTGTTCTAAAGTAAGTGTTATTACAAAATTTATAAAGACATGTTAAATAGTTATTCTGATATGAAATATTTGGTGAGGGAAAAAAATCATTTTTCAAATGAAAATATCATAAAGTATTTGATAAAAAATTTCTTGATTGATCACATGGCGTAAAAAAACACTGTCAAGTACACTGGGTTGTCTCGTTGAAAGTTTGTTATCTTAAATTAGAAAAAGATGTAGGCTTCAAGCCTTTTCTTTGTAGTCTCAAAACACTCTTTACAAAATCATAATAAAAATTTGCAACCCTCTATTTTGGGGTTAAAACTCCGTAAGCACTTTTCTTTTTCTTTTTTAAAACGAAATAGGGTCAAAAATACTCTTAAACTATCTGAAATTGTTCATATATATATCCTTAAATTATATTTTGACTCAAAACTACCCTTCCCGTCAAACTATTAGATCAAAATTGTCATTCTAATTAACGGAAAATTTTAAATGTCATGTGGATGCCACATAACACCCCAATAGATTTCTACTGCCACATAGACTAAAAGAAAAAGGGTCAAAAGTACACTTAAACTATCTGAAATAGCTCATATATACCCTTAAATTATATTTCGGTTCAAAACTACCCTTCCCGTCAAACTATTGGGTCAAAAGTGACCTTCTTATTAGCGAAAGTTGTTAAATTCCACATGTGTCACATTGACTAAATCCCTAAATCTTAATTACTCATTTTCCCCTCATTTCATTATTTTCCAGAAACGATTTCACCCCTTCTCCCTCATTTCGCGGCTAAGATTTCACAGTTTTCTTCGTCGCTGGGTTTCAAAGTGGATATTCATGGTTATAGGTTAGTAATTTTTTTCTTATTTTTTTGTGTTTACAATCACGAAAATCCACTTTGAAACTCAGCTTCGAAGAAAGTTATGAAACCTTGGCCGCGAAATGACGGAAAAGTTGTGAAATTCTAACTATCATACTTTGAAATCGTAAACGTTATAAAATAAGAAAAAATATTTACTAACTCAACCATGAATATCCACTTTGAAACTCAACCCCCAAGAAACCTACGAAGCCTTAACTGCGAAATTAGGGGAAAGTTGTGAAATCCTAACTATCATACTTTGAAATCGTAAACATAATAAAATAAGAAAAAATATTTACTAACCTACAAGCATGAATATCCACTTTGAAACTCAGCCACGAAGAAAATTATGAAACCCTAGCCGCAAAATGAGGGACAACGAGTGAATATATCATTTCAGAAATAATGAAATGAGGGGGGAAGTAATTAGGATTTAGGGATTTAGTCTACGTGGCAGTGGGACCTTATTGGCATGCATCCACGTGACATTTAACAACTTATATTGATAAGAAGGGTACTTTTGATCCAATAGTTTGACAGGAAGGATAGTTTTGAGCCGAAATGTAGTTTAAGGGTAAGTATGAGTTATTTCGGGTAGTTTAAGGGTATTTTTGACCCTTTCTATTTAGTTTACGTTACAGTGAAATCCTATTGGCATGCAATGTGGCTTTCATATGACATTTAACAACTTCTATCAATAAGAAGGGTACTTTTGACCCAATAATATGACGGGAAAGGTAGTTTTGAGCCAAAATAAAGTATAAAGGTATATATGAACTATTTCAAATAGTTTAAGGGTATTTTTAATTCTTTTTTCCCTTTTAAAAATGTTCGCTAAAATCAATAAATAAAATCCAAAAAAATAAAATAAAATGAAAACATTCAACATAGAATATAAAATAAAATATTCAAAATAGTATAGAAAATCACTTGATAATTGAGTACTATATAGATTTTTTTTGGGAGAATTATATGGAGAGAGAACGAGAGATTTATTTCTTTTTGATAATTGGAGGGACTATATGGAGAGAGGACAAAAGATTTGTTTTATTATTTTTTTGAAAATTGGAGTACTACTTCTATAAAATCTAAAATATTTTGTGTGATTATCTTGTTTGTTTAATAATAAGACTTGTTCATTCTCTTTTGATTTAACAGTATAAAAGTTTCCAAGGTCAAATTAGTTGCGGGGCAATTTTTTAAAAATAGATTTCGAGTTATAGTCTAATTTCTATTTTTGTTTCTTTTGTTTTGTGGGTGTTAATAGTTAATTTGTTTTACTAGAGAGTTTATCATTATTAACAAAATTTGATTTTAATTTACTTTTATGTTTACTAGAACCATGTTTTAGAGATGTAGTAGTCATATACCTCTTTTTTGATTGGAGTCTCGATTTCCAACTCTGCGATTACTTTTTTGATAAAAATTCTAGTTGATATTTCATTGAACATATTGTCTAACATATTTTTAGCAGTAATTAATATTTTTTCTATATGTTCCTAAAGCCTTTAGCAATATTGATTCTAATGTCATTTAACTAATATTGATATCACTCTTTATCAATATTAATATTTAATATCGTTAAAAATTATTTTTATCATAGTGATTCAACAAAATCACTTAAAGGGCTTACCACCAAGATATAAAGAATGAAAAAAGAGTATGAAATTGAAAGAACTAATGTAACGTGTCAATTCAATAGAAACACAAACTACATTATAATTATAATTATAATTACTGAACTTAAATTACAACTTAGAATCCGAACAATAAGGTAGTAACAATAATAACTATGAAGAATTATACACACTAAGAAGGTAATCAAAACGGGGATGAGATATTAGAATTGAGGATGAAGATAAGAGATAACTAACAATTAAAACTTTGACATAATTTACATAACCTCTTATGTGTTTTTTCAAGACTAATTCAACCGATTGTTTTTTCAAGACTAATTCAATCGATTGAAAATTAAACGTGAATTCTAAATAATTCTCTTCAAAATTTTAATTAGCCTATACTCTTAAATGGATAAGTCCCCTTCACTCCTTCGCTCATATATCCTTAGATAGTCAATTTGATTAACATATAAATATTATTATTATTATTGTTATTATTATTATTACTGAAAAAAGAGATTATTAAATACATTAAAAGAAAATGAGAGAGAGAGAAAACAATAATAATCTAGTTGGTAAGAGCTGATAGAGAAAATAAGGCAACTTTCACATATAGCAAACAAAAAATTCATATTTGTATGCTATAGCAAATTTTGCATAATTACGCTCCATAGTAAACATAAAACTGTATAATTCGCTATACATATACAAGTGTATAATTCGCTGGCCTAAATTGTATAATTCGCTGGCCTATTTCGCTGCAATTGTATAATTCGCTATCCTATTTCACTGCAATTGTATAATACACAATTGTACAATTCACTGCCTATTTCGCTGCAATATTAAGTGTATAGCAAGAAGATATATGTTTTTCTCTAACTTTATACAAAAACAGAAACACAATATATACACTTCTGTTGTATAAAGCTAGAGAAAATTGTTATTCACTGCAATTGTATAATTCACAATTGTATAATTCGTTGACCTTTTTCTCTGCAATATTTGAAGTAAAATGTTTGTAAATTGTATAATTAAGTGTATAACACGAAGATATATATTTTTGCATGTGTATATACAATTTTCTCTCGCTTTATACAAAACAGAAACAGAATTATACACTTTTGTGTATAAAGCGAGAGAGGCGAGCGAGAATGGAGAGTGGCGAGCGAGATTTCTGGGAGAGAAACGCTGGCAAATTTTAGCTCGTTTGCTATGGAGCACAATTAAATCAAATCCTAGCTATTCCATTTATTTTAGGTTATTAGTTTGCTATTATATACAATTTTCCCGAAAAAATATCACGTGGTCATAGTTTTTGGGTAAATTTTAAATGAAGTTATTTTTTATGGGCCGTTTGGACGTGCGAAATGCTATCATAATACAAAATCATGATATGATATCATGATATGGAATTATGAGATAAAATTAAAGTTTTGTTTGGATATGCAATATGAAATTTTAGTGTTGTATATTTTCTCATAAACATAATAATTTGTAAGTCCTAAAATTATTAAAATAGCCTAATTGTTTATTCAATATTATCAAATAAACAAAAAATCATAAAATCGTATAATAAATTATTACAGAGTTACTTGTTCTCCACTTAAGTAATTGTTTCATCAATATATTTGAGTAAAAATGAAATACCTTTCACGGGCTTTTCAAGATTTCATTACTCAACAATCGTGAAGTGTGAGTTAAAGTGATTATATGTTGGTGAGAATAATGAATTTTTTGTCGGTGAGAATAATAAATTTTAAAAAGTAATGGTGTGATAAAAAGTTTTATTTACATGTGAAATAAATAGTTTGTAGATATAAATGTGGGGTTGGTTTAACAAAATATAAACTCGTGGATCAATTTTTGTATTAAAATAAGGGAAATGCACAAGTACCCCTCAACCTATGCCCGAAATTTCAGAGACACATTTATATTATACTAAGATCCTATTACCCCTGAACTTATTTTATAAGTAATTTTCTACCCTTCTTGGCTTACGTGACACTAACTTGAAAAAAAAGTCAACTAGCGTTGGGCCCACAAGATAGTGTCACGTACGCCGAAAAGGGGTAGAAAATTATTAATAGAATAAGTTCAGGGGGGTAATAGGACTTTAGTATAGTATAACTGTGTCTCTGAGATTTTGGGTATAAGTTGAGGGGGTACTTGTGCATTATCCCTTAAAATAACCCAAATCATGATATGATATTCTCATATGATTCCATATCATGGTTTTTGTAGAATAGAGTATTATATCTTATGATATGGAATCATGAGGTAGAATCAACGCAAAATCGCATGTATGCCAACTTAAATTGATTTAAAAATTGGTTAATTTATTTTTAATTTTTAAGAGTGTTAGATAAAATAAAAAATAATTTGTAGGCTTTTTCTATTAGCTTTAAAAAAATAACTTTTAAGTTAAAAATAAAAAGTTAAATTGAAATTACTTTTTAAGTCAAAATTAAAAAGCATGTGAGACTTACTTTTGGTCTCTAACTTATTGAGTTATTTTATGCTTATTATAAGTTTTTTGCTATCTTGTCAAACACTTTATAACTTATTTTTAAGTCGTTTTAATTTATTCTTTTATATTTACTAAACACTTTTGAAAGTCAAAAACTAAATTAAAAGTAGATTTGATCAATTTTTAAATCAATCTAAACGCCCTCTTTAAAAAATTTAAAATGACTTAAAAAAGATTAAAAGTTAAAAGCTTGTACTCTGGTATTTTTTTTGGGAAATTATTTATAATGACAAACTAATAATTCAAATTAAATGTTATAACCACACTTTGATTTAATTGTGTCCTGTAGCAAACTGTTTGTCAGTCACCTCTCTCCCTCAAATTCTCGCTCGCTCGTTCCCTCTCGCTTTTATTCAAACAGAATATATAAAATGTGTTAGTGTTTATATAAAGCGAGAGAAAATTGTACATATACATATATTTTTCTTCCCCTCTCTCCTCTCTCCCCTCTCCTAGATCTCGCTCGCCACCCTCGCCTTTCTTCCTTATACAAACAAAAACGAAATGTATAAATTGTGCTTCTGTTTGTATAAAACAAGAAAAAAATTGTATATACACATGCAAATACATATATTTTCGTCCTATACACTTATAATTATACAACACAAATATTCTCTGTCCTTTTTTCTTTTGTCTTTCTCGTTTCATGCATACACAAATTATACAATTGATCTTTTACATACACATGCTTTCTTTTTTATGTATAGCGAATTATACAACTGTTTCTTTGTATATGCATAACAAATTTTGCAATTGAAGCGAATTATACAACTCGTTTCACTGTATATGCATAATGAATTTTGCAATTGTTCTTTTTTGTATATGTATAACGAAGTATACATAATTATGTTTGCTATGAAGTACAAATATGTAAAGTATAGCTATTATATACAAATATAATTTTTATATTTCTTGTACGTGAAAGTTACACATTTTTTTAAGTTAAGTCAAACAAGCTTTTATAACACTATTGGAAGTTTGGAAATTTTAAATAAGAGATAATAATTTAAGGAGAATATCACATAAATTTAAGTATATATAAATACTTTTCTTATATTAATTAGTTATCTCAATTTTTTCTCTTTGAAAATAGAGTTTCTCGTTTACAATTCTTTATTTATATTCAATAGTATTTTAATACTAAGATGGTTATTTTGTCATTAACAAAAAAAAACTTCTAAAATAAAAATATTTATAATTAGCTTTCAAATTTTTAAAAATTCTTTCTTACTTTTTAGTTCTATGCTAAATTAATACAAAAATTTAGAGAGATTTTAAATATGGAAACTTACATAAATTATATTAGAAAAATATTTACCATTTATAGTAATAACATTTTTTTTACTTAATGTCTTTTAATACATTAAGATATATATTACAAGAACAATATTATTCATATATAATACAAGTTTTATGGATAATAAATATATTTATCACATATTTAAATACACTTATAATATAATGTATCAATTTCTTACAAAATAAACCTGATAAATTATAAAAACAATTATAATATATATTTATTACATAAATAATTTTCTTTTAATACATATTTAAATTTTTCATAATATTACAAAAAATGGTAATAAAAAGTATCATTAAATCAGTAATTATTTATTAGTAAAAGATATTAATTTAAGTAATTTTTCCTTTTAAATATTCTTCTAAAGAAAATTGGTGGGACACCTAACATGATTCTCTCTGGCCATGACAGTGACATTAGCATATTAACGGCATAGTTAAATTGCCACATGTCCTCAAAAATTTTTCAAACTTTATTATTATGATTTAATATTTAATTTTACTACAAAGTTTTAATTAAAACGTTACATATTCTTAATTCCCATTGTACTAAGCCACAGGGACAAACACATAAAGTTGCATCGAGCCAGTCAATTCAACACGCTAAAAGACTTTGGCCTTAAGGTAAGGGGCATACAAAATAGTAAATGACTAAATTGCCCATACATTCAATTAACAAAAAATAAAGTGATATTTAAAATGGACGATTAAATTTATATGAATTAAATTAGTCTTTTATTATAAAATAAAGAATATAATGATATTTTAAGTACAAGGCAACATTAGACTCATTTTGTCCCAATATATAAGGATCAAACAGTCAATTTGATTATTTTTTTTGAATTAAATTAGATAACAAAAAATTTGACATGTTCAAAATTTATATGAAATTATTTAAATATATTTTAAATATTAATTAAAATTTATAATTTAAATTTCAAGAAATGAAACATATATATATATGTGAAGATAGAAGGACTAGTGTTTTTCTTTCAAATATTCGTTGTAATATCATCTCTGAAATTTTAATAAAATAATATTGATAATTGCACGATAGTTTATAATACTTTATATCAATACCAGATATTCTCATATATATAAAATAAAATAAAAATGAATCAACTAAACTCTAAAGTATGTCCAAATATAACAAATATGGATACTTTATCTTCATATTAATTAATGTCTGATTATAATTGTTAAATTTTCTGTTTCTATTATATATTTCTCCTACTTTAATTTGTTTTTCCTATTGAATCTTAGTATCAAATTTTAAAAAGTACTTTCTTTTTTAAAAAAAGTCATAAGCTCTTAAATTAAAGATACCATACATATTTATAACCTTAAATATATCACGATAATAGTTATTATTTAAAAAAGGACAGACTAAAACAAAAAATAAAACACAAAAATCTAAATAATTATTTTCACTATATGTCGATATTAGTGTAAAAGGGGTTAATATCAGTATATCTAAGGTAATAGAAAAAAAAGTACTAAATTTTTTTTTTAACTTGACAAATTGTTCATAACCTTAAAAACAAATATTTACTTAACTAAATTTAAATACATCCCGATTTGATACATGACATAGCATGAACCTTTTGATTAAAAAATTTGACGAAAATTTAATATATTGTAAGATTGAAAATGTTTTAAATTCATTCAGTCAAGTAAAGAGACATTTTTTAGACTGTCAATAATTAATGATTTAGACCAAATTTCTTGGATAAAAAATAAAAAGGGTATTATTGTCCTAACAATATATTTTTCAAAAAAGGAAAACAAATGATTAGGAAAAGGCATAAAATTAATTAATGATTTTGTATTAGCCGGTAGAAGTGGGGTACTCAGACAATAGAAAACGGCTTCCTTGTAATCTTCTTTACAACTGCCCTCTCCTAATAAAATATTTTTCATCCTTTCTGGCCTATATTTTTGTCTCCTATTTTCTTTCTTCACACAAATTCCTCTATATTTTCAATTTTTTGTGACTATTATTCTGCATCAACCAATTTTTTCAGGGTCACAAAAAAAAAAATTAAAAAATTTTGTGGTTTATCTATAGATCTGTCCATTTTTTTCTGTGTCTGAATTTGTGGTTACCTATTGATCTGTATTACAAGTGATCGATAGAACCATAGCAATATAGTTAACGGAGGAGAAAGATGTGGGGTGTCACTAGATTTTTGGAGAAAGTTTATATTTTTGAAGAAGGGGGATCTGGGTATTGTTCAAAGAAGAAGGATGATATTTGTAATGAGGTAATTTTTTTTCTCTCTCATGTTTTTTTTGTGTTTGTAGACATTAAAATTTCAAAGTTTTAGGTTAATTTTTCAAAAGGGGGAAAATATTTTGTTATTGAAATTTTATAATTTTAGGTCAATTTTCGAAAGGGGGAAATATTTGTTATTGAAAATTTCAAAGTTTTAGGTTAATATTTGATTCAAGGTTGTGAATTTTGATTCTAGATTGTTCCGACCTTTTCTTGTGTTTTAAATGAAAGTGTCCTTCCACCAAGTATTTTTCTACTTTTGCTTGAAGTTTAATTTAATATATCTGGCATTATTCATCTTTTGGGGTGGTAACAATCAGCACAACATAATTTGGGTAGGTACTTAAGAATTTTGTTGCTCGAATTCTTCAAAAATATGTATTAATGTGGGTGTAGTGAAGTTTTAAAGCATCTGACATGAGTGCTACGACATTTTTGAAGAGTTTGAACAATATACTCGTGTCCGATATTACTTTACCATGGTTAAGTCAACTATTCTAATTTGGGTATGATCAAGTATAGGACTTATCTTGCTTCTGCTTTCAACAAGTTTGTTTTTGCTATTCAATAAGGTTTTTTGCTTATGAATTAGAGCTATGTGATACAGGATGTGTGTCTTTTTCTTTGTATCCTTGGTTAGTGTTATCTCAGTTTTGCGTTTCTCAAACTGAGGTTTTGTCGACTGCAGGGAGCTGGTCGAGCATTGAGCATGTCGAGACTAAAGTGTGCACTGCGTGGCTTGGACTTGAAAACATATATCTTCCTTTTTTTGTTTGTTCCAACATGTGTCTTTGGTATATATTTACATGGACAGAAAATCACTTATTTTCTACGGCCATTATGGGAGAAGCCGCCAAAGCCTTTCCATGAGATGCCACACTATTATCATGAGAATGTGTCGATGGAGAATCTCTGTAAACTTCATGGATGGGGAATTCGGGAGTATCCTAGGCGTGTCTTTGATGCAGTGTTATTCAGTAATGAGGTGGAAATGCTGACCATACGGTGGAAAGAGTTGTTCCCTTATGTAACGGAGTTTGTTTTACTTGAATCGAATTCAACATTCACCGGATTGCCAAAGCCCTCGTACTTTGCTAATCACAGAGATCAGTTTGAGTTTGTTGAATCAAGATTGACATATGGGCAAATCCCTGGGAGATTTAGGAAAGGAGAGAACCCTTTTGTTGAGGAAGCTTATCAGCGACTTGCATTGGATTATCTCCTCAAACAAGCTGGTATTCAGGATGATGATTTGCTGATAATGTCGGATGTTGATGAGATACCTAGTAGACATACCATCAATCTGTTGAGGTGGTGTGATGACACTCCTCCAGTTCTTCATCTCCGATTGAAGAACTATCTCTACTCTTTTGAGTTCCTTGTGGATAGCAATAGCTGGAGAGCTTCTGTTCATCGGTACCAATCTGGTAAGACAAGGTATGCACATTATCGACAGTCAGACGTCATCTTAGCAGATGCAGGATGGCATTGTAGCTTTTGTTTCCACCACATAAGCGAGTTCATATTCAAGATGAAAGCGTACAGTCATTTTGACAGGGTGAGATTTTCTCATTTTCTGAATCCAAAGAGAGTGCAAAAGGTAATTTGTGAAGGAGCTGACTTATTTGATATGCTACCGGAGGAGTACACATTCAGGGAAATCATAGGGAAAATGGGTCCTATTCCCCACTCGTACTCTGCCGTTCACCTTCCAGCTTATCTTTTGGAAAAGGCAGATCAATATAAGTTTCTCTTGCCCGGTAATTGCATGAGAGAAAGTGGCTGATGTTGGAGTGTTTAAGTTGTGTTTTCTTTTTGTAAATGTCAAGGGTGCAGTTTTGCGTTGCTCCTTGTGAAGCAAATAGAGGATCGTTAACATTAACATCTCCAGAAACTATTTGGAATACTCAAGATGATTTTGGAATTGATGGCTTGTGTTTGTATATATTTGTTAGAGAGGATTTTCTTCATCAGGCATGGCCACTTCTCTCTTATTAGTTTAAACTTTGTGCATAACTCTCTATTTTCTCTAGTATACCATTCCTGATTAACATTTTACATTCCTCATTATGAGAATTTCATCTGAATTCATCATGTATCAGCAGATACTTCCATTTTGGATACACTATCTGCATTCAATCTTTTATTTGATGACAATTTTGTGGTGCCCCAACTCCATCTATATTAATGCTTTTCTGTTCATATTTGCATTGAAACAATTGTGCATCTCTTTAACACATGACCACATCAAGTTCTGAGATTGTATTTTGGTTATGAAGGCTAATTTATGACTTCTTTTCACTATTTATATTTCCCCCCCCCACATGATTTGTGTTAGCATAGGTACCATCAATTTTTGAGACATAACAACTTAATTAATTATGCATAACCTGTCTATATTTCTAATAATAATGAGGCATTATTGTAATATGTATCATATTCTATTAAGGCGCTTTCAATATGATTTTTTAGTATTGGATGCCTATTGCACCAGAGTGGGATTTTAGATATGACACTATTAACTTTGTTGAGACTTGAGACCATTGCTAAATTTGGTGTTTTGAGCTCCAATCCACGGTCACTTAGTGTGTAATAGTGTTACATCAAATTTGGTGTAACATTATTTATTACATCAATTTTCTTTTTGAAGATTATAATATTATTTCATTGTACAAACTTTTAATTAAACATTATATAAATTGTATGTCTTAATTAAATTCTCTTGTATATTTAGTTATTTTTATGTAATATTTTTATAATATTAATTTTGGATGTAAAATTTAGCATAAATTAATTCTTTTTATGCGACTCTTTAAAAAAAATTAAATTTATGTTGATTCTACTATAAATTATCTAAACTACAATTAACCTTCACAAAAATTAAAAATGCAAACATATAAATTTTTAAAACCAAATAATACAACATACTTAAAAATAACCGAAAATAATAAACATCAACAAAGTAATAATTGACATACCTCAAAATCGAAATATAAAATACATAGTAATTTTAAAAAGTATAACAAACTATAATAATTTAAAAAAATTACAACAATAACTTAATAATCTGATAGATTCTTTCTGGTTTATCGATATTATTAAAATATGAATTGTATGAGGTTGAAAATTATTTTGGTTGTGATTGCGGTTGTTGAAATTGTTGACTTCTTTTTTTTATTATTCGACTTTTTTCTTGTCAAACGAATTCACAAACATTTGGATCAACAATACCATCCACATTCATTAATATAATATTTATGGAGCACAATAATGATCTTGAAAGTAAAATATTTATGTAGAATTTAAAATATTTTTTTTCAATTAAGTAATGTTCATTTATTTGTATTTCATTAATGATTTTATTTTCATTTGTATTATTTATTATTATGTATAACATTTGCTTTGCTAGCAATTTATATAATTTAAAAAATTATGATACAAAGTAATTTTATATTAAACGATTATAAAAGGAAATAATATGAATTATATACGATTATTTTAAAAAGAATTTATTTTATGAAATAAAAAAATATAAATAAAATAAAAAATAATAATATAATAATAAAAAGATAAAAAGAAATTATTTTTGACGTAAATATCAAATTTGATGATAGAGTTTGGGTTGGAGATGCCTAAGTGTTTCTATGGAGGCTTAGCATAGGCCCATCATGAGCCATCAATTTTTGAGTCACAACAACTTAATTAGTCATGCATAACATTTTTATATGACTTAAGTCATTCACAGTTATTTAAACTTATTTACATAATTTATTAAGACATTTAAAATGTATATCTATTAAATATAAGATGATATTAAAAATAATTGTATATCACTGCTATCAAGTGTGTGAATAGATTATGATTTTATTCTTTTATTTATTTTTAGATAAATTAGTGCCTATTTTTTTTAACATTTGACATGTATTAACTAAATAATTTTTAAAATAAATTTAATTTCACGTGAATCTCTTCTTAAAAAAAAAACCCATCCGACGCTTCACCCGTACCCACGCACTAGTTGTGTCCTTCTTCTTGAGCCCACCATTCTAAAGATGTTAAATTATCAGCGTTTTGTTTTGTTTTTTTTCTTCATATTTTGTAAGAAAAATTCTAAATCTGTTAATTTAATACGTGAGAAGAACAAAAACTTTGAACAATGAAATTAAAAGAATTGATCTATATTCGTTCATATTTATTTTCAATCACTTCGATTAAACAAGTATCACCACTCATTAAACTTACTAAAGATGATATTAAAAAATTCAAACATACTTAAGATTTCTCTTTGCCGCGGATTTCAAAATAACTTTTTGACTTCCATTTATCTTCACAAAAATCTCAAGAGGAATAGAGAATAACAAATGATAGAAAAATGAATTTCAGCTGGCACATGGCAGAAGGAAAGGATGGGGGTGAAATTTTCTTTTTAATCTTTTTGTGATTATTAAATAAAGCCAGTTAGACTGAGTCCATGTGCGCGTGAATTATATGTAGGATATTTTTTTTTAAAAAAAGTTTTCATTTTATGTTGGGAAAAGAATAGATATATCCCTAAATTATTATAAATGGTAAGCAAATATTCTTCGTCATACTTTTGGGATATTAGTGCCCCTGCCATCATATTTTTGGGATTTTGGTGCTCCTGTCGTCATACTTTGGAGAAGTTGATGCCCCTGCCCCTTCGTTAGAGTCAAGGGCATATATGCTCTAATTTATGGACGACAGGGACATCAATATCCCAAAAAAATATATCAAATTCTATTAAGGCGCTTTCAATATGATATTTTCAGTATTGGATGCCTATTGCACTAGAGTCGGATTTTAGGCATGAATCTATTAACTTTGTTGAGACTTGAGAGAGTTATTTATTAATTTAGAGAATATTCAAAATATTTAATTGGTTTTTTGTAAAACATGATTTTGAAATTTTGTCCAAACTGTTCAAGTCACATGAAGCGATATGAACAATATAAAACCATATAGTAAAAAAAAAAAAGACTTCGGTATTTAAATAAATACTGAACTAAATTTGATTTAATTCTTCACTTCACTATTTAATTACATAAATAATGAAGAAAAAAAAACAAGAAGAAGAAGCTCACTAAGCAATTTTAAGTTCTTTGATGTTCACATGTTTTCTTCTTAAAAAGATATGTTCATATATCTATCGAACAATTCTTTCTTTTTATATATCGAAATCGAAATCGGAAAATTATATTATGTACATTTTTCTTTATTACATTATTTACTTATTTTCTTACAGCAATAGTTATTCTAACATAATGTTTGCCATCACTCCATGCCAAACTTCCAAAGTTAAATTTACTCTTCCTTTGATATGTAGATATGATTTTGACCTCAAATGATATCTTCTTTGTGTTGGAATCAAACTTCAATACATCTGGACTCACTTTTATTACACTATTTCTTGGAGATTTAACCACTAATTTATATATGGAGTTGACATCTCCAACATTAGTAACAGTTCTTCGAATAGTAACTGAATTCTTAAGATTTGGAATGGCTATTGAAGGGAGATTTAAATCCAACCTAGAAGGTACTTTACTTGGACATATAATTCCTCTTGTTGTTGAATTATTCGTACCGAAAAAATACGTAGTCGCATTCCGTACCTTTTCATTACTATAACCCAAACTGCAAACATAATTCAAATAATCATTGTTATCCATATCATATATTAACCCAGGATCCATAGCTCCATTTGGATTACAAATGCCACCTCTAAAATCAAATGGATCAGCAATTTTATTTCCTAATCCTGAAAATATTTCAGATCCATATGTGTCTTCATTCCACGCTACACAATAATAAAAAAAAAATGTCATTTAGTTTGACTTGACACAGAGTTTTTAAGAAAAAAAAAAAGACTTTACCCAACTTGTAAACTTATAATAGGTTAAAATATAACGCATATGTTAAAGAATGACAAAGAATCCCACATCGGTGGTTAATGTTTTATCGAAAATATGATTTCGAAAAGGGTTTGTTTTGTTTTTAAAGACATTTTCGACTTTTAGGAGTCGCCACTTAATTTTTAAGGAAAATTAAGAAAACTTGTTTCTAAACAACTTAAACAGAAAAAATTATTTTGAAACATTTTTTAAGGGGTTCGGGATTCCTATTAGCGTCTTAGGAAGGTGTTTAAAGCACCTAAGACACTCCGTTAACTACGGTTTTCCGACGATTAACAATTTGACTATTTATTTTAACTTTTTGCGAATCTTTGAACTTCTTAAGATTTTTATCTAGGCTAATTTTATAGGTTTTGAAGTATTTTATTGTTATCTTGCAATTTTGCAAATCTGTTTTGAACTTTGAACTTAACGTTTTTATCTAGATAAATTTACAAGTTTGAAATATTTTGTAGTTTTTAAGATTCCGTTTTAGTTCTAAGGTTCGACAAAATAGAGAGGCAATTCGATGGGGTTGGAGTTATTCTAACCCTAAAATAAAACATTCAAAACAAACATGTAAGCAAATAGTAAAGAGAGAGTGAGAGAGGGAGAGAGAGAGAGAGAGAGATATTTTGGGTCCAAATTGGGGTTCTGTCCGCCTTGACCGAATTTTGGACCCACTTGTTTTTTGGGTTTTTGAACCCATTTTTTTCCTGTCCTATTCTAAACATATAAAATAAAATACAAGAAATAAAAAAAACGACAAGGGCTTATGCCCATTACAAAACAAATAAAATGCAAAATATATAAAAAGAAGCTAAGGAAATCTTCTAGTCCATTCCTGGATTTTCTTCAATCTCCGCGATTCCGAATTTGTGACTTGAATGCAAAGGGTTTTGAGCCCTTTAAGTCTCTTCCGAAAGGCAAGGAAGAGTGTGGAGTCCCGAGCAAGACCCCATTAAAATCTCATGCAATACCAACAAAAGGCAGTGTATTAGTAATAGATAATATTACAACTTAAGACAATCCACACAAATAGGTATAATTAACACTGATGGGTCATCATGAGATTGATAGATTTATCATAAACAGAGAAGGAAAAATGGCACAGAACTGGCCTTGTCAATCCCAACAGTCCATTTGCTTAAGTGATATATATATACATATATGCAAACCTCGACTAGTTCCAGCTGCTAGGTGAATCACTCTAACCCAAGTTTGAGTTTTAAACTAGGCAATCAAAAGGAACATGACAAAACAATAGGCTCAAAATCGCAAGAAATAACTTAACAAAGAAGAAGGAGCGAAGCTAATAGCACACGTGACAACAAACATGAAAGTAAACTTACGAATTTTTTAAACAGATGGAAACAAACCGACTCCATGAAACGGCTAGACGACATGAGGGTGATTGGGTAATACTTCAAGAATCATCTTCAACGAAGAAGTATCAACACAAACTCCCAAATCAGACCGAAGAAACCCAATCAGATTTAGACAAGGTAAATTGAAACAAGCTCGAATGATCCTTATGAAATGACCTCTACACGAAAATCACTGAATCCAATAGCTTAAACACACCCTTTAGATCACCATACGAAACGACGACAATCAAAATGAAACTAAGGAACGAGCAGGCTGCTAACAAAGAACTAACACGACAAATAAACCCTCCTTTCAACAATTTCAAGACCATGCTTCATCTCACAAAATAATGTTAATCTGTGAGTGAAAGATTGCAGGAAGACTCCTAAAAAAAAGGCAAACAGCAGGGTCATGTTCGACTGCGAATCCCGTAGGTTTGACTCGACAGTACCGTTGTGTCGATGAAACCTCCAAAGACATACCCGTCATACCAAAATGCTATCGAGTAAGTGGCAAGTAACAGCCAACTTAGCATAGGTACGAGAGGAGGGAGGCGAAGCGCGAAGGAGCAAACTAAAGCATGAACACGTGCGAATCAACACAACGATGTGAAAAGAAGCAACAAGATATATATATACTCAAAGTTCGACTATTCTAATACACTTGACACAACAGCAGCATCCAACACACCAAAGAGACACAACATATACCAGGAAACTTATTCCATCCCATCATATACAACAAACAATCGAGAGAGAAGACGAGTTCTAAGTGCAATAAGGGTCGATTCTCACAGCGACAAACCAGCCAGCGAACACACGACAGAGACTATCCACCCTCGAACCATCGTATTAAAGCCAAGAAGAGAAGGAAGTTGCGTAAAAGAGGTGTTTACCTGTTGAGGAGCAGCGGAACAGGACAACGACGAGCGGGTGCGAGCTATTCCACCACACGATCGCGCACGGACTTCTACCTTCGGACGGAATATCACTCCGAAGTTGGATTCGAGCAGCCACTCGACAGCAATCCAAACGACAAGACAAGGCGGGGAAGATGGATGGAACGCATGGGGAGTCCACTGTTATCCGTGAATTTCTTTAGAGCGAGCAAAGAGAGGAACAGAACACTCTCTCAGAATTTCTCAACTGCTCTTCTCGGTTAGACAGTAGAAACAGGATCAAATACTACCACGAAAATTCAACCTAAACCTTTAGACACGAGATTTCCTGTTCTTCTACACAAGCAGAAGACAAACACAAAAGCTTTTCAGAGTTTTTCCCACAAGAATTCCCAACGCTAAAAAATCTAACCCAAAAATGTCCAACAACAGACGGAAGAAGAAGCAGAGTCTTTCGAAAATTTTCTCAACCAAAAATTGCCAACAGAAGTCCCCACAAAAATTTCTAACCCCTTATTCAGTCTAGGGTGGGGGTTTATATAGGAGAACGAATTAGGGTTTCGAAATTGGGATGGGTTGCAAGAGTTTCGGCCCATTTGAATTCAAAATCCCAAAACCCTCAAATCTTATCCGTAACGATTCGAGCGGGAAGGGAGTTTGAGGCGAGGTGGAGGGTTGAGATGATTCTGTGGTACTAGCGAGCTACGTGGCGCGATCTCGGCACTACGGACAAAATCTTCAGCCTCACAGTTGCCAGGTCTACGCGAGCGTACGATCTGCAGGCGAGGACGACTCCAAAGAGCCGTAGCGCAGCAGCGCGGGAGAGAGGATGAGAGTGAGGGGGACGCGTGAGGGAGACACGGGAGAGAGGGAGAGAGAGGGATAGAGACGCGAGGGGGAGAGAGCGTGGGGGGAGGGTCGCGTTTCCATTTTGGGTGTCTGTTCATTGCTGCGTTTTCTGGGGGGATTTCTTGAAATGGTGTATGTTTTCTGTTTTGGAAAAGGACATGAGGAAGGGGGGAAGAAGGGGAGGTCGGGTCGGGGAACTGGGCTGGGTCGGGTTAATAAATAAAAGGGTTGGGTCGATTTTAGGTGGATTGGATTAAATTAAAGGGTGGATTGGGCTGGGATTAAAGGGTTTGGGCCGATAAGAATAAAAGGGAAGAGGCCCAAACGTTTTAGATGTGTTTAAAGGGGCAAATGAGTTGGATTAAATAAAAATGATAAAATCGGTTAAGCTTTAAATAAACGAATTTGTATTAATTAATTAACGAGCCTCTTTATTTAGTAATATAATTATAAAATAGCAAAAAGTAATTCAAAAGTATAATTATAATTTAAATTAAACTAGTTTAATAAAGCATTTAAAATGTATATTTTGACAATTTTTGGAATAATCACAAGATATACTACTTATATACATAATTATGTAAAAAAAAATATTATCGAAAATTATGTCAAAGCGTATTCGAAGTAACATAAAATTCATGTATTATATCATTATATTCGTAAAATTTATAAAACTAATTAATTTAAATTATTCGGAAAACTTTACGAAGCTCGATAATTAATTCACACCGGCGCGGGTCAAAAATTGGGCGTCAAGAGTTAATGAAATGGGTGGACTCTTTATAAGGCTTGAACAATCCTCCCTTTGAGCTAGATTTTGGGAGTAAGTTAGGCCTAAGACCTAATTTAACATGGTTTCAGAGCAGATCAGGATAAGTTGGGGGGTGTTAGATGTTAAATAATGACAAAAGTTCCACCCTTGTGGGGTGTTAAAGAATGGTTAATGAGATGGTGGACTCTTTTCCTCCCTTTGAGCTAACTTTGAGGTGTGAATTAGGCCTAAAACTTAATTCAATAGCATACATGTTAAAATCATTTTTCCAACAAAATTTGTAAGGGTGTATATATGAGTGTAAGTTATACACACAAATGTGACGTAATTTATAAAGTAAATGTACTAGTAGGATTAAAACTTAATCTAAACTTATTATATTATCATTAGACATTTTGATACAACTTTTTCTTCATTTGATTTCAACTCTATCCCATTCATGGCAGAGCGGACACCTTTCGTCGAAAAATTAGGTATAGTGATGTGACTTTTAAGAATGATAAAAGTAGTAAAAAGCTTACTAGTATTGTGTTGTTGAGTGTTAATGGAGTAAAAATTTTATCTTCATTACTAGCAGCAACAAGTATGATCCATGGAGAAGTAGGACTAACTGTATAAGAGTTAGGTCCATCATTTCCTCCAGCAACAACAAAAGGTATACCATGAGATGCTGCATGAAAAGATCCTATCCCCATAACACTAAAACTTGCACTTGTATCAACTTCAGAAAAATCAATTAGATCACCACCAAATGATGCTGATAATACATCAACACCATCTTTTATTGCATCATCAATACCAGCAAGAATATCAACACCACCAAAATATGATTCACCTTTATCATCCATCCAACTTACCTGTACATAGTATTAAATAACAGCCGTGAATATGGGCTAGCTTGGCCTAACTTAGGGTTGCGCTAAGATTTTTGGAATCAATTTTAAAAAAAAGATTTTTTTTAGTCCGGCTGAATAAGTATGCTGATCTGTGGGGCTTGAGAAATATAGGTAGGGCGAATCCGTGGGTCGATAAAAATTAATTGAAAAATATAATATAATATTAAAATTTAAAATTAAGAAGAGTCGAAACTCAAAATAATTAGGTTAATATTTCTATTAAATATTTATACTTTTACTTGAAAGAAACTTAATAAATATTATAAAGATAATTTTATTTGTGGATTCGATTAACAAGTAGTAACATTAACATTATGTAATATTGTTTTGTGGATATTTATGATAATATTTTTAAATTATATATTTATAATGTATTTAAATAATTATAAAAAATATAATTTTAAAAAAATGGGTTGGCTCGACAAGCCTGTAGTCCACAGACTTGTGTGTTAGACCGACCATTTTCTGACCCACGCGAAAAATGGGCTCACCCGGCCTGACCCATAAAATGTCAAAGCTTGTATGGGTTAGCCCTAGGAGTGTACATGACCGGGTTGGTTCGGGGTTTTCAAATATCAAACCAAACCATTTGTGTCGAATTTTTGTATTTATAAACCAAACAAACTCATAAAACTCGAGTTTTTCAACTTCGGATTTTTTCGAGTTCTTCGATAAAGTACTCATACAAACATATAATTTACTTGTACTTCAAATATTTCTTTAGTCCTACCAAAATGCAACTATTCAAGTTATTTTTCAAGAAATTAAAATAAAATATGATATGATTAATGACACTAAAATATTCAACAAAAAGATAATAATAAAATCGCGTAAAATAGATATTGCAAATTAATAAGTCATTTGTGCAAATATAATTTAAAATTAAAGAGAATCAAACTCAAAACAATTAGATTAATATATCTATTAGATATTTATACTTTTACTTGAAAAAAAACTTTATATCTACTATAAAAATAATTTTATTTATCGATTTAATTAACAAATAACAAATAATAACATGAACATCATATAATTAGCCCTAATAGAATGGACTAGCTCATATTGACAGCTCTAACGAACATGTGAGCAAAATATGAAAAGTAACTTGTGGGTTGAAAAAAGTAGGGGTCGAAAATTATACATACCTTATACATAGCTAGACGTGCATTTGGTGCTCCTCCACGTACTGTCCCCATATTAAGACCATAATATTCCAAATTATTAACATAAGAACCAGCAGCTGTACAAGCAACATGTGTACCATGTCCAACATCATCTAATGGTGATAAATTATATATATATATTTTCAACCATTGTTTGACTTAATCCTCTTTCTTCCATCAACCCTTTCATGTACCAACGAGCACCAATTATTTTTTTATTACAATGTTTTGTGGCATTGAAAATTCCTTCAGATTTGCAAACACCTTCCCATCGACTTGGAATTGGACCTAGTCCTTTATCGTTAAACGCTTCCGAGTTTCCCCATATACCTATGTTAATCATCTCACGTGTATTCAAATTCAGACGTTATATGAAATCGAATTACTTACTAAGGAGAAAATTAATTAAACCTGAATCCAAAATGCCAATGATTGATCCATCACCCTGATTTGTTTTGTTGAGAAGATCATTAGGATCAATTTTATAAAGACCTAAAAAATCCCAACTCCTTGATGTACGTGTTTTATAAACAGGATTTTGTATAACTTGAACCACATCAGGTAATTCTGTAACGCAATAAAAATTTATACTACCAATTATGAGAATTTTTTTTTATTTGTCCTTATAAATTTTATTTTGTGCGTGTATATAAGGTATACAAATACAAAGACATGATAATGAAATATTTTTTCTTAACCAAAATTAAAAAAATACCTCGAATTTGTTTGGCTTGATAATCAGTGAGCTTAGCAGTAAATCCAGAAAAGTCATGTCTATATCTATATACCATTTGTCTTTTGGCTTCTTACTTACTACATGAGAAGAATACAATTAGTATATATTTACTTGATTATATATTTAATTATGAATATATTGCCACCCAACCTATTCAATTAATTTTTTTATTAAAATGTGTTTGACATGAAATTTTTATTTAAAATTAAAGTTATAAAAAATAGAAAAATCTCCATGTAATTCACAATTTTCTTGTACTGAATGATTCATTTTCTGTGATGTTCAGTTGAAACAAATATACAACTAAATTATCACATTAGTCTTAATTAATGACTAATAATTAATAAAATTGTTATTATTATTATTCTATTTCTTACTATTTTTACTTTTAAATAGAAAAAATTCATGTAAATAAATTATAATAAAAAATTAAACTAAATAGGTTGAGTGACTTTCTAAGCAAAATATTAATATTTGAGTGACTTTGAAGTTATAAATAGAAGTTGAGTGAATTTCTGAGAGAAACATGAATAGTTGAGTGACATTCTGAGAGAATAACTTATGCTAGTAGAGTGACTTTGGATTTATACTTTCTTAGAATAAAACTCATAGTTGATTGACTTTGAGGATATAAAAATGAGTGACTTTTTGAGAAAAAGAACTCAGTGACCTTCAAAAGATTTTTTTTTATTGAGTGATAAGATTATCGGTATCAATGTGAATATGAGCATGTTTTTGATAGATTATGAGCGTTCTACGGTTATTCAAAGAGGGAACATTATATTAAAAATGAGTTTTAGTAGCAATTAATTAACAATTGTCGTTAAATATATATTTTTATTAATAATTAACATTCTTTATATATATTGTAAAAGAGTTAAACAAATGCATTGATGTACATTGAAAGTATATTGAAGTATATAGTATATTATGGTGAGGATTACATACTAGATTATAGTTAGGAAAAATTAGTTACAAGTTTGTTACAAGTTAGTTACAAGTTAGTTACAAAGTTGTTAGTGAGTAAGTTGTATATAAGTGATGTATTGTGTGACATTGAAGCTTAATGAAGAAATTTTCTCTCTTTCAATTGATCTGCATTCTCTCTGCATGTTCTTGAGCTCCAACTGAGCTTTGGCTATGGATTCTTGTTAGAATCTATAACCTTTACATGGTATCAGAGCTACTGGTTCTGTAAACAAGAAGATCAAATTGTTAATTCGATGGTTTCTAATGGAGATTCAGCAGGGGAAATCACAGGAACATCAATGGCATCCACGACCATTGATCATCTTCATCCTTTGTACTTGCATCCATCTGATGCACCTGGATCACTCAACATAGGAATAATGCTTACAGGAACGGATAACTATACTTTGTGGAGCAAAGCAATGCAGTTGGCTTTGCTTGGGAAAAACAAAGTAGGATTCATTGATGGAACAGTGAAACGTGATCAGTTTTCAGGGAGTTTAGCTCAACTGTGGGATCGATGTAATGCCATTATTGTTTCATGGATTCTGTGCAATGTGAGTAAAGATCTACACAGTGGTGTTCTTTTCTGTTCAGATACACATTTGATTTGGGGAGATCTAAAAGAAAGATTCAACAAGATCAACAGTTCTCGTGTGTTTCAGCTACATAAGGAGATCTTCACACTTGTTCAAGGTGTGTCTTCTATCTCTGTGTACTACTCAAGACTCAAAGATCTTTGGGATGAATATGATAGCATCATGCCACCACCAGCTTGTAATTGTCCTAAATCTAAAGAGTTTTTTGAGCATCTTCAATATCAGAGAATGTTGCAGTTTCTTATGGGACTTAATGATGGTTATGCTCAGGCTCGTAGTCAAATTCTGTTGATGCATCAACTTCCTAGCATTAATCAGGTTTATGCCATGATAAGTCAAGATGAAAGTAAAAAACTAGCAGCAAATTTAAGTAGGTAAATGCCAGAAAGTTTAAATCCTACAGCAATGTATACATCGAGATCTAATTCTAGGAATAAGAAGCCATACAATCCTAATGCTTTCTGTGATTATTGTCACATGAAGGGTCATATGAGAAGTGATTGTAACAAACTATTGAAGTGTGATCATTGTCACAAAACTGGTCATGTAAAGCTGGATTGTTTCAAACTTATTGAATATCCTACAGATTTCAAAGGAAAGAGAGACACAGTTGTTGCAGGGAACTCAATCTATGAGGAATCATCTATCCATCATCATGCTCCACAACCTGCTCAAAAAGAGTCTCATTCTGCTGTAGAATCTGGGATGATGCCAATGCCAATGTTTACACCACAACAACACCAGAAACTCATTCAAATGTTGAATCAAACAACAGTTGGTGATACACATTGTGTAGCTAATATGGCAGGTAACTCTTACTTATCTAGGGATGATTCATTACAATGGGTAGTTGATACTGGTGCTACACATCATATGATAAATGATGCTAAGTATTTACATTGTGAAAGACTGATAGAAAATGCAGGTAGTGTTCAGTTACCTACAGGAGATTCTACAAAGGTTTCTCACATTGGAAATTGTCCTATAGGAAAAGGTGATATGCTTAGACAAGTGTTATGTATTCCAGACTTCAAGTTCAATCTTACGTCTGTTTCAAAAGTGACTAAAGATTTGAATTGCTGTGTCACCTTCTTCCCTCATTACTGTGTTTTTCAGGATCTCTCATCTGGGAAGGTGAGGGTGACTGGTAAAGAAAAAGATGGTTTATACATGGTAGATACACAAGTAGAAGATATGCCTCAGAGATGTTTAACAGTAGTGCAAGATATTGAAGATAAAGCTACTGTTTGGCATCAATGACTATGTCATGTACCTATGAGTGTAATCAGAAAGATTCCCAGTTTCAATAAGTTTGGTAGTAAATTTGCACTGCATGATTGTGAAATTTGTCCACTTGCTAGACAAACTAGGCTGCCTTTTCCTAACAGTACTAGTAGATCAACAAATATTTTCCAGCTGGTTCATTTGGATGTTTGGGGACCATATAAAGTTGAAACTTTTGATGGTATGAGGTATTTTCTTACTATTGTTGATGACTATTCAAGATGGACATGGACTTTTCTAATGAGATTGAAATCAGATGTTGTTAGTTTGTTAAAGCATTTCTTTACAGAAGTTGAAACTCAGTTTGGCAAAAAGATTCAGAAGATAAGGACAGATAATGGTTCTGAGTTTTTTAATTCTAATTGCAATGAACTTCTCAAGTTACATGGTGCTATCCATGAAAGCTCTTGTCCATATACACCTCAACAGAATGGTGTAGTTGAAAGAAAACATAGACATATTCTAGAGACAGCAAGCGCTATTAAGTTTCAGGCTGGTTTTCCAGATAGATTTTGGGGTTTATGTGTTCAAGCTGCAGTGTATGTGATCAACAGAGTGCCTTCCACTAGTTTGAGTGGTGTATCATCTTTTGAGAAACTATACAATAAGCCTCCTTCATTTGATCATTTAAGAGTGATAGGCTGCTTATGTTTTGCTACTAATCTTACTAAGCAAGACAAGTTTAGTCCTAGGGCCATAAAATCTGTCTTAGTGGGGTATGAGACTACACAAAAGGGCTACAAATTATACAATTTGGAGAGCAAAACATTCTTTGTTAATAGAGATGTAGTCTTTGTTGAGTCTGTGTTTCCTTTCAAAGACAATTCTACATCATCATCTGATCCTGTTTCGAATACAGACTTGTTCAATTATGATGAGTTGATCACTATAGTGCCACAATCCACTATATCTCATTCTTGTTCAGATAATGTTGCTCCACAAATGTCTTGTTCAGATAATGTTGCTCCACAAATGTCACTCCATCAGGATGTTCCTCCAATAAGAAAGTCTGCTAGGAATGTTAAACCTCCAATCTGGCATAAGGATTACATTACTACAAGTGGGACTAACAGATGTTTGTATTCAATAACTTCAGTACTGGATTATTCTGGATTATCCAACAAATATAAAAGTTTCATTTCAAAGTTCTCAGTTGAAAATGAGTCAGCTACTTATGAAGAAGCTAGACAAGATGTTAGATGGTTGGATGCAATGCAAAGTGAAATAAAATCTCTAGAAGATAATCAGACTTGGGAATTAGTAGACTTGCCAAAGAACAAGAAGGCCATTGGCTAAAGATGGGTTTACAAGGTGAAGTATAATTCAGATGGTAGTGTGGAAAGATTCAAGGCACGATTGGTGGCTAAAGGTTATAATCAAAAGGAAGGTTTTGATTACCAAGAGACATTATCACCAGTGGTCAAAATGGCCACTGTAAGGTCTGTTATTTCAATTGCAGCTGCTAATCATTGGCACATTCATCAAATGGATGTGTACAATGCTTTTCTACAAGGAGATCTTTATGAAGAGGTATATATGACATTGCCTCAAGGATTTAGTAGAAAGCACAACAACAGCACTGGAAACAATCAAGTATGTAAATTGTTGAAGTCACTCTATGGCCTGAAACAAGCATCAAGGCAGTGGAACATCAAGCTTACACATACCTTGATTGAATTTGGATTTCATCAAAGCACAAGAGATTATTCTTTGTTCACAAAGAGAAAACAAGACAAGATAATGATAGTTCTTATATATGTAGATGATCTGTTATTGACAGGAAATGATCCAGTGATGATTCAACAAACTAAGGAGATGTTACAACAAGCTTTCAAGATCAAGGATTTGGGAGAACTAAGATACTTTCTTGGGCTGGAATTTGCTAGGAGTGATGTTGGAATTCTAATACATCAAAGGAAGTATGCTTTAGAACTTATATCAGACATGGAGTTGGCAGGTTCCAAACCAGTCTCAACTCCAATGGAAGTGAATCAAAAACTAACTACAGTTGAATTTGATACTAATACTTCATCTACGTGTCCTGATGAAACATTAAAAGATCCTACAGGATATCAAAGGTTAATTGGGAGGTTGTTGTATCTCACAACTACTAGACCTGATATATCATTTGCTGTGCAGTGCTTGAGTCAATTTATGCACTCTCCAAAGACTTCACATATAGAGGCTGCAATGCGACTAGTTAGATATGTGAAATCAGAACCAGGACTTGGTATTTTGATGGCATCAACAGGGGGAAATGATTTACAGGTATTCTGTGATGCAGATTGGGGTGCATGCATTAATAGTAGAAGATCAACTACAGGATACTTGGTACAGTATGGAGGTTTACCTATATCTTGGAAATCTAAGAAACAAGTGACAGTGTCTAGAAGTTCAGCAGAGGCAGAATATAGAGCAATGGCATCTACAGTTGCTAAGATTGTTTGGATTGTTGGTTTGTTTGATGAACTTGGAATCAAAATTAATCTTCTTGTGCCATTGCACTCAGACAGTACTTCTGCGATTCAAATAGCAGCTAATCCAGTGTTCCATGAGAGATCAAAACACATAGATATAGACTGCCATTTCGTGAGGGAAAAGATACAAGAAGGATTGGTTATTACAACACACTTGACATCATCTGAACAACCTGCAAACATATTCACTAAGGCACTTGGACGAGATTCTCATATACATCTTGTATCCAAGCTAGGAATGAAGAACATCTTCATAGTTCCTAGCTTGAGGGAGGGTGTAAAAGAGTTAAACAAATGCATTGATGTACATTGAAAGTATATTGAAGTATATAGTATATTATGGTGAGGATTACATACTAGACTATAGTTAGGAAAAATTAGTTACAAGTTTGTTACAAGTTAGTTACAAGTTAGTTACAAAGTTGTTAGTGAGTAAGTTGTATATAAGTGATGTATTGTGTGACATTGAAGCAAAATGAAGAAATTTTCTCTCTTTCAATTGATCTGCATTCTCTCTGCATGTTCTTGAGCTCCAACTGAGCTTTGGCTATGGATTCTTGTTAGAATCTATAACCTTTACATATATCATTAAAGGTTTTAGCGACATTAACTCTTTATTAATGTGTCTATTTATTATTACTAAAAGTCAATTTTTTTTGTTACACTGAAAGATGTTATGTGACTGTTTGTGGCTTGAGGTTTGACTTCGAGTTAGACTATGAGTTACTTTTTCTCTGACTTAGCTTGGGTGGGAACTTATGATGAATGTTATTGATTTGGGTAAAATATATTGGGTTAAAGAATTATTACGATAATTTCGAGATTGTGACATCCAAAATAGTTTGTTTTTTCAATAAATGGCCTGAGACTTGTGATTTATGAAAATAACTTTATGCATTGTAGAAAGAAAATTATAGTCATAATAATTTTTTTTATTATTAATAGATATTCAGAACAACATAATATCATACCTTTCAATAATTTGGCCTAAAATGTCATGATGTGAATCTGTGACAAGTTCATGATTGTCGTGCGGCTTGTGTCCCAAGTAGACGATGTAAAGCTGTAGATCCAAAGAGTATACAATCAAGAAAAAAAAAATAATAATTAATTATCAGAGAAAATATTGGAAATATTTTTGAATTTGACGTAAATTATTAGGTTCAACTTTGTATTAGTGATAGCCTTAAAAACACTCCTCTACTGGTAACTTAACTAAAATGCACCCTCGATGTCGCGTGATATAACAAATGATCTCAAACTTTGTAGGAACATGAACTATTTAATAAAAATCGAGATAAGTGTTGAAAAGGGGTGTATTTAAGTTAAGTATGTCAAGTAAATGGTTATTTTTAAGACTATCAATAGTTCAAATGTAAATCTAATAATGTATTTCGCAATCCTTATTATTTTAGAAAAAGTAAGAAGAATAAGTTCTTTTTTCAATTTCATCCTTGCACTAAATAAATATTGAGAGAGATTAATTTGGGATAAGTAAGCATTAGTTATTAAACTAAAATTAAAGGATTAATAAGAATAATTTTGATAAATTATTCTATTTAATCAATATTTTTAAATAGTGTTTAAACAACACGTAAAAGGGATAGAAAGGAGTACAAGTTTCATAGATCATTTTTTAAAAAAAAATTATATACAAATTCAATAATAATTAAATTATACCTTGGCATCTTCTACATTTGCTTTTGTTGTTATTGCACATAAACAAGTGAAGATTAACAAGAAAAATACAAGAGAAGAAGTTGGATTATTCATTTTTTTACTCCTTAAAAAAATGACTGTGTTTTAAATATTTGCGATCGCGAATGTATATTATATATTTTTAAAAGAGTAATAAAACATGTGTTCCTCTTAGGAGTATAACCAATGATGAATTAAATTTTTTTGTTAAGAGTACCCAAAATTTAATATATATGTATAATTTTTTTTTTTGACTAATATATTTTGTATAATTATTTATATGTGTTGTAATATAATTTTTGAATTTAGGGTGTCTGATTGGCTATATGAGATTATATGTGGCTATGCCACCGAATATAACAATTTTTTAGTTACACTTTTTGCTGCACAAACTTTTCTAGAAGCCAAATAAGATTCCTCTTAACATGGAATTAACTTTTTACAATTAGAGAATGAAACTTCAATGGTTTATTTATTATACTATATTGTGCCGTTTAATTCCTTTTACTTTCAATAAATTTGTATTTATCGGTATATATCGTGATGGATATGGAATAATATTTGACTTTGAAGTTGCATCATAAAGATATGAACTACTAGGACGTTCTGTTAAAAAAGTGGTATGTTTAGTGCCCGTTTGGATGGGCTTAATAAAAGCAGCTTTAAAAAAGTACTTTTGAAAGTGCTGAAATTTATTTTTAAAATAAGCAGTTATGTGTTTGGATAAAAGTGCTGAAGTTGCTATGTCAAACGTGAAAAGAGAAAAATGGAAGAAAGAGATGTTAGAGTTATGTTGTAATTTGAAGATTGTATAAAAATATTAAGGGCAAAAAGATAAAAATGTGGTCAACTTAAAACAACTTATAAGCTAAAAAAAAACACCTCTAACCCAACTTTTAACTTTTGGCTTAAAATAAGTTTTTTTTAACTTAAAATAGGCTGTTTTGAGTATTGCCAAACAGCTAAATAAGTCAAAAATCAGCTTTTAAGTTAGTTTGACCAGCTTTTAAGCTGAGCCAAACAGGCTCTTAATGTAGTCAAGTTAAGAAGATAATAGTTAATGTGATTTTAAATATTTTGTTAATTATTGTGATTTATAATATTTTTTACATTATTTTAAAATTATTCTTCTGTTTAAATTTATGAGACATCGATAAAATTTTAAAAGCTCATCGAATCTTTTATTTTTTTTGAAATTTGATTATTTTAAGTTGATAATTATCGTGATTTCTAAGAAAAATTAACGTAATTTTAAATATCCAAAGACTTTTATTTTTATTCTATTTAAGTAATTTTTAAATATTCAAAAGAATTTTTAAGTTGTTATTTTTACTTTATTTAAACTTGAAGGAATATCATTTATTAAAACTTTTTTCAAAAGAAAATAAAATCAAAATCACTTCATTTGAAAGAGAGTCTTGTATAATTTTCAGATTACTTTGGTTAATAAATGGTCGGAAAGTCCCCCATAGTGTCACTAGAATAAATATGCATATTAATTAATAAATAGTATTAAATTTTTTAATAATATTAACTAATTGTTATTAAATGTAATAACGCTATACACTTTATCGATATTTTAAAAAAAAAATTAAAAATATATTTAACTACAGTGAAACGATTACCGTTAATTAATTGTGTCATTTTTGACTAGTGCATACTGATTTCCTTCAAAGGTATAATTCAATGTGATTATATTTTCTAAGTACTCCTGAGGTTTATCAATATTCAAATTGAATTGGGGGAATAAATTAAAGCTTTTGAGTATTTTTGGATGCGTAAGCTAAGTTATGACAACCGTGAAATAATTTAGTATACCCCATTTAATTACTTTTTTCTAAAATATGGAATGGAATGAGATGCCTTTCTTATCTAATAATTAGAATCCTCTAGTCTTGAATATCTGCCCAAAATTATGTAACCCTATAAATATAACTTAGTCAAGATCAAATTATCACCAAACAACTTGACATATTTGGCTAAGTGCAATTGTGTAGCATCTAGCATCAATAATATTCAAAATGGTTCTCCAAAATCAACTTGGTTTGAACAAGCATCAATCATACTCTCATGAGCAAACTATTATGATAGTAGTCATGGCCAAATGATGAGGCCTATAGGTTATTGTTCAACTATGCCATTTTCTCACAACAATCACATGATGATAGACCATGGTAGCCACACCCAACATCATGATGCACATTATGTCCATGGCCATGGACATGACAACTATGGTAGTCATGGGCATATGCCACATGAATCAACCAACTTTTCAAGTAGTTCCACCATGGTCCATAATGAAGGTGGCTATGGTAACGAGATGCAACAATCATCCCACGCCCATATGTCGTCCATGGCCACGGGACATCATGGTCATGCAGTGGCGTAGCCACATATATAGTGGGGTGTTCAATTGGACACCCTTCAGAAAAAAAATTCATATATGTAAATAAAATAATATATGAAATGATTAAATAACATATTTTGAATACCCTTAATATAACAAATTGCTATTTATGGACACCCTTTATTAAAGTTCTGGCTCCGCCACTATGGTCACGGTCATGGGGGCAGCCATCATAGTAATTATAGTCAGAGCCAGAAGTTCAATTGGGCTCTCAAAGAGTATATATATGGATTGTGATTAAATCAAGAAATTTTTTGATAAATGATCTTATAGAATGCGTGTTTCGGCAGTGGCTTTTTGGCTTTATATGTATATAGCACGAAGGATCTCCTACCTAAATAAGCAATGTGTATTCTCTTCGTTTCTATTTACACGTCTTCCTTACTAAAAATAGAGGTTCTTTAATATTTCATTTGTCAAATAATAGTTGTCCACTATTAATTTGGCACATCCCTTAAGAAACTATAAATAGAATGGTAATTTTACTATATCACCCTTTGAATATAATAAATTCAATGTCTTGAAAAATATAGTAAGAAAATGACTATAATTAATGGTAAGGGTAAATTAGGAACTATGTAAAATTATCCATGAATTTCATAAAGTGGACAAGTATTGTTGGACGGAGGGCATATTTGTCATTTCACAAAATCAATGCATAAATGACACTATTCTTCTTATTTTACCCCTTAAGAGTTATTAGCCTTGAAAGTATACATCTGACCAACATAAAGAAATTAAGTAAGTAATTTATGTTCATTGATCAAATTAAATTAATTCATATCCATTTACCGAAAACTTGAGTTTCAAAGAATACTAATTAATAAGGCTACAATAATAAACTTATATATATATATATATTTTCTTAATAAGTGCGACGTCTAAAATAATAACAACTAAATAGAAGCGGAAGGAGTACTGAACAATCTTCTTATAAGTCTTATATGGTTATGGTTAAGACAACTAGTATAAGGCTTTATCTCAAAACCTAATCTCTGCTCCATCCCTATAATATTTGTACTGGGCTACAAATTTAATTAACTACCCAAATTTCTCTAAGTCATGATCGACGATACTTAAATTTTAACTTAACTCGACAGGCTAACTAATTTCATTTTAATTTTCCAATTCCATTAATTAGCTACATAAAGTAAGCGTATGACCAATAATTATTATTCATAGAAAGCGTCTCAACAGTCATAAATAGAAGGGAAATTATGTAAAGTGGCCTCTCGGCCATTTACCGACAGAATTAAACATGGAGACGATTTCATATCTAAATTTTAGGACTGGTTAGAGTGATTCTAAATTGATCTAGATTGAATTTGTTAGTGTATATTTTATGTATAGTTAAAATATATTTTATGTATAGTTAAGCTATATACAACTTTTAAAGTGTACCATAATGTAAAATTAATGTATAACTAATTATAATAAGTTATATCGTAAGTCCGTATATATCTTTTTGACTTTTGGCAAACTTTATTTGGTGTATATTTTTATGACGTTTAACTTTTTTAATGTAATAAAAATATGACTTAATTATTTCACCTTCTATACTTTATGCATAAATACTACACATTTAATTTTATGATAACTTATACATATAATAGTTATGCTGAGTTCTAAATTAACAACCAAATGTTGTGTTAATTTTATACTTTAAAAACTTATTTCCTAAATATCATATTAATCAATAAATACATGATTTGTTAGCCAACTACAAAACGATCCTTTTAAGCAGAGGCGGACCCACCCCTATATGTCGAGGTGCACGTACATCCGTTAACTTCGGAATAACTCTGTATGTATGTCTTAAGAAACTAATAGAAAATAATATCAATTAACATTGCAGCCCGAGGAGCATATAGGAGTGTCACTGTGTTGTTGGTACAAGCAGGATTAACCACCCGCTAGACCTAGATTAGAATCTAGCTATAGACGCCATTATTTCAATTTTTTAAGGGTAGTGATTTGCTTCCTTTGGCTGGTAACAACACAAATGCACCACTCAAAGTATATATATATAAATATATTCCTATACATGTTATGATAAGTTCGTATATATAGCATAATGGATTCCATGCATCTGCAAGTTGTTATTGGCGAATAAAACTCAGTGCTAATATTTTAAATGCATAAGAAAAAAAAGAGGTACAATTGACCTTAAAATGTGCTTCATTTATAGCAAAAATGAGAATGAGATGCATTTCTTATCTTATTAGAATCATCTATTTATTTATTTTTACTCTATCCTTCATTCCTAAAACCCTATAAATTTACATCATTCAACATTACATTCTCACCAAGCAAAAACCTAACAGCTTTAGTTAATTGTTGTGTAGCTACTACAAACATCATCGATATTCAATAATGGTTCTCCAAAATCAACTTGGTCATCATCAATCATTCTCTCATGAACACAACCACTATTCCGCGGAGAGCAACCATGGACAAATGATGAGGCCTTTGCCCATGCCATTTTCTCAGTCTTCTCACAATAATCACATGATGGTGAGCCAACACAGTGGCGGATATTATGGAAGCCATGGCCATGGCCATAGCAACTATGGAAGTCATGGCCATATGCCACATGATTCAACCAACTTCTCAAGTAGCACAAGCATGGTCCATAGTGATGGTGGTTATGGTAGTGGGATGAACCAATCATCCCACGCCCATATGTCGTCCATGGCCATGGGACATCATGGAAATCATGGTCATGGTCATGGACATGGACTAGGTTTTGGTGGAAGCCACCAAAATAGCTACACTCAGAGCCAGAAGGTCAACTGGGCTCTCAAGAATTTGGATGACTAAATTTTACACACACATATATAATATATGTGTGGTGAAAGTAATATTATGTGTGTTTGTGGTAGTTACTTTGGCTATATGTAGCACAAAGGTTTGCTACCTAAATAAGTAAACAATCTACTGCTATCTTAATTTAAATTATCTATGTATCTGCTTTATCATTGACAAATGATGAATAATTAAAAGTATGTTTATGGTTGCAATGATTTGCATGAAATTACTATTAAAAGTATGTTTTTGATTGAAATGATTTGCATGAAATTACTTACTATTTTATGATGTTCAGATGCTCAATTCAAATAAGCTATAGTTTAAGTATCTACATTGAACGAATTATTGTATTCATGAACTCATAAATCTATGCTTTCTATATATAGTTCTCCATTATCTCTAAAAATTGCTAGCAAACACCTCTATTAATTTGTAATAGTGCAAAACTTATTTTAGCTATTTAGACTAAGAATCATTGTTAATGAATTAAATGAATATCAAATACCAAACAATTTTGGTTTCTACTCCAATTTTAAATTTTCTTTCAACATAAATAAAATTTACTGACAAATTTACGTTCGTATCGATATAGAAAGCATAGAAAGAACCGTTATGCCATCGGTTTTGTCAAGAGTTTTCATTGAGGTTTGAAAAAAGAACAAATATACATCTAAACTATTACAAATAGTAACTAAATACTCTTGTTATAAATAAATTTTGAGTAGACTTTTAAGATTGAGACACATGTTCCTCCTTTTAGTCCAAAGAGTATATACACCCCAAGACTTAAATGGTACGGACATTAGTGTCCTAAAAATATATCAAAGGGTATTTAATTACAATTTATGATATTTCAGAAATATATTTATCTTTTTTCGATTAGAGCTTAATTAAGTCAAACATATACTAGACTTTGATATGTGAATAAGATTATATGTGGATTATGGGAATGGTGATTAATAATAACATGATCTGACCAAAATATGAGATCATAATAATGGAGAGGTACTAATCATCATGCTCAAAGCCAAGTATCTACTTACCAAAAAAAATAAATCAATTTAAGCCGTAAATCAAATTTCATTAAGAATTAAGGATTAGCTATAATTATAAGGAGTCCACCCATCTCATTAATCACCGATGTGGGATTTGGGGCAAGCCTTATAAGGAGTTCACCCATCTCATTAATCACCGATGTGGGACTTTTGTCATTCTTTAACATTTACTAACAAGAATAAAAATAGGGAGAGTAAATTTATCAAGTAATTAGACGACTTTATTAGTAGAATAAAAAAGGAAAATCCATTGAATAAAAAATATTAGAATAAAACTAGTAGAATTCTGACATACAACATATCCTTTATATTCCCTTCACATATATATGATTTGCAAATACAACTTGAAATTGCATACACTAGATTCTAATGAGATAGTCAAGAAGTAGGAGTATGTTAGATGTTAGTTAGACTATTTCAAGAAAACAGTTAGAAAAGTAGTTAGTTACTTACTAGTGGAGGAACTATCTCCCAAGGAGTTAAGTTCAAAACAAATTTTCCAGTGGTGTGTAATTTTTGTAGGTGCAAGGGACACACTAAGGATCAATCTTACAAGATAATTGGATATCCAACTGATTTCAAGTCCAAAAGAAAAGTGGATACAAGCACAGGATCTGGAGCTTACATGGTTGGAAGTGATGTTAATAGCACAAGAAAGGATAATTATGAGGATGTGTTTGGCAGGTTGTCTTTCATCTATGGAGGTAACACTAATGTACCTGGGAATAAGAATATGAGCAATGTAGAGAGTTGCTCGACTGAGTTATAAATGTGTAATTTCACCAAGGATCAATATAATAAAATTCTCCAAATACTAAAGCAGAATTAGGAAGTTTGACAAAAAGCAGAAGATATAAGTCTTGCACAGGAAACTCAGGCTAACACTGCAGGTAAAGTCTTGTTAATTTCAAAAAATAGTCAGGCGTGGATTGTCGATACTGTGGCATCAAATCATATGGTGGCAAACTTGGACATGCTTTCTAGTGAGTTTATACTAAAGGTTAAAGAGTCAAAACCTGTATATTTGCCCACTGGAGAAGTTTCACATGTTACTCATATAGGAATGTGTAACATATATCCAAGAAGTGTGATTACTAATGTTTATCATATTCCTGAGTTCAAGTACAATATGTTGTCAGTAAGTAAGGTGACAAAGGAGTTAAATTGCTCAGTCACATTTTCCCCTCATTTTTGTGTATTTCAGAAGCTTTACACTGGCAAGGTGAGGGAAATTGATAAAGAGGATAATGATTTGTACCTACTGCTAAGGAATGTGTCAAATGATCAGCAAAAACAACATGGATTTGTTGTACCAGGGAAAAAACTAGAGATACAACAAATATCAGAGAAGGAACTGGATGTATGGAACAAGAGGTTAGGACATGGATCTTCACAAATGCTGAGTAAAGTGTTTCCTGTTAGGTCAAATTTAGTGGATAAATTGATAAACAAGTGTACTATATGTCCTAGTGCAAATTTTTTATTTGATTCATTTAGATGTATGAGGTCCATATAAACAATCTACATTTGATGGAAATAGATTCTTTCTTATAGTGGTTAAGGATTTCTAAAGAATGAGTTGGATATTTCTATTACAAAAAAATAAAACAAATGTATTTGTAGCTTTGGGTTATTTTCTTAAGTTTGTTGAGACTCAGTTTGACAAAATGATAAGGAAGGTAAGGTCCGATAATGGAACTGAATTTGCGAATTCAGTATTTTGATAATTTGTTTAAAGAAAGAGGTATAGTGCATCAGAGGACATATCCTTATACTCCTCAGCAAAATAGAGTAGCTGAGAGGAAGCATAGATATCTCTTGGAGGTGACTAGGGCTCTAAGGTTTCAGGGTCATATTCCTTTAAGGTTCAGTGTGTGCTTGCAGCTGTTTATTTGATAAATAAAATGCCTAGCAGGGTTCTAGGATGGAAATCTCCATTTGAAACTCAGAAGGGGTATGTTTTACTAGATTTGGCTTTCAATAGTTTGTTTGTGAGTATAGATGTCTCATTTAGAGAGGAGATATTTCCTTTCTTAACTGAGTTAGACAAAAGTGAAAAAGGTCCTTTTGTAAGTCATTTGGATAATGATATTCTGACTATAGATTAGGAAGAACGTTATAGAAATATACAAGAAACTCAATCTGATACAGAAATAAATAGAAACTTGACTGAGAATGTTGAATAAGATATAGTGGAAGAGGAGATAGTTCAAGAACAAAATGTTGTGCCTAGTGGTTCTGATACAATGGGGAATAGAAGGTCTACAAGATGGAGTCATCCTCCAGTTTGGATGAAAGATTTTGTGTCACTAAATATGGGCAAAGAGGTCAAGTATCCTATAGAATAGTGTGTCTCATATAGTCACTTATCTAAGTCTTATCAAGAATTTGTTGCTGTAACTTTTATACTAACTGAACCTGCTTCCTTTGCTGAGGCTAGTAAAGATCCTAAATGGATAGAGGCAATGCACGCTGAAACTAAAACATTACAAGATAATAACACTTGGAGGTTCGTTAAGTTGCTTAGAGGGAAGACAACTATTGGGTGCAGGCAATGATATGAAAGGCGAGCGCCTCATCGCCTTTGGCGAGACCTCCTCGCCTTTCATCACTGAGGCGAGGCGAGATCAAAAAGGCGACATATGGCTACGTAATGGCGACAACAAAGGCGCCGCCTTTTTATTTAAATTATTTAAAAATATTTGACTTAACAATATTAGTCAAAATTAGGGCTTTTTTTTTATACTTTTGAAATCTGCTGCTGTGACTGCCGCGACTGAATCTCTTCTCCCTCGCTCTCTTCTCCCTCGCGACTCTCTTCTCCCCTCGCGACTCTCTACTGCTGCGAGTTGCTGGCTTGGTGCTGCCTGCTGCTGAAGACCTGAGGTATATCGTATACCTCTTTTTTCTGTTCTTCTTCTTTAATTTTTTGTTTCAGTTTTGTATTTTTCCTTCATCAGTTGTCAGACTCATCAGTGACGAGTGATGACTGCTTTGTTTATCTCTTATTCAGTATTCATTGCTTTCAGTGCTTACTGCCTCAGCCTTACTCCGTATTGACTGCCTATAATTTTAAAAAAATATTTATTTCAGTTTCCTAATTATTTATTCCTAAACAGTGAATTGATTGAATTCAATAACCAATGGAGGATACTAGCAAAAAGAGGGACATTGGATGGAATTATGGCACTCAAGGAGCAACGAAAGATTCAGTTAATTGTAACTTTTGTGGGAGTACTTTTAATGGTGGAATAGTCGTCAAACACAACATTTAGTGGGTGGTTTCAAGAATGTTAAACAATGAAGAGGTAAGGGCTTATATGAAAAACAAGATCGCTATTAATCCCAAATTCCAAGTGAGGCAGCCGGAAGAATATATTGATATTGATGATCTTGATCAAATGGATGATTATGAGGAAATGATGCTTCCTCCAAAACTCAAAATATATCTTCTAGTTCTAGTGGAGGTGCATCGTCCACCGCGCGGAATGTGACGAAAGGCCCTTTGAATCTCTATTTTTCACAGAAATCAACACAAAAAGGAGGCTTTGAAAAAGGAGGAGGAATTGATGAAACAAAGAAAATACAAAGAGAGCGTGCGGTAAGTGCTTTTGCAATTTGAATGTATGATGCGGGGCTCCCTTTTAATTGTGTCAATCACAAACTATTTGATAAATTTATCAAGGCGGTAGGACAACATGGCCCCGGAATAAAGCCCATTCCATGAAGTTAGAGTCACTCACCTAAAAAAGGAGGTGGAGAAAGTAGAAAAAATTGTTGATGAACATAAAGTGCAATGGACAAAGTTTAAATGAACCATTATGATGGACAAATGGACGGCACAAAATGGTAAAATGATCATCAATATTTTGGTGAATTCTCCAATGGGTAGTGTATTTCTTGGTTCTATTAATGCTAGTAATGAATCTATCGATTCCACCAAAATGTACATGTTATTTGAAAACACTATTGAAAGAATTGGACCGGAAAATGTTGTACAAGTTGTCACCGATAATGCTAGTGAGAATGTTAAGGCGGGAAGTATGATGTTGGGTGCGTACCCACACATTTATTGGACTCCATGTGCCACTGATTGCATCAACTTGATATTTGGTGATATATTCAAGGTTAAGCCATATGCTTCCGGTAATATGACTCTCATATCAACCTATCCTTTAAATTTTTTTATAGTCAATAATTCATTAGATACTAATTAATATAATCTAATCTTTCTGTAACACTTTTTAAGAAGGCCATCAGAATCCATTCTTACATTAGTCAAAGGCCATTGTTGTTAAACTTGATGAGAAAATTCACCAAATAAAGAAATTTGGTGAAACCGGCCAAGGCAAGATTTGCAATGACATTCTTAACTTTGAGAGCAATGTAATACAAAGAAAAAACTTGGGAATTTAGTCCTCTCAACCGAATGGAATTCAAGTAAATTTGCAAAGGAAATTTCGGGGAAAGAAGTTGTCAATCTTAAATGTCCACTTTTTGAAATGATGTTGTTTGAGCACACTTACAATTTGTGGCCCTTTGACAAAAGTGCTTCGTTTGGTGGATGGGGAGAAAAAACCACCAATGGGTTATATTTATGAAGCAATGGATAGAGCCAAATTGCACATGGTTTTCGTGGAGTTAAAAAGCAATATGAGAAAGTGTTTCAAATTATTGATGCAAGGTGGTCAGAACAAGTCCATCGGCCTTTGCATGCTGTAGGCCATGTTTTGAACCCAGAATTATATTATAAAGCTCAAGAAGAGGGAACTATAGCACAGACTTTGTGAATCGAGTATTATACATGTGTTGAGAAGTTGATCCATGATACAACAATACGAGATTCACTAGTCGCTGAGCTTCTTAGGTACAAAATGGCGGATGGACTATTTGGTTGTGGTCCGGCTAAAAGAGCTAGAGACACAAGGTCACCAGGTAAGTGGGTTGATATTACATTCTTACTTAAATTATTTGACTTATTTTTAGTCACTAACCTTTAAATTTATTTTATTATAGTCGAATGGTGGGTCACTATTTGGTAGTGAAACACCAAACTTACAAAAGTTTGCCACGAAAGTATTAAGCCTAACTTGTAGCTCATCCGGATGTGAGCGAAATTGGAGTGTGTTTGAACACGTAAGTAAAAAATGTATATCCTAATTTCCATATTATATTATTATCAATATCTATTAGCTAATATCAATAACTTATGCACAGATTCATTCCAAAAAGAGGAATAGGCTAACACTATCGTGTCTAAATGATCTAGTGTACATTAAGTACAATAAAACATTGAAACGTCGTTATGATGCTCGTGATCTTATTGGTCTAATTCTCTTGAATAACATTGATAATCCAAATGAATGGTTAGTTGGATGCCCCGAAGATCAAAATGATGAACTAGTATATGAGGATGATGATCTTACTTGGGGTAGTGTTGCTATGACAATTGGAGCGGATGATAATATCTATAATCTTAGGGGACTTTCTTCAAGATCAAGAGCACTTGACAAGGGCAAAGGAGTAGAAAGTACATCTACAAGTTCATCTTCAAGTAGGACTCAAACACTAATTGATGAAGAATATATGGAGGAAGAAGATGAAGAGAGAAATATAATGATGTAGAGGATTTTGATCTTCAAGAGTTGGATAGTTTTGAAGAAGAATAGACTTTTGACGTTTTAGTTTATTGTATTTTGAATTATTTGGTCTTTAAAGTTTTAGACTTTTTAGTATCTACTATTGGTTTTTGAATTGAATATTTGCTAATATGTGTTATTACTATTAAGATTTTGGATAAAATATGCAATTAAATATTTTTAATTTTTGGTATTAATTGGCGCCTTTATTCAAAAAGGCAAGTGCCTCGCCGCGTGGCGAGGAAGGCCCTTGGCACCTCCCGCCGTCCAAAACACTGGGTGCAGGTGGATATATAAGATCAAATATAAGTCAACTGAAGAACTAGAAAGGTATAAAGCAAGGCTGATAGCCAAAGGCTCTAGCCAAAAGGAGGGCATAGACTATAAAGAAACATTTTCTTCTCTAGTGAAAATGGTCACTGTTAGAGCAATCTTAGCAGTAGTTGTGTCCAAAGGTTGACATATATATCAAATGGATGTTTATAATGCATTTTTGAATGGTGAGTTAGAAGATGAGACATATATGTCTATGCAAGGACCTTTTTGTTTCCTCCACCAGCTATAAACTATTTCATGTTATTAAGATATCATTAACATAAAAATCAAGATTATTGTAGTTCCTCCAGTTGTCCCCCTTGTAAACAATGAGTAATCATACTGACTTTGCTTGAAATTGAGTTTTTGTAGTGTTTATGTAATCTTATGATTCCATTGTATTCTTGGAATAGAGTTTGTAAGGTCAGACAGTGGAGTTGTCATGCATCAAAGGAAGTATGCACTTCAACTTGTGTCTGAAGTTGGTTTATCAGGAGCATACACTTTTGGAACTCCTATGTACGTGAATGTTAAGTTGACATCAAAGAAGTAGGATGATCAAACTGTACAGAGGATGAACCTTAGCAGATCAAAGTGCTTATCAAAAGATGATTGGGAAGCTACTGTATTTAAACATGACTAGGTCTGATATTTCTTTTAGTGTTCAAACTTTGAGTCAGTTCTTACATCAACCCAAGAAATCTCATATGGATGCATCACTTAGAGTTGTTAGATACATTAAGAGACAACCAGGTCAAGGTATACTACTATCTAGCATTAGTAGTGATAAAATCACTACCTATTGTGATGCAGATTGGGCAGCATGCCCACTTACAAGGAAGTCAATGACTGGATATGTGATTAAACTTGAAAAGTCTATGGTATCTTGGAAATCTAAGAAACAAACCATTATTTCAAGAAGCTCAACTGAAGATGAGTATAGGAGCTTAGCTTTCACAGTGACAGTACTAGTTTGGTTGATTGGAAAATTGAAAGAACTAAAGGCTGAGGTTCATTTACCAGTCCAAATATATAGTGACAGCAAATCTGCTATTCTATTGGCTTCAAACCAATCTATCATGAGCGTACTAAGTGTTGGATTTTAAAAAAGGTGTAAATGGAAAATGAAGAGTTGCGACTTTTATGAAGATTTGTGACTTTTATGAAATGTTGCGACTTTGATGAAAAGTTGTGACTTTTATGAAAAGTTGCAATTTTTATGAAAAGTTGTGACTTTTATGAAAGGTGATGACCATTCTGAAAGATTGTGACTTTTCCAAAGGTTTGTGACCTTTCCGGTAAGGCACAATAAGAACCTTTTCGCACCACCCTTTGTTTTCTATAAATTGAGGAATTTCCTCTCATTTTAAAAGAGAATTCATGGACTTCTTCTTTAACTACTAAATCTAGTATTTTAAGTGTACTTTACTGCCGTTGAGTGGTTCGCTGACACCGGAGTTTTTGGTATCTATACTCTGGTGATTGAGATCATTTTACCCTGGGAGGTCATATTCCAAATCAAACCTCTGATTCTAGAGGGGAATAATTTCCTTAAGGGGACACTGTGAATTCAGTGGACTTGATCTTTTTCCTATTAAAAATTATTCAGATTCTGGTACGTATTTTACAAACTTTAGATTTGTGAATTAATTTCAGTTCTTCTCTTCTTTTGTTCTTCACTGGTTCATTAAACTTGGTAACTTCATGTTTCTGCAAAGTTTGTTGGAATCAGTAAGATTCTTTAGACACATATTAACAACAATTCTTCTTTAAGAAAAGTATTTTGTATATTTTTTTTAAAATCTGTTTCTGATTCTAGTTTCGCTACTAGTTTTAATTTTCTAGTTGTGAAAATGTTCTTAAACTTTGTTTTCTTACAAAGATTTTCAAAGTTTTGTTCTAAGTTTGTTTGGAATACAAGATGAACAACACTAAGCACATTGAAATAGATTGTCATTTCATCATGGAAAAGTTGCAACAAGGGCTGGTCAAGGTTGTGTATGTTCCAACACACAATCAGCCAGCTGGTTTACTAATCAAAGGACTCAACAAGCCTCAACATGACTATTTACTATCCAAGCTAGGAGTGTTAAATATATTTACACCACCTAGCTTGAGGGGAGTGATGAGATAGTCAAGAAGTAAGAGTATGTTAGATGTTAGTTAGACTGTTTCATGAAAACAGTTAGAAAAGTAGTTAGTTACAGTGGGAGTATATAAATGCATAGCTTAATTGATTGTACGAGACATATTATTGAATAAAAAGACTTTTCTTCATCTCTTTCAATTCTATTGCTCTCTTGAATTCATAGTAAATCTGTTTCTTAATTGTTCATACACATACATGATGCCTTTACATACACATATCTATGCATCGAGATTATTTTTCGAAGACACTTACATAAACATCGAATTTAAAACATTTATTCTATGAGTACAATTAGGATTATATATTGCACTTGCATGAATGTAGTGTATTTTTCTACCTTGTGAAAAACAAAATACTGCTACACTTATTTTTATCATAATATTTTTGTAACAAGGGACATTAAATAGAGCTTCCTGAGAAATTTTGTTTTAATTCAGGCGTCTTAAAGTTTATCGTGTAGAGATATTTAACGATTTGTTGGGATCTTTAATTTATATTATTTTAGTTGGTCAACTTTATTATTTACTATTCATAGTATATATATATAATATATATATATATATATACTAATTATACATGGTTGTAAATATATCTAATTTATATGTGAATTTTACATATATTATACTTTTGCCGTTCCTATTTAGTTGTCACTATTTTAGATTACACGTCCTTTAAGAAACTAGGAAATTTTATCATTGTACACTTATTTAGTGTTTTTTTGAAATCAAGTTTTCAATAAATGAATACAGATTAATTTATTTTGATTAATTAATTGATTTGACCAATGAACATAAATTAATCATTTAGTTTTTCTATATTGGTGAAATTCATAATTTTTCAAGGCTAATAACTCACAACGGTAAATAGAAAAAATAGTGACATTTATGCATTGATTTTCTGAAATGATGAACACTCCTTAATTCCATTTTATATGTCATTTTTTTAAATTGCACTTGCATTGAGAAATTAAGTAATTTTATACTTCTACCCTTATTTAATGTTTTCTCAAGTCAACGTTTTCCAATAAATAATGAATATGCAATATGAAGAAACCTTACCCCTAGAACAAGAAGCAGGTTCTTGTAATTTTATCGTAACACAATAAAACAAATATTTATCGTGGAAACCTTCCTAACTCAGGGAAGGGAAAAACCACACCGAAGTTTTATATTAATTCATGATTTACAACTCAGTTAATCAATGAATCTAACTCTAAACTTCTACCCTTTTTGATTAACTATAATCGAAAACTCTCCACTCAACAAGAAGTCAAACTCGCTTCTTGTTTACAAAAGCTCTCAACTCTTCTTAACTCTAACCACCCAAGAAGTCAAACCTACTTCTTGTTTACAATTCTCTCAAGAAGTCAAACCCACTTCTTGTTACAATTCTCTCAAGACTCAACCCCAAGAAGTCAAACTCACTTCTTGTTACAAATCTCTCAAGACTCAACTCCTAAGAAGTCAAACCCACTTCTTGTTACAAATCTAGGAATTATTACAACTCAATAATATACCTAGAACAAATCAACAAATACTAATAACTTTAGACTTTAATTGATCAAACTTCAATATCCAATAGTTCTGAGTAGAACAGGTTTCGTGAACCTGGTCCTTATGTTTCTGTGATGAAGGTGAACCTGGTCCTTGCGTTTCTGTGACGAAGACCTGCGTTTTTTCTCCAGAAAATACTGCTCTCAAGATGATATATTTTGTGAATATGCAATACCTATCGTTCTGGATTTGCTAGAAAAATTCTCTCGATTTTTGTGATTGCAAAGACGCTTTTTTCTTCAACTTCTTGATCCTTTTATAGATTTGATTTGCCTTCAACTTCTACAAGGAAAGGAATTACAAATACTTTTCCTTCTTGAACTTGTCTGTACTTACTTCTTTCCTTATTTGACTTGAATTGTAATTTCTTTATTTCTTTCCTTCTTTGGCTTGGATTGCTACTTTTTTATTTCTTTCCTTCTTTGACTTGAATTGCTACTTTTTTATTTCTTTCCTTCTTTATTTATTTCCATATTTGTTTCCTTCTTTTCCTTCTTTACAATTCTGCACTTTTTCTTCTTTGCCTCAATACTTTTTCTTCTTCGCCGCAATCTCTCATAATTGTACACATACGACACCATGCCTTCACTTTATCAATCATCAAAACTACTTTATTTGTTCTCCTACTTCCCAACATTTTCCCCCTTTTTGATGATGATAACCAATGATTTGTTACACATCAAGACTCTTTGTTAGTGATCAAAACTTCAATTCTTTGTCATCCATCAAAACTACAAACTTCATGTTTTCTCATTTTCTAACAATTTCCCCCTTTTTGATGATGACAAACTATGCATATGTCTATCCACATTATATAATTTCCCCCTTTTGGCATCATTGAAAACCAATAACCAAAGAACTCGAATAACATTCAATGAGTGCAATATCATTTTTAACTCATAGCCACTTGGGCAACACTTTCAAGTACACTTCTGCTAACAAAATGGTTAGTTAATCTGAGGATATTAGTCATCTTAAATTCATACAAAATTAAGATCTTCAATGATAAATGAAATAAACAAATATATACCAGTTTATGACCTTAATAAAAAAAACATATGATATCATGAGTATGAGACAGACATAAGCACATCAAAGAGTCAAAAATTTTAAAATTTGAGGATGAGGATTGGGACAAAGATTACTAAAGTGAGGAACAAAGGAATGTTTACTGTCATTGATGATTTTTTTTAGTATGCCCATTGTGCACCAGCTCCTTCGTTTTGATCAGCTTTCTTAGAATGTGAAATTTCATCAAGAGAAACATGAGGTACATCATCAATTTTATTTTTATTTTTTGAACTCTACTCCGTAATATCTTTATTCCTCCATCATTATCTTTTTCTTCTTTTTTTTTGATAGGTTTTTTCTTGATGACAACTTTGAAGGAGTACCAACTACCAGTAAGAGATTCATCACATTTTGGTGCACAAAGAGATGTGTTTATAAATAATGAAAGCAAGCAACAATTTATTTCTGTTAGAATTGTTCCCCCTGAGAGATAGACAGGTTATACACTTGGAATGGATGAAATATCAATTTGGAGTTTGTGAACCTGGTTCAGAAAGGTTCCCCCTAAATTAAAGCATAAGTGACTTAAATACTGAGATTTTCATCATTAGAGCAGTTTGAGATTGAACGATGCTTATTGTCAACGAGGGTTCTTGGTGATCTTTAAGAAAGTTGAATTCTTTATGATCAACCAGGTTCATTAGTGCTTATGTTTAACCCAAACTCAGGAAATTAATGCATTGAAAAAGGATGGTACATACCTGAGTATTACAGAGAAATCAGGTTCCCTTTTTTTTTTCTCTCCATGATTTACTTAATGGTGTTAGCAAAGAGTAGAGATAACATCCGCAGACTTTCTAAACATTGTTTGAGATGCGATTTGAGTGTGTACCTGTTACAGTACGAGGTTGAGTTAGCAGATATTCATTGTATAATCACTCAAGCGTAAGATTATTCGTTTACTAGCCAATTATTAAAGGAAATCATGATAATGCATCAACTTGTTTCGATAAGACCATGCTTTGACTGATTTTTCTCAAGTTCTTCATATTCAAGGCCTTCATGAGAATGTCGCATCATCATATTCTCCAAGATCAAACGAATCTCAAGTTGTCATAGAGAACCAACCCTTGTCAATTTTTAATACCTTCCAATGAACAACAAGGACCATGTTCACACAACAAAGTTCCCCCTAAAGGTGTATCATACTCTTACTGTCCCGATTGCTCTATTATTCCCCCAATCTCCAAAACCATAGATTAGTAGTAATTCATGTTGCAGTTGCATCAATGATTCTTAGATGTGAACCAGGTTCATATGCAGTGTTCCCTAAATGTCACTACCCAAATCGGATCGCGACTGGCACCCACACTTATCCTTATATGTGAGCGAACCAACCAATCTAAACCTTAACATTCAATGTAATATCAACAGAAAGTAATGCGGAAGACTTAAACTCATTAATAAAAACCAATTCAATAACTTCTAAAATTCAACGTCTATTATTATCCCCAAAATCTGAAAGTCATCACCACAAGAACATCTATGATCAAATTACTAAACTAAGAGTATTCTAAGAAACTAAAATAAACAAAAGTTAGTCCATGCCGGAACTTCAAGGCATCAAGACATGAAGAAGAAGATCCAGTCCAAGCTAGAAGCGTTAGCTCACCCTGAAATCCGGTGTAATGAAGACTGGCTAGAGTTGCGGTTGAGTTGAAGACGACGGTACGTTTGCTGCACTCCACAATAACAAAGAAGAAAATATAAAAGTTGGGGGTCAGTACAAACACAAGTACTGAGTAGGTATCATCGGCCAACTCAAAATAGAAAACAGTATATATCAGGTAACATCATAAAATCAACTAATATCCTTAGCATGCAGCATTTACAATTACCATAATCCTTGGTTACAACACCAAGCACATCAATGAGGACTCACGCCTCCTCATCATACTCATTTGGGAATTAGGTTCATTAGATTGAGTATATTAACATCTTTCAAGATTCATTATCTTATTTACTCTCGTGTCGGTACGTGACACTCCGCTCCTCATTCTATCCTGGTACCGGAACGTGGCACCCGATCCATATACTATCCTGGTGTCGGAACGTGACACTCCGATCCTCATATACTATCCTGGTACCGGAACGTGGCACCCGATCCATATACTATCCTGGTGTCGGAACGTGACACTCCGATCCTCATATACTATCCTGGTACCGGAATGTGGCACCCGATCCATATACTATCCTGGTGTCGGAACGTGACACTCCGATCCTCATATACTATCCTGGTACCGGAACGTGGCACCCGATCCATATACTATCCTGGTGTCGGAACGTGACACTCCGATCCTCATATACTATCCTGGTATCGGAACGTGGCACCCGATCCATATACTATCCTGGTTACGAAACGTGACACTCTGATCCTCTATTCTATCCTGGTACCGAAACGTGGCACCCGATCCCCTAATCTCACTACTTTCGTTCATCAAGCCTTCTTTTATACCAAGGCATCATCATTAACAAAGTAGATTAGGGTTTTTTCAAGATTTAAGATTCAATAGCTTCATCATGCTTATTTTATCACAATCATATATATAAAATCACATCATGCATGCACACAATTAAGCATATAGAAGGGTTTACAATACTACCAATACATATCATCCGCTATTAAAAGTTTACTACGAATAGTATAAAAACCATAACCTACCTCCACCGAAGATTCGTGATCAAGCAAGAAAATTCCTCAAATTCTTGTTGTCTCTTCGTTCGTTTCTCTCTCTCTCGTTCGTTCTCTTTCTTTTTCTATCTCTCTTTGTTCTTTCTATTTTTCTTATTCAAACCTTCTTTATTTTACCCTAATTAACATATAATTAAGTGTAAAAGATGGCAATAATAACCCACTAGTTAACTTAAGGTTACCTCTTTTAGTAATTAAACTTATTAACATTAACCCACCACTTTATAATTAAAGCAGGAAATAGTCCAAAACGCCCCTTAAATTACTTAACAGAAATCCGACCCCGCCTGGGATTACGCAGCCCGTGACGGGCCGTCGTGACTGCGACGGTCCGTCCTGCTGCTCCGTCACAGAGTTCAGAGACTCAATTCCTTTGAAGAGTCTGTGACGGTCCGTCTTACCCACGACGGTCCATCCTGCCATTCCGTTGTGACGTTCAGAGGGTCGCTCTCAGTACCCAAATTTCTAAATTCTAAGTATTTTGGAACGAGACCCCCTCGACGGTCCGTCGTGCCCATGACGGTCCGTCGTGACATCCGTCGCCTCTGCCAGTTTTTCCAGAATTAAAATCTGCTACTCAAAATGACTAAACAGGTCGTTACAATAGATACCAATTTACCCATCGTTCGTCCTCGAACGATCACGAGAAGTAAAACAAGAGTGAGAAGAAGTACCTGAATCTGTAAACAGGTGTGGGTATCTTTCTTGCATATCAGCCTCCTTCTCCCAAGTGGCCTCTTCAACTGGTTGATTCTTCCATTGCACCTTAATGGATGCAATCTCCCTCGATCTCAACTTGCGGACTTCTCTATCTAAAATGTCAACAGGCTCCTCCTCATAAGACAAGTTCTCATCAAACAAAACTGAATCCCAACGAATGATGTAGTTTCCATCCCCATGGTACCTTTTCAACATAGACACATGAAATACCGGGTGCACTCTAGAGAGTGCTGGAGGCAAGGCTAATTCATAATCCACCTCCCCTACTCGCTTAAGTACTTCAAATGGTCCAATATACCTCGGGCTTAGCTTACCTCTTTTACCAAACCGCATCACCCCTTTCATGGGCGAAACCTTCAGCAAAACCTGTTCACCTTCCATGAACTCCAAATCCCTAACCTTTCGATCTGCATACTCCTTTTGCCTACTTTGAGCCGCTAAAAGCTTTTCTTGAATGGATTTCACCTTTTCTAACGAATCCCTCAAAAGGTCAGTACCCCAAGGTCTAACCTCGAATGCATCAAACCAACCAATGGGAGATCTACATCTTCTCCCATACAACGCTTCGAAAGGAGCCATATCAATACTTGAGTGATAGCTATTATTGTATGAAAACTCCGCTAAGGGTAGGAAGTTATCCCAATGACCACCGAATTCTATCACACACGCACGAAGCATATCTTCCAACACTTGAATTGTTCGCTCAGACTGACCATGGGTCTGAGGGTGAAATGCAGTACTAAGGTCCAACCTAGTACCTAATTCCGCATGCAATGTTCTCCAAAACTTAGAAGTAAACTGCGTACCTCTGTCTGATATGATGGACAGTGGAACTCCATGCAATCGAACAACTTCTGAGATGTAAAGTTTGGCTAACTTCTCTGCATTGTAAGTCACCTTAACCGGAATGAAATGAGCAGACTTAGTTAATCTGTCCACAATCACCCAAATAGAGTCGAACTTGCCCAATGTCTTTGGAAGACCAACCACAAAGTCCATTGCAATTCTCTCCCACTTCCATTCAAGAATGGGCATTCTCTAAAGTGTTCCTCCGGGCCTCTGGTGTTCATACTTTACTTGTTGACAATTTGGACATTTGGCAACAAACTCAACAATGTCGCGCTTCATTCTACTCCACCAAAGGTGTTGCCTTAGGTCACGGTACATCTTGGTTGCACCAGGATGTATAGAATATCCGGAACTATGAGCCTCTGTAAGAATAGTGTGGATCAACTCATCAACACGGGGTACACATACCCTTCCCTTGATTCTCAAAACACCTTCCTCATCCATTATCGCTTCTTTAGCCTCTCATCGTAACACCATATCCCGAATTCGGCTTAGTTTCTCATCATCAAACTGTTTTCCCTTGATCTTGTCAAGAAAGGAAGATCTTGCCTCCACACTGGCCAACAATCCTCCCTTCTCATTTACTTCTAACCTCATAAAGTCATTAGCCAGAGTCTGAACCTCTCTAGCCAATGGGCGTCTAGAAACTTGTAAGTGGGCTAAACTACCCATGCTCCCTGCTTTTCTACTTAAAGCATCTGCTACAACATTAGCCTTTCCCGGATGATACAAGATAGTAACATCATAGTCCTTCAGTAGTTCCATCCATCTCCTCTGTCTCAAATTCAAATCTCTCTGAGTAAAGACATACTGTAGGCTACGATGATCCGTATAGACTTCACACTTAACCCCATATAGATAGTGTCTCCATTGCTTTAATGCAAACACCACCGCAGCCAACTCTAAATCGTGGGTCGGATAATTACGTTCATGCACCTTTAATTGTCTCGAAGCATAAGCAATTACATTTTTCTCTTGCATTAGCACTGCACCCAAACCAGAATAGGATGCATCACAATAAACAATGAAGTTCTTACCCTCCACTGGCAAGGTAAGGATAGGTGCGGTAGTCAGCAAGGTCTTGAGTTTCTGAAAGCTTTCCTCACATTCATTCGACCATACAAATGGAACATTCTGCTTAGTCAAGTTCGTCAATTGGGAAGCAATAGAAGAGAATCCCTTGACAAATCGACGGTAGTAACTGGCTAAACCAACAAAGCTTCTTATTTCTGACACATTAGTAGGTCTTACCCAATTCTTCACTACTTCGATCTTAGAAGGATCCACCATCACTCCATCCTTGGAAACCACATGCCCCAAGAGGGACACTGAATCTAACCAAAACTCACACTTGGAGAATTTGGCATAAAGCTTTTTCTCCCTCAACATTTCCAACACAATTCTCAAATGCTCCTCATGTTCCTTCTTACTCTTGGAGTATATCAGTATATCATCAATAAATACGATCACAAAAAGATCCAGATATGGCTTAAAAATCCCGTTCATCAAGCTCATGAAAGAAGCAGGGGCATTCGTTAGTCCAAAGGACATTACCAAGAATTCATAATGCCCATACCTGGTTCGAAAAGCAGTCTTTGGCACATCTGCTGCCCGTATTTTCAATTGATGATAACCAGACCTCAAGTCAATCTTAGAGAAGACACAAGCACCTTGTAACTGATCAAACAAATCATCAATGCGAGGAAGAGGATACCTGTTTTTAATAGTTACCTTGTTTAGTTGCCGGTAATCTATGCACATCCGAAGACTCCCATCTTTCTTATTTACAAACTAAACAGGAGCACCCCAAGGGGATGCACTTGGTCTAATGAAGCCTTTGCTCAACAACTCTTGAAGTTGAGCCTTTAACTCCCTTAACTCAGCGGGAGCCATTCTATAAGGGGGTATAGAAATGGGGCGAGTACCCGGTTCAAGATCGATGCAGAAGTCAATATCCCTATCTGGTGGCATACCAGGAAGATCTGCAGGGAACACATCCAAAAACTCATGGACTATCGAAACCGACTCAATCGAAGATACTTGGGTAGTATCATCCCTGAGATGTGCCAAGAACGCTAAACAACCCTTACTAACCATTTTCTTAGCACGAAGAAAAGAGACGATACGAACCGGATTGGAAGTGTAGTCACCCTCCCACATTAACGGATCTGTCCCAGGCTTGGCTAACGTCACAATTTTAGCATTACAATCCAAGATCGCAAAATTCGGAGAAAGCCATGTCATACCCAGAATTACATCAAAATCAACCATTTCTAAGATAACCAAGTCTACATAAGTATTACTCCCCACAAAAGTCACCAAACAAGACCTATATACTTTTTCAACTATCACAGACTCACCCACCGGGGTAGAAACACGAATAGGCATGTCAAGCAATTCACAAGGTAAATTAAGACCATTAGCAAATGAGGAAGATACATAGGAAAAAGTGGATCCAGGATCAAACAATACAGAAGCCATGCAATCACTAACAGGAAGATTACCTGTGATGACAGCATCAGATGTCTCCGCCTCAGATCGCCCAGGGAAAGCGTAACAGTGGGCCCTATCACCTGTCTGCCTGTTGCCCTTACCATGTTGTGCTGTAGTGGCTCCAGTTTGCCCGTTACCCCGGCCGTTTTGGTGACCACCATTACCTCGGCCACCGCGTTCTCCAGAATAACGGCCTCTACCATGACCACCTCTACCTCTAACTATTTGAGGTCTGTAGCTCTGTTTTGGACAATACCTCTTGATATGCCCAGTCTCCCCACATCCATAACACTCTCTGGAGTCGGGCATAGGTCTCTCAGAGAAGTGTTGATCGGTCTGAGGTGGACCCCCAACTACAGTCTGTAGTGAAGACTGAATTGGTCGGACTGAGTAACCTCCCGAACCCTGTCCTCTAGAGTAAGAACCATTAAACTCACCTCCCTTTCGAAACCTTTTTGATGTGGTTGCCATGGTGAAGTCATCCGGCTTCACTCCCTCTACCTCTATCACGAAGTCTACCACTTCTTGAAAAGATTTCGCTGTGGCCGCTACCTGTAAAGCTGAAATTTGCAACTCTGATCTCAACCCCTTCACAAAACGGCGAATCCGCTCTTGTGGACTGAAACATAGTTGGGTGGCATACCGGGATAATGCTCGAAATTTAGCCTCATATGTAGTAACCGAAATCCTACCTTGTTCTAGGCTCAAAAACTCATCGCTTTTCCTATCCCTCAAAGTCCGGGGGATATACTTCTCCATAAACAAGCTAGAGAATGATGCCCAAGTCATAGGTGGTGCCTCTGTTGGTTGACACTCAACATGTGACCGCCACCACATTTTGGCGTTCCCTTGAAACTGATAAGTCACAAACTCAACACCAAACCGTTCTACTATACCCATCTTGTGTAGTATCTCATGACAGTCAACCAGAAAATCATAGGCATCCTCAGATTCGGCACCCTTGAAGACTGGAGGTTTCAATTTCAAGAACTTACTGAAAAGTTCATGCTGATCATTTGTCATTATAGGCCCTGTGGTCAGACGAGGAAACGTGTCTATTTCCAATGAGGCATCCATGCGGGGAGCCATAGTAGCCGCATGTTGTACTTCCGAACCTGAGGTGCTGGTGCGGAAAACACTGGAGGTGTCTGGCCCTGATCAGATAACCCGCTAAGATAAGCCAGAACCTGATTGATCATCTCTGGGGTAGGTTGGGGTGGCAATTCCTCATTCTGCACTTGTTCATTCTCCCCATCCTCCCCTTCTCTTACTACTTCCTCAGTCGGTGGAGGAGTCACCGCCCTAGTACCAGATGGGCTAGGTGCTCGTCCTCTTCCCCTAGAGGACATCCTCCCACGACCTCTATCACGGCCTCTTGCCGTTGCTCTTCCTCGAGCTACAGCCCCAGCGGCTGGCTCAGACGCACCCTGTTCCGTCGGTGCTGGTGTTGACGCAGTCGTTGTTGCTCTAGTTCTAACCATCTGCGAAATAGAGTGAAGATGGTCAGATACCAATTTGTATCACCTAGATACCAATTGGACCCAAGTAATAGCACGAAAGAAAGAAAGAAAGAATGGAATTTTCCTAAAGTCTTATAGCCTCTCAAAGAAAAATAAAGGCGTCCCCCTACCTTTCCTTAAGACTCTACTAGACCTGTTCTTGTGTGATGAGACCAACGAACCTAATGCTCTGATACCAAGTTTGTCACGACCCAAATCGGATCGCGACTGGCACCCACACTTATCCTTCTATGTGAGCGAACCAACCAATCTAAACCTTAACATTCAATGTAATATCAACAGAAAGTAATGCGGAAGACTTAAACTCATTAATAAAAACCAATTCAATAACTTCTAAAATTCAACGTCTATTATTATCCCCAAAATCTGAAAGTCATCACCACAAGAACATCTATGATCAAATTACTAAACTAAGAGTATTCTAAGAAACTAAAATAAACAAAAGTTAGTCCATGCCGGAACTTCAAGGCATCAAGACATGAAAAAGAAGATCCAGTCCAAGCTAGAAGCGTTAGCTCACCCTGAAATCCGGTGTAATGAAGACTGGCTAGAGTTGCGGTTGAGTTGAAGACGACGGTACGTTTGCTGCACTCCACAATAACAAAGAAGAAAACATAAAAGTAGGGGGTCAGTACAAACACAAGTACTGAGTAGGTATCATCGGCCAACTCAAAATAGAAAACAGTATATATCAGGTAACATCATAAAATCAACTAATATCCTTAGCATGCAGCATTTACAATTACCATAATCCTTGGTTACAACACCAAGCACATCAATGAGGACTCACGCCTCCTCATCATACTCATTTGGGAATTAGGTTCATTAGATTGAGTATATTAACATCTTTCAAGATTCATTATCTTATTTACTCTCGTGTCGGTACGTGACACTCCGCTCCTCATTCTATCCTGGTACCGGAACGTGGCACCCGATCCATATACTATCCTGGTGTCGGAACGTGACACTCCGATCCTCATATACTATCCTGGTATCGGAACGTGGCACCCGATCCATATACTATCCTGGTGTCGGAACGTGACACTCCGATCCTCATATACTATCCTGGTACCGGAACGTGGCACCCGATCCATATACTATCCTGGTGTCGGAACGTGACACTCCGATCCTCATATACTATCCTGGTACCGGAACGTGGCACCCGATCCATATACTATCCTGGTGTCGGAACGTGACACTCCGATCCTCATATACTATCCTGGTACCGGAACGTGGCACCCGATCCCCTATTCTATCCTGGTACCGGAACGTGGCACCCGATCCCCTAATCTCACTACTTTCGTTCATCAAGCCTTCTTTTATACCAAGGCATCATCATTAACAAAGTAGATTAGGGTTTCTTCAAGATTTAAGATTCAATAGCTTCATCATGCTTATTTTATCACAATCATATATATAAAATCACATCATGCATGCACACAATTAAGCATATAGAAGGTTTTACAATACTACCAATATATATCATCCGCTATTAAGAGTTTACTACGAATAGTATAAAAACCATAACCTACCTCCACCGAAGATTCGTGATCAATCAAGCAAATTCCTCAAATTCTTGTTGTCTCTTCGTTCGTTTCTCTCTCTCTCGTTCGTTCTCTTTCTTTTTCTGTCTCTCTTTGTTCTTTCTATTTTTCTTATTCAAACCTTCTTTCTTTTACCCTAATTAACATATAATTAAGTGTAAAATATGGAAATAATAACTCACTAGTTAACTTAAGGTTACCTCTTTTAGTAATTAAACTTATTAACATTAACCCACCACTTTATAATTAAAGCAGGAAATAGTCCAAAACGCCCCTTAAATTACTTAACAGAAATCCGACCCCGCCTGGGATTACGCAGGCCGTGACGGGACGTCGTGACTGCGACGGTCCGTCCTGCTGCTCCGTCACAGAGTTCAGAGACTCAATTCCTTTGAAGAGTCTATGACGGTCCGTCGTACCCACGACGGTCCGTCCTGCCATTCCATCGTGACGTTCAGAGGGTCGCTCTCAGTACCCAAATTTCTAAATTCTAAGTATTTTGGAACGAGACCCCCTCGACGGTCCGTCGTGACATCCGTCGCCTCTGCCAGTTTTTCCACAATTAAAATCTGCTACTCAAAACGACTAAACAGGTCGTTACACTAAATTTGCATCATCAAAGATGTTTGATATCATGTCACTTTCTTCAACTTTTTTTTCCTTTCATTTTTCTCATCCTTTTCAAGGAATAAACTGTCTCCTTGAAAATCAAAGAGCGAGAGGAAATTTTCTACCATTTTTAGCACCTGTTTGGAGCATGCATTATTCATGTACCAAGTTGGCCTTTTCCCTCTCACCTTCACCTAAAACACTAGTCAAAGATTAGTCTTGGGAACCCAGATTAGCTTGGGACCCTTTATGTGAGTAAAAGGATGAATAAGATTTCTTCTAGCCCATAAAGGCAAATAAGAAAACCTTTTATTTGGAGCATTTTTATTTCGAACCAGGTTCTTAGTCGTATCAGTCTTTTCTTTTTTGGTGAACGTAACATTTTTCTAAAAAGCCTCAAATAAAGCTTTACATTGATTCTTTAAATGACCTGAGTTTCCACAATGAGTGCATAAACTTTTAGACATGTGAATAGTGTGTGACACAAGATTATTCTGTTTTTTAAAATCTATCCCACTTCGACTAGTGGTTTGCCTTTCTTCAATCTGAGTTAAAATTTCAGAAGACCTGGTCCATCTAAGATTTCTTTCCAGATCCAGTTAGGTATGATCAAGATTTTCATGTAGCAACCTATTCCTTTCTGTTAAATCTTGACATTTTATGGTTAACAATTTTATTTTTTCTTCTAGAGCTAATTGAAGTTCATTAGCAGAGTTTTTGCCCTTGTGACTTAACTCTGAGATTTTTTAATCTGTTCTTTTAATTTTTTTTGAAGAAAGTGATTGTGTTTCTCAAGATTGTGATTGACTTCTCTTAAAGATGCATAGTTTTCCATCACTTGTTCTCTTTCAGAATTGACAGACTGATATGCATCTTTAAGAGTACTCAATAAGGACTATAGTTCCTTTTTAGAATATGATTCAATATTTACTTTGATGTGATGAAAACTTACCTTGCTTTGTTTGTCATCTCTTCATCATCTTCAGAATCTGTTTCAGCAATGAGTGCAAAAAAATCATATTTATTTGATTGTTCTATTGCAAGTAGTGACTGATTTTCGCACCCTCCATCCTCAAATTCTTCTTCAGATAAGTCCCCCATAGCGGCAAAGGCTCTTCTTGTTGAAAGATTCGCTTCTTGATTGGTCATTCTTTTGTTTGTGGGAATGTACTTATCATTCTTGATTTCCTTTTCTTTTTCTGAACTATTCCTCTTTTTCTCTAGAGCATTTAATGGACAAAACTTGACAAAGTGATCCAGACTTCCACAGTTGTGACATACTTGATCTATTGGATTTTCAATGATTTTTTTAGAGTTCCTTATGTGGAATGTTTGTCCCCTTTTTAACATTCTTGAGAACCTTTTGGTCATTAACACAATGTTTTCGTCCTCAAAATTTTCTGGTGTTGTGCCTGTAAGAACCAGGTTCTTCTCTTTTCTTTTGCCTCCAATTTCTTTTTCTTGTTTTTTCTTGAGTTCATAGGTCATGAGATTTCATATGAGTTCATCCATAGCTAACTTATCTAGATCACGGACTTCAGTAATAGCTTCTACTTTGCTTTCTCAAGATTCTGGAAGAACACTCAAAAGTTTTCTGACTGCTTTCCCATTGGGAATCATTTCACCTAGTGAATAGATTTCATTAATGATAGCAGTGAACCTGGTGTGCATCTCTTGGATTGTTTCACCTTCTGCCATTCGAAACAGTTCGTATTGTCTGTTCAAGTTATCAATTTTAGACTTCTTTACCTGAGTTGTTCCTTCATAAGCAGTTTGCAAAGTTTCACATATTGCTTTTGCATCTTGACATGATGATATTCGATTGTATTCATCTGGACCTATTCCGCATATCAAGATCTTTTTTGCTTTAGCATTGTTCTGAATTGCAAGTTTATCTGCAGCATTTCATTCTTTCCTATCTTTTGGTACTTGAGTGGTTCCATCAATTCCATTCTTCATGGGTATGGTTGGACCGTCCAACACGACTCCCCATAGGTCTGAATTTTCTCCTAATAAATTATCCATCATGCGATTCTTCCACCATCCATAATACTTTCCATTAAACAGTGGTGGTCGAGTTTGAGAAGCTCCTTCTTGTGGTGTAGGTGGTGCAGCCATTGATCCTTTTCAAGATATTGTCTTTTAATGAAAAGACCTGCTCTGATACCAATTGAAGAAACCTTAACCCTAGAACAAGAAGCAGGTTCTTGTAATTTTATCGTAACACAATAAAAAAAATATTTATCGTGAAAACCTTCCTAACTCAAGGAAGGGAAAAACCACACCGAAGTTTTATATTAATTCAAGATTTACAACTCAGTAATCAATGAATCTAACTCTAAACTTCTACCCTTTTTGATTAACTATAATCGAAAACTCTCCACTCAACAAGAAGTCAAACTCGCTTCTTGTTTACAAAAGCTCTCAACTCTTCTTAACTCTAACCACACAAGAAGTCAAACCCACTTCTTGTTTACAATTCTCTCAAGACTCAACTCTCAAGAAGTCAAACTCACTTCTTGTTACAATTCTCTCAAGACTCAACCCCCAAGAAGTCAAACTCACTTCTTGTTACAAATCTCTCAAGACTCAACTCCTAAGAAGTCAAACCCACTTCTTGTTACAAATCTAGAAATTATTACAACTCAATAATAAACTTAGAACAAATCAACAAAGACTAATAACTTTAGACTTTAATTGATCAAATTTCAATATCCAATAGTTTTGAGTTGAACAGGTTTCGTGAACCTGGTCCTTATTTGCTGTGATGAAGGTGAACCTGGTCCTTATGTTGCTGTGATGAAGGTGAACCTGGTCCTTGCGTTTCTTTGACGAAGACCTGCGTTTTTTCTCCAGAAAATACTGCTCTCAAGATGATATATTTCGTGAATATGCAATACCTATCGTTCTGGCTTTGCTAGAAAAATTCTCTCGATTTTTGTGATTGCAAAGACGCTTTTTTTTCTTCAACTTCTTGATCCTTTTATAGATTTGATTTGCCTTCAACTTCTACAAGGAAAGGAATTACAAATACTTTTCCTTCTTGAACTTGTCTGTATTTACTTCTTTCCTTATTTGACTTGAATTGTAATTTCTTTATTTCTTTCCTTCTTTGACTTGGATTGCTACTTTTTTATTTCTTTCCTTCTACTTTTTTTATTTCTTTCCTTATTTATTTATTTCCATATTTGTTTCCTTCTTTTCCTTCTTTACAATTCTGCATTTTTTCTTCTTCGCCGTAATCTCTCATAATTGTACACATACGACACTATGTCTTCACTTTATCAATCATCAAAACTACTTTATTTGTTCTACTACTTCCCAACACAATATTTCAAAAATTAAAATGCATTTGCACAACTTTTTAAATTTTTAAGTTTATTTTCAAAATAAGATTTTATAGAATAGTGAATGGAGAGAGAGTAATTAATCGATTTATGAAGTACTCCAATGAATATTAATTATTTATTAATTTTTCGAGTTAGGTTGATCAAAATATATATTTTTAAGATTAATTTGTTGGGTTTTATTTGTCCTAAATTTCTTACCATAAATAGGTTTTCCTTTTAGGAAAATATTTTGAATTGACTAATTCTTTTTCTGGTATGAAAAAGTTTAGGACTCTATAAATAGAGACATGTTCCTTTTAACTTAATCAGCATTCACAATGTAGTCTTAAGGGCTTTGAGAGTTTTGGTTAGGGGGAGAATTTGTGAGTCCCAAGCTTGATACGTTATCACTTGTGTGAACCTCCCATTTATTCCGAGTGAATTGGTTGAGGTTGTTTCTCTCTGTATTTTGTACTCTCATATTTATAGTGGATTTCTCGTCTCCTTTGTGGACGTAGGTCGATTGACCGAACCACGTTAAATTTGTGTCTTTTGGTATATTTCTTGTTGTCTTCTTACTCGTGGTCTTTCGAGGTTTGCATTGCTAGCTTCCGCTTTTACACCTGCTTATTTTCGATCCTAACATAATTAACTACTTTATTAAAGATATAATAGAAAGAATATAGTAATTTCTGTATTACTTTTATGAAATGACAAGTATTATATCTAATTATTTATAGAAAATGATGAACATAAAAAGGATCAAAGATAGTATTAAATAATCTCTAGGCTACTTTTAAAGTTAACAGTTGGATGAGATGTTATATAAGTTTTAATTCATTTTTGAGTTTCCTAAATGATGGGTGTTATCAATATTAAGGCCAGCTTAGTCCAAATTTACGACAGATAAAATCAATTTAAACGGGCAAATTATGCCATTCAAGATTATTATTATTTTAAATATATTTGGCTCAAATTAAATTCTCTAAATAAAGTGAAGATATCTTGAATTGTTACGCTTCGAATTTTCCCCACAAAAAGAATAAAAGTCTAGTCATCTCTAAGGTCATTCTCGTAAATTATCCGATTTTGTCGATGGTATTTTGTGGACTACAGCTTGCAAAACTTTTGGTCAAGAACCATTTTCCTAGGACTCGTTTTGTGGCTTATCGATAGTATCCAATTTAGAAATGGTCCTTCAATGGAATCTAATCATTAACTTTTCTTCTCATGAATTTGTAACGAATCTTACCTAATTGTCAATAATTTTCACGTGAAAAGTATTACCATTTGTTCTTAAAAACAGAAGAAAAAAAAAAGAATCCAAAGTGATCAAGGAATTAACCTCAAAAAGCTCTTTAATTAGACCAAGCATTTGGCAAATAATTAATTGGCAACCCCTTAATCCATGTCTGAAATTCCAGAGATACACTTATATTATACTAAGGTTCTATTACCTCTTAATTTTTTTTTCGGCTTACGTGGCACTAGCTTGAAAGAAAAAGTCAACTAGCGTTGAGCCTATAATGCCACGTAGGGCGAAAAAGGGTACAAAATTATCAATAAAATAAGTTCAGGGGGTAATAGGACCTTAATATAGTATAAGTGTATCTCTGGGGGCATAGGTTGGGGGGTACTTGTGCATTATTCCTAATTAATTTGAACAATTCTTCTTTTTAAAAAAACGTCGATTCGAGTAAAGCAATATCTAGGACTCAAATAACTTGTATTCTTTTAGAAAAACTTTGAAATTATAGGCCAAAAAAATATTCCCTCTATTTTAATTTATTTGTGTTACTTAAAAAAAATTGATTTAGAAGAAAATCATTTTCTATATTTAGCAACTCTTTATCCTCAGCATTCTAATCTCATATTTAAGATTACGAAATTCGAAAGACCTCTTAATATACATTATATATCTTTATAGTTTAAGATCACAAAATTTAAAAATCTTCTTTAATTTTTTAAATTTAATGCTGAATCAAATTAAAAACAAACAAATTGAACAGAGGAATCAGCAAATAACTATATAGATAACATGAACTTTATCCATAAAATTGAGATTAGTAACATGAAAAATAAAATAAGTTATCGATTATAACAAGATAAACTATAATAATGTTGTCATTCTATATAACTTGATTAAATTCTTCTCTAGAGCGAACATACATGTACCAAAGCTAAAAGCAAATGGAATAAAGGAGTGGAGCCCAAAGAGCATTTTGCATAAAAAATTAGGACCAATTATTTTGTTGAACAACAAATGGCATTAGATTCTCCCTAATCTATTCTACTAGAATCAAACTATAAATATCCTATAGATAAAAATGCACAATATCATATCATCATTCACAAACAAATTTTATAACTTCTTTAGCTACTACAACAACAACAAAAAAAAAAAAACTATGTACAAACAAAAAAATCACCATGTTAAGAAAGAGAATTCTTCAAAAAATTATGAGGAACTCAAGGTACATAAACTAATTGATGTTCCTCCATATCCAAGTCTTACTTACACATCGAACAGATTCGAGGCTTTTAGGCCCCAAAAAGAAGCTAATGTAACGAATGAAAGACAAGAGTATCGATGGAATAGTTCTGAATACGTTGATCGAGAAGAGAAAAGCTATGGAAAAATCGCGTATGAAGAAGAAGAAGATGTTGATGCTGAAGCAAATAATTTCATCAAATGGGAGCATGATAAATTCAATCGTGCTAAATTGATGTCCATGGAGTCCTTTTATTGATGACTATATAACGACTAAGCTTGAATATTTATAAATAAAATGAGGCATATGGGACTCCTTTTTATTTATAAAATTAAGAAATATCTAAGCTTGAATATTGATGCATTTTAGCTAAATAAATTGTAATCGATTGTGTTTGTATTTGCTTTTATTAGTACTATTGTACTCAAGATTGATAGTCGTTGACTTGTGATATTATGTTTGTGTATCAAAAACTAAATCTAAACTTTTCTAATTTGTTTGAGTAACTACTAACTAGAAAGCCAAGAAAACAGTTGCTTCCAGAGTTTATTTGGTTGGAAGGAAAATATTTTCCATTTCTTTTGAAAAACAAGTAATGTTTTTACTTAGTTTTTAGTATTTAATAATTATTTTTTATATTTATTGACTTGTCATCTTAATGAACACCAAGTGTATATAATCGCTGCCCGTAACAAGTCAAGTTACCAGCACACAAAGAAGATATATATTGATTATAATTTATGAAGAACACAAAATACAACAGAGAAATGGAAACGACTAACGCCTTTACAATGAAACTGAGAAAAGTTAATCGAAGGGAAGGAAGATCAAAAAATATAGAGCTAGATAGAAGGAGATGGGAAACTTAGACTAAAAAGAGAGATGAGAGGAAACTAACTCTTTCTTTTAGATTTTTTTTGAGATTGTAAAGTAGAAGAACAGAACACACCTAAAATGGTGGATACTACTGAATCTCCATTGATGGAGCTTAAAGAAATCTAGAGAGAATTGAGAGGATAAAGCTTCTCTGATATTATTGATAGAATGCAAAGTGTGTGATTACAATGAACAAATAACTATATATACAATTAAGTAACTGAATGATTATAACAGATTAACAATATACAACTGCAACTAACTAATTGAAAATCCTAACTAACTTGCTACTAACGTGTATAAATATCTCAATATCCCTCCTCAAGTTGGAGGCGCGACTAGGACATCCAACTTGTCTAGGACTGCAGCATGTTTCACTCCGGTGAGTGCTTTCCTGAGAATATCAGCAAGTTGTTCCCCGGTTCCAATATGATGTAATGAAATCAACCCTTCTTGAAGCTTGGCTCGCACAAAATGACAGTTAATTTCAATATGTTTCATTCTTTCGTGGAATACAGGATTTTTGGCAATTTGTAAGGCTGACCGGCTATCACAGTAAATAGGAAAAGGGCTAGTACATGGCACAATTTAATCTTCAAATAATCGACCTAACCATACCAACTCTCCGACTACTTTTCTAATAGATTTGTACTCAGCCTCAACTGAAGATAGAGAAATGGTTTATTGTTTCTTCCAATTCCAGCTTATAGGACTTGATCCCAATAACACAATGTAGCCAGTAACAGATTTTGTTGAATCAGGACAGGATGCCCAGTTTGAGTCACAAAAGGCTTGGACCTACTGTTAGGTAGTGGAGCCTGATTAATATATATTCTCTATTTTAGGCTTTTCTATTTATTCTCTATTTTAGGCTTTCCTATTTATTCTCTGCAACCAAAAATACTCTGATTTATTAATATAAATATACATCACCGTCGTGGAAGTTTACTTACGGGGTGTTACCACGAAATATTGGGTTTTCTCATTCTCTCTCTAGATCTCTCATCTCTTTCTCTTGAAAGTTCTTGTGTTCTTCATTCATGTAGTGTGTGTGCGTGAATTCGATCCTAACAACTGGTATCAGAGCTAAAGAGATTCAACACGATCACTGAAGATGGATAGTTCGAAGCTTGGAATCGAGAAGTTTGATGGATCCGATTTCAGTTTCTGGAAGATGCAGGTCGAAGATTATCTGTACCAGAAAGATCTCCACGAACCGCTGACCGGGGTGAAGCCGGAATCTATGACGGAGGAGAAGTGGAAACTCAAGGATCGCCAGGCTCTAGGGTTGATCCGGTTGACTTTGTCAACAAACGTGGCGTTCAACATCGTGAAGGAGAAGACTACGTCCGGTCTGTTGAAAGCACTGTCAAACATGTATGAATAATCATCGGCTATGAACAAGGTATATTTGATGCGTAGATTGTTCAATTTACAGATATCTGAGAATGGATCCATTTCTGATCATATAAACGAGTTCAATATGATTGTGAGTCAACTCAATTCTGTGGATATTAATTTTGAAGATGAAATTAAGGCGTTGATTTTGATGTCATCTCTGCCCGAGTCTTGGGATACTGTTCTTGTTGCAATTAGCAGTTCCCGTAGATCTGAGAAACTGAAGTTTGATGAAATCCGTGATGTTGTTCTTAGCGAAAGTATTCACAAACGAGAAGTAAGAGATTCATCGGGCAGTGCTCTCAGCATTGATCGAAGGGGGAGAGGTAAGACGAAAGGCCAAAATCAATAAGGTCGATCAAAATCAAAGAATCGAGGAAAATCCCTGAACATATCAAACGTGACTTGTTGGAACTGTGGAGAAAAAAGGCACTTTCGGACGAACTGTACAAAGCCGAAGAAGAAACAGAATCAGAAATTTGGAGATGACAATAATTCTGTAAATTCAGCTGAGGACATTGGGGATTCTCTAATCCTTAGTGTGAACAACCCGGTTGAATCTTGGATTTTGGATTCTGGTGCATCTTTCCATTCGTCTCCAAGCAAGGAGTTGTTCCAAAATTTCAAATTTGAAAATTTTGGAAAAGTATATCTTGCTGACAATAAAGCCTTAGAGATTGAAGGAAAGGGGGATGTTTGCATAAAGACCACCTCGGAAAACCAGTGGACATTGGAGGATGTCAGATATATTCCTGAGATCAAGAAAAATCTGATCTTTATTGGTCAGTTGGATAGCATGGGATATGCAGCAGAGTTTGGGAAAGGTTCGTGGAAGATCGTGAAAGGTGCTATGGTAGTAGCTCGTGGCACCAAATCTGGAACCTTGTACACCACTGCAAGGTGTATAAACATGGCCGTTGTTGCTGAAGGTGCTTCCGGTTCATGTCTGTGGCACAACAGACTTGGACACATGAGTACTAAAGGAATGAAGATGTTGGTTGCAAAAGGAGCATTAGAGGGTCTGAAGTCTGTTGATATGGGTCTTTGCGAGAGCTGTGTTATGGGCAAACAGAAAAGAGTAAGCTTCACAAAGACTCCTAGAGAGCCAAAGAAAGTGCGGTTGGAAATGGTCCATACAGATGTTTGGGGACCATCTCCAGTATCATCACTTGGAGGATCCAGATTCTATGTTACCTTCATTGATGATTTCAGCAGGAAGGTATGGGTTTACTTCTTGAAGTGGAAAGCTGAAGTTGAGAATCAGACCGGTTTGAAAGTCAAATGCCTAAGGTCTGACAATGGAGGAGAGTATGACAAATCAGAGTTCAAGGCATTCTGTGCAGCTGAGGAATCAGATTGATGAGAACAGTTCCTAGTAAGGCAAGGCAGAATGGAATTGCTGAGAGGATGAACAGAATATTGAATGAGCGTGCAAGGAGTATGAGGATACACTGTGGGCTGCCCAAAACACTTTGGGCGGATGCTGTGAGCATAGCTGCATACTTGATCGACAGGGTACCATCAGTTTCTTTAGGGTTCAAGATTCCATAGGAGGTGTGGACAGGAAAAGAACTCAAGTACTCACACTTGAGGACTTTTGGTTGCACTGCTTATGTTCATGTTGATCCAGAAAAGAGAGACAAGCTTGATGCCAAGGCTGTGAAGTGTTACTTCATAGGCTATGGTTCTGATTTGTTTGGTTACATGTTTTGGGATGACAAGAACAGAAAGATCCTGAGACATTGTGACGTGACATTTGATGAGTCTGTCTTGTACAAGGACAGAGAACAGAAGGTTCTAGAGATTACAAAGCAAGTGGGAGTTGAGGTTGAGTTGGAGAAGAGTAACCCCAGAGATGTCGAAGCAGATACTCAACCAACTCCTACTGAAGAATCTAAAGTGGAGCAAGTTACACCTGAGCAGGTGTTAAGGAGATCGTCCAGATACATCAGGGCACCAGATAGGTATTCACCTTCATTACACTATCTATTGCTAACTGATGAGGGGGAACCAAAGTCTTTTGATGAGGCCCTACAGGTGGAGGATTCGATCAAGTGGGAGCAAGCCATGGATGATGAGATGAGGTCACTTGAGAAGAACGACACATGGGTGTTGACTGAGTTACCTGCAGGGAAGAGAGCTTTGCTGAACAAGTGGGTGTTCAGAATCAAGACTGAACCAGATGGCAAAAAAAGGTTCAAGGCTCGTTTAGTGGTTAAAGGATATTCACAAAGGAAAGGTATTGATTATGCTGAAATATTCTCTCCTGTTGTGAAGTTAACCTCTATTCGAATTCTGTTGAGTGTTGTTGCATTGGGGAATTTGCATCTAGAGCAAATGGATGTACAAACAGCATTTTTACATGGAGATCTGGACAAAGAGATCTAGATGCAGCAACCAGAAGGATTTGTGGTTCCAGGCAAGGAACACATGGTGTGCAAGCTCACCAGGAGCTTGTATGGACTAAAGCAAGCTCCAAGGCAGTGGTACAAAAAGTTTGACTCCTTCATGACCAAGAGTGGATTCTGTAAAGCTGAAAAGGATTCTTGTTGTTACTTCAAGAAATATATTGATTCATATGTCTTTCTACTCTTGTATGTGGATGATATGTTGATTGCAGGATCTAGTATAAGGGAGATTATCAATCTGAAGAGAAGGTTGTCTGCAGCGTTTGAGATGAAAGATTTGGGTCCAGCAAAGCAGATTTTGGGGATGAAGATTTCTCGGGATAGATCTGCTGGAACTTTAAATCTATCTCAGGAGTTGTACATTGAGAAGGTGCTGAGCAGATTCAGGGTTAATAATGCTAAACCCAGGACTACTCCATTGGCAAATCACTTTAAATTGTCAAAAGAGCAGTCACCCAAGACTGCCGAGGAGCGTGATCACATGGCACTTGTTCCATATGCTTCAACAGTTGGTAGTTTGATGTATGCTATGTTCTGCACTAGACCTGATATAGCACATGCAGTGGGAGTTGTTAGCAGGTACATGGCGAACCCTGGGAAAGAGCATTAGGAAGTTATGAAGTGGCTTCTGAGATATCTGAGAGGTACATCCAGTACTTCACTTTGTTTTGGCAAAGGTAATGTGACTCTACAGGGTTTTGATGCTGATCTTGGTGGGGATGTTGACTCGAGCAAGAGTACATCCGGGTACATTTACACCATAGGTGGAACAGCAGTGAGTTGGATGTCCAGACTTTAGAAGTGTGTTTCTCTTTCATCTACTGAAGCCAAGTATGTGGCAATAGCTGAAGCTGGGAAAGAGATGATATGGCTGGTAGATTATCTTGAGGAATTGGGCAAGAAGCAGAGCGAGAAGATTCTTTACTCAGATAGCCAGAGTGCCATACAGTTGGTGAAAAATCCAGTCTATCATTCGAAGACAAAGCACATCAGAAGGGCAGACAAGTTGACGAAATGTGTTGATGTTGGTAAACTGAGGTTATGTAAAACCTCGGTTGGTATTCTGTAGTTGTTGCTACAGATGTTGCGGTGCGGTAAAGATGTTGATGATGAAGAGATTTTTTTTTTTAGAATGTATTTTTTGGATGACTGAATCAGTCTCCAAGTGGGAGAATTGTTAGGTAGTGGAGCCTAATTAATATATATTCTCTATTTTAGGCTTTCCTATTTATTCTCTATTTTAGGCTTTCTTATTTATTCTATGTAACTAAAAATACTCTGATTTATTAATATAAATATACCTCACCGTCGTGGAAGTTTACTTACGGGGTGTTACCACGAAATATTGGGTTTTCTCTTTCTCTCTCTAGATCTCTTATCTCTTTCTCTTGAAAGTTCTTGTGTTCTTCATTCATCTAATGTGTGTGCGTGAATTCGATCCTAACACCTAGTAATCATTAGTAGAAGACATGAGTAAGACCAAGGTTGGATCGTCTTTAAGGTACCTAAGCAAGTGATATGCAGCCTACAACTGAGGTTCTCTAGGATCCTGCATAAACTGACTGAGATATTGTACTCCATATCCAATATCTAATCTAGTATTAGTGAGAAAATTTAACTTTCCAATTAACTTTTTGTATGAACTGGGATCTGCTACAGGTTTCCCTTCATTGGCTTTGAGCATTATTGTAGAATCAAGAGGAGAAACAAATAGAGTATTTCCAAACCCAAAAATAGTGTAGCTTCTCCAAGTCTTTGATTTTGAAATTGTTATGAAGATAAACCTTTAGTTGATCAATCTCTTCAAGATCAGTTCCAGTCAGTAGAATATCATCTACATAAATAGCTATAAACACAGTGCAAAGACCTTATTTTCTATAGAACAAAGAAAAATCATTCAAGGAATGACTGTAGCCTCTGGATTTCAAAGCATCAGACAGCTTGGCATACCATTGTTGTTTGCCTATTTTAAACTATATAGTGACTTGTTATGTTTACAGACCATGCCTTTGGTGGGGACATCCGATCCCTGTGGAATGTCCATGTATACTTCTTCACGTAACTCTCCATGAAGGAAGACATTGTTTACATCCAACTAATATATATTCCAGTGCTTCTTCACAGCAGTAGCTATCAAAGCTCTCACAGTTGTCATTTTGATAACTGAAGAAAAGGTTTATGTATAATCTATCTCATAGTGTTGAGCGTAACCTTTCATAACTAGTCTTTCCTTGTACCTCTCTATACTCCCATTAGCCTTATGCTTTATATTATAAGCCCACCTACACCCAATGACCTTCTTACCAACAGGAAGGGGCATAATTTCTCAAGTGTTATCACATTAAGGGCAGACAATTTTTGTGTCATTACATCTTGCCAAGCAGGATTCATTGCAACCTCATTAAATGATGATGGTTCACAATCATGTGACACACTCAATATAAGTAAATGACTATTAGGGTACAAGGATGCAGAAGCTATATGATGGTGGTGAGAAAATGAGGCATGTAAAGAGGTCTGTATTGGTAGATGTCCAGTATAGATGTAGTCTTTAAGATAAACTAAAGGTTTATGGACTCTAGTGGATTTCCTTATGGGGGAAGCAGGTTCGGAGGGTATAAGGTTTGGTGAATGAGGTAAAGTTAAAGTGGAAGAATATACATGATCACACTGTCCAGGTTCTGAAGAAATAAGACTAACATCATCATTATCAAAAACAATATCATACGTAGAACTAGAAGAAAGATTGTTGATTGGAAAATTAGAGATATTGGAGAAAGGAAATATTGATTCATGAAACACAACATCCCTAGAAATGTGTATTTTCTTGCTGCTTAGACTTAGCACTTTATAGACTTAAATACCAAAGGGATATCCTATGAAAACATAGGGTGTAGCTTTTGGTTCAAACTTGGTTCTGTGATGTTTGGGTGTAGTGGGAAAGCAAATACAGCCAAAATTTCCCATGTGAGAGTATTGGGGTTCTTGACTATACAACATGGTGAAAGGACATTGTTTTGAAGGAGGGCAGAAAGAAGTCTATTTATTATGTATGTGGTTGTAAGTATACACTCTCCCAAATACTTGGTTGGTAATTTGGAATGGAAAAGAAGAGCCCTAGCTGTTTTTAGAAGGTACTTATGTTTACTTTCCATCACACCATTTTGTTGTGGTGTATAAGGACAGGATTTTTGGTGCAGTATTTCTTTGGATTGAAAGTAAAAAATAGACTCTCGGTTTACAAACTCGAGACCATTGTCTGACCTTATGGTTTGGACATTGGTTTTATACTGATTTTCTACCATTGTGACAAGTGACTTTATGATATATAAAGCATTGCTCTTGCAACTCAATAAATGTGTCCATGTAGTTCTGCTAAAGTCGTCAACTAAGGTGATGAAATATTTAAAGTTGTCATGAGTGAGTATATGCTAAGGTCCCCATAAGTCAACATGGAGTAGCTCAAATATCTTTGATATAGTATGAGTTTTAGATGGAAAAGAGAGTCTGGTTTGCCTGGCCATAGAACATATGTTGCAAGTAAAAGGTTGTTTGGGTGAAAAAGTTACAAGAATGGATCTAATCTCTTTTATTTTTACAAAGCGTACATGCCCAAGTCTATAATGCCACAGCAAGTCATTGCAAGATTCATGATGTAAAAGAGGCATAGAATCAGAAAGTACATTATTTGCACTACTAGGAATGTTGTTCATCACAGAAGATTTAGCATACTGAAAATTGAGTAAAGGACTGCAAGAATGAGAAATGGAACTACAAGAATGAGAAAAACATTGACATTGAGAGCCAATCTTATTGTTATGAAAAAGACATGGAGCTGAAGATGAGCTTTGTGACTGAGTTGAACTTTGTTGTGAAATGAATGGACTGCTTTTTTTCTTTTTTCAGGAAATCTGAGCAAAGGAATATAACCCATCTTGTTCTCTACCAATCTCTAAAGGCCTCTTCATTGAAGGGCCCTGAAAGATACAAGATGAGTTAGAGAGTGAGGCAATGCAATTGAGATGTAGAGATAAGGAATTGATAGATATTAAATTGTATTTAAAAGAAGGAATGAAAAGAGTTCTAAATAGTGTGATCAAGTCATTAATTCTAACATTTCCAACTTTGGTCACCTTAAGTTTGTATCCTTTTGGTAACTTAACTAAGAGAGGATATGGTAGGTTAGTAATGTGTGAGAGGTGGTTGATGTTAAAATTCATGTGGTGTGTAGCTCCTGAATCCAGTATCCATAAACCACTCTTTGATTTGAGACAGCCACATGAAAGTTTATCAAAATCAATAAATGAGTTACAATCTATAATACCGGCAAAGTTTGCAGCTCCACAAGTTATTTGCTCCTCAGAATTAGCATCTCCTAACTGTCCCAATTGAAAGTGTTGTAACAAATCAATAAGTTGACCATATTGTTCACTGGTAAGGTTAGCATTGCAAGATGCATGAGGTTTATCAGTTTCTACAATGTTTAGATTTGCAAAAGCATTAGTTGCCACTCATTTATCTTTAGCATACTTATGATTTGCATGTAATTGACTGGTGCTCTCTGAACATTGTTGTATCTTATCTGATTGAAACCCTGTCCATTCTAAATGAGATTCTGCCCATTAGAAGTATTTTCTTGGTTGGGATAACCATGTATCTTGTAACACTTGTCAATGGTATGCCCTGGTCTCCTGCAATGTTCACGAAAAGGTCTAGGCCTATTATTTGCAGGGTAATTGCTCGATGAATAGTTTGTCCTGAACACCCTTCCTCCTGATGAATTTGATGATCTAGCATTGGTAGAAGTCATCCTTCTACCTGATGAACTTGATGAACCAGTATGCATAGAAGAATTCATTGAACTACCTTCAACAAACATCTGACTAGCTTAAATTCCTTTGTCTCTCTTTCTGAACAAGTAGTGCAAATGCCTGGGTCATGGATGGCAATGGATTCATCATCAGAATGCTATCTCTAATAACAATATAAACCTCATTAAGGCCCATTAAAAATTGAATTAGGCTTCGATCTTGTTCAGCCTTATGCATGGTCTCTTTTCCCCTACAACTACAAGCACAACTGCACTGGTTCTTAATACTTAGATTACTCAATTCTTCCCAGAGTTTCTTCATCCTAGTATAGTACACAGTAATATCAAGCATCCTTTGAATTTGAACATTCGTTTGATCATATCGATCTTCCGACTCTTTCCACAATTCTACTGCATCATAACATATTCTATACTATCTGAAATATCTTTCTAAGAGAATTAAGAATCCATGATATGACCAGGTTGTCACATCTCTCCCATTGGAGATATCGAGATGAGGTTAAAGGAGGTCGTTTAAGTTCTCAGTAATAAATCCTAATTTGTTTTTCACCGACAATGACTTCATTACACCTGGTCGCCATGATCGATAACCAATTCCTTCAAAATTGACTGGAACCAAAATCAAACTTGGATTATCAGATGGATGTATGTAAAGAGGATTACTTACATCGATTATGTTCCCTCCTGTTCCTGTTGCAGTGGAACTCTGGCCTGTGATTTTGACCATGATGAACTCGATTCAGAAATACGATAGTAGAAAGTGAAGATCGACAAGAACTGGGAACCAATGACAAGAAAGTACTGGAAATTGATGACAAGAAGAACAACGATCTACACTAGCTCTGGTACCATGTTGAGATTGTAAAGTAGAAGAACTAAACACACCTAAAATGGTGGATACTACTGAATCTCCGTTGATGGAGCTTAAAGAAATCTAGAGAGAATTGAGAGGATAAAGCTTCTCTGATATTACTGATAGAATGCAAAGTGTGTGATTACAATGAACAAACAACTATATATACAATTAAGTAACTGAATGATTCTAACAGATTAACAATATACAGTTGTAATTAACTAATTGAAAATCCTAACTAACTTGCTGCTGACGTGTATAAATATCTCAATAAAAAAATTTGTTGATCCCTAAATTACATACCACTACCTTTTTTGATGGAACCGTTCTCACACCCACTCCTCAACCGGATCCTAAATCTATTGTTTGTTCTCGATTCAATAGCTCTTGTCAGCCCAATAACTACTTTCGTGACCCTAGTATCTGTATTGGGTTTGACTTGGTTCACAACAATCGCAAGTAATACAACAATCATAAGCAATCGAAGATTGAATCTCATAAGGACTTAATTATTATTGATAGTATTTCAATGTAAACCATATTACTACTCAGAAAACAAGTATTTTCACAAGAGATCAGAGTGTGGTTTGTTTTACTACTTTTTATTTGCATTATTTAAATATCAATTTACTAATGATCGATTGGATGGATTGGTTTACACAATATAAGAAAATTTCAGGGTTATGGTGCCTCTATGTACTGAGTACCGTTGTGTCTACATCTTTGTTATCATGCTAGTGAAAAGTGACAGACAGAGACGGAGCTATTTTGTCCAAGGAGTGTCAACCGATACTAAAGAAAATTACATTCTATCATAGGTTAAATTTTGATTTTATCTCTATATATATTAAATGGCACATGTACAACTAATCTCAATTAAAATTTTAAGCAGAGTATTGGAACCATTTTTGTTTTTACACGAACATACTTATTGAACTATCAGGATAGAATATAATAGAATAAATATAACCATAAAAATCAAAATTTGACCTTGAATTATTTCTTTAACTTATTTAGATACAAGTACATTTGTAAATCATGTGAATACTCTATTGAAGAAGCTCTTTTACATTCTTCAATTTAAAAAATATAATGAATTTTAACAAGTTTGACTAGTATAGGGAAAATTGCCAAGACTTTAGTGAGATACGAAATTAGATGGATCAATTCCATTTGACTTGAAAGTGAAATTTGTAGTATCAATTCCCTTTGATATGTAATAGTCTCTCTCTGCATTTTCTGCCCTAGATTGAAACATTGACCATTCCTTTTCACATCTCTCTCTCACCTGTAACAACAAAACACAAAGCTCGATTCAAAGTTTTATTTGAACATGCAATGTGATAAATGCAACAGAGAATTGCTTACCCCTCGCCATGCAGCCTTCCCGTCTTTTGCTTGCCCCTGTATACAACGAACAATTAAAAGGTTGTACTTGCTTTAGGTTTGTCGATGTGTACATATATTTTACATGTCAATAGACGATTACATTCAATTCATCGAATACCTCATTTCCAAGGGAAGGGACACTTTGATGAAGAATCCATTGAGCATCAACAACTCCAATTTTCTCATGAGCAGGCTACATAAAGAGAAGGTACACTCAAACAAAATGCATGTGAAAGAAAGTATTTAACAGATCGAATTTTCATTTGATGAGTTGAACTTACTTCAACACATTTATGAAGCGCGAAGTCAAGTCCCCAACCATGGATCAAGTCATTCTACAAGTGACAAAACAACAGAGTCAATTATCTTAACAAAACACAATGTCGATGATCTTCTGTGTTTAATGTGCAAGGCGTGGTGTACCTGAATCATGTGCCACACACAACGCCATGCATCTCGAGAGAAGACAGGAGCCATGATCTCTACAAATCTGAAAACAGAGAAAATGCACCTGGGGTTATAAGGACAACTCAACAAGTGAAACAAAATAACAAAAAACAGGAGAGTTATTCATACGCTGCACAAGGAGGCAAAAGAGGGTCTTGACATTGGCCTGGTTTTTCTTCTGCTAACCTGATCATATATAACAAGAATATGAATAATAACCAGAGAAATAACATCAAGAAGTGACATAACAGATTACTCGTGGCTCTTACGTATGAACTTCACCATTGCCTCTTCTAATTGTCATTGGCCATGTTGTTCCTTTTCTAGGATCCAAACCTGGCTGTGAAATTTCCAAACCATGCTTCTTGACAAGTTTAATGTACCTGAGATTTGACGGAACTTTCAGGAAAACTATGATATTGGATCAAATCAGAGGAAATTACACGAAAACTTACTCGTTGGCATCAAAATTCTCAACTCCTAGATCTTCATCCCAGATAAAAATATAGTCATATGGGGCAACTATGTCTGGATGCAGAAACCTTTTCGCATACCACCTTATAAAGACATAAAGCTCTTGTCACTAACAAAGTTGATCACATTTCCAGTCCAAAGCTACACTATCATATCACTTACCATTTTGTTTGTTTACGAGCACTCACGTGGATGGCTCGTTTTGACCACTCAAATTCATCCCATTCAGTTGTCTTACCATCATAATGAAAAAGAAGAATCGTGAAGTCGTTTGAGAACTGCACACGAAAGAAATGGTCAGGATGAGGAGGAATTGGAACCTATAAATGCAAAACAGACTGATATACCTTCTTTACTGCAGCATCAATGTTATGTTTCTGCTTAACACCAACAGTAAATGTTACCAGACATTTTGGCTTACTAGATAAATCCTGCAGACGAAATACGATAAGAAGCTACCTCTTCCCAAAAAGACATATTCTTGATTTGTCAGTAAAGTGTGTTCATTCTTAAGGCTAACAAATGGAATCAGAACACTTACCTCACTGGGGTTTCCCCACAATCTTCGGAGATAGTAATCGGACTCAGAAGCAACGAGCCCTGGAGGTAATCTTTCTGCTCCTTTCGGGTTTGAAGGGACCCAAATCTGATCAGAACAAGGATGACTATCAGATGAAAAATGTGAATAATCTCAAACATCAAACAGTGTCACTCAATTCGCATAGAAGATATATATACCTTCAATTGCTCTGTAGCATTCTGAATTTTGATCGAAGAATCAGTATGATTTTGAGATGAAACAATATTATTTCTGTCTCTAGCAATTGGAAAGTTGCTTACAATACTAGCTGTTATATTTAGCTGCAAAATTAGAACCAAAAAGATGTAACTTTATTGTACATATGAAAAATACAGAACTACACAAGGAAAACCACGATATGATTGTATAAAAACGAACATTATATCATCCATACCTTTGTTAATGAGCTAGTAGAAAACGAAATTCCAACGAATACACCAAACATTACTCCACAAGCTACGGAGAAGATAAGCCTCATAGTTTCAGCTGACTTTAAAGAACTGGAACTGCAGAACATGGTTCAAAAAGTTAGACAAACTAACAACATCACAAACTTTTGGTATGATCACAAAAATTCAACGAACCTTCGTCCAAAGTTCTTCATGTATAAGTAGAACCAAAGAAGCTTTACTGAACCCCAAATAAGTTTATTAGAGCGCAAACTTAACAATGGCACAAAGAACCTGAAAAAGTTGCAGCATCAAGCAAAAAAAGAGATGATTTTTATACTAGTCAAAACAGGATGTTCATATGTGCAAAATCAAGAAGACATCACTGCATCCACACTCATGTAACTTTATATTCCACAAGCAAACATATTTTAATTGTTATAGCAAGTTCCCATCAACACAAGACATAAAAGAAATAAAAAAATCAACTCTTGCCAGCTAAACAAATATATAACCATAAAAACACACAAAGATTACACTTTTTACAATCCACAAGCAACTAAAAAATTTGGCCATGTGCCTGCCTTTTGACTATAGCAACTTCAACAATCCCCCATAGATCAATCACTAACTAATTTTAATTCCTTAATTCTTACTCCAATTTTATATAGTAAAATTTTATATAGTAAAATTTCGTAGGTGATTAATCATAAGCTTTTGTCACACGTTAAAAGTTAGTGCAACAATAGTAACATTTAGTTGTGACAATGGCCAAATACATAGGTGAGCTCTAAATTTGGTCGATACTTATCTAAGGATCGTTATTTTTTATTAGACATATCAATCTTAACAAATGTGTACATATTAAAAAAATGTGAAATGTAATAACCATGAACGAATGAAACATTAACATGTGACACTTGGGAGTTGGGACCAAAATTATTACTTAAAAAAATGAATTTTGAGCAAAAGCAAAAAGAAAAATTATTTTAAAAACCTATTTAACTCATCCAAAATAAAACATCAAAAAGAAAAAAACCCATCCCCCAACCCCAACCCCTCCCATCTTCCTTCTTCTCCACAACTCCTTCCCCCAAATTGGATTTTCAAAATGCTCTCCAAAAAAAAACCTTTTTCTTTTTTTCTAAAGTTAAAAATATTTTGTTCATAATTTTTTTTCTTTTATTTTCTACTATTATAGAAGGTATTATTTTATTTTATTTTGTTTATTCCACATGCATACATGGTTCTATTCTTTTATATTATTTGTTTTAATTTTTTTACACTCTTTAAAGTTCATTAATAAAAATAATGCTTTTACTAATTTACTTTTTAAATTTTTTAATACTTTCTTCTTTTACTTTTTCATATCATATTTGAATTTGACACATTTATTAAGAAAATAATGATTGACATAAGTATTTAATTATCACACTTTAATAATTGGTATTTATTATTAAGTCTTGAAAAATAATTTGAGGAATACGTAATTACTATTAAGTATGAAACATGAAAAAAAAACTATCTTTTCTTGATATTAATTACCGAATTATGAACCCTTTATGAAAGATCGAGCACTCATCAAATCGTTGACCTGAACTCGAAATTATAAAACTATAACAAATCTTATTCGAATCAATTAAATTATAATTAATGGAATATTATTTAAACTAATTAAATTATAAGTCAACAAATTTTGTTTAAATTTATCTAATTCTGATTATTTTTATTAATTACTAAATCATTGTCCATAAGGCCTGTGCTCGCACAAGCTTGTCATCTTCTAGTTTAAGATATATATATCATATATATTATTATAAGGGGAAACAAAAAAAGTTAAAAGTTGAATTACGATTTTATCCTTACTATAAATTAAAATATTATAAAATATTTAACTATTTAATTTAAAGATTAAATTGTTTAATTTTAATTAAAATGTTGACAGATTTTGCACTTCCTTAGGTTAATTCCTAATTAAATATCTAACTTAATAATACCTATTTTCTATATATATATATATAATATATATATATATATATATTCTCTTTTTTGAGATTTTAAATGTCTAAATAATTTGATTAATGTTTTATTCTCTATCTGTAATTACAATGATTAAATTAAATTATATTAAATTGGTTAGTAAAAAGAGCGACCCTCCATCTCCCCATGTATAAGATCATGATTATTTCATTAAATATATGAATTCTTCAACCTTTCATCTTCTCTTTTAATTATTAATAATACTCAGTTATGAGTTAATGACATTAATAGTCTTTAATTTCTTATCTTAATATCAATTGTAGAGGTAAAGTTATGGTCTCCATTTATAATTCCTATAAATATTTTTTTTAAAAAAAACAAATAGTGAGGCTCGTAAGCCTCTTTTATATAAATCTCTAACTAATGGAGAAATATTTTTTGTTCACCAATTACCTCCTTTTGATGAGATTATTTCAGCGATTTTCAGGTACCATTTATGTCATTTTTTTGTTCAACTATAATAATATTATATAAGATTTTAATAGTGATATTTTGTATCCTACTTTCATCATTATCATTTTAGATGACTATTTTTTCAACTGGTTTGCTATTTTATGAATTCTTGAATTTATTTGGAATCTTATATTTGTATATTGTATTTTGCCATGTAAAATATCATTTTTTCTTATTCATATTATATCAGCTCATAAATTATCACAATATATTATTCTACTTCTTTTATTAATGTGGATTGTAGGAACACGTACAAAAAATTGATGGTTATTGATGGAGTAACTCATTCTTCTTATTAAGATTTTTGTAGCTTTAATGATTATTCATCCATAATTTTGCTATATATCTTGTTTTTCTACAATTTATGTTTACTTCTCTTTTAATATTATTTTTTATTTAGATTTCAATTTCATAATCGATAAGCTACTTTTTAAAAACTGAGACATTTTCAAATTGATGTATGTTCAAATAGTTTATGTTATTGACGTATATCATGAAGAAGACTCTTGAATTTGATAGGATAAGGGAGAAAGAGTCAATAAGAACTCGAAATATTATGTACTCATTTGTATTTATTTTTTAATCTACATTATTATTGATCAACGTCTTATGAAGAATGTATACATTGTATTTTTTTTCCTTCTCTATTTTTTCTGTGTTTTATCGTCTCTATTAGACATCTTAATTTAGTTTTCTATGAAGTTGCAAGTCTAAATACTTGTTTGAGCTCAAATTAGCCATTTGTGACTTTATTAAAAGTTTGCTAACTATTAACCAAAGTTTAAAAGTTATAGTAGGTTGCTTAAAAAGAATTAATTTGAAACATCAAAATGTGCTCCTCATTGGTGTTTTATGGAAATATTATTATAGATTTATTTATAATTTTTGTATTATATTATTCATTGCATGTTGTTTACACACTATATGTTTTCATTGCATTTTTAGTCATTCTAACATATCTAGGAACACACGTGCAAAGCACGTGTCTAGAAACTAATATAATATATATATATATATATATATATATATATATATATATATATATATATATATATATATATATATATATATATATATAATATAATATAATATAAACTCAACAGGGGTTAATATAGAAGAAATTTACGAAGTTATAGAGAAGGCTAGGCTTACTCAATAATTCAAAAGCTCAATATAAGAAAATATGTAACACAAAATCTCAATTTATAATAATACTAACAAATCAAATTTTAAATTAGGACAAATAAGTTCTAATTACACATTAATTAAATAAATAATTACCAAATAACAAATACTAAACAAATTAGAATTTCTATTCTTCATTTATTTTCTACCTCCCTTAAATTATTAAATCTACTATTTCCAAATTCTCCTGCGGGCACTAATGTGATCGTTGTTATGTATTTGTATTATATTGTGTTAGCATTGTATCGTCCTGTATTGTTTTAATAAAATATAATATTTGGATAGATTGTATCGTTTTATCATAATTCATAATTTGAATATAAATCATTAATCTACAAGAATCGTTGGGTACTGAGTAGAACTACTATGAAAGGTAGGATAAATGAAAAGCTAAAATCAATTTAATAAGTAAAGATAAAATGAGAAGAAATATTAAAGTAACGATGCAAGCACATCAATTCGGTAGTTACACGAAAAGGATTTTTTCATTATCTAATGATAAATTTAAACAATACGATACACGAAAAGGATTTTTTCATTATCTAATGATGGATTTAAATAATACGATATAGTAGAATTTAAATAAACATTGTATTAAGACTAACAATACAAATACACAACATGGTAACAATCATCCACACAAGATGCAAATCGATCGTTAATGAATCTTTTTATCGTGTTACCAAACGATGGCAAAAACTAGGTGATAAAAATCTTTTGATGTATTCAACTTTTTTTGTTATGGAAAAGAAAAATGTTAGGGATTTATTTTAAGCCATAATTTGATGAAGATTCTTAATTTATTGGTATTAAGAGTTTCTGTTACAACATTAAAATTGGGATTGAAATTATTTATTATGATCCCATAAAATCGAGTGCGGAACCAAAAGGGCAACAATTTGTTTTTGAATTTCCAAAAGGGTATATAAAATTTTATATAAACCAAAACGGTAAAATCGCTCCGCGGGCAGCGATTTACTTCAATTGAAAAAGTAAAATCGGCTGCCCCAGCAGCGATTTTGCAAAAAGTTTTTTTTTTCTTACATATCGCTGCCCGGCAGGGCAGCGTTTGTAAAAAAATGTTTTTTTTTTAAAAAAAACATAAATCGCTGCCTAGGCAGCGATTTACAAAAAAAAAAAAAAAATTTTATGTAATCGCTGCCTGGCAGCGATTTACATTTTTAAAAAAAAAAATTTTTTTTTTATGTAAATCGCTGCCTAGGCAGCGATTTAACAAAAAAAAAATTTTTTTTTTGATGTAAATCGCTGCCTAGGCAGCTATTTACATTTAAAAAAAAAAAATTTTTTTTTTATGTAAATCGCTGCCTAGGCAGCGATTTACATTTAAAAAAAAAAAAAAAAATTTATACATAAAACGCTGTCGATGGCGCGATTATGTTATTTTAAAAAAAAAAATTTTTGTTATTAAAAATGTTAACTTATCTATATAATTTATAAGAAACTATACATTATTTTTAAAAAATAAAAAACTAAATATATTTTCTTTCTAAAAAAATATATTATATTGAATTTAAATTTAAATAATATTTGAATTCAAATAATTAATTTTTATAAATAAAAAATTTAAGGGAGAAAAATTATTTAAATATTTTTTTTAAAACAAAACAATATACTTTATATTAAAGTTAAAAGATCAGATGCAAATAGTAAATCGTTTGTTTTTTTATAGTAAATAGTTGAAGAAGTTCACACGTAAATAGTATATTAGACTTTCAATTCTATAAATTGGAACTTATCCTTCATATTCATATTACTTTCAATCTTCCAATCTTCCAATCTACCAACAATTTTAGGTAAATACATTTGAATATTATGGGAGAGTCTAGCCAAAATTTCAGTCATTTGAATTGTTTCTCATCGGATTCAACTAATAGGTAAATAAAGTAATGTTTTCTTATTTCTTAAAAATTATTTTTCTTATATGTAATATATTTATATTATTATTTTTATAGGTATGATCAAATTCAAAATGCAGTAAGTTATTGTACACAAATTGTAAATAATAATGTTATGGGTGATGAACGAGTTGGTGAGTTGCACAATGATGAACCTTCTGAGCATGAATTAACAGATAGTGATGATATGTATGACGGCGATGATGATAATGTGGATAATGCACCTAATGCATCCGTTGAAGATCAAAGTATTAATTATCATTCTACAGCGATTCCATACTTAGATCACACTGACGAAAATGCAGAAGATTTTATGTACACGAGAGATGACGGTTCCATTCGAACGGCACTTTGGAATTCAAACAATCCTAAACATATCCAGTCAGGTTCGATTGTTGAAAACTAAATATTTTATAGTTGTTTATTTATTTATTTATTGCATGTTGATTAATTTAATTTGTATATGCAACTAGGTATGTTATTTATGAATAAGATGCAAATGAAATCTGCAGTAAGAGCATATAGTCTTGCTGTTAAAAAAGAATTTCTTTGTGATCAATCCAAAAGTAAAAGTTGGAAAGTTATTTGCAAGCGTCATGAGTTAGGGTGTGATTGGATGATTCGGTTTAGAGAGATTTCAAGCGGTATGTGGAAGACAGGAAAAATGATTGAACCGCATACTTGTCTTACAGATAACTATAAGGAGGATCATTTCAATTTGAATGATAACATGATTGCCACTTCATTAATACCATATGTTATGCAAAATCCGGACATAAATATTAAGATGATCCGTGAAATTATCAAAGAAAGCATCACTATACTCCTAGTTATAGAAAAGCACAAAAAGGTCGAAGAAAGCATTTCGAATGGTTTATGGTGATTTTGAAAGTTCATTTAAGGCATTACCTCGATACATGGCTGCACTACAATTATTCAATCCAGGCACTATTATTGAGTGGGAGCATCATTCTACAACAATGCAAGGTGAGCAAATTTTTAAATTTCTTTTTTGGGCTTTTAAACAGAGCATTGATGGTTTCAAAAGTTGTAGGCCGGTCATTTCTATCGACGGCACACATCTTTATGGTTTGTATGATATCAAACTGTTAATTGCGGTTGGAATTGATGCGAATGAACATATTTTTCCACTTGCATATGCTTTAGTTGCACGTGAGAGTTTTGAGTCTTGGTTATGGTTTCTCAAGTTATTATGGACACTGTAGTTTGTGAACGACAAGGATTGGTCTTATTTCTGACCGTCATCAAGGAATCTTGCAGTGCGTTCAATCTTATGATTGGTCGAGTCCACCCAACACATATTATAGATTTTGTGTTCGACACTTAAGCAAATTTTAATAAAAATTTATAAATAGTGAACTCAAAAAACTAATGTGGTTGGCTGCAACTGAGCATCAGGAGAAAAAGTTTGTGCAACGGATGCAACAAATCAAAACATTGTCTCTTGCAGCATATGAATGGTTAAATGAATTTCCTTTGAAAAAATGGACGATGTATAAGGATGGTGGTCGTAGATGGGGTGCCATGACGATAAATGTGTCTGAGTCATATAATGATTTATTGAAAAAAGCCTGGGGGATGTGATTGCCATGGTTTGGATGACGTTCAAAGATCTTGTTGATCATTTTGTCGAAAGAAACAATCTTGCAGTTGCATTACTTCAAAGTAATATGTCATGACCTCTTGCGATAGATAAAAATTTTAATGGTTATTATCAAAGAGCTCAAGGGCACACAAATATGATGACTTACAACATTAGTGATGGAGTTTTTGAAATTCCTACTTTTTCTCATGATGATTTAGTGAAAATGTCCACAAGGCTACAACAAAAGGTAAGAAATGTTCTTGTGGAAAAAGGAGAAACTACATATGCTTTGCTTGCATGCCATTAATTTTGTGGACTTCGCGGAATCGAGCAAAATCTTATGTAAGTAAATTCTACAGTACAAAATATTATAAAAAATATACACTGAGACATCTACCCCAGTAGGCGATGAAATGTATTGGCCACGAACTCCTTTTAATTTAATTGCATATACTAAATATTTGTGGACATGTGGTACGCAAGTAAGAAGTCGACTTAAGAATGACCAACTCACATGACTAGAAAATATAGTGTTTGTAAGGAGATAAGTCACACAAAGACATAATTTCCTACTCGATTTTAAATATTTTGTATATGTTTTTAAGGTTAATGTGTTTTTATTATCTTGTTATTAATATTATGATATATCTTTTATATTTATTTGTTGACATGAATTTAATTTGTCTTGTGCATTTTAAATATTGTACGTAAAAAATAATGATTTTACCTAATATAAAAAGTATTGATTTGACCTAACATAAAAAGTATTGATTTGACTTATGATAAAAAAAAAAAGTAAATCCTGCAAACTTGTTCAAACATACAAAAATGTTGACAAAAATTATTGATTTGACATATGATATATCTTTTATATTTATTTGTTAACATGAATTTAATTTGTCTTGTGCATTTTAAATATTGTACGTAACAAATAATGATTTTACCTAATATAAAAAGTATTGATTTGACCTAACATAAAAAGTATTGATTTGACTTATGATAAAAAAAAAAGTAAATCCTGCAAACTTGTTCAAACTTGCACGAAACAACAAAATTTACATATTTCAAAATTCGAATCTTCAGCCTTTTAGAATAAAGGTGCATAAAAAAAAATTATTCTTCTGAATCCGAATCTTCTACATCTTCATTCTCATCTTCATTTTCATCTTCATTTTCAAAATCTTCCTCATTTTGATAGTGACTGCCTGTTCCACATCTAGTTGATTTGTGTAGCCTAGATGTTCTCCGAGGTGGATTTTGTCTATTAAGAACTAAATTTTGTGAAGCCCCAGCATTAAATCTTGAATCATCAAAGGCAGTTACCTATAATACAATATAACATAATATAATCAAATAAACATGCAATAAAAATAAAAAAAAAATTATAAAAAGTTAAAAAAATTGTATGAAAATAATTATACTTACATTCGAAAAATTCAATCTTCCACCAAATGGAGAATTATGTATCGGAAATTCACGCATACCATGTTGAAAACCATGTTGAGAACCACTAAATTGTGCAAACCCAGATATTGGAACCTGCGGAGTTACAAAACCAACTGTTTGCTGACTAGAAAAATTCGGATTAGTGTTAGAGGGCCCTACAGAAAAATCAAATGTGGGATAATAAGGCTCGGGAGTCGCCACATTAGTGTTAGAGGGCCCTGCAGAAAAATCAGCTGTTTCACTAGTGGTCCTTCTACCTCGACGAGCACCCTCTCTCGGTGTTGTTTGTCGTGATCGGCGAGATACTTGTACTGGTGGTGGGTCATCGTATTGAGTGGGAGGATTGTAATCATGATCAAAGCTCAATCGCGTTCCCTGAAAGGCCGCATTCATTGACTCCATTGAAATACGAGCGACTTCCGCTGCATATTGTCTCATTTCATTAGATTGATTTTCATCATTTTCAATCATCCGAGCTCGACGATACTGCATTTCATGACCCCTAGCCTATAATGAATAAACAAATATTAATAAAAAAAATTTATTAAAGATTGACATAATAATTTGAAATTTATGTAATATACATACTAATGCCTCGTGTCTTCCTGCCATGTGTTGATACCCTTTTTGTACAACATGTTGTGGATTTCCAATGACCATGCGGGTATGCCTCATGTACCAACGGAAGTAATCTGTTTGATCACTTACAAATGGAGGTCGAAATATACGATTTTGACGTTGTTCCCATAAATATTGTGTATAGTTAAATACATCTATATCTTCTTGTTTTATTTTTGATCGTTTATCACGCTTAAAATGATATTCGGAAAATTGGGTACACGGTCCAGGAATATGTTGTAAATAACCGAACTGTCTCACAACACGATCAACCATGTGCCACTCACGATAAATTCCATAAATCAGTGGCACCTGTGCCATCCAGACACGTTGTCCTGACCGACACCACTCAGGCAATCCATTAATAACTCTTCCGAAAAGGCTGCCAAATAAACTATAAAAAAATAATTAAGTAAGATAATATAAAAACAACATTGGCAGAAAAAAATATATTCTTATTTAAAATAAAATAAAATATGAAAAGTATAAGATACTAATACTATAAAATACCTGTTCATCAGTTAGATTATCAAGTACATCCCTAATCACACCGATTACAGTTCGTGCCTCATTTTGATGATTTCTACGTCGCGTCCATTTACGTGCAAGCGCAGTTAAAGCCTCAAATTGATTGGTTCTTAGAGGCTTTGGCAATGGTTGCAGGGGAATAATTCTTTCCCATGCCCAAATCTACAATAAATAAATTCACCATTACTTATAATGCACTTAAATTTAAAAATGCATATTACTAGTATATAAAAAGATATTTAATCAAAAAATATGTATACCTGCACTAAAGAGAGAAATCCACAAACTTCATTTGATTTTTTCATTGACGCACGGCATAAACAATTATACAAATATGATAATGCGGCCGATCCCCATGCTTGAGTTGACATTAAATCTAAATTTCTCATGTCAATCAAAATGTCCAAATTAATCTTATTATTAGATTTATCCGGAAATATTGATCCACCACATAACCATAATAAATATAATCTAAATCTTTGTTGAACTTCATGCTCAGTTGAGTTATCATTAATAACTTCCAAACCTTCGATATACTCAATCAATTTATATGTTGACAATCTACTAACACCAGAAAAACAACTACTATCGGGTAACCATCCTGTTAATTGAAAAATCATTTCTTGTCTACCTATAATCCCTAAAGAATCAACTCCATTTAAATTTATAGGACTACCATCTACTACCATTCCGAATAAAATTTCAATATCTTGTAAAGTTATGGTAGCCTCGCCAGTTCGCATGTGAAAAGTATGAGTTTCCGGACGCCACCTTTCAATTAAAGCAGAAATTAAACCGGAGTCATACGGCACACATCCAACATCAAGAATTCCTTTAAATCTACAATTTTCAAAATATTGAAGGATGCGAGAATGTAATGGATGATATTTTAAATGTTGCCAAAATTCAATATCACCACGACGCGTATATAAGCAACATCTCTCTTCTTTTATGCTACCATTCATTCCAAATTCCTTCGAACGATGATGAACTTGAATTTTTAATACATCATGCTCTACTGGACCAGGATGTACGTATAAATTTGATGGATCCATATCTATACACACAAAATAAAAAAAAAATTAACATTAATATAAGTATCAAACGATTGAATATATCAACAATATCATATAAAAGTATAAAATTAATTAAAATAAATTAAAAAAAATAAATTTAAACTTACCTTATAAAGAAAATGCTTTTAAAAACTTTAGAAAATTTGAAGAATAACAAGAATTTTAAGATTGTGGAAGATTGAAAGTAGATTGGATTGGAGGATTGAAAAATTGAAGTAGCAATTTATAGAATTCAAAGTATGGAAATTGAAAAATTGAAGTAACAATTTATAGAATTCATGAATTCATATACTATTTACATGTGAATAATTTTTTCACAATTTACAATAAAAACAAACACAATACTATTTTCATGTGATTTTTTAACTTTTAACATGTGATCTTTTAACTTTTAACTTTGAAAATTTTACTATATATATAATATATATATATATATATTATATATATATTATCTATATATAATATATATATATATAAAGTATATAATTTTGTTTTAAAAAAAATTTTAAATAATTTTCTCCCTTAAATTTTTCTTTATAAAAATTAATTATTTGAATTCAAATATTATTTAAATTTAAATTCAATATAATATATTTTTTTAGAAAGAAAATATATTTAGTTATTTTATTTTTTAAAAATCTGTCTAGTTTCTTTAAATTATAAAGATAAGTTTCCCATTTTTTAATAACAAAATTTTTTTTTTAAAATAACATAAATCGCGTCCGCCATCAAGACAGGTTTTATGTTAAATTTTTTTTTTTTTTTAAATGTAAATCCGCTGCCTAGGCAGCGATTTACATCAAAAATTTTTTTTTTTTTTAAATGTAAATCGCTGCCTAGGCAGCGATTTACATCAAAAAAAAATTTTTTTTTTGTTAAATCGCTGCCGAGGCAGCGATTTACATAAAAAAAAATTTTTTTTTTAAAAAAAAGTAAATCGCTGCCTAGGCAGCGATTTACATAAAAAATTTTTTTTTTTTTTGAAATCGCTGCCTAGCAGCGATTGATGTTTTTTTTTAAAAAAAAAAAAAATTTTTTTACAAATCGCTGCCCGGGCAGCGATATGTAAGAAAAAAAAAAAAACTTTTGCAAATCGCTGCGGGCAGCGATTTTACTTTTTCAATTGAAGTAAATCGCTGCCCGCGGAGCGATTTTTAAACCGTTTTGGTTTATATAAAATTTTATATACCCTTTTGGAAATTCAAAAACAAATTGTTGCCCTTTTGGTTCCGCACTCCCATAAAATCTTCTTATATTACTGCGAAAGTCCTAACAAATTGATACACCAAATTTTTTTAAAAATTTTTATTTGTTAACTCCAAACACATTTTTGATTTAAAAATACTATTCAATTCGCTCATTTGACACCACTATTCAAACCTAACGAAAACTTTTTATTTTTGTCCGCAATGAAAGTTGCTCCTAAAAAACCTCATTTCTTCAAACCCATTTTGCCAGGTTTCAAGGATAGTCTTGTAAGTATTTCATCTTCCCTTTAATTTTTATTCATCGGAGAAAAGATCAAAAAGATAAACTAAATGAATTTTCCTTTTATCCATTGTTTGGCTTAGATGAATTCAGGATTTAAATTTGACGATTAATGCTACATTTTGTTAAATTGCAGAAAATTCCTGTAGTTTTTTTGAAGTATTTGAAGGGACACAAACATATGAAAAATGCAATACTGAGGAGCGCGGGTAAGAGGTGGATGGTGAAGGTGAAGCGTGGATGGCTGGAAGATAACTGGAAAATATTTGTAGAGGATGTTAATCTTCAATTGGGAGATATTTTAGTGTTTAGACATGAAGGAGATATGGTGTTTGATGTTTCTATTTTCGATTCGAGTCATTGTGAGATAGTATCTATAAGAAAAACACAACGCCAAGGAATTTGATTTGTAAGGTGAAGTTGTTACCACAAAAATGCGTATCATAGAGTGCTCACACAGAGGACAGAGGTCGTAGGTTTTCCAAAAAGTAATTATGTATGATACTATTGAAGGAAGCTCTATAATATACTTTCCTTTAAAAAATTATTGTTATCATTCATTACAACTAACAGCTATTAATTTTACAAGATGGAGGCACCTATAATCCTAGGCAAAATTGCCAGGATTTTTTGTATACTGTCAACTTGATCATGTTGACTTAATAAGATGTAAAATTGGAAGGATCAACTCCTATAGACTTGAAATAGGCTTTCTCTGCATTTGCTAATCTAGTTTGAAACATTGTCCATTCCTTTCTACATCTATCCCTCACCTGCCACAACAAACACAAGATCAATGAAATCACACAATAATCCATCTTCCGCTTCGCGTTATACAGTAGAAAAGGGTGAAACACAAAGTAGCAATATAACAAATGTTAACATAGAATTACTTACCCCTCTCCAAGGAGCCTTTCCATCTTTTGCTTCTCCCTGTATAGAGTGAATGAGGAAAGGGCGATAATTATGTTAGATGTTGTCTAAATTAACGATTGCTTAAGGTTTGCCATGCTACTTAATAATTTGTGAGGGAATGTAGTATCAATAGTTGGCTTCTTCACTTATCACTTACCTCGTTTCCAAGAGAAGGGAGAGCTTGATGAACGATCCATTGGGCATCTACGACTCCAATTTTCTTATGAGCAGGCTTCAAAAGAGAATGTATAGTTAGGGCCTTTGAATAATTTTGGTACTAAGACAAATGCATGTGAAAGAAAGTCGCCAAGAGACTGAATTCATTGGATAAGCTGAACTTACGTCAACACATTTACGAAGTGCAAAGTCAAGTCCCCAACCATGGACTAAGTCATTCTACAAGTGATAAAAACAACAAAGTCAATCTCAAAAAATGTATAACGTCTCAGACTTTCTTGATTAATATGCACGGTGTGATGATACCTGAATCATATGCCACACACAACGCCATGCATCTCGGGAAAAGACCGGAGCCATGATCTCTACAAATCTGAAAATAGAGAAGAGTAGATGATAAGAACAAGTAAAGAACTGGAAAAAAAAAACGAACAGGAGAGCTATTCATACGCTGCACAAGGAGGTAAATGGGGGTCTGCGCACCAGCCTGGTTTCTCTTCTGTTTTCCTGATGAGATAAATCAAGAAAAAGAAGAATAAACAGAGAGAAACCCAAATATCAAGAAGTACAGTACAGTTTAAAGGATGAAAAAGAAACAGTTTGTGCAGTGGCGAAGCCAGAAATTTTACGAAGGGTGTCCAAGTGCTAAAGTGAACAGGCTCTTTTTAAAAAGTGAAAAAAAATTGCTAGTAGTGAAGGGTGTCCAAAATATGTTATTTAGTCATTTTATTTATCGTTTTACTTGTATATACGGTATAATTTGCTGATGAAGGGTGTCCAAGGTGGCTACGCCACTGGACTTGTGAATAAATAATATCATGGGATTCCTGGCTCTTACATGTGAACTTCATGATCACCTCTTCTCTTTGTCATCTGCCATGTTGTTCCTCTCCTGGGATCCAAACCTGGCTGAGAAATTTCTAAACCATGCTTCTTGACAAGTTTAATGTACCTGGGGTTGGACAGACGATTCAGAAAAACTAAGACATTGGGTCAAATAGGCTGTTAATCACAGAAAAATACACGAAACTTACTCCTTGGCATCGAAATGCTCAACTCCTAGGTCTTCATCCCAGATAAAAATATAGTCATATGGGGCAACTATGTCTGGATGCAGAAACCTTTTCGCGTACCACCTTATAAAAGGGTAAATTTTTTGTCACTAACATGGTTTAAAGCAGTACTTAAAGTTGATCATAGTTCCAGTCCAAAGCTATTTTTTATCATATTACTTACCATTTTGTTTGTTTCCGAACACTCACGTGGATAGCTTTTTTTGACCACTCAAATTCATCCCATTCAGTTGTCTTACCATCATAGTGAAAAAGAAGAATTGTGAAGTCGTCTGAGAACTGCACAGAAAAAATGGTCAGGACGAGGAGGAATTGGGAATAAGAGAGAAGGAGAGGACGGAGGAACCTATGAAAGCAAAACAGATTGATATACCTTCTTTACAGCAGCATCAATGTTACGCTTCTGCTTAATACCAACAGTAAATGTTACCAGATATTTTGGCTTGCTTTGTAGGTCCTGCAGATAAAATGTAATAAGAAGCTGCCTCTTCCGAAAGAAATAATAATCCTGGATTCGTCAGTAAAATGTCTTCATTCAACTATTAAAAAGAAGTTCTTCATTCTTAAGGTTTGTGAATTGCAACTGCCTTGATCTGGATTAACGGGGGAATGAAAATAAAATCAAGTTATTTGTAAGGAAGACGTAAGATTTTTTCTAGATTAAAATCAACCCAGGACGGAGGTGGGTAACAAAGGACAAAATTTGATCCTAAAAATAACAGGCAAAAAAGATGAGTTTTTTTTAAACTTATAAGAGAGTATTATTATGCTACAAGCTCAAGTGACAAGAAACAATTGTGATATGTCCTAACATATTAGTTATCCAACAATTCGTGAGATGTGTTATATCTAGATTTGCAGAACAGAGGTAAATTCTTTTACTTCCAATTATAGCCAAGCAATTCTGAACGACCTGGACTAAAAGAATGGATCTAAGTAAAGAAATAAGTAGTTTAAGTCCCCATCATTCATGGATCAGTACCTGAGGCCAAGAGTGTAGGTCTATAATATATAGTTCATACAGAAGTTGTAACAGAACACTTACCTCACTGGGTTTTCCCCATAATCTCCGGGGATAGTAATCGGATTCAGAAGCAACGATCCCTGGAGGTAATCTTTCTGCCCCTCTTGGGTTTGATGGGACCCAAATCTGATCAAAACACGGATGACTATCAGATTAAAATGTGATTTTGTCTTAGCTTGCATAATCTCAAACATCAACACCCAATCACATACATGAAGAAGTAAAGAAGATAAATTTGGAGAAGGTTGATTCGACAGCACTTAAAAGTCGTAGAAAAGTGTAGAAGACAAAGTGAGAATAACATTGAACGGGCAGTAGGTAAAGAGGATAAAACTAATATGTTAAATCAAGAACAATCAATTAAAAAGGACATGCTGAAAAAACTCCTGTCACAGGTAACTCTGATAGAGAAGAAAGGAAGTATAGATTAAAACATGCAAAATGCTTGAACTTGCCATTGTAGCATTCTAGAAAGCTCAAACACTCCTAGACTCACTAGTCACTAATAATACAGATATAAGACTAAAGAGTAGATTCTTTCAATCATCCAACCTAGACAAATTTTCGGCAATTACAAATGTCAACTACGACAAACATGTGTCTTCCGTTAACCTAATTATGATGCAAAAGCATATACCTGATGTGCAACTTAAAATTTATATTGAGAAAAGAAAAGGTTAGTAGATCGTTATGCATTGTTATCAGCTACTATGAAGGATAGGCTTGAATTTAAAATGTATAACTTCAACAACAGTGTTGAGGACCGCCCCCAGGGCTTTGGTCTTGCTAACAGTCAGTGCAAGATGTGTTAGTTAGGCGCATGTCATGGGTTCAAAAAAGCCTAGTATTTAAGTGGAGAAGGTAGAGGGTCGGGTCCATTATCCACGGAGTTTTGAATTGCATTGCACTGGCCCTCGGGTATCCTTAGTTATCCAAAAAAAAAATATAATGTTGATGACTATATATTCAGCTCAAGCAGGGATCTATGGAAAATCATCTGCAACTCAATGTGCATACAAACTCTTTTTAGCAGATGCATATTACATGAATAGTGAGTATCCAAAAGTAGATCTTCATTTCTTAAAGAGATCCTATTCTCCTTGCTATATTTCATACTCAAGAGCATTACGGGTTAAAATTTCTATAAAATTGTCACTTCTGGAAGAACTGCAGAAAGAAGGTGTACGAGAACAAATACCATTGCAGCAAAATAATAGTTCATACTGCTCACCAAAACCGAAAATTATCTTAAACATAAAATCAATTTTGTGCTGACAAGGAAGGATATACCTTCAACTGATCTGTAGCATTCTGAGTTTTGATCGAAGGATCTGCAGGCTTTTCGTCTGAAACAACATTATTTCTGTCTCTAGCAATAGGGAAGTTGCTTATAATACTGGATGTTATGTTTAGCTGCCAAATTGGAACCAAAAGAAATTGTTTATGTCAAATTACAGCACCGCACAAATCAGACCACTATATGAGTGTACAGAATGGAGGGCATTAGCCATACCTTGGTTAATGAGCTAGAAGGAAATGAAATTCCAATGATTAAGCCAAAAATGATTCCGCAGCATACAGAGAGCATAAGCCTCATAGTTTCAGTTGATTTTAAGGAATTTAACCTACAGAACATGGTTCAAGAGTTAGACAAACTACTATCATGTGACAGACAACAACGTCACAAACTTGTTAGTAATTTTTAGCACAAGAAAAGCTGAAATTTAACAAACCCGCGTCCAAAACTCCTCATAGATACAGTATCTGAATTGGTAAGTACAACCAAAGTAGTCAAAGAAGCTTTACTGAACCCCAAGTAAGTTTATTAGCTTTACTGAACCCCAACTAAGTTATTAGAAACCAGCTTTCAGTAATGAGCGAACATAACAATGGCACAAAGAACCTGAAATATCAAAAGAAAAGTATGATCTGCACTGCAATCACGAAGTTAAGATGCATCACCCACCAAATATATTTTGAAGTAAATAATATTTTCTTCAAACTCTTCTAAAATAATGCATTTGAAATTAAAGATAGTAATACTTTCTTGAAATGCTTCTTGAAAACAATGCACTTAAAACTAAATATACTTTCTTGAACTCTTTGTTGAAACTTTTTTTAAAATCTTGAACATACTTTATTTGTGAAATTAATGCATATGAAATACTAAGATGTGGTTTTTAAAAAACTTTGATTAGAAAGGGGTCCATGTGGTATAATAAACATGAACCATAAATCAATAATCATTAATGACATTAACATAATTTTGATGTTAATCAAGAATCAGTGATTAGAGAAAAAGGGAATTCGAAAAGAAAAAATAGAGTGAGCAAGATGACAAGCCTCTCTTCTTTGGAATTTACAGATACAAAACTTCACTTCAAATTAGAAATTAACTACCGTGACTCAAGCTCTTAACATCTCATCCTCCTCCATAAAACACAAACTCAAAGAGTAAAAGTTCTTATATAATACAGAACTGTTAAAAATATTCCTCATACACTAGATTGCCTCCGTGCTAAAACCTTAAACGCCAGCAAAGACCAAACGAGTGCCTCACGTAACTATAGAATCCACAAGCAACAAGAAAATTGGTCATGTGCCTGGCTTTTGAGTTTTGACTATAGCAGCTTGAATAGCCTCTCTACCCCACCACACCCACCCTTGATCAAGCACTGGCTTAATTTCCATTCTTCAATTCTGTGTCCCCAAAAACAAGCCACTGTGTGTCTTATTTGACTCATTCCTCACTTACAGTATTCAATAAATTCACCCCATCTTTCAAAACACATAGCAAGGATTGATTTCTCGGATACTCAATCAACTAATAGTTATTATCTCAATAAATCACCTTGATTCCAATTTTCTTCAACAAAGAAACCGATTTTACCAAAAAATAATATTCCTATTAATAAAACGACCACATAAGAAATCAACTCGAAATAGCATTACATATAACGTAATAATATATTCTCCTCTACACAAGTTATATCCTAAATAGACAGCCAAATTAATTATCACAGCAAAATTCCCATCAAACACTAAATACAAAAGCACAAAACAAAAAAAATAAACTCTAGCCAGCTAAACATATATAACTTCATAAAAAACACATAAAGATCACATCTTTAAAACATATAAATGCAAAAAAAAAAACAAGCTTTCTCAGAAAAATACCTGTAAATAACCAAACCCCACAAAAATCTTGAAGAGAAACAGCAAATTTGCCTACTTTCTTGATTTTCAGAGGAAAAAAGAAGTTGGATTTAGCTAATACACCACCTTTTAGCTAATTTTAACCTTGTGGGTACCTATAAATAGGTGAAAAAGAGCCAAACAGAAGCAAGAAAAATCCTTGAAAGGGAGAAGAAAATTGTGAAGTTTTAAGCACAAAACTTGTGTTTTATTGACAGAGAAACAGGGGGAAAAGTATAAGCATAAAAGAAGTAGAATTGCTTTTATTTACTTCTCTTTTTTTTCTATATAATAAAAAGTCTGTTTAAGGTTTTGATTATTTATTAGTGTCTGCTTTGGATTATAGTTAACTACAAATTTGTAGTTATTGTTTAAGCTTAATATAGGAGAACAATTAAAATTGACTAGGTTAAGAAACGGTTTAATTTGAGTCCTAAAGTAGAGACTTTTTCACATAATATTAAATTACGGGTTTAAAATAGTAATTTCCATGTGATGATGTGTCTCGTTCTTATTTGGTTTTTTAATTAGTGTCAGCCTTTTAATTCGATGACGCGGATGAAGAAAAACAATTCCTATTGGCTAATATTTTATTTTATGTTTGCACAAAATTTCGTATTCGATATTCGTATTAAAATTTTGAATTCTTGTTGCATAGAGCTTCATAGAGTGAAAATGTTTTTCACTCATACTCAAAGTTTAAATTTGAAATGTCTAACTAAGAACCAAAGTTTGAATTTGAAATCTCTAATTAAGAAAAGAACAGTTAACATCACGACAAATATTTTTACAATTTTCTAAGGTGGAAAGGAATATGTGTACGTCAAAAGAGTATTATGATAGTATATATTTATTGAGTCAACTAATTCTTTCGTTGAAAAAAAAAGAAGTCTTATATTTGTTTAAATCATATAGTTTTTAAAATATATGTTTTGACAAATTAAGAAAATGATATTTGAACTCACAACAAAATTTTATTCACTTTAATAATTGGGATTTATTTCCCACCTTCTAATCTCCTTTAAAAAAAATTGTTGAATAAGAGGTAGTATTATTTTTATATCACTAGGCACCAAAATATAGAATTTTTTAGTACAAACTAAAAATTGGAAGGAATGTCAATAATATATGATGAGAACATATCTAACAACTTAGATCTTTTAACTTTTGAATCAATGGGCCAAGGTCTCAATGTTCTAACTTTTTTGTACGAACAATTGTGAAATTAGGTCTTAAGCCTAACTCACCAAGCCTTATAAGGAGTCCACCCATCTCATTAATCATCGATGTGGGACTTTTGTCATTCTTTAACACCCACCTCACGCCCAGTGCTTAGCATCTGGTGCGGGCAAGTTTAATTTTGGGGGTCCCAACATCGGTGAGACAGGCCCTGCTATGATACAATGTGAAATTAGGTCTTAAGCCTAACTCACGCCCCAAAAGCTAACTCAAAAAAAGGAGGATTGTCCAAGCCTTATAAGAAGTCCACCCATCTCATTAATCACCGATGTGGAACTTTTGTCATTCTTTAACAACAATAAATAAATTTATATAAATATTATAATTTTGAAACTATGATCACTGCCCTATTAATTAGGTAAATAAAGAAAAATAGCTACATATTAGGTAACCAATACTTGCATAGCAACACCTCCCATTTTTTTCTTTTTCTTCTAATGGGACTTATATTTTGGAGGAATTTAGGTAAACTATAAAACAATTATTAATTACTTAGGCATTGTTTGGTATGTGGGTGCAGAAGAATAACAAATCTCATGAAATATTTCATTTTATAAGATATTTTTGTATATCTCAACCCATATATTTAATAATCACTTAACTTATAAAGCTTTAAGGCAAATATATATATATATATTAATTCATAGGGTCAGAAGTATGAGTAACCTCACTCAACTTTGTCAAGTTAACTTTCATTATCATTATATTTTCATAAACATAATTTTCTACATATTTAGTGATGATTATATATTTTTTAAATATATAGGTTAAATTTTTTAAATTAATATATAATTAACGAAGAATAACAAGAAAAAAAATTGATTTTAATTTTAAAAATCTAAAATTTTACAATCATCACATTATTAAATAGCTATTGAGAAATATATTTTTTTGTAAATAATGATCACAAAAGTTGAATTAACAAAGTTAAGTCACTATTAGGATTAATTATTCATAATGATCATCTAAACTTCTAACTCTGATCGGTGAATGGAATGACAAAGTGTCACAAACTCACAATATTACAGAGGATCAATATATTTATATTACCTAGAGATCAAACTTTATATTCTTCCATTAAACATATTTTATTAGTATTATTATTTTCTAACTTTAATTAGAGGTTTTTCCTTCCTTCATATGATTTGCAAATCACTTCTCATAAATCATAATTATAGTAAAGATGCATTTTGGCCAAGTCCAATATGGAGAATCAAGAATACAAAAGTTAATGTTCCAACAAAGAAAACTTAGTGTTTAAAGCCACTTTTTTCATAATTGTTTTTGTATGGGGGGGGTGTGGGGGGGGGGGATCAAAGAAATGTTGACTAATAAAAGTATCCATTGGTCCATTAAAGGGTGAAAGTAATTGATGATACTTAGCAAATAATAGTATTTGACCAAGTTTAATTAGTAATTAGTACTATTTGTTTAAAAGTCAGCAAATAAGAAGATAAGTGTAATTTTCTTCTTGGAGAAGAACGAAGACATTGAAAGGGAAAAAAAAAGGTAACATTTTTGTACGTGTTTCTAGAAAATTAAATACAGTAAAATGAAATAAAACCTGAAATTAAATTATCATATCTATTAGTTAAAATTAAAACAAACTACGATATATAGTTATGCCTACCAATTAAACATAAGCTATATATATACCTATATTAAGTCAATACTCTACTAAACTAGTCAATTGTTACATTAGTAATGGGTAATTCAAGTTAAGATACATTTATTAAGGAGTTTTGAAACTATAAATATTAAGATTTAAAAACAAAGTGTAATGTGAATGAAAAATAGAGGGAAAATTTGAAGTTAAAGTTCACTTTAGATACAAACTTTTTTTCTCATTGGTAAAGAAAGATGAAATTTTTTGTGTTGTATATATTGATAACTCTTTTAACGAGTTAAGAAGAAAGTCTCATCTTACACAGTTATCTCGGCTCTCTTGATTTCAATTTTCACAAATGATTTAATTCATAAATTTTGGGACAAAATTTATTTTTCTTTTCACTAATTAATTCAACCCCTCAAAATTTAATTTTTTTTTTTGACATATTCAAATTATTTAATTATATTGAATGAAATATCTAGGAATGGACATTGTAACAGAAAACGAACGAGACACTTCACGCCTCATTATTTGTTTACAATATGTTTTTAAAAAAATTAAATTGATTTAATAACATGTGTAAGATACGTAACATCATAAGGTTGACTAATTATTAAAAATTATAAAATGAGAACATATAATTAAAAAGAAACAATTCAAAAATAATTTTAATTGCATGGTTGTGATTTGTGACCTTAAAGGAGAAAAGTCAGAATATTTAGCTGTGAATATAAGGGAGGAGACTTTGAACTCATCTCATTTAGCATACCACTTGTTTAGTCTTTTTCTAATTTGATTACCAAGCGTGAATTAAATTTTTTTCTAAAAATAGTTATATCCATATTTTAATTTTTTTTTTTTGGCACTGAAATTTGAAAGTAAATACAAAGTCTTTGTGTCAAGATAGACTCAATTATTATATTAAAAGTGATTTTATGCGTTTTTTAAATTTTAATTTATGTGGTTTTTTTTTAATTCGATTAAAAAAACAATTTTTTTATTTGACAAGTATCAATATTTTATTTATATTAAATCTCATTTATTTAACAAAAAAATCATTATTAATATGAGATCAAATTATTAGTGAAAAACATCTGTAAAATGCTTTTTTATATATATATATATATTTCAAAAGTATCGTCGAAATGGATCAAACACATCAATGAGAGGAATGAAATTCCAGAATACCTCAACAAGAAGTAGACTTCTAGACTCTTATTAGAATTGACTTATCTAATTTCTAAAATGGGTAAAAAAACAAAAAAACAAACTCTCTCAGTCTACATTTAATTGTCATGATTTTTTTTAGAGTCAACTTACAAAATTTTTATCTGTTTTTTTTTTTTTTTTTTTGTATATTTTCATCATATTGATGTGTAAAAATTTACAATTTATAGTACTTTTCATATAGTTTTTAAACATCTAATTTTTTTAAAAAAAAATATTAAATTAACATAATCTAATTTAACTTTTAAAATTAATTAAATTGCTTTTAAAAAACGTAACATGACAAATAAAAGTGAACAGAGGAAGTACTATTTACACTCTCCAACTTGCTTTAAAAATCAAGTTCCTCCTTTGATTGTAAATAGTAGATGAAGGTGGTATATAGACTTAATTTCTTTATGAACCTCTAATTTTAGCAATTCCATCTTTATTTTATGTAATATTTATTTTATTTTTGATATTTTTCGATCTTCCATCTATGTAATATATATTTATATTGTATAATTCATTTTTCTCAACCGATGTATTCATAAATTTTTATTAGAGTTCTTTAATACTATAAGTAGAATAATCCTTTTATGGATTTTTCACTAAATTAATGTTGCTTTTACTATTTTTTCCGTCCCGTTTTATATGTTATTTCTTTCTATAAATAATTGGATCACAATAATTATTGTTTTATAAATTTATGTATAAATTACCAACTTAACATATTATATCATTGATAAGATAGTTAATTAATTTTGTCATTTATTAATAAAGTTGACTTAAGAAAATATAAAATAAGAATAAAGTTACATCATTTCTTAATGCAAGTGAAAAGCAAAAAGATGACATATAAAATGAGATGGAAGGAGTAACTATCATTATAACGAAAATAATTTTTAGCGGCAATAAATATAAACATTAATAAAATGTGTTAAAATCTTTACAAACATTAATTAAGTGTCATTAGAACCAACGATGCTAAAAACTTCAAGGACATATACAAAGAGTGTCGATTATCGCTAATGATCATTTTTTATTTATTGTATTAAACATGTATTAAATGCAAGTAATAAGTAATAAATGAGTCTCGATTGTTAATACTACAATATTTTTTAAAATATAAATTGACAAATTTTTTTAAAAAAATTGTTATAAATATTAATTTATTTTTATTAATTATTTTGTATTATCTACACTGAGATATAATTTTTATAAAAATTATTACCTATCATTTTTATTTGTATAAATAGATAATAAAATTTTAATTAATATTATTTCAATTATTTTATTATAAAACGTCATTATTTAACTTTCATATTAAGAATATTATTTATTATTTATTATCCGTTTATAATTTAATAGAAATATTGACGTGTGGCGTTGAGATTGGGTTTCACTGGTAGAGTTTTGGTAGAATTGTGACTTTTGACTCTTATTTATATGATACAGTTTGGTCCATATGGCATGATATTAGAGTTGTAACAGAAATGTACAACTATTCAAGAATGAAGTAGTTAGCTCATCTCATCACACATTTCTTTCAAATTCCCACCACATCATAACTATATATTTAGTATATAGTATGTACCAACCATATGTATATAGTATATTACCAACCATTTGTTCTTTTTTTATTCTTTTGCAAATCTAGAATAGTAACTAACAGGGCCAACATCATAACAATAATATATTCATTATAATTTTATACGTGAGATATAAAATATTTACTTTTGTCTTTATGGGGTTAAGATGTAGTTTAAAATAGACCAAATGCAATTGGTGCATGAAAGTTAGAAAGGAAAAGAAACAACAAAATAGGAGTATATTAATACGCAACAATGACATATCTCGTGTCATCGCACACGTAAAATCTGAAGAGAATAAAGTGTATGCAAACCTTAATACCTATATCATAATATGGGAAGTATGACAACAGTGGAAATCTTAGTAGATTAGTTGGTTGGCTACTCCATTTCCCATTCCCCTACCCTCAATTAAAGAAAAAAAAAATATGAAAACACTCTACTACATATTAACTTTCTTGACTGATCAACACTGTGTCTCATACAATAGTGTTGATCTAACCACCATTCCGTAGAATTTACCTTTAAACCGTGTCAATATATTATGATTGCAACACCCCAAATGCGAGCCTCTATTTCACTTCTCCGCTCCAATATGATATGTGATATCATCATAACGATATGCAATCGCCTCTATCTCCTCGAATTATGAATTAAAGATACTTGGAGCAATAATATGACGACTCATTTAACCATATAACACAAAAACAACATGAAATGTCTCAATTTAAAGAGTCTCCATAAAGCTCACAGCTTTGGAGCGAATCTAACGTTGTTCATCAAGTTCAGAAAGAAGCAAATTTTCATCCATTTGCACCCATTTCTGCTTCCATATCTGTAACGAAGAACATCACAAGTTTATGCCGACAAATCTCGTTATAACAATCATTTGTTAGGTTTGTAATGATATTTTTGTTTTTTTTGCAAAGTTTTAGGACATTTTTTACCCTTCTCCTAAAAAAAGAATTTACCTTGGAACTTTTTCATAATTCAATTATATGAAACAAAACTATATAACAAGTAACCCCATTATTATTCCTATACATAACTTAGCTAATCAAGCTACAGATTTCTGCCAGCAAAGAAAATGCAAGAATCTGGAGATGGAAGGGTATAACTTTAGACCAACATTGTAGTATGATAATTGTTATATTTCAAACTGCTTATGCATAAGGTAAAGTCAAAAGCATAGAAGCAAATATACGAGTCGTTCCCAAAATAACTTATATTACATATCTGAAAAATAAATTAGAAAAAGCTGATAAAGAAGCTTTTGCCATTTAAAATTTACATGGAAGGCATTGATATATTTTCTCTGATACCCAACATTTCTAGAGAACATAGCAGCAGGAAAGGGATTTCGGGAACTTGTGGCAACTAAGACTCAAAAGTGAGCTTCTGTGTTTACTCTTCGCCTAGTTTCTGTCCAATAAAAGTCCCAGCAAAGTAAATAGTTCGAGCTGGACCATCTGTAGAATACGCTGATTTATACAGTCAATCACAATATTTTTTTGGCATCACAATGGATAATAAACTGATATATGGAAATAACTACTATGCTAAAGTATATACAGACGTCCTCTACCATTGTTTTTCTGAAGAAGGGTTGACCAGCAAAGAGGAAGTGTTAGACGAAGCCAAAAGAAGGATTTCCTAAGTTGTCCTGCAGCATCCATCCTCCTGGTATTATTAGCTATACCTTCAATTTGTTCACAATCCCAGTAGAATAGAAATTAGTCATTTGGCAGATTTGTGTCACTAGATGAATCTTTAAAGTAGATCGCCTTTCAAATTTTCCATCTCAGGATCTGCAAAGGATTAAGCAGGAATTTGTTGTATGTTTTTGGCCTTTTAAAAACTAGATAAAAATGACAGTGGAATCCTCAATCTTTGTTAAGCCTCGTGAGAAGGGCCATCTACAACAGATGAAGCAGAAAAAGAGGGAAACCAGAGTTCTATACGGGTTCCTCCGGTTCCAATTGCAGCATCTGTTACTCTTGGTGAGATCACCCGCACAACACATCCATAACTCTCCAGTATTTCTCGAGAAACAGTTAGTCCAGCCACAAAGTTCCATGTCATGTTGTCCTCTACCCTATCTTCAGAAAATAAGTCTGCCCCAAAAGGTGCTAGAGAGTGCATCTGTGTCTACACAAAAGTAAAAAGACTCAATACTTACCACACACAAGCCAGTTGATAAATTTAGTCATTCATGAGCATACTCCTTTGCTATTATTAAGTTCATATTCGCATTTAAGTGCCACAGTTTTCCATCTTATTATCAGGCATTATCTCAGTGATCATGATATTGAATAGATTTCATGAAACATACCATATAGTGCATATCAAGGCCATCATCGTCAATTATAACAAGAGCACCCCCTGCAGGTGCTCCAGTGGCAATGATTTCAACCTTCCCACCAGCTTGTATACGCAATAAAGCACCCTCGATCAAATTACCCAAAGCCTGGCGTAAAGCAGGCTCTTCAATTGGTACCTGTAAAGATCTTGGAACCTCCGAAAGTAAAACAGCTCTCCTCTGCTCGTGTGCCAAAGGTGCCACTGCTTCCACCAAATCCACCAGTACATCAGAAACATTGCATGGTCTTTTGGGGGAAGAGAAGAACAAGAAAAAGACAGAAAAAAAGAAGAAAGAAGGAATAATTAGCAATCTCCAAAACCAAAGTGTTGTTCCACAATCTAGGCGTTAGCACACAATCAAAGACTCCATAAATCATCATATGGCATCAGACTAGAAAAAAAGGGACAATCTGCAGAGTATTCCTGGACTCGTCACCCAATACAAGAAGCATCAACATAGGCAAGCTTAAGGGAGGAAGTAAGTGTTAGCGCCCTCTAAGTCTACCAACGGTTTACACATGCAAATTTATAAAAAAAAATAAAATTGATGTCTTCATCTTGACGGTTAGTTATGTTTTCCTATTTCTTTGTAGCAGTGATTTGCAGTAGGGAGGTTATTCCTCCACTTTTTAATTCCAATAGTACTCGCTCCATCCCAATTTTTGTCACTCTTTCCTTTTTAGCCAGTTCCAAAAGAATGACACATTTCTATATATAGTAACAATATGAATTTAAAATGTTCATTTTGCCCTTAATGGGATAAGATATAGCCACACAAATATTAACGTCTTATTCTAGACTGGAAGTTTCAAAAGTTTTTCTTTCTTGCTTAAATTCCATGTGCAGTCAAACACCAGGACATTAATTGGAATGGAAGGAGTATTAGGAAGTTATTTCCTTATTTTAGGAAGTTGTTTGAATTCAATAAAATGTGTGCAGAAAATTGTTCCAGCTTTTTAGTACTTTAACATGAGAGATTGCAGGTCCTCTCTTAAACGAACCAGCACCACAGGTTACAAGAAGAGAACCTTCTCCCAAACTCCTAATCTACTCCATATTAATTCTAATGTTGTGTTGCAGTTGTCTGGCAACCACAGAAAGAAGAACCCTCAAGCAAAAATCTAGGGAAGTTGATTGCTGGAGAACGAGAATGGGAAATATTAAAATTATTCATTATGTACCATGCTATCATATGCATAAACATTTTTTGAAACTGACATAATGCAATTTGTAGGTTTCCAGACCATAGGTCTCTAAAACGAAACATAGTTTGAAAGCCAAAAGTTTACCTGATTCCTTCCTGGCGTAAAGGTGCAAGAGCAATAGGTGGCATTGGCATTTCTAAATCCTTGGATTTTGAGAAGACAGATTCTAGCTTCTGAGACAAGTTGTCGGATAACTGTGACCTCACTGACTCATGATCAGGATGAGTTGATTTAGGCATCCTTTTCAATGTTTCTTCACTATAGCGCATTATATTCGCCTGAAAAAGGTATAAGCCAATATATGCAATATTTTATCTTTTTTATCCTCAAAATCACCAATACGCAAGACAAAACTAAGGCAAACAAAGCTGGCGAAGTGTAAATGGACCTTCAACAATCGTTGGACGTTTATCTTTTGCAATTATGCTAAGTGATTTTTGGTAAGTTCAATCTGTTAGTACTATGAATATCCAAAAGAATTTATGTCCTCTTACACCGTCCTGTTGAAGCTACCAACTTGCTCTTATTATTGAATGAACTCAATTTGTACCCTTTCCAAGTTCCCGAGAAATCCAAAGCTGTTTTAAACTTATAAGTGGGCTTGTCTCAATCTTTCTCCTTCCCTTCTCAGTCAGAGTCACGCAGAAGAACAGTGAGAGTGTGTGTGTGTGTGTGTGTGTGAGAGAGAGAGAGAGAGAGGCACAGTTAGTGAAGTACCTTTGTTAAGGAAACAGCATCCTGGAGTCCCTTAAGAGTATCACTCAAGCAATCACCTTGCTCCAAAATGTCTTGAACAATGTCATACGAAATCTGCATAGGGTCAAATGGGCAGATTAACTCTTCATTAAGTGTGATAAAAAAAAAATCACTAAAAGTAACCTAATATTTGGGGGAATAAGAAAGTGAAGCAGGATAAAGAAAAAGTTGGGGATGTAAATTTCTTTAGCCACATACCTCACTCTTTCTAATCTGAACAGATAACATCTTACTCAAAGTTCGAATACTGGAAAGAGAACTCCGAATCTGCACATTAAAGATTCATAAAAAATTGATTATGTTCTGAATCTGTGCAGTGTACATTTTCACCACCTCAAACTGCTGGCATATATAGGTGCATCTGCAGTGCAAATCTTACTTGCTCAACCAAGTTGCTCATCCTGATATTATTTTGCCAGGTGGACTGTTGGAGCAGAATTGATTTCTGAAAGGGTAGTGTCAGTTAGTTTTAGAACAAAACTATATCAAAGATAGATTTGTGACAGAACTACTGTGCATTACTGGAAAGAAAGAGAACGAGAATAATAAATAACAAAATGCTCAAAGAAAAAATCATTTCATGGCAATGAACAAAAAATAGTTATAAGGATGTAATACTGTCAACATTATAACCGTATATGTCAATATTTTCGTGATATTTAGGATCAATTTAGGTTTAGTTCCTTCTCTTTTATTTCCGTGGTGGTAAGAAATATATTCATAGATCCATTAAGTTCAATCAGACGCTACTATTACTAGGTTTTGGATGTTAGAGTTATTACATATTTTAGAAGAAATAATTACATTATAAAGTAAAGTAGATCAATGCAGTGAATTCTAGACATCATATATTTTCAGCACCTTTGTCGTATCAGTATTGTACCTGATCCATGACATAAGCCATTGCAAGTGAACGAGAAATATTTATTGCATTTAATCTTTGCTCAGCTGTAAATTTTAACATCTCAAAGGAGTGGTCACTTGAAGTTTTGATATTCAATGATTTCAAATCTGTGCTAGAATGTATAGGAAAAGTCTCCTCCTGGGCAGGCCATCCTTTAACATTAAGCCCTCCCTTATCCCATGTAGTTCTCGGGAGTTCCACAACCAAAAATCCAACAATAAATGGGTGTTTCAACATGGGGAACACCACTGCTCCAAGCTCGGGAATTAACTCTGCCTAAGAGGAATAAGAATAGTCAAAGTAATACTTCAGTGCAAAACACATTTGAAGAATTAATTGATGTACCTCTTGCCTCGAAAGAGCTGCTTCGGCAATTCTTAAGCCTGCTGGAATGCTAAAGTTACCAATTAGAATCACTAGATCAGTCTCATTAACACATGGATGTAAAATAATCCGCTGCAACTCTAGGCGGTCCATTACATAGCTTCCAGCTGGTCTTACATAAACCTGCAATTCACTAGATTAGCACAAGCAAAGTAGAAAGGCAAAATTGTTTTCTATATCTCAACAAGAGCCAGGGGACTTTCCTCTTTAGTTTTGGTTTTGGTTTTTGACCTTCAATAATTTACAAAATCTAAAATAAAATAGGGCAAAGATTATCCGCGGTTCACAACACATGAAGCCCAACCAAACATCGAAGGTGTTGAGAGTTATCAAATGATACAAAGTGAAATAGAGTTTAAGCAAAGTACTATAGTAAGAAAAAAATAACTTGGTTTCATTTGATTTGTCAATGTTATATTGTTAAAGGATAATAAGATGGTTAGAATTCCTTTATCTTCTCAATCTAATCACTTATATTGTTCCGAACAAAATGTTATTTTTGAGCATCCAAATCCAGTGTCACAGTTTATCTAACCTTATGGACCAGTGTTACCAAAAGCAAAAAGCACAAAAAAGCCTCTAAGGCTCGTTGGAGCTTTAATCGCTAATGAAGTGTGGGCTTTAATGAAAACGCGCAAAGAAATGGAGGAGTTTAGTAGAATTTCTAGGAGCTTTGTAAAGCTAGAGTCTACTTACTTTGTAACATGTTTTTGATGGTGGCCAGCATTCCCAATGCTGAAGAATACAACAATGCTAATCCTCAAAAAAAGGCACAAAGGGAGAAAATGATAAAAGCAAAAAGCACAAGAAAACCTCTAGGTTCTTTGCTTTTATATATATATAATATATATATATATAGATAGATAGATAGATAGATAGATAGATAAACAAACTATTATTATAAGCAGGAATAACAAAATATATGAATTAAGAAATCGCAAAAATATTTCGATAAAGTGAAATATAAGTTATTTAGTATCGCCTTGTCAAAGAGGTTCAATATATCTTAGAACCTTGATGACGAGACTGAAGTGCGCATTAAATGAGGTGAAGTGCTCAACATGTTTGAGCCTCACTTCAGGGCTTATGCGCACCTTTAACAACACTGTTCTGGACCAATCCTTTACGGGCACTCTAGTTTGTCCATACTTTTAGAATATTTCTTATGGTTCAAGAAAACTGGTGAAAATGAAAGAACAAAATGTGAGCTCTTATTAGCGGAGGAGGATAGAGATTCAAGTAACCCGAAGTAGGACCAGTTGATGATGTCCACAAGACGGGTTGTAGTTCTAGGAAAAGTATACTTCACATTAATATGTTTCAGACAATGTCTTCACTACTAGGCTATTAATGGATCTACTACTAGTACCTACTTGATAGCAACTCATCCAATTGGCCATTTGAGATGACTTTACTTGGTTGGGTCTAACTGCTAATACTGATTTTTAGAAATTTGTTGCAGTGAAAGATATAAGATGCCATGTCTAAGTGGGTCTGCCAAAAAGTATGTTACTTTCCTTGTCTAAAAATAATAACAATAGAAAAAAGAGAGAGAGAAAGAATCATGTAACAGATTACAAAAGTTAATTAAAAGAAGTCTTTGGATTTCCAATCTTTTACAGTATCTCTAGATCTAAGCATCATGTCATTACTCTCTACTTCCACGTACTGCCCGATGGTGGAAGAAGAAAAGGAAAGCTCCTTCAGCTCCACCACCATCACCTACTGCCTAATGGTGGAAGGTTGTTTTCTTAAAAAGGAAAACTACAGCAGGTTGCTCCACCACCGTTACCTACAGCCTAATGATGGAAGCTCGAAAAGGAAAAGTACAGCAGATTGCATGTTATAGTATTGCTCAACACTAGAATTTCTTTATCAACTTCGACCTGAAAGAAAAATGAACTATATTCTACTTAACACCAAATGTAATTGCCGAAGAGCAGGGATTACAAAAGTAAAAAGCATTTATAGGCAAGCCAGAAACTAAACTGAAAATTTCACCATATTGGACTCAAATCATGAAATAGGATACCTAATAAAAGGCATAATGAACTTAATAAGGGCTAAAGCAGTACAGATTGCTGAAGACTATAGCTGGAAGAATGTAGAAAATTATCTTAAAACTCAAAAAGTAGAAAAGCAAGCAGAGTTTCGTATAGTATGTAAGAAACTGCTTAAATTCATGATCCAAAGCATTACATCCAGCAACAATAGACATAAACACAAAAGCTTCTTAAGCTAATGAAACTAACTTGTAATATAGAAATGTTCTTTCGATCAAATCATTTATTGAAGGAAACGTTTCTTACGGAAAGAACAGAGTCGGGATGAACAATACGGCGAAACAGCTCCAATTGTTCAAGGCAAAGTCTCTGAAAATCAACACTCGGTAGCACCAAACCTCTATTTTTACCATCCTCCTTTTCAATCGTCTGAACGAACTCCACCGGTGACGTCGAGGCATTCCGTATCGCCGCAGCGACAGCTGACGCCGAAGTAACCATACTGTCTCCGTCTCCGTCTCCATCGTCATCGGAGCACGTGCCACTGACGTGCCGGAGAGTAGTGGAGGAGGTAGCGGCGGCGTTGGTGAGAGTGAGTAGTGGTAGCCTCTGGGAAGAAGCGTTAACAGCTGCTTTGTAGAAGGTAACAGGGGAGAAGATGAGGGTAGGGGGGTAATGAGGGGGTGGGGTGGAATTGGATAATGGATTCTGCGGAGGAAATGCAGAGAGCAGCATTTTCTTTATGATCGGATTTCAATGCCAATGCGAATGGTCTGTTTGAGAGAAAAACGGTCCAATGCCGTCGTTCAATTGGTCCACGAGTGTCTTATAAATGTGGGTCCAACTAGCAACTAATTTTATTTCTCCAAACTTATTCTTTTACATTCATTTTTACGTGAATACATCCTAAATTTTTTATTTATTTTTTTGAAATACATTTAAATTTGAACATTATAAAATATAGCATTATAAATCAATTTTTTAATAATTAAATATTTCCTCTGTTTCTAATTACTTATCCATTTTTATCTTGACACACTATTAAGAAAATAATTATTGAAATAAACCTACCAGAGGTCTCATGAGATCATGCACTAGGTTCAAACACATAAAATACCAACTATTAATAGATTTTGCAAAGCAAAAATGGTTGCACTAACATTTCAACTTGGATCAAGAGGTGTATACGTTATTATATATAGGTATAACATCAAAAATATAACCTAAATCAACCCATACTCTCATGATCTTTTCCCACGCGAATGTGGCAGGTCACACGCGGCTACCAATCATGCCCTATGTGATGTTGATAGTCATGCTCGCATTCACGATGCACATGTGTGCACTACACGATCAACTGAAAAATCGATTTGTTATAGGAGGTCGTTTAAATACATATTTAAAGGTGATTAAATTCACTAGTTTAAGCGTCTGATTACTTATGTATGAACTTATAAGAGTTTCCAGACCTCGATTTCAAGCCTGTTAATTCTAAATATTGATTTTGGTCAACTCCTTTATTTTCAAATTTCCTAGTTTTAGGTTTTTCTTCTATGAAAGGCACCTGAGTTCCTCGGGACCTTGTACGTTGTCACCCCTCCGTGTAAGTTATAAAACCACATACAAACCTACAAGAGGCCAGACCTCATATAGAGGAAAGAGATTCAAATACTCAAAACAACTAGATGGGTCGTTAAAAGTGAACTTTTAGTAAAAATATATATGTCCCTTTATGTTACTAAAACAAGAACTACTTTTATGGCTAAGTTTTTGTACAAGCAAGCGAGTGCTTAGTTCACCGCATCTTTTATCAGTTACAAACTTAAAGAAATGAAATACTAATAGACATGTAGTTTGTGATATATGTTGCCTTATGTGACTTGTGTGTTACTTGGCTTATTTTTCTATAATGTATATTTTAACTAATGTGACATATTTTGGGTGCAAAATACTTGTTCAGGATAGATGCAGAACAAAAACAGTTTGTTCCTAATGAGGCTGATACTTATGTATAAATCCTTTAGAAAGCTAGCCAGTGTGCAACTATTTAAAGAGCTTTAGTTATTCAAATGCAGTTACAAATCGAAACAGGAGTTGGTTCATTGCAGGTTGTGACAGTAAAATTGCAGAATAACGCTGTTACATTTGTCAAATTAGACTCTCACAAGCTCCAATAGTGATTTCATGCCACACGTTACCATCTTTATACCTCCTTTGTGTACTTTAAAACCACGGACTTAAGAACTTAAGATGTTGTTCCATATAAAACACGAAAATGCATGAAGCCGGAGCAGTCTCAAGGTGAAATGAATCGTCATAGTATTGAAAGAAAAAAGTAAGGTGAAAAGTTGAACATTAGTATCCTCAAACCTTTTCTCAGCTACTAGTGAATGAATAAGGTTGTATGTCAGTCAAATGACACTCATCAAACTATATGTAGTTAATGAACCAGAGGAGATTATTCAATCCTATAAATATCAAATAGGAAGGAAACATAAGACGGTATGTAAAAGAGTAAACATTCAATGGTTAACTCTGTTGCAGGCCAAACTCAAAGGAATTGGAGGATCTGAAAACGAGCCGTTAACAATCTGATCAAATATCCACTTATTAGCTGCTTCTGTGAAGTGAGTTCCATCCCAATTAACCCGAACTGATGGATCCTTGCATGAAGAAGCGATCACTATCTCTTTTCCGTTCACCACTCTCTTGCTTCCACATTTTATGAATCTGTTGTAATTGTACTTCCCACCATGACCACAACAAGCTAGGAATGGGTTCTCAAATCCTGTCATTTATATAGAACTTTTAAATATTCATTTCTAGTTACTCCCTCCATCTCAATTCGTTATTCGTTTGTCTGGTTTTGACTTGACACGGGGAGTTTAAAAAAGTAAAGAAGACTTAATCTTGTGGTCTTGACCTAAAGATACATAAAATGTAACAAAATTTCCTTTAATGTTGTGCTCTTAAACATTGCCACATAACTTGTGAAAATTTTGATCCAAGAATAACTAGTACTACAGTCTGCAAGTTTTTTACTTACATAAGACTTCAAAATCTAGAAGTTAATACCATGAAAAAGATCAAAATGAATTCAAGTTCAAGATAAAAATGTTAGATGATAAGATTACCTAGCTTCTTTGCATGACCGATGAGCGAGTATTTAACCGAGTAGACATCAACATAAGTGAATGCAGCTAAAGGAAGTTCTTTCCTGAGCTGAACAACAGTTTTCTTCAACAGAAGGTTGAAGTACTTTGACACTTCATTGAAGGGATTAGCACAACCATACTTATCGATTTGTGCTGCTGTGGTCATAAAGCGGTCCATAACGTATGGTAGACAACCTACTGGTCCAGTATTGTGAATCCAAAATGATCTACCGCCTTTTGCATATACTTTCTGCATTTATAGAAAATGAACAAAACTCTTAGAGAATATAAGTAGATAACTAATATAGATTGGTTTACTTTTACTGACCTTTATAACATTGGATAACTGAGAGAGCAAATCAGGAACATAAGCCTTCACTTGATCAGTGGACATATTAAGCTTGTAGCCAGCAGTGAGATCATTCTGTCCGATATCAAACGTGTACAATGCTTGAGAAAAATCTTCCTCATTTGGCAGCAATTGGCCAAAGACATTTCCTGTGTTAGTAATAACAAAACCTCTAGCCTGTCTCAGAAATAAAATCATACTATTTCATCTGCAGTTTACGCAATAAAGCTAGTACCTTTCTGGCGAATTATTTGTGATCTTGTATGAAAATCAGAGAATTGAACACCTTGTACATCCAGTGAAATTGGACTGTATCCACTCTGAGCCATGGTTGTGTTTTGAGGTCTAATGGTTGATCCTGCTGTGGCAAAATTAGCTCCATGGCTGAAGTTGGAACCAATCGAATCAAGAAAGGCGCTAAGATAAGGCAAATCTAAGCCTTCAGCTGGCAATTCAAAAATCAGGTATACAAAAAAAAAAAGCATCAGAAACTGATCAAACAAATAAAAATAAAAACTTGTCTTTCTCGCTATAAATTACATGGGAATTTTTCTGGAGATCAGTATGAAAATTTTCATGTAATTCACAGTTTTCTTATAATGTCTGTCTCAAGGTTGTGTTAGGTATAACAAAAAATCTTTCCTAGTAACCAAACACCTTAGTATATTACTCGAGGAAAACATTTTCTAGCAAAAGAAGAAAAAATGCAGGAGTTGAGGTTTTAACCTGTGCGCTCCAAAAGGTAGCAAAAATTAACTACAGAGTCATGTTATTTCACGAACACATAATGCTACAAACTATGTAACAATCGATTAGTAATAAAATGAGATTTTAGATTTACCAATGAAATCGATAAGGAGACGGCCATCGGAGAATCGACCAGCAGGGGCATGAAAGAAAGTTTCACCATTGGGATAAGGAGCTTGTCCAAATGCTGCTGAAAGGCCACCAGTATCTGAGTTTGAGTCACCAAAGTTGAAAATGGCTGCAAATTTGCAATTGCCTAAGATTTGGGTTGGCACTAAACACAAAATTAGAATCAAGATTTGTGTAACCATTTTGCTTCACAAATATTCTGTTACATTAGATACCAAACATATAAAAGGGTTTTTTTTTTTTTTTTTGGGTTTCCATTTTTCAAGATTGAGACTAATTTGTAGTCTTTTTTTAATTATTGCTTGAAAGACTAATCAGGTTCTACTAAATTTAAGGAAATCATGACATGATTTATTTATTTTTAAAATTTAAATTGACAAAATTATGTACATGGGATTCGACCTGTACTAACCTAGTTAATATTTAAATTGACCATTCACCATATGGTCCTCAAATTATGCAGTCAATTTTTTTCTGTTATTTACCAACATATCTTAATGAGAGATAAAAAAAAATTAAAAATATATTTTATTCTATTCAATTCGTAAGAAGTCGTTTTATTCTCATAATAACATTAGTTTGTGAAACGAGACTTGTCTATACCAACGAGAATTTGTAGAAAAAGTTACATTGAAAAAAAAGGCAAACAAAATGATATTGAGTGTCAACACAACCTTTACTACTGTTACTCAATAAATCATTTTCCAGCGCCTCAATTTTATAGTTGAAAATGAAAATAACAACAAAAAATCAAGAGACTAAAAGCAACCAAGCGAGTCATGATTTTAGTTTGTGGTCCCTTTTTTGCAATATTTTTTTAATAGAAGATCCTCTATTGACTTGGAGATCTTTTAGATCATCGTCTAAAAAATATATATTTAAATCATAATTAAAAAAATTTGGTAAATTTATTGAATTTTGATAATTTATCTATTAAATCCATTTTTATCAATAAAATTACTCAATTCAGACTTTTATCTTAAAAATACTCAATTACGGCCAAAATAAATTGTTTTTATATTCCATATAAACATGGAGACTATAACTAAACAATTTTTTTTTAAAAAAAACATGGAGTCTACCGTTGAGAGTAATTTATCAAGAATTATATTTGCACAAATTTTAAAAAATAGAAACAAAATCTATCTAATGATATAAAAATGTACATTTGCATAAATCGAAATCGGTTTATTAGAATCAAAGCTAAGATTCTTACTTGAAATTGAAATATTATTTAGTTCCTAGATCTAATCTAATAATACACCAACAAAATATCTCAATATCCATTTGATCCATAAAGCTTTAAAAGTGGTTAACTAATTAGTACAATCTTAATTGAATAACTAATCTTATTTTTGATGACATGCCATATTCAATGGAAGTGGTGGATCTGAATATAAACCATTCACAATTTGTTGAAACACCCATTTATTAGCAGCCTCTGTGAAATGTACACCATCCCAATTTATTCTTTTTGATGGATTTTTGCATGATTTTCCCAATATTATTTCTTTTCCTTTCACCTTTATCTTGCTTCCACATCCATGATTTATGTTGAAGTTGTACTTTCCTCCATGCCCACAACAAGCTTGTAATGGATGCTCAAATCCTATAATAAAGGGGTAAATTACGAGATCAACAGAATTTAATAGTTCAAGATGTTTACATACCGTGCTTGTTAGCGTGATAGATGAGTTCATACTTGACTGAATAGACATCAACATAGGTAAGAGCAGCTAATGGAAGATCTTTTCTTAGCTCAATCACTGCTTCTTTCAACTTAGCATTGAAATATTGAGCCACTTCATTGAAAGGAGCAGCACAGCCTGCTTTATCAACTTGCCCTGCTGTTATTAACAGACGATCTAATACGTATGGTAGACAACCAACTGGACCTGTGTTATGTATCCAAAAATATCTACCACCGCGACTATATATACCCTGCAATTGACCAATGAAAAATCGTCATCATCACTCTGGTGCTTGGACAATTTTAATTTGGAAGCTCAAAAATGAATACTGCTCTGATACCAGGTAAAATTAAATTTTGGACCTAAACTCAAACAGAGAAGGATTGTTTAAGCCTTATAAGGAAAACATTCTATCTCATTATACAGTTAAATTATGAGGTAAATCAACGTACCTGAATAACGGTTTTGAATTGATCGATCACATCAGGAACATAAGCTCTAACTTGATCAGTGGACATGTTACTGAAGTAACCAGCAGTTAAATCATTTTGTCCAATGTCAAATGTGTATAACCCCTCAGAAAAATGTTTCTCCTTAGGCATCAACTTACAAAACACATCCCCTGTACACATTATTGAAAAATAAATAAATTAAGAAACAAGAATATTTGGACTACTACACAAAGTATGAACGTATAGATTTTTATTACCTTTGTTACGAATAATCTGAGATCTATGAAGGAAATCGTTGAATTCGTAACTCTGAACGTTTAATGAAATGGGGCTAAAACCACTTTGATGAAGAGTTGTGTTTTGTGGTCTGATTGTTGAACCAGCTGTGGCAAAATTGGCTCCATGACTGAAATTTGAACCCAATGCATCTAAGAATGCACTTAGGTATGGTAATCCTAAACTTTCAGCTGAAAAAATACACATCAATATTTTACCAATTGAACATGAAAATATTTTTAAAATCTTCGTAACTAGTTATATTATAATAAAAATATTTTTTAATAATAATAAATATAAATAATATTAATAAAGAGTGTTAATTTTTAGCATCGTTCAGCCTATGAAATAAACCTGCCTAATACAAACAAAAATATGTCACATTTTCCCTTCTCCACCGCTAGTCTGACTACAATTTTAATGGTTCGCCTCGAGTTTGAGATTTAAAGATTAAAGAAGTATTATTATTTTATTCTTTAATAGATTTTAGAACTGATAAATTTGAATTTGTTGGATCCGTATTAAAACAAAAAACTTACTCTAAACGTGAACAGCAATACAAAGATGATTTCACTATCTCTTTAGTTTTGATTTATATGATATAGTTAAAACATGGAGATTTAAATTTGAAACTAATAGTATGAACTTTGATATAAATTTTTTCTATTTTTAACTAAATTTTCTTATAAAAAATCTAAAAATTTAGTACAAAATATTAAATAAAAACTTAAGATATTTTAATAATAATATAAAAAAATTGGTAAAGAACATTTAGTTGATTTTTGAAATTCCAAGCACAACATAATATAGTAAGAAGAACTTCATAGTAAAATAGTTTTAAAGTAAAAAACTTTAATTTGTTGATATAAGTCCATATTGTGAAACAACAATTTCAGTGAAATCTGATAAAAAGGATAACGTACGCGAATTTTATCATTATCTTTTTAAAGTAGAAAGATTATTTTTAAAAGACGTTCAAGCAAATCAAAACGATAAATCAACCAGTGACATTATAATAATTACCAATGAAATCAATAACAAGACGACCATCACAGTACCGTCCGGCAGGGGCACCAAAATATGTCTCTCCGGCGGGTGGACCAGCCTGACCAAATGCCGCCGAAAATCCACCGGTGTCGGAGTTTGAGTCGCCGAAGTTGAAAACCGCCGGAAAATGACACGGTGAGTTGCTCTTAGCATCACTTGAAAATGGAAATACAATTAGCAACACTAGAAGAAACACATTTTTTGAGTAATTATTAGTAAGCTCCATAAGACAAATTGTATTTATTATTTTCTGTATAAAACAAAGAAGAAAAAGAAAGAAGTTGAAGTTGTTAAATGGATATGATGAGATTATAATTATTAATAGTATATGAAGGAGAAAAAAATGACAAAAAGAAAAATGACGTGGGTCGAGTACTATGGTTTAATTTTATGTAAAAAAAAGAAAAATTACTTTCATAAAAAATAAATTAATTAAGACAAGTGAAAATTGTTACTAATAAAAGGTGACAAATATATAAATGGACCTAAATACTAACATTATTATTTTGTTGCTCATAGAAGGCAAAAATTATCAAATAAATTTAGTTTGATATATGCAAATTCATCTAAATACTCCCTCTGTTCATTATTATTTATTTATTATTAAATTAAAATATCTATTAAAAAATAAGTATTGACATAATGAGTTTATTAATTTGGAAAATTACATAAATATATAATGATAAAAAAATATTTACTATTTATAGTAATAACATTTTCTTTCACTTGATTACTTTTAGTTCATTTATAATACAAGTTTCATACATATTACAAAGAACAATTTATTATTCACATATAATACAAGTTTTAATGATGAATAATACATTTATCACACATTTTAATACACTTATAATACAATGTGATAATTTATCACCAAACAAACATAATATATTTCAAAAACAATTATAATTCAAATATATTGCATACATAATTCACTTTTAAATACATATTACAAATTTATCACACTATTACTATAAATAGTAATAAACAAAAAATATCACTAAAATCAGTAATTATTTTTTAAGATATATTAATTCATGTAATTTTTCCTATTATTTTTATCCTTAGTTATTAATTACGAAATAAATAAATTAAAAATTTAATATTTTCAGAATGTCTTATTTACTTATTCAAATTAATTAATTGAGGATGTTATATGTAAAAGAAAATTATTCTTTCTTTCGTATATCAAAATTAACAAATAAAAAAAATTAGACAAAATAATTCGAGCAGGAAATATTAAAATTATAAAAAGAACACATAGAATATAACGATAAATAGATAAATATGATGAGGTTATTATGGGAAAAGAACTATTGTTGCGGTCCAAGTTCACGAGGTTTGAGATTATTATGAAAGGACAAATTTGGTCAGGTTAGAATTTAGTGTATGTTAAAAAAAAAAGAGTTATTTTTTATATAAAAAATAGCTAACATTAGATTTTAATTAGAGAAAAGACATAAAATGACACCTGAAATTGTCTCAGATTTTTAAAAAGATACCTTAACTATGTAAATGTCCTATTACCCCACAAAAGTATTAAATATCTTTGTAAATTGATCATTTTGACTCATTTTCCCATCAACCTCACACGCGTGAGACACACTCTCCTTTTAATTAATTTAATTTAATTTAAATATTAATTAAATACGGGTTTAACCCGACCCAAATCGTTTAAAAAGATAAATGGTACACTTTCTTTTCTCTCAATTTCTCACTTTCTTTCTTTATATTTTATTTTCTTTCTCAATTGCAATTCAATTACAACTTCTTTTGAAGTTTACATCTATTTCAATTTCGTCATTTGTTGGTCAATTTCTTGGGAAATTAGCTGAGCAAACAAGAAGTTTTCATGTTCATTTTAGTATTTGATAAAGATTATATTTTTTTTCTTCATGGATTTGTGATCTTCCGGAGAAAAACACATGTTAGAAATTATTTTAAGATAAAAACTAAAAAGTGTTAGAATCTTACCTTCTTTTTTAAAAAAATTCATCTTGGACCAATGGTCCATTATTATTAATAATAAAGGAGAAAAAATTACAGACTTGGATTAAAAAGACCCAGACAAACAAAAAAAAATCACCAATTTTAGAAAAAGAAAAGAATTTGAAAAAAAAGAAGAGGAAAGTCTCTACAGAAGGACCAAGATCCTCACGCCTTTCATCTTCAAATTTGATTCAATGAAGCTCTAGTTTGTCTTACCCTTTTTGCCAGCTTCGAAGCATTTATCTACGAGCTTGGACAAGATTCACGTCGGCAGTACCTTCATTAAAGAGAAAAGAATTTTTTTTCTTTAGTATAACAAGAGGCAACAAGGAGACCATATTGAATAAAAGCAACAGTTGTAAAAAATGGTTCCTTTGAAAGAATGGGGGAAAGTTGGGGAAGATGAGTACTTTAAAAAGGAAAGAATTAAATAATAGATTAAAAATGATGCGTGTCACTTGTTAATTCGTTCTTTGGAAGAAAAATCTATCATTCACGCGCATTTGCGTGAAAACAAACATAGGGAGAAAACGGGTTAAAGTGGCGTATTTACAAAAATATATCCTACTTTCGTGGGGTAATAGGACACTCATATAGTTAAAGTGTCTTATTAAAAATTCGGGACAACTTTAGGTGTCACTTTATGTCTTTTCTCTTTTAATTAACAATTCTTAACTATATCTTCAATATTTATAATTTGCAATTATATAAAAAAAATTATGATTCTACAAAAAAAATACAAATGTATTAAATTAAGTAGAAGATGTATGAATTCAAATAAATTACTCTTTAATATTATTCTTAGTTCAAATTGGACTTTAGAATATATATGTTTCATTGATATTCTGATGAATTTAAAATCAAGGATAAAATCAGTCAAATTTTGTTTTATTTATTTTAAGTTATCGTTGTATTCAAATGTTACCGAATTTCTTATATCTTCCTTTTTATACTAACATAATTTTTTTATATTCAATGGTATGTATTCAATTTTCTTATTATATTCTTATATAGTCATTTGTAGGCAAAAAAATTGCTAAATGTTCTTATATTTAGTTGTTTCATTGAGTCAAGCAATTGTTTTCACTTTTGTGGTAAAAAATTATCAAGTCATTTTATATATTTAATGCATTAAAATATCTTGATGTGATAGAATATATGCCTTCACTTAACATGGACCAGGTCCCTTACTACACTAATGAATATAACCAGAAAGTTAAATGCAGATAAAATCAACACAATGATTTTACGTGGAAACCTCCTTGCTTAAGGGAGTAAAACCACGACCTGTCTCACAGGATTTTCAATCGTTTTCACTAATCTTCAAAAGCAAAAGTAAAACACGATTACAACAAATGTGAGAAGAAGTTTTTAATCTCACGTTTAAGCAATAGTCTCTATTGCTTAACAAGCCTAAGTAGAAACCAATCTACCCACTAAGCTATCCTACTTGGACAACCTAAGATTTTAACACTACCTACTGATTCCTTTATAGTTTCAGGAATAGTTTACAATATGAGAATAATAGAATATCTTCTTAAACAGTTACACTAAAAGCTCCAGATATTACTGCTGTTCTTGGAATAATTCTCCCTTTCGTTTGCTAGCAGCCTTTGCAAATGTTCTTGAAAAGTTCTATGTCAAGTTGCAAAAACTACCAAAGATGTTTAGGAAAGTGTCTTTTATATGGACAAGTCACTTTCTTTAAACTCTTTGACATTGGTTGGAGAAGTCTCACTTTCTGACGCCGTTGGGAAGCGTGCACCTACTTTCTGTACCGTCTCCAGCTGGTAGTCAACTGGCTCGTCACATTGAGAGTATGGTACCTTTACAAGGTCCCTAAGTTTGTCAAATCATCAAAACTGCAAATAACATTTCCCCCCTTTTTGATGATGACAAACAATAGTATTAGATCCACTCCAACTTTGTTCCCCCTTACTATATATCCCCTCACTTTGTTCCCCCTCACTGTATTCCCCCCACATGTATAATCATTTAGCTACTTACCAGTTTACTTCCCCATTTTGGCATCATAAAAAATATGCAGTAAACCAAAGATGTCAACAGCAACACTGAGTAAGACCAAAGCTAAATAACAATCAATCAGGAAAAGAAAGGTATTCACAAAAGATCATAATCAGAACAACAGAGGAATAAGTTAACCAGCAATCCATAATAACATTTAATACATTAAAGTTAAACTGATAATCCAAAAACACAAAGATAAGCCACAAAAAGAAAGACACAAAGGGAGTGTTTTAACAGGTTAGGAAGAGGGAGGTGGATGAGATAGGGACTGGATGATGAGAGTGAGTCGTGCATTGGCAACATCATTATCTTTAATTGCCTTCTCCTGTGAGGCAGTGATCTTAGCCTTCAACTCTGCATTCTCTCTCTCCAGAGCTTGTACCACGGAAGAACCAGGTCCCTCATTCTGTGCAGTAAGTAGTTCTGCTTTGAGTATGGCAATTTCGGCCTCTTTACCACTCAAATGCACACTGAGCTACTCAACCTCATGCTTGAGTTGATCCTGATCTTCGAGGAGTTGAGTCATCTTGCTCTTGGGATTCGCTCTCCCTTCAATACACTCGCACTCGACCAGGGTACTCTCTGAAATAGTTTGTTTCACCGTCCCAACCTTTCCAACACTGAGAGGAATTTGAAAGTGCTTGAATACTTCCGTGAGAAAGTATCCGTATCCCATTCCATGAACACCTTTCCTCTCGATGACGGTTTTGTAGATATGCTCAAGCATAAGACCTGGGAGATTCAGGGCTTCGAAGCTACACAACATCTCCATCAAAAACAAGTCAGCAGCAGTTGTTGAGGTCCTCTTTTCAGTGTGAGGAAGGAGAACTTTGTTGATAAACTCGAAAACCAACTGGTACTCGCTCTTCATGATTTTCTTATAAATCCCAGCAACCTTGGTTGTGGGTATCTTAGAAATCAAGGACACAAACTCAGTAGAGCAAGTTTTTCCCAGCACAGACCGGGTCCCCTCTCTAGGTACCCTGAGAATTTTGCTCAACAGACCCTCATCTAGATGTACAGCAATGTCATTGACCCTTGTGAGGATACTCCCATCTTCTTTGAATTGAACATTATAATAGAATTCGCGCACTTCTTCTTCATAGAGGATGGGGGATTTTCTGTTGAACAAATGCAGCCATGATTGAATTTCAACCATATCATGAAGAGAGTCCATGCCGGGAAGATTTATGATTCCCATATCAAAGACTCTCCCAGCCAAGACGGCTTGCTTTCTCAGGCTGTCAACAACTTCCTGCATGTTGACACTCTCATCACTCCTGCCTTGGGCACCAGGTCCCTGGATCTCTTCCTTTTTCCTACAGATTTTTTGTTTTTGGACTTTGTGTTTTCAACCTTCTTCGAAACCTTTCCCTTTTTCTTTCCTGACCTTTTCTTCTTACTTTTCTTTTCAACTTCCTCAGCAGACAACTTAACAACATCAGACTCAGGCATTTTGAAGTTTGATACCTTAAAGGTTCTAGCACTTCTAATTGCAGCAGTAGAACGTGCACTGGCCTTCAAAGCATCGGCCATCAATTTTTGAGCAGCAGACCTAGTGGTAGGTTTTCTCCTAGGGGCCTCTTCAACAACCTTCTCTTTTCCCTTCCTAGACATTTCACTCTCTCGTCGCTCAACCTTCCATTTTTGGGGTTCCTCCTCACTTTCAGAGTCTGAAGAGGAGGAAGAAGGATACCTTCAAATGTCAGGGGTTTTATCAAAAATGTGTTGAGTATCCCTTACCTCTTCCCTCTGCAAAGCTTCAGTTTGCTCAGCCCTTGACTTTTCTCGCATCATAGCCAAACTCTCAATAACTAATTCTTCACTTACTGCCAGGACATTAGACTCAGATGCCTTATGCTTAGTCAGATCTCCTTCAAAGAGAGTATCAGGCAGCATTTCTTGCAAAGGACCAGGTCCAGTAGGCAAGCATGTGCTGTTTAGACCTATGGAGTAGAACGGATTGTCAGGTGTATCTTTCTGAGAACTGGAAGGGACATTGGATCTGGACTCCACAGCAGAAGGAGAGTAGAAAGCAATGAGCTCTATTTCACTAAGATCATTAAGCATCTGTTTCGAAGTAGAAGAAGTAGAAGACATTTTTGACTAGAAAGAGAACAAAAAATGACTTTTCGAGCAGAAAAAGGAAGAAGAAGGTACAAAGTTTGTCTTTTAACTTTTGCTTAATCCCTTCTCAAAACAGAAAGAATGTTAAATGACGGATGAGGATTTCAAAAAAAATAATGAAGGTTTTAAAAGACGTGAAAAGGTGCCAGGTCCGTGATTGGATGTGTCGCTTGAGAGATAAGCGATAGGACTTAACGGTTAGAATGACCGATAATTGATACGTGACATTATCAACGGTCATAATTTTCAGTTTAAAATTAATGTAGAAATGTTAACCTGGACAGGCACCAGGTACCATAACACAGTTACATCCTCATTCCCCAGTTGTTCTAGTCATCTTCTTTGTTAGTCCATTCCTTCCTGAAAGTATACCTACAAAAAGGATCTTTATCCAGATATTTAAATATTCACACAAAGGATACCTGCATTTCAATTTTAGCCATCAAGGGAATTCAACTGTTGGAAGCTAAAAACATCACTTAGAGATCAACATGCCCAACTTCAGCCGATTTCTCTCAAATTGATCTTTACTGAGAGCTTTGGTGAAGATGTCTGCAATTTGCTCCTCTGTTGGACAATATGTAAGCATAATATTTCCCTTCTCAACATTGTCTCTCAAAAAGTGATGTCTAACATCAATATGCTTTGTTTTCTTATGGTGGACTGGATTCTTTCCCATACTAACAGCACTAGTATTGTCACATATAAGAGGAATTACTTTTATGTGTATCCCAAAATCTTCCAAGTGTTGCCTGATCCACAACAACTGTCAACAACAGGCTGCAACAGCTACATATTCAGCTTCAGCAGTTGAAAGAGCCACAAAATTCTGCTTCTTGGTTCCCCAAGAGTTGAGTGATGATCCAAGGAAATGAGCCATTCTAGAAGTACTCTTCCTGTCAACTTGATAACCAACAAAGTCAGCATCTGCAAAACCAACTAGATCAAAAGTGTCACCTGCTGGGTAGAAGAGAACCATGTCCCCTTTTTTCTTCAAGTTTGCAGCCTTCAAGTGTGAATCACGAGGACATGCTTGAAACCTGGCACACATTCCAACACTATAAACAATATCAGGTCTGCTAGCAGTCAGATACAGTAAGGATCCAATGATTCCCCTGTACATTATTTGATTCACAAGAGGATCTGATTCCTCTACTACAAGCTTGGAATTTGTTCCCATAGGAGTATCAATAGGTTTAGAGTCAAACATATTGAATTTCTTCAGTAGCTCCTTAATGTACTTCTCCCGACAGATTGAAATCCCATTTGATGATTGCTTGATTTGTAAACCAAAGAAGAATGTCAATTCACCCATCATGCTCATTTCAAATTTCTTTCCCATTAATGATGAGAATTCTTCACACAAATGTTCTGAAGTAGCTCCAAAAATTATGTCATCCACATAAACTTGAATAATAAGCAATTCTTGTACTCTTTTTAATAAGAACAGAGTATTGTCTATCTTGCCTCTTTTGAAACCATTCTTCAGCAGAAACTTTGACAACCTTTCATACCATGCTCTTGGAGCCTACTTCAGACCATACAGAGACTTATTCAATCTGAACACATGATCTGGTAGCTCAGCATCTTCAACACCAGGAGGTTGTTTGACAAATACTTCCTATTTGAGATCTCCATTCACAAATGCACTTTTGACATCCATTTGATATAGCTTGAACCCCATGAATGCAGCAAAAACTATTAAAATTCTAATAGCCTCCATCCTGGAAACAGGTGCAAAAGTCTCATCATAAACTATTCCCTCTTCTTGATTGTATCCTTGAACCACCAACCTGGATTTGTTTTTAGTAATCACTCCATTTTCATCAAGCTTATTTCTGAAAACCCATCTGGTTCCTATTACTGTTTTACCTGCAGGTCGAGGAACCAGATACCATACCTTGCTTCTTTCAAACTGATGAAGTTCTTGTTGCATATTGTTGATCCAATCTGCATCACTTAATGTTTCTTTCACATTCTTGGGCTCAATAGATGATATGAATGCTGAAAATACAACTAGACTTCTTGTTTTTGATCTAGTATGAATTCCAGAGTTCAAGGGAGAGATAAGATTATCAAGAGGATGTGATGAACTATGCTTCCATCCTGATCTTGAAGAAGACTGGTTGAGCTGATCAGCATGTTCTTCTTCATCAAGAGTGTCATCATTTTCTGGGGAGTTTGATGTACTCTGACTGGAATTCAGAGTAGTACCAGGTACCTCATCACACTTTTCCACCTCATCAGTCTCTTCAGGTAGACTATGATTTTGATCATCACAGTCATTTTTCAATTGTTATTCTGCATCAGCATCACTTCCTTCAATTTTCTGTGAATTGAACAGTTTGATCACATCATCTTCATCATTTGATCTATTATTTTTCAAGCTTCCATCTTCATCAAATACAACATGAATGCTTTCTTCAATGCATTGAGTTCGTTTGTTGAATATTTTGTAAGCCTTACTCGATGAAGAATATCCAACAAATACTCTTTCATCACTCCTAGGATCAAATTTTTCCAGATCATCCTTTCCATTGTTCAGCACAAAACACCTGCATCCAAATGCTCTAAGATAGCTCAGCATAGGCTTTCTGTTGTTGAGCAGCTCATAGGGGGTCTTATTCAAAACAACTTTTATCAGACACTTGTTAATAACATGACATGTTGTATTGAAAGCTTCAGCCAAGAAATTTTGAGGAAGATTTGATTCAATAATCATAGTTCTGGCAATGTTCACCAAGGTTCTGTTTTTTCTTTCCACTACTCCATTTTGTTGAGGAGTTTTAGGAGCAGAAAAATTATGACTCGTACCATTCTCCATGCAGAATTTATCCAGTTTTGAGTTCTCAAACTCAGTACCATGATCAGATCGAATGATGCAAATGACTTGATTCAATTTAGTTTGAATCATTTTGAAAAATACCACCAATTCTTCAGGTGTTTCTGCCTTTGATTTCAAGAATATTGTCCATGTATATCTCGAGTAATCATCAACTATCACCAGAATGTATTTCTTGCCATTTCTGTTTTGAACCTTCAAAGGTCCACACAAGTCCATGTGAAGCAGCTCTAGTGTTCTTGATGAGGTTACTTGATTTTTGGGCTTAAAGGATTATCTGATTTGTTTTCCTTTAACATAAGTTTCACAAATTTTATTTTCAGCAAACTTCAGCTTTGGCAGACCTCGGACCAGGTCCTTGGAAATCAGTTTGTTCAATAAAGATGAGCTCACATGCCCTAGCCTACGATGCCAAAGATCAACATTCTCATTTGAGCACTAAGACATGTAGTTCATCTCCATGAGACATTTCTAAGTTGGCCACATACATGTTTTTTACTTCTGTGAGCAGTGAGAATTACCTTCTTTGTAGTTAGACTCACCACAGTGCACTTCTCAAAAGTAAATTTGACTTCATTTCCTTTGTCACAAATCTGAGACACGCTCAACAGACTATACTTCAAACCATCTACATGATACACATTGTCAATTGAATCTTCAAGAGATCTTCCCACTTTGCCAACTCCCAAAATGTACCCCTTCTTTCCATCACCAAAAGAGACACCTCTTCCTTGAAGTGTCTTGAGTGAGAGGAAATTTTTTACATCACCAGTCATATGTTTAGAGCATCCACTGTCCATATACCAACATTGATTGTTGCTCCTCTCACTCACCTGCACCAAGAATCACTTGTTTAGCTTGGGAACCCATTTCAATTTGAGTTCCCAAAAGGCAGACAAAAGAGTGATCAGATTGTATTTAGTCCAATAGGGTAGTTTTTGAAACTTTCTAACAAAGGACATTGGAGCAGTGACATATTTTTTCTTTGAAAATCTCTGAGTTGAAACATGCTTTGGAGGACCAGGTCTCTCTTTTGGTAAGTTTTTCCTTTCAGCATAATTAGAGTCTTTCATAGGAGTTTCTCCAGCCCGCACACTCTCCCTTTAAATGCCCATTCTTACCACAATGAAGACAAAGCAGATTGTCAGACACAAACACATACTTACTATGAGGATTATAAGGAGGGGTAATGCTCAGACTTCCTAGTCCTTTCTTATTGAAATTACTCTTATTTGTTGCATTTGACAATAACTTTGAGGATTTTGTCCACTTAAGATATTTTTCAAGTTCTTCCTTAAGTATGACAATATCCTTTTCTAATTTGTTGCTCTTCTCCAACGACAATCCCAGCTTTTTCTCAGAGTTTTTCAATTTTTCTTGAATTTGAACTTGTAAACCATTTGACATTCCATTTAGCTTTTTAGCTTCTTCAGTTATCTGATTCAACTGGTTTTTAAGTTCAGAATTATCAGACTCTAGAGACACCATTTTTGACATTTTCTCCTCCAGCTTAACTTTGTTTTCAGTTAAACTGTCAAGTTCAGCATTCATGGTGTCTCTTTCAGATGTTAACTCAATTACAGAATCAATCATAACTTTTGCCAACGTTCTCAATTTTTTAAGAGAATAATTATCCAAGTCATTTTTCATATCAAGAAGAGTTACCTTGTCATCCTTTTCTTCATTTTTTTGTATGAGCCATGAGAGCAAACATTTCATTGAAAATGGTTTCCTCCTCATGTACAGCCACCATAGACACATCATTTGGTTCATCAGGATCTTCTGAATCACTTGAAGAATCACCCCACGTAGCAAGAGCCTTTTTGACCACCAAGTCAGCAACAACTTTTTGATGTCTCTTACCGAGTAGCATTTCGAGGACCATTTGTTCCTCTTTTAAAAACTTTGTTCTTTCTCACAATTTTTTTTGAAATCTGTTGATGAGATAAGCCATACCATCATCACTAGAATCTTCATCTGATTTGTACTTCAGCATCAATGACTTATCCTTTTTGACTTCCTTCTTTGATGAATCGTGATTTCGATTCATCTCATGTGTCTTCAGATTTCCAATCAGTGCATCCATAGTCAGCACCTTCAAATCCTTGGCTTCTGTGATGGCATCAACCTTGCTTTCCCAGGATTTTGGAAGAATTCGAAGTACTTTTCTGACTTGTTTGCTCATGCTTATAGGTTCACCAAGACTTCACAGCTCATTTGTAATGGAAGACAACTTTGTGAACATGTCATGAATTGTTTCTCCTTCCTTCATTTTGAAGTTTTCATACCGTGAGGTAAGCATATCAATCTTTGATTCTTTGACTTGTTCAGTTCCTTCATGAGCAGTCTTGAAACAGTCCCAAATTTCCTTAGCAGACTCACAAGCTGAAACCCTGTTGAACTCATCAGGTCCTATCCCACATACAAGAAGAGTTTTTGCCTTGTAGCCCTTTTCTATCTTTTTTCTGTCAGCTTCATCGTATTTCTGTCTAGGCTTTGGAACAATACTGATTTTCTCTCCATCATTGGAATAAATGGTCCATCCAGTACAATATCCCATAACTCACTATCTTCAGCCATGAGAAAATCATGCATTCTAACTTTCCACCAACTGTAGAAATGTCCATTGAAACGGGGAGGTCTTGTTGAAGACTGACCTTCTTCTAGATTAAGTGGAGCAGTCATTCTAGAACAAATTTTACTTCCTTAGGGTTAACCAAATAGAGAATGTCTGCTCTGATACTACTTGATAGAATATATGCCTTCACTTAATAGAATAATGGACCAGGTCCCTTACTACACTAATGAATATAACCAGAAAGTTAAATGCAGATAAAATCAACACAATGATTTTACGTGGAAACCTCCTTGCTTAAGGGAGTAAAACCATGACCTGTCTCACAGGATTTTCAATCGTTTTCACTAATTTTCAAAAGCAAAAGTAAAACACGATTACAACAAATGTGAGAAGAAGTTTTTAATCTCACGTTTAAGCAATAGTCTCTATTGCTTAACAAGCCTAAGTAGAAACCAATCTACCCACTAAGCTATCCTACTTGGACAACCTAGGATTTTAACACTACCTACTGATTCCTTTATAGTTTCAGGAATAGTTTACAATATGAGAACAACAGAATATCTTCTTAAACAGTTACACTAAAAGCTCTAGAGATTACTGTTGTTCTTGGAATAATTCTCCCTTTCGTTTGCTAGCAGCCTTTGCAAATGTTCTTGAAAAGTTCTATGTCAAGTTGCAAAAACTATCAAAGATGTTTAGGAAAGTGCCTTTTATATGGACAAGTCACTTTCCTTAAACTCTTTGTCATTGGTTGGAGAAGTCTCACTTTCTGACGCCATTGGGAAGCGTGCACCTACTTTCTGTACCGTCTCCAGCTGACAGTCAACTGGCTCGTCACATTGAGAGTCTGGTACCTTTACAAGGTCCCTAAGTTTGTCAAATAATCAAAACTGCAAATAACATGATGTATTTTGTTTGCGTGTGATTTAATTATTTTCATTTGAGTCAAACGTGTTGTTATATTCATTTTTGTTGATAAAAATTATAAAAAAGAAAACTTATACCTAAATGCAAAAATGCATATAAATATAATTATTTAACAGCTGAATCCATGTACAAGCAAAAACATAAAAATTCTAATTCTTGAAAAGTATACATATGTGGAATGTAGTTAGTACTTATCATTCAATTCAAAAACATATGAAATTATGAATACAAATATATATGGTACTTATCTTTCAACACAAATACATAAGTATACAAAATACAAAATTTGATGCAAATATAAATGTATAAATACAAATATATAACAAACAATTAAATGCAATGATATATATATATATATATATATTATATATATATATATATATATATATATATATTCTTATAAATGTATCAGTTGAATAGTTGCATGGATCATAACAATTGAATATGTTAATACAAAAGCATACCAACAAAAAGAAAATACAATTGATTGATTATATTTCAAGTGGTCTATTCTCAATATGCTCAATCCCTTAGTGCTTGTTTAAAAATTCCAATCCAGTATCGATCTTTGATATACAGTAATTAGTAATTGATTCTAAATTTAATTCGTATACACATTTAATGAATATTTTTAATACATATATATATATAATATATTTTACGAAATACATAAATTATAACTACTACTTGCGTAAGATGTGATTGGGTGATTATTAATAGGGTGAGTGATATAAGCTTATTGGTAGTATTTGTTATCTCTCTATTTTTAGAAATGTAAACCTAACAAATCAAAGACTTTTGTTGGCAACTTGCAGTACTTGCTTCAGCCTTTATAGAAACTTTTTGTTACACATTCCATTTGAGCACAAAAAGACATCCTTTTTATCGAGTCGATATTCGTAGTAAACTCTGATTATTTTAAATATGCATCACATAGAGTCCTATCGGGAAGGATGCGATTCCTATTTAAAAAAAATTCATATTGATTAAGAAAGGAGTAATTTCATCTATTGCACTAAATCCTTGGTAATAATTTTTCGCTATTATTGATAAAGATGACTAGTTATCTGGAGCTGGATTCTGAATTTTAATGTTATAAATTCAAATTTTATACTTATTTTAGTTAATTTTTAATAATACATGGAATAAAAAAATAGAGATTTTTTAATCATATTTTAGGTTAAAGGAGTTGGTAGATTTCAAAGGTCAAGAAGAAATTTTTTCATCACATAACTTTAAATGAAAGTATATTATAAGATTAACATCTTGAAATTTTCAAAAGAGAATGCGTACATAGAACATTAAATTAATTTACTATAAATCAAAAATAAATAAATCTTAGTATAAGTAGCAGAATTTCGAATTGCACCACTTCTTTTAAAAAATTAATTTCATCTTGTAAACCTCAAGATTTTACGTATGATGGTGAAAATCGTCAATAAATCAATCATGTTTCAGCTGCATTATTCTGAGATATTATCCATTAAAGTGAATTCAATTATAGCAAGAAATTACACAATGCGTTATATACGGTACATATTATAATTAATTTTGTCGAATATAATATAAAGTCATATCACTTTGTAATATCCAATTTGGTAGTGTGTGGAAAAGCAATGGTACCAAACCATTTGCATGCGCAGAAAGTGAAAAGGGGAAGGAAAAAAAAATACTATTCGAGAAAAAGAAAGGATTGTTCGTATTATACGAGTGATAAAAGATAATTTTATGTTATATTTGATTGAAATATACATATATATATATATATAATAACTTATCTTTATCTCGAGATCAATTATTATAAAATTATATTAGTATTTTTCTATCTTCATTAAAATAAACATAATAATTCTAAAACAACAAATTCTGACATAATTTATTCACCAAAAGAGCCTTTAGGCGGGGACCTGTGAACTGTGTAGCATGTGATTTCTTATCAGCTGTCTTGCACTCCTCCATAGACTAATTGGTTTCCTTATTTTTTATTTTCGTAATATATACGATATTTAATTTGACTTTCATTGACAAGTATAATTTTTAATTTTAGATTTATATGAATATATTTAAATTTATATTTAAAATTAATTAAATAGACGCACATATTTATATAGCATCATGATACACATAGGACGACACATAAAATGTATAATTGTCACATAAGATATTTGTCTATTTGTTTAATTCTATATTAATTTAAATGTATATCTATCTATAACATATTTATATATTATGTCAACACATAATAATAACAATGGCGTTTAGGATCATTTTTGCTCACCTTAATTAATTGTCTAGGTATTTGTACTAGTAGGGGTGTATAAAATCGAACCGAAAATCGAATCAAACTGCAGATCGAGTCAAACCGAAAAAAATTCGACTGGTGGTTTGGTTTGACTTGGTTTGATGTTGGGAAAAAAATTCAACTATATTTGGGTTGGGTTGGTTTTAACTTAAAAAAACCAACCCGACATTATATATATAATTTTAAAATTTTATTTTATACGTAAAAATACCTATTTTGATATAATTTTTAAATATCTCTTATACTTTTTCATAGTTTTTATCTTTTAATATATTTATTTCATGTTTGGAAGTTAGAATTCTTAATGATCTAATAAAGATTGTAGTTCATAATACATGTTGGTAATTATAATAAAATTTGAATAAAAATCAAATTAATATTAATGCAAAAAGAAAATCAATTCAGCACTAAGAATGACAATAATATTGAATATTTATTTTTTAGTTTTACACAGATTTAGACAATTAAAATACATGATCTAATTTTACTTTCTTTTAATGTTTAGTCATATAATTAATACTTGCTAAACTTATTTTAGCATGATTTAGTACTTTAAATTATGATCAATTTCATTATGACTTATTATTGCAATATTTTTACGCAATTTTTTTTTGTTTGATATTTTAGTGTCATTAATCATATCATTTTTTTTTTGAGAAATAACTTAGATAATTGCATTTTGGTAGAACTAAAGAAATATTTGATGTACAAGTAAATTATATGCTTCTATGAATACTTTACCGGAAAAATCTGAAAATCCGAAAAAACCAGAAGAAATCCTAAAAAAATCGAAAGTTGAAAAACCCGAGTTTTATTGGTTTATAAATTCAAAAACCCGACACAAATGGTTTGATTTGATATTTGAAAAACCCGAACGAACCCGATCATGTACACCCCTATGTACAAGTACCGGATAATTGTATCAAATCAAAATTGGAAATTGTTACACTATACATTAGCCCCCCAAAAAATATTTTTATGTTTTGTTATTACACCATGTATAATATGTATATAATTCATACTTATACATTTGCATTTGTTATAAATTATTTATACGCATTAACGCAACACTACAAAAGATTACAATTAAGTGAGTTAAAAAAAAGAGAAAATTATATATAATGATAAATTAATAAATCAAATTAAATGTTATAATCATGCTTTGATTTAATTGTGGTCTAAAACAAATTATTTTTCAGTCACCTCTCTCCCTTAAACTCTCGCTCACCACTCTCCCTCTTTGGCTCTCTTGCTCACTACCTCTCACTTTTATACAAACACAGGTGCATAAAATGTGTTTCTGTTTGTATAAAGCGAGAAAAAAATGTATATATATATATATATATTTATTTATTTATTTATTTTTAATTTGTTTCCCTCTCCTAGATCTCACTGGTCACTCTCCCAGATCTCGCTCACCACCCTTGCCTCTATCGTTTATACAAATAAAAACGAAATGTATAAATTGTGTTTCTGTTTGTATAAAGCGAGAGAAAATTATAAATACACTTGCAAATACATATATCTTTGTCCTACACACTTATAATTATACAATACAAATATTCCCCTGCCTAATTTTTCTTTTGTCTTTCTCTCTTTCTCGTTTTATACATACACAAACTAAGGAATTGATTTGTATAAAACTGATTTCTTTTATATATGTATAGCAAATTATATAATAGGTTTCTTTGCATATGTATAGCAAATTATACATATTTATGATTGTTATGGAGCGCAATTAGATAAACTTTGTTATATCATATAAATATAAATTTTGTGTTTGTTATATATTAAAATTGCTCAAAAAAAATTGATCGACTAACTATTTCTTTTTTAAAAAAAAAAAAAACATCCCTTTACTTATATAGATTAGAATAAACTCATCTGAATATTTGTACTTATTTTTATTTTCTTGTGATTTTATTTATTGACTAGATAAAAAGAATTGTGTTGCTAGAGAAAAATAATTTGAACAATTATTTTGTCAAAGTTATTGGGACACGCAGAAACAAATGCATGTTGAGAAATTTGCATGTTTGTATTTTGTATCTTCTCATATAATTTGTGGGGTATGGTTGACGCCTTTTTCTATGTACCATTTTTTTAAAAAAAAAATTAAATTCTAAGATTGTAATTTTGAATTATTAAAGGAGGAAAAGAAAATAAAAATTTCTAATTTGTTAGCGACCACAGGAAATCTGGACGATATTTACCTAAGGTTGTATTCCTTTTACAATATTTATTTATTTTTTCAAGAGTCAAATAGTTATGTTTGATTGAAAATTTATGCGACAAATCTTTAAATTTTTTGAAATGAAATTTATATATTTGTGAAGTATGAAAAAAAATATATCATAAGTTACAATAATTGATACTTCAAAATAATTAAACGATATATAAAAAATTTAAGGTAAAAGATAGACTTGATTGAATCCAAAAAAATCACATTGGGACGGAGGAAGTTAATTTATTTGACATTTCAAATAGTAAAATATTGTTTAGATATGATTGTTTGTCCCACAACACCAAGTCGACTTCATGGCCCAATGGATAAGGCGCTGGTCTACGAAACCAGAGATTCTGGGTTCGATCCCCAGTGAAGTCGAATCCTCTAAATTTTTTCTCTTTTTTCGAAAAGGATTTATTACGTTTTAGTAAAACTGGCTTGAATATTGTTTTCTTCGTTTCAATTTGTTTGAGCTACTTTTCTATTTGGTATGAGTGATCTTTTTTTTTTTTTAACAACTCTTTGGTTCCAACTTTTCATATAATATGCTTATAACCACAAAATTAAAGGATATTTTGATATATTATAAGTATTTTTAATTTAAGATCACAAGATTCAAATATCTTATTTATTTTTAAAGTTACCTACTAAGTTTAAATAGACGAAACAAATTGAATTTGAGAGAGTAATAATTATTGGACAATACAAAGGTCATGTATTTATGTGGACTTATATCCATTTCATATAATATGTAAAAGCGGGTAATAGTGTAAGTCTGTTGTATACCAGTGAGCTTGTAATAAGGGAGAGACACTAGATTAAGACTTCTAACATTATGTTTGGATCATTGTTATCTCATTATATTGTATTGTATCGTTAGTATACCTATAATATTTGTTTTGATTGTTACTTAAAATGTATTGTATTGTATTGTTAAATTTTATTGTTACGTAACAATGAAAACCTCTATTTTATGAAATAACCAATTTGGTGTGTTCCCATTATTACTTAATTTCTTTTTCTAATTATATTTTTACGTAATATTTCAAAATACTATTTTTTCTATTTACCTTAATTATTTAAACCTAGTCAAACCTCCTAACCTAGAATAATTAAGGATATTTAAATAAATTTATAAATTATAATACAGTACGATACAATCAAACCAAACAATTAAAATGTTACTTAACAACGACAAACAATACAGTCTAGCCAAACATTGTATCTACTATATAATACAGTATAATAAAGTAGAATATATTATGAAACAATGATCCAAACAAAGTGTTAAGATGTCAGCAGTCATAAGCCAAAGAAAAGGAAGACTCTTGACACAATTCGTTTTTAGTTGTTCATTGCTATGGATGATAAAGGTACGCACCTTCTATTAGCATATTTCACTATATTATATAAGCTTTCTTGGTTTATGAAGGCTACATTTGCACCTTTACATTATCTAGCACCCTGTTCACCCTTAAACAATAAAACCCACAAAACAGAAGATAAAAATGACAATACTGAACTGAAGTGAGCCATAAAACAGAAGATAAAAATGACAATACTGAACTGAAGTGAGCACTTTTCGATTTTCGAAAATCAAAACACTTTCAGAAACTTATAATCTTTGCATCAGAAGACGGGGTTCTCCATTTAAAAAAAAAAGAAAAAAAGGGATTACATGCTAGTGTATTCAGTACTTAATGGCAGCAGCAAGTAGGTCAATGCTTAAATGGCTCATTCATAGAACATCAAGCACAAAAAAATTGAATACATGGGAAGCATTGTTTGAATAAAAAAGCAGAATCTCCCTACTAAAAAGATTAGGATAAAAAAGTATGACCACAATTGCACGTTACATTAGTTGTTTTGAGCAATAAACAAAACAGGTACCCTGCCTCCAAAGAGAAATGGAGGAAAAATGCACTTTTACACAACTTTGACATGGGACAATTAACCACTGCAAAAACGCTCGTATCAACACTCGGTAATTCTAGCATCATCCTTGCAGCAAAACTAAAACCCAAAAAAGATGGAACTCGAACCATATTATTCTGTTCTAATTTGTCAGAGAGCACAAAAAAAGGAGGCAATATTGGCCAAAGAATCCACAGTACTTGAACATCACCATTTGTCCCCAGATCTTGTCCTGCCAAATTACGCAACATGTTAATAGCAACATCGGCATATCAGAGCATCAAACCATGAAAAATAAATTAATCACTTCCCGAGTAGCATATATCTCCTACATCTGCCAAAACAGATGAGTAGAGTGGATAGTAACTCATTACATCCCACATATCATTTCTTCCCTTGGTCCCTGGAGGACAAAACTGGAATATCTTTGCCCGCAGGGCAACTCACATCACATCAAGAATTTTTTTTTTTGGGACAAGTAAACATCACATCCGGAAATTCTCGGAAAGAAATTCCAGTGTTCAAGAAAATATGTTACTCCAACATATTCAAAACTCACTGCTCATCCTTGTGTCGACTTTCAGCAATATCTTAGACATTCAGTCAACAGAACTAATAAAAGAATAAATCACATACATGTGCATTTTACATTTTGTGCTGCCTTTTCTTTTCACATTTTCTCAGGGAATGGTAAAGGGATGTCACTAGCTGCAATTCTCATCACACCTTCACTGTGGTATATCAATCACTTGATATTACTGTAATTTCAATTCTTTGCAAAAACAAGCTATGCCAAAAAAAAAAAAAAAAACCTATATACAGACATCAAAAGAAGAAAATGTTTCCACCTAACTCAACAATTTCCCCCCAAAATTCAGAACATAAAGAATCCTACAATGACAAGGAAAAAACCCCCACAGAAAACCAAATCCTGAAAGTAAACTATCCGCAAGACAATTCCATGTAAGATGTTGAAACACCAGAACACTATGTGGTTGGAGAATCAATGAGATAACAGATGTTTTAAAAATAAAATTTATCACAGATTTACTTTAGACTGGACCATGTTTGAATTTGCATTCGCCACTTAAATAGTACTGCAAAATCTATATCCTTGACAGACCCAAAGTGAATAAAATATAGAAAAACAAGGCCAAAATGATTTTTGGAATGCTATGCATGGCAGATTTCAGAGACAGAAAGACCGTTCAAGTCGAGAAAAATATTAGACACAAGTGTCATCAAATAAGTAGGAATGCTATGCATGGCAGATTTCCGAGACAGAAAGACCGTTTCATCAAATAGAAACAAACTTATAGCTGCAAGGAAAAATAAGCATGGGAAGTGTTGGTGAATGTGTCTGGACAGAGTGAGAGAGAGTGTTCTACCTATCAGACTCTCGGCTGCCAAAATATCCCCCTCTGCCTCCTTGGAAAGATCTTCTCTCATCACCTGGCCTTGCCCATGCACCTCCACCACCCCGTGATCGAGGCCTCTCCACCTGTTCATTTGGCCTGGCCCATGCATCTGCACCACTACGTGATCGAGGCCTCTCCATTTGGTCACTTGGCCTTGCCCATGCATCTCCTCCACCGCGTGATCTAGGCCTGTCCATCTGATCACCAGCTCTACGGTCCTCATAAGATGCTTGATGAGAAAGGCTCCTATCTGGATGTCCAGCACCCCTGCCTGATCCAGAGCCTGGCCTTTGAATGGGTTTCTGACTGAAACGGACTTTGTCATCCAATTCACGGATCAGCAGCTCCAAGTCCTTCTCTTTCTGATTAATCACATTCTGTAAATTAGTCTTGTCCTCCTCCGAACACTCTGTAGCTTCCTTTCTGAGCTGCTCTATTTCTTCTTTCAGATTCTTTTCCTCCTCCGTCTCTGGTCTGCAATGTTCAAGTGATCAATAAAGATATAAAAATAATATGGTTAAACTCTCTTCATTTTCTTTAATTTCTTTCTTTGTTTTTTTGCTCAAGGAATTACCAAATAGGAATGACCATAATAAATGATTAGATAAACTTCAGAAGCCCTAAATAACCAATACAGATATATCTCATTTTTGAGTATTTTCTTAATACAGTAAACAGCACCTAACCTCGTACTTTAAATTCTACAAAGATGACTTGTACATGAAGAGGTTACAGCTGAAAGAATTCCTTTAGGATTCCAGCTTATCGGGTATGAGTGCAATTCTTCTTTTTTTTCTTGGATGTTTGATAGGTAAATGGTACAAACAGTCAAACAGAGCACCCAGCCCAGCCCAGCCCATCTTCTTTCTAATTTGCAACAATTATAGAATCCTATTATGAGTGAAGAGGACCTATTTCTTGCTTCACCCACCAACTGAAACCACTATTTCTTATGGACACTAGAATATACTCACTCCATCCCTAAATTTGACCAGCGCGATAATCAAGAGCAGAATAAATAGTGGACACTAAAATATACTCACTCCATCCCTAAATTTGACCAGCGCGACAATCAAGAGCACAATATTCGAATATTGAGTTTGGCAGACAGTTTTTTCACGAAGTAGTTTGAAATGCAATGAGTTCTTCAATAAGAAGTTTGTTTTAGAATGTGACAACAATTGTAGTAGTTTCTTTTTTTTATAAGTGTGCTGTTCGGGCCAGCTTAAGCATACCTCTCAACTAATTCCAAGAGATTACACACTATTACAGGTACCGAGTAATAAATTTATAATATTTAAAGGATATCACATCAAATTTGAGAAATGAATTAAGTTAGAATGTAGTGTTTGAACAAAAGAAGAGAGAAAATATTGTCTAACCTTTCTAAGACAGAAAAAAGGAAGTTATGTGTTGCTATTGGAACAGGTAGTCTCTAGTATATATAATATATAACCAGGCAAACTCTTCAACTTGCACAATGAGTAACAACATTCTCTAACAAATATTGCAAAATGACAATTCCTATCCGAGCATGCTGACTTGAAATAAGATGGATATTAATATCAAATATCAAATAGCACAACTTTCACTTTATCTTACCACATCTACATATGTCCTGTCATTTGAAAGGGCAGATTAAATGTGGTACAATGAAGATTAAAGGGCAGACTAGGGGTAAGTTTATTAGTCTACGGCATGAGTGAAACTCTAATAGCTTGTGTGGCATGCCATGTGATATCCACATGGCATCCAAGTTGTATCCACATGGCATCCAAGTGGCATTTAACAGATTCTGTTAATGAGAAGGGTATTTTTAACCCTATAGTTTGACTGGAAGGGTATATTTGAGCCGAAATATAGTTCAAGGGTATATTTGAGCTATTTCGAATACCTCAAGGGTATTTTTGACCCTTTCCCGAAGAGTAAAATGAAAATTTTGAAGTTAAATAGTTACTAAATATAGACCTGTGTCATTACTTTTTTGGGATTGACTAAAAAGGAAAGTGAGTAATGTAAATTGGGACCGAGGGAGTAGTATAGACAAGGGCAGAGAATGGTCCCATTATCTCCAACTTTTGAACTTTGTGGTTGGTCCCAATCGCTGGCGGGCAGATGGATTTATCGGTCATCAAAAGAAATATTCAGAAAAAATCCCTCCCCGAGAACGTGTCTAAATAAGGTCTAAGTTGAGCAGCCTCTTATTGTTGCATTCGAACCCATGTCAAAATGACACGGGTGCGAGAGCGGAACTTGGTCAACCCACATCCAATACTTTGACTAGATTCCATGGACAAATTTTGGGGAAAATTTAGAATTTGATTTCTCAAAATAAAAGATAGAAACAGATTTAAGACATGGGAAATGACGTACCGTCAATACTTTTTAGCTTTTCCTCTTGGTCAAAATTTGCTACAAATAAATGTTTTTCTTTCTCATAGAAAAGAAGGATCGCCTCTAAATTAATTATTAGGATATTGTTTTTTTATAATTAATTTATGTTAAATGCCCATCTGGGAGATTGAATTCTACAAAAATACATGTAAGTTTTCCAGAGAAAAACTTTATAGCTCTATTTTTAAATTTTTGAATTTTTTTTGGCATCCTATATACACTATATAGACATCCCCATAGCTGGATCCGCACCCTCGAACCTAAAAATTCGATTTTGCCGAATCCGACCCTTGGATCCTCATCTGTTTTGGGTACGCGCACCCATGTCCGAGCAAGTTAGGATAAGGTAAGCTTTTCTATATATATGACCAGCAATAGGAGTATGCTGGTGATGTGAAACAAATCACACTTCACTGTTAATCAAACAGACAAGTGGTATGCTAAAGTCAAACATAGCCTCGGTATCCTGAGTTCATGTACAATTGCAAGGTTCCAAAAAGAAGCAAAAATTTACAACCCCCCTTCAAAATTTTCAGTTCCTCAAGTAAAAGCATCTCTTAATATTGTGCTGTTCACTATGTTAAGCACATCTAAACTATGAACTGTAAATAGAACCTTCATCTTAAAGTATGCAGGACAGCAAGGGAGGTAGCGAGGGTATTGAGGTTCTTTTGCAGGTTATCCACTTGAATTCAAATTAAGTTCTGGTTCAAAATAAGAAAGTTCACAACTTACTGCCACTTTTTTATAAGGTTATTTATTGCCACACATATAGCATAAACTGTTTTGAAGGTTAAATAGTTTGTTTTTTCTTAACACAATAACACCAGATGAGTTAAATTTGTTACAGTTACACAAAGCAACGCAAAATTTAGACAACCCTAGTTTTGAAAGTATGAAATCAATTCATTCTTGAAACCCTAAAACAACACTTATTTTGAAACAAAATGAAAAAGCTAAAACACCACTTATTTTGCGTTGGAGGGAGTATCATCCAGTAATAAGCCAGCATTTGCTTCCATGGTTCTCCACTTTGACATCAACTTCATTCTCCAATGAAGAAAAGCAACTACCACAGTTTGAAAACATACCAGTATCTTGGAAATTATTCCCAGGTAAACTTCCATGGGCGTTGCAAAAAGAAATTGTGAGAGTTTAGTGATATCTGGAGTTGCTTTCTATTAAAAAGTTGTATTAATTAAATACTACTCAGTGACTTCCAGAAAGTACCGTGGAGGAGAATACTTTTAATAGCTATGAAGCACCTAAAAGGATTTTCATCATGAGAGTAGCTGATCTGGGGAAGCTGTACACAATAGATAGACTTGTCAATTGGCATGTCAGCCAAGCTTGCCCTTGCGTTAACAGGATTTGAAAGCATTTCTCATCCATCTTTTTGTGTGCGGCGTGCACTTTCTGCCTATATCTGGAGAAGGATACTGCTATGGCAAGGGATCAGGAGACAGATTATGGGCTGTCAAGAGGAGCTGGGTTGGATGAATGCTAATATTAAGGGTAAATCTGCTAGTGCCAGCATTTTAAGAATGGCTATGGCGGGATGTGTGTATCATAACTGGCACAAGAGAGATATGAGAATGTTTCAGAATAAAAAAGAAATGCTGACGACATTCTAAAAGATGCCATTCAAGAGGTGTTCTGCGGAGGAAATTCAAACACCATACTAAAACTAAAGCTGAATCTTTGAAGTACTACTGCGTACTTTATCTGGGAGGGTATTTAGGTGGTAGGTTGCTGGCTTGTTCTGCTGAAGGTGTACTATACAGTTAAAAGTTTTTTCATTATGTTGTAATACTCCAGTATGGTAACAAAATCTTTTATCTACCAAAAAAATAACATACCAATATGGCCACTACTATTACTATAGTTACCAACTTACTAGCCAAGATAGTAACTCAACTGCACAGTATGGAACTATGAATATAGCACCAAGTCACCAATCAACGACCATTTTAATTTACCAATTTAGAAAGCATCAAAACTAATTTACGACAGCCTTAAACAAGCCATTTCAGAAGTGTTAATTGTAGGAAAAGAAACCAAACCTGTCAACGCGTCGATGCTCCAAATCCAAATCAATCTTTCTCCAGTCTAAACCTTTTTCTTCAAGCAAAACTTCCCTAGGCTTTGCATCTCCAAAAGGATTAACCTTCGGCTTAGGTTTAACTCCACCACCTTCCACCATTCCCCCTTGCAATGTTGTGCCTTCAGAACGGGCCGACTGTGAACTCCCAGGCCTACTTGAATGTGAGCTTGTTGGCCTACTTCCAATTCCCTTCTTCACCTCAATTTCCTTATCCATTTTCTTCCAGTCCAATCCCTTCTCCGCCAACACCTCCTCCCGTGGCCTCGCGGCCCCAAATGGATTAGGCTTGTTCACTTTCACCACAGTCTCGTTCACATTTTCACTTCCCGTCTCCATCTTGGGTGGATCCAGAACCAATCTCTGCCTTTCATGGTTTACCTCGCGAGACCAACGCTCTGGTTCAGGCCTGGAATCAGGGAACCAAGGCCTCCCTTGTGGTGGTGGGGCGACATTGGACTTTTTTGAAGCACCCCAATTGTCATCACCATCAGCCCTAGAAATTCCATCTCCGGATCCGAGAGAACCATACCGATTGGAACGGGCGGAACCGGAATCCAGTGATTGCATGGGTAAGGATTTCTTCGATGAAGCCCAATTATCAACCTCGTCAGCTCTAGATGGTTGATCAAAATCGGAACCCCTAGAAGGTGGACCACGTCGATCATCGTCAAATCCACCATACGACCTCCGATTACCACCCCAAGAACCGTCACCATCAGCCTCTCGATCTCTTCCCCGGCCGGATGGTGGGCCCATACCACGGGACCCATAGTTAGAAAACCCACCACCAAGACGACCATATTGCATTTCTTCAGCGGATCGTTCCTTTGGACCGGTGGGAAGGCGGAGCATCTCTTCTGGAGTTAAGCGGCTAGTGGATCCGGAGCCATATCCTCCGGCAGGTGTGTAGGTGCTCTGCATCGTGAACTCTTGTAAGCTCATCTTGGTTTTCTTCTTCTGCTTGGTGTTAACGGCTTCCTTTAGGCTAGGGTAACTCTGAGTGTCTTTACCGGCGCCGGCGCCGGTTGGCGCAGCGGCAGCAGCAGCAGCTTCAGCAGCGGCTTGTTCCTTTTCCTCGGCTTCGGCCCTTTCGGCTTCGGCGGCCCAAGCGCCGATATTTCCCCATGGAGATTTCGACATTTTCGAAGAGAGGAAATGAATTCAATTCTAAAATGAGACTTTCCTTTTTCTTTTCCCAACATATAAAACAAACCTCTATTTACATTTACAGCGGGTCGGGGCTCCAATTCAGATACCCGGACCACCCACTTCATTTCTTTTCTTTATCACCTCAATATTTATGTATTAATTCTATATAACTTTTAGTTGTACAAAAGTTATTAACATATTATTTTTATATGGTATTTGATTGCCGCATAACAATACTTGTATAATTTATAAGGAAATTTACGTATAATTTATACGTGAAATAAATTACGTAAATATTAGTTATACATATATTAAAAAGATAAATTACGCATTCACTTCTATTAATTTACTCTTAAATGTAGTAATTTACCACAAATCAAATAATTAACATGTTAAAAAATCAATATCAATTTATTTTTTTTGATTTTTTTTACCTTTTTGATTGCTTAATTACTTTAATTTTTTTGTTTGAATTCTTGTTTATTCTTTTCTTTTTAGTTAAAAATACAGGTTTTATGTTTTTGCTTAAAAATAAAATTTTTTACTTATATGTTATTTGTTTTATTTTAAATTACATATTACTTAATAGTTTAATCATATTGAATACAAATTACTTCTCTTTACTTTTAGTTATTTGTTATTTTAGCTATTGGTATTTATTTAGTTTTAATGTGTTATTTGTATAATTGTTTATTTTATTGTTTAGAATAAATATTAGCTAGAAATTAAGAAATAAAAATTAGCTCACTAATATATTGTAATCTCTACATAATTATATCCTATATAACTGATACCTACATAACTAATACATATATAACAAAATCTTGCATAACTAATATATGTATAACTAAACCCTGCATAACAAATATATGTATAACTAATACACATATTATTAATATTTGTATAACTCTATCCAGCTACCTAACCCCAAATGGAACTCAAACATGAAAATAATTTAAACTCGCAATCACAAATTGAGTAGTATGTTAGGACCTTTTTGTCGAAGAATTTTAAATAGGTAAAAAATCATCATTTTTGCGTTGGAACTCCTTTAATATGGACAAAATGAAACGATTTATTTGTGATATGAATATGAATAAACCAAATACAGTAAAAATATGACAAATTTCAAGCTGAAAGTGACCTAAAACTTTTGTTAATACTATCAACGGTTTCTGAATCCCCATGGAATATCTAGGAGGAAGTGAAAAGGCTAAACAACAATAATCAATTTTGATCTTAACCATTGTTTAGAAAAAAACAAATCAAGCAGCGGACAGATTTACTTCGTTAAGTCACGCTTTTGAGCAACCTCAGACCTTTAGCGTGTTTGCAAATTTGTCCAGAATGACTAAAAACCTCGTGAATATCGACATATTAAGTTTACCATTAATATGCACATCTAATAAAAAAACAAAGACAACATCTTTGAGTCTTTTCAGAGGATGAAACTCAATCTCAAATATATCGATAGAAATAGCTGAGCAGGACTATTTGGAGATCTCTCACCTCATTTTTTTAAAAGTTACTTTAATTATAAAACTTGTGACGCTCATATTTTTATCATAGCACATTTACTTCATCTCTTTTAGCTCCAATAATAGGTCTACCTATTTTATATGAGAGCAAATTGTCACGGCTAAAATATCAGGTCATGTAGGAACATACTCTAACAACTAGATAGGAGAATTGTTATCACTCAATTTTAAACTAATAATGCAGCATTACACAAAATTATATTATAACGCCTTAATTAAATAATAGATTACCCTCATTCTTGATTAAAATAGAATGTTTTTTAAGAATATAATAGAAAAACCTTCCCAAGAAATTTGTCTAAATAGGTACAAGAACATCTACAATAATACAAAACCTGAAAACAAGACACACACCCACTTCACAGAGAAAGAGGTGTAAAATCTTTGAGAGATCCTCGTTTTCACTTAACAAACACAATTGATTCTACAATTAGACTATATCAAGTGGCATAACAAAAAAAAATATAAGAAGAAATAATACGTACTAGTAGACATCATTAGCAGACTCGAACTCACCACATAATATCATGTAAATAATCAAAAGAACGTATAACTTGAAACTATACAACTTCGATCCTTTAACTACATCCCATACTATCAAGTGATGCTACCTCCAAATTCATACACTATATCTCAAGCCTCCCTACTTCAATTCACTGCAAACTTTACCATTAAGAGTCATTCCATTTTTCTATCCAGTTATAACCTAACCCCTTTACGATATGCAAACTTTTTGAACCTGCCCATCTAACCAAATACTAGAATTACTTTACTAATTCCCTTTCCGAGTTCAAACTTACCAATTATCTCTATTAATTAGTTTACCATGTTGCTCCTCAATATATCACTTCATGGGCAAATATTGACAACTTAGACATATAAATATGCCTAAGATCATGTCACCTCTTCTAAGATATCCTACCAACACTCTAGTCCTTGACCCTTAGCCAATGTAGTGGACCGTTTGTAAAACTCTGACTTATGCCCTATTGATTTAAAATTTACATGATTCAACACACCCGTAAAGTAAGACCATCCAATGATACCTATGACATCATTTATGTTGTTTAACATTGAATTTCGATCCACACATGAACTATTTCAGCAAATAAACACCCCAACTCAAACGTTAATAGAAAAATATGTGACGAATACATTATAATAAATAGGCCGAAGTCATCTCCAGCCACTCAAAGTTGTCCGCATAATTCATTTAGACACCTCAACTATTCCTTGTGCCAATTGAACACTTTATTTGTTCAAAAGTCATTCCTATTAGACACAAAATGCTGACATGGCAAAAAACGTGTAATTCACTTTCCTTGAGCGCGTTAATTTATTAAAAATAATATTTTTCTTTTTTTTTCCTTAATGTATACCCCTAAGTTAATTTTTTTAAAAAAAATTAACAAAAAAAAAGAAGAACAGTTGTCTTCTTCTTCTTCCTCCCTATTTTTGTCTTCTTCTTCTTCCCTATTTCTATCAGTCCCACCCCACCCCCCCCCAATCCACATACCCATACACCAGTGGTTATCTTCTTCCCCCATCATTCTAATGATTTTCAAAATTCTTAGTATCAGTGGTTATCTTCTTCCCTCACCATTCTAATGGTTTCAAAATTCTTAGCATTTTGATTCATTTATAAATTTTTCGAAGAGATTCTTTTCCCCATCTTTCTCTACCTAAAAAACGAGATGAAGTAAAAATTATAATTAAAAAAAAAGCTGATGAAAAAAAAAATTATCGGGTTAAAGATGAAACTGTAAAGGGAGGGGAGGGTAGCCATTAATGGAGTTAGAGGAAATGTATGTTTTGTTCCCGTTGAAGGCAGGGAAGTTTAGGTTTTACTTCTTTTTTTTTTCATTTTTTTTTACTTTAAAATAATTTTTATTTTTTTCTTCTTTATAATATAATGTTTAAATAATTTTTTGGATTAAAAAATAACACATGTCATTATTTGATTGGTCAAATTGACATGTCAGCGCGAGTGTATTTCACACATCCTCTATTTTTTGTTTATTCTCGAAAAAATGTTCAAATGGTTCAAATTCAGAATGGTTGAAGTGTTCAATAGGTAGTACGTCTAGTTGAGGTGTCTAAATGAATAATCGGGACAACTTTGAGTGGCCGCATATGACTTTGGCCTAATAAATATATAGTGTTCACTCATGAAACTAACACATAGAAAAACAATTAAACATGTACAGGCGCGGCATCGAGTCAACCAATATAAAATATTTACCATGCATAGTATCCAAGCCAACTGAAATCACATGCATCATACAATCAACCATAATAAATGCACACACATGTGTAAGACCACAAAATGTTTATACAAGCTCATTGCATTAGATTAATCATAAAATATTCTTTTACATTCATTCATTTTTACTTTCTAACCACATAATTGTACAAGCAATATTGAAAAAATAATTAACATTGCCATAGATGTAAATAAGGGAATGTCGCAGTCATCACCTACCATTACCAGGCTTGAGCCCACTTCGAAATCCGATTACTCGATGATTTACAACACTAGAGTAACACTACCACTAGCCGTAAGATCAATATTACCTACTACAATAGTATATCACCATAAATTAGAAAATACTAATTCGTTTAGCTAGTCGGACTTTGTGCCAGAAGGCCTGAGTATGAAATCTCCTATCAATCTACACATATTCTGTACTAAAACAAGTCTAACTACTCATTTAAGACTAGCCTATTTGAATACCAAAAAGCTCTTGCAGAATTCTGAATGTGAACTGTTGGCTTCGTGGATGAATCTGGATGCAAGTAGACCTGAAATTCAAGGGGTTTTGCCTCTTTTATGTTAGAACCTTCCCTTTTCATCGTTTTCAAGACTAGAGTAGCATGCAAGGGTCTTTGGAGTAACGTCGCCTTTTTCAACTGAAGAGGATGAGAAAAATTATAAAATTTATGTTTTCTAGTTTCTAATCTCATCAATCCCACTATAGCGACCCGCTGGCCGTTATAGCATGGTGACATCAGTCCATATCAGTCTCAAATTCTAAAAAATTCTTCATATCACCCTAAATTAATTTGACAACGTATTTTCAATAATTTTTTAGATCCCTTAACGAGGTGTCTTTTGAATAACAACGAAACAGATCATTACAGTAGATATTAATTTATCCATCATTCGTTTTGAATAATTTTTACGACAGACTTAAAGAGAATTATAGCTTTACGCAAATCATGGAAACTCTCAATTTTGCATAGTCAGTTAATCAAAACTCAATTTGATCACTCTGAGTCCCTACAGGGACCTCATTAGTAAACAATGTTAGAAAAATTAAACGAACGAGACAACAAAAGAAATCCGTCTGTGGACCTAGATCCTACTATAGCAACAAAATTTCGTCTATAGCGACTAACGTCCGCTATATAGCAAGTCGGAATCCAAATATAGGGTGAGAAATGAGTTTCTCGCTCATTCTTCCCATATTACATTTACAAACATCAGATCCTCTTTCTCAATCCCCTTACTATTGATAACAAAATTTAAGGTAATGATCGTAATACTCACACTTACTTAATTGTATGAATATTAATTGTTGTATGTTAGAATTTAGGTTAGTTAAATAGATTTTGGATCCATCCATTAGCTTTGAGTAGAAGTGTCAATATTAGTTGACCTATCCCATTAGGACTAATGTATACAAGTTTTGAAGTTTAACAGGCCATGTCGGGTTGGCCCATTCATTTTGTGGGCCACTAAATGGCTAGCCCAGCCTACAAGTACGTGGGTTGCGGTCTGTGTCGAATCTTCCAATTTTTTAAAAAAATATTTTTATAATTTTTTTAGAATCAAATTATAATTTAAAATTAGAGAAAATACATTAAAAAAAATTCACTGAACAAGGTAGCATAACTTATTTTAGCATTTTAACTATTCGGGTGTTAAATATCCCCCTAAACATCTTTCAAGTGAATTTAATTTCACTTGAAAAAGCTGACGTGGCAAAAAAATAAATTCAGGCGCGTATATAAAAAAATTCTTAAAAAAAGTGATATATATATGTATATTATATATATATATATATATATCAGATCAAATAAAAAACACCTTATTCAACTCTAATCAGATCAAATCCACCAAATTGACTCTAATAATGAACAAAATTATCATAAACAAAAACTTGACTCGAGAATCTAAATGCAAATATCACAAACAACTTATACCCAAGATCTAAATGCAGACATCAGAAACCGCTTATACCCATTATTACATGAAGATATCAAAGTGTAACATATTAAAAAGAAAATGGTAATTTTGAGATATTTTACAACTCTAAAAGATCTCACTAAAACATTAATTATAATAAAAGAACAAGAACTTGGGCGAGTACAACAAAGTAAGCCATTGGGAGAAGATAAAAGAACAGAGGAAGAAGATGGTAAAATGAGGGATATATATATATATATAATTTTTTTTAAAAAAAAAAACCTACATAGCTCTTCCTTTTCTTCTTTGAAGTCACCTCCCCTTTTTTTCCTTTTCTCAAAATACCCCACCTCTCCTTCTTCAAGCCACCATCCCCCTTAACACACTCACATGGTTTTCGTCCTCCTCCAAACCTCCACTCCAATGTTGTTTTTTCTTCTCATTCTTATACCATCTTACCTCTCATTTTTTTTACCTTCTTTTTTATTTTTATTTTTTCAATTTTTTTTCTTATATAAGTTGAAGTACATTAGAGATCATTGAACTTTACCAATATTGTCTCCAAATTGAAGTTATTTTTAAAAAAATGATAATCAATTAAAATTTGAAGTTAATTCCTTTTATATTTTTTATTTGTGGTGAAATGAATATCACCAGATCATTTTGTATTTTTCATTTATCTTTTTTAAAATATAATTTATTATACTGATCTGATGTGGTGTTGGTATGTCGCTGATAAGGTGTGTGTAGTGCACTTCCTAGTGTGAGACTGGTTACTATTAGGTGAGATTAAAATTCACTTCAAAGATGTTAAGGGGTATCTAAATGCCGGTGTAGCCAAGTTTGGGGAGTGGGGGTGGGAGTATGTATTTTCCTTAAAAATGTTATCATAAATATCGACAAGACGATATTAGATGGTGTCAGTGTTGCTACTTGTTAATCAAATTCATAAATAAAATTATAGGAAATTTTCATTTTATGTAGTACATATTTAATAAACATAATTTGTATTTAAATATTAATATTTAAAACTTTAAATAAATTTTAAGTTTGAACTCTTGTTATTTTAATAATCTATTTTTTTATTTGATTTGCAATTATTTTTACTTGACCCACGGATCGAGCCTATTCATATTTCTCAAGCCCAACAAATAAGCAGACCTTTTTCAGGCCAAGCTAAAAAATCATTTTCTTAAATAAGCTCCAAAAATCTTAGTTCAGCCCTATCAAATCACGGTCAGGCTGGCCAACAGTTGACGGCTCTAGCTTTAAGGATATACAGAATCTAAAAAATTGACAGTAAAGATACATACAATCTAAAAGTATAATTCATCGCTAGTTGCTGTAATAAACTTTAATTTTTCAACAATTCTCTATAGTAATTTTTGTTCAAAATCACACGAATCTCTACCTAATGACTTCAAATTTTGTGGACAAACACCTTAGGATATTTTCGATATATCTAAATAGTAGTCACTCAAAATTTCTCATAAAAACCAAATTTAAACCCACACTTTCAAGTTTGTTCTATAAAGATGGGTTAATTTTCTATTAATATGATTTTCACAAACCCAAATCTTAAAACCAATACTACAACCACTATTTGAGCTTGAAATATACTTATTAACCAAGTTTGTCAACTAACAATCAAGAGAGAGTTTGGGTAGAAGAAGAAAAATAGGAAAAGTGACATAATTTGCAAACTATATACAATATGAGTAAAAGCTAATAATTATGATCCATTTTGATTATAAGCTTGGAGCAGATGAATGAGAGTGTAACAATAGTAGAGCATGGTTCTTCTTAAGTTCACTCTTTTTTAGGTACTTCTATGTTGCTTCATTGTTCAGATCCATTTATATTTTTTGCTTCTGTGAACATAGTAGCTAAATAATCTCAACGTGTTATAGTTGACAAATATTGTTGTATAATTGTTCGATTTTAAACAATTTTCTCCATCTCTTTGTAAATAACACGATATTAGTTCAAAGTCGACAACAACTTCAGCATAGAGTAACTAAAATATCACTTTTCTTTAGGTATTGAAGAATGATTTTCTCCCAACTTACTTATAGTCTTTACAAAGCAATCCCTCCCTTCCTAGTTTCAAAAGTGTAAGTGTTAAATCAGTTATCACTCCAATGTATGAATTTGAAAATAGAGAATACTCATTTGGAAATTTCTCTTCCAAAAGATATTTGTCTTACATCTAAGAAGAAGAAAAACTTAACTAGTAGGTTGCTAATACAAAAAACAACAAAGATTATATTAACAACTTATGCCACAGGGAGAAGTCCATGGATCATCTTCAATGAATGCCTTGAAAGAGGCAACTCAGTACAAAAATGATATCAACAATCATCTGCTTCATTGGCCATGCGAATTCAATTCTATGCAACGTGTACAAAGAATTGTATTTAGAATGGCATGTTAGTTGTAAGGTCTGCAATAAGGAGTATCAGTCGCAACGTACTTAAAAGTAAAGGATAAGAACAAGATTTCTACCCGTGAAAAGCAAGGATAAAGAATGAGAAGGAAGTTGCCTCAGGTGCAAAGTGGAGAACAAAAGCCTTATCAGTAACAAAAGAAGAAAATGGTGAAACTTTAGCAGATTCATCCAACCATGGACAAAGCTTGGATGAGAATCATTTGACTTCGAAACTGCACTTAGGCTGCAAGCAGCAGAATAATACCAGAATTTAAAGATATAACATTTCAGAGACAGGCATAAATTGCATAAAAATCATCTATGAGCAGAGGGTTCTATGTAGAGGTCACACATGCTTTGACACCTTATGTACTTTGGCAACTAATATATACAAGTAGTAAATATCAAATAAATGGGATAATGAGATACCTTTCCCAACAGCTTCAGTAAGATCTTGACATGGTAATGAATTTCAGATACATAAACTCTGTTTGACTTTGTGTCTTAAACAAAAGCAAGAACATTTTCATTCATGTTCGCTCAATCTTTTAATTGTTCGCTATAGTCTGAAGACTGAGGAGCAAGGAGCACATATTTCTTTGACTTCAGCTAAAAATCGTGTTCTAACCAACTAAATAACTAGACAAGAGATACCAAAATATCATTGAAGTTCTTGTAAAAGATGAGAGTTAGCTCGATGCACTTATCTTTTAGTTGTCTTATATCCACAAGTTCAAATGTCAGAGGTTCTATACTAAAAATAGTTGAAGCAGAACTTCATACACGTGATGCATCTCAAGATAAACGATGATGAAACTGGAACAGATCAAAGAAAAAGATATTTCTTTTCCACCTGTTAATTTTACTTCGACTACGAAATGACAAGGAAAATGCAGCACATCATAATTAATTGAAGGAAAAATAAGCAGAAACACCTTTTCTATTAAGATATTTTAATAGCGGAATCTGAATGTGGAACCATTCTACATGAATGGGAGAAGTCCATAAGGATTTCTAACCGGAACATTATATATATGGCCCTCTCTAATCTAATAAATAGTGAGGTCAAATTGATACTTCCATTCAAGTTTTTTTACGTATTAATTCTTTATCCCCTCACCTACAAACGTTTTAAAAGTAATTCCTTATAGAACCTTTCTTAAACTCTAGTAGAATGAAGGTGAATCAGAATGTTGAGTTAATCATAGAATCTTGTCCCAACCAATAATACACCAGAGTGTTTTTTGGTGTTTTTCTTCTATTAGGATAACTGCGGCCTTGCAACCTAACATCCTTGTTTTCTTTCTAAAACATATTGGATTGCTGACCTCAACTTGTTCTGGACTGAAGAGTAGTCGTTGTGATTTCCACTCTCCTCTAGTAGTTCTTAACTTCTTATGATTGATATTCTAATTTATTATCCGTTTAACCAAAAATAAATGAATAAAGTGTTCCATACTTATATTAACCAAGTCTTGAATGCTCCAAAAGCCACAAAACCTTAAAAAGAATTCAAGAAGAAGTGATAGATACATATCCTACCTATATGAATACTGCCCAAGGCCAACTCAACAAATTAGATATTTGGAACCAAAAAAATTTCTACTGTGTAATTTACAAGGTGTTTCCTCTCTTCATAGAATGTGTCATATCCAGAATAGTTCTATTCCTCAACACCATAAGAAGTGCAGAGTCACCCTACCTCAACTAATACAAATATGTGGATATTTTTAAGCAGTCTACTTCATGTTCACTTTTCAGGCCCAAACCATGAAACTAACAATGACTTCCTTCTAAGCATAATTGTTTGCTTTCATTTGAATAAGGATTAAAGAACAAACAGTTCGTGTTTTCCTATTTTATTTTAATCTTTTTAAAAAATTCATCTTTCTTGGAAAGTGGTGGTTGGTGGAACCTCCACATAATAGTTTATACTAATTTACAACATATAGTATCCAGAATAAGAAAAATAATTAGTGCACAACTATTCCAACTACTAAAATACAAAGTCTGATCTCATGGCATCCATCATTATAGGTACAAATTGATTTCTTTAAAAGCAGAATCTAAAGATCCCTTTGGATCTTCCCATGATCATGATGTACTACATTCACCCAAAAACATAAACAAGCCAATAAAATAAATAAAAAATAAAGCATTATACATAAACAGACTCAAACTTGGCCTCCACTGGCCAAGTAAGCACTCTCAACTTTGAGACTGCACATCAAAACACCTCAATTTGGTCTCAATTGGCAACTAAACACTTCAACTCGTCCCCGTTGTGTCTCATGGACACCGACGATGACACGTCACATAAATTTGGTGGGAGTTGTTTAGATAATCATTTTATAAGTTGGAGTGTTCACTTACGAGACGAGTTGAGGTATCTAGATGTGCATACTGGTATTCCGTATTTAATTGCAAGCTGAGACCAAGTTTAATGTTTGTTCATTTATAATGACATAAAAAAAAGTGCTACTTAACACCAACCTCAGATTCCAGGTAACTTCCATTGGCACTAGGCCCACCAACATGTTCATGAGGTCTAATGACTAAAGAATGAAGATCTTCCAAAGACAAAGCTCTCTTCCTTTCTTGAACACAATCTTTAGTCCTATTCTGCATACTGAACAACACATTATGCCAAGTATTAACTCTTGAGCGACCCTTTTTAGGCAGCCCCACATTCATATCTCCCAAATCCTCTGCTGTAACACTTAGAATTTCTTCTGGTTCTGCCCCATCAAACACCCACATCAAGCAAGAGCAAAACCCTTTAGTAATTTCAGAATCACTATCTACACTAAAATTCATAGAACCTCTACTATCCATCCTCACCTCTAACCACACCTGTGTTGTACAACCCAAAACTCGATTTTCTTGAACCCTAGCTGACTCACATAATGGAGGGAGAATACTTGCATAGTGTAACAACCTTTTCACTCTATCAATTGGTTCTGATAAGGACCTAAATTCCAAAGATAAACTACGAACTTTGTCAACAACACTTAACCTCTCATCCAATGGAGCTTCTTCCATAATCAAGCAAGAAACTGATGACAACCCATGTCTTATATTTCTCGAACATCGCATAGAAGTGAAAAAGATTGGATTTTTACTACAAGATTGAGGATTTGGCTTGGTGGGTGTCGATGAAATCGTCAAGAAAGAAGATGGGTACTTCATAAAAGTGAAAAAGATTGGCTTTTTGGGACAGAATTGAGGATTTAACTTAGTGGGTGTACATGAAATCGTGAATGGGAAATTGAGATTAGAAGAAGAGTCCATGTTTGGTTAAAGATGAAGAAAATTGGAGAGAAAAAAAAGGGTAAAGAATTGTAATACAAGATTTTTGTGACAGTTAGAAGTTGGAGAATCAGAGATAAAAACGAGAAGAAGATCCTTCAACTGCGGGAGATTTCATTTCAGGTAGAAAAAGTATAAAAGAAAAAATGTAAAAAGAAAAATGATGAAGAAGAAGAGAAATAGGGTGCAATGGCATTTTATAGTTTTATAATCCCAAGGTGATTGGAGATTTCATTCCAAAAAAATAAAATATACAAAATATAAATAAGGCGCCAAAAGTGGAAATATATTTTTATGTGGCACTCTCCAATCTCATTTTTAAGTTTTTTAATTTCAATTTCTTGAGTTTTTTTAACTTCAATTTGGTATTATATTAGTAAAAGCTAATACTTATAATTGAGGTCTATTATTATAATCTGAACTTGAAATCAAGGAGTGAGATATAATAGCCTAATAGTTTTTGCTTGAAATTGAAAAAAAAACGTACTTCTTTGATTCATATAATATTTTGTAGCCATTTTTTTAAAAAAAAAATACATTTCGTAAATATTTAATGACATTATCAACATTTTATCTACTTGAATTTCATTTATTTGATAAAACATGCACAAGAAATGTACTTCTATATTTAAAACCTCATTTATTTTAATAATAAAGATAGTGAAAATCTTTTCATATATTTCTTAAAATTTTTGTTCAATCCAACTATAACACATAAGAGGGGATGGAACGGAGTTTTTAAAGTTGTTAAAATAATTTTCCAATCACAAAACTTCGAAAAGAAAAGATAAAAGATCTACGTATATCTTATATTTTGACTAAACTACTTGTTTTTTTTCCTAACTTTAACCAAATATTCCAAAAGTCTAGCACCTAAAAATTGAATAAAATAATTGAGAACACGTTACAATTTAGCAAGAAATCTTATTGCCAATGCAACACGTACAAAAAGCAAGTGAATATAACAATTGATGGACAAAATGACATTATACAATCCGTGCAAGCAAACACGATTGATTATTAGCAAAATTAACTTTGAATTCTCCAAGAATCTTACAAGATTTAGAAAGTGCTTTAAATTATTTGGTGCTTTTTTGGGGGAATTAATATGAACCAATAAAAAGAGTAACAAGTCTATATTGAGTTTGAGGAGTTTTCTTTTGCTTCAAAACAAAGCTAAGATTTGCAACTTATACTCTACATTCCTCTAGACACATCAATATATAGGTCATCAAATTAATTAGGCTTCTTATGTATTATTCCACATACACACATCACACATGATTCAAAATGTCAAGTTTGTGTCTGCAAAAGTAGAGGATCATAACAATGATAGCAACTTTGGATTTTTCTTAAGCAGAATTTCTCTCTTACTAGTCTTGTCTCGAAAAATGTCATTCAACCCTATAGATTTTTATAGGATTGTTTTGACAGATTACTCTTATTACGTTTATCAACTAGGGTTGTTCATGGTTATGGTTAACAATCAAATTAAATTGCAATTCGAGTTAAACAGATTTAAAAAATTGATATCTGATTTAGTTTGGTTAGGTTTGATTTCTAAATTTTGAAAATCGATACTATTTGGTTTGATTTTGATTTTACTAAAAAACGACCGCAAAAATAACCAAACCGAACCGAAAAGTTAGATATATGAATTTTATAATTATTTATATATTATTCATAAATAAATTAAAAATATTTTGTTAAATTTTAATTAACTTAAGGCTTTAACTTTACCATTTTTTCAAGTCTAACACTTTAGCCAAGGTATAACAATCTCAAATCCAAGTCCATCAAAATCTATTTTAGTCTTTACTTACTGTACTTCACATAAAATAGTCACACTTTATTCGTGTAATGATAACTCTAATATTGCTTAATTGCTTGACTGAACCGATATTAGTTTTTCTGTAGATTGTTCATGTACTTGGTATTAGTGTCTGTCGAGATACGTATATCCTCAAAAAAATTATTACTTTCAAGCCGAATAAACCAGAAAAACTGAACCAAATCGACAATAATCAAAATCAATGGTTATTTTTTTCGTCTAATTTGGTTTGATTTTAAAAATTTTAAAAATCAACTAAATTAATTTGGTTTTAATTTTAATTAATATCCTATCTAAACCAAACCACGAACACCCCTAGTCCCAACATCATCCATCCACTTATTTCAAACTATCTTCTTTAATATATGTAAAGAAAATACGGTACTCTATTAGTTGAGGCAAAAAATCTATGTTTAACATATCAACAAATTTAAATTAAGACCTTAAATCATGTTGCTCAAATAATAAATTAAAGAACTCTAGTATTGGAGAGTACCTTTAAAAAGTGATGATATAAGGCAACTCAAATAAACTGTAACGCATGTAAAGAATTCATATAATCAAAACATATCCTTTTTATTTGGAACTAATGTGTAGCTATTATGTGTTTTTTTTAAAACAAAAATAGATAAATTTCAATAGTATCACTAATCAAACAATACAGTAATTTATAGTTTTGACTAAATACAAAATATTGCCAACCCATAAATAAAACCTTCTTTATACCTTAACTGAATTATACTAAACTTTATTGAATTATACTAAACTTTATTATAAAAATTGAGTTTGGTCAAAGTAATGATATCTTTTCCCACTTAAAAAAGAAAGTATAGAATATCCCAAAATTGTTTTTGCCCTTCAATTCATCAAATCATATTCAAACTTTTTGATCTCTTTGGATATTGTGGAGATTACGTCATTGCATACAATTTCATGTGGACCCTCCAAACTATTTTTCTAACAAATAAAATATATATTGCACTAATAATACAAATTAGAGTTCTTACTTCATGCATCATCACATTCAGCTCCTCATATTATCAATCAAAGACATTGTTTATATCATGAGTCAATTCATCAAGAATAATGATAAATGGTCTCATATTATGTCCTAAAAAAATTGAATTCACAATTTTTAAAGTTGGAGGTAGGGGAATGGAAAATTAAAAAAGAATTAATGAATCTACTAAGACGAGCGTTACAATTATTAAAAAAACTTAAATTTTGGATGAGTGAAACAAATAAAAAACTTTCTAATTTATATTAACTATACTTGTCAAAAAAGAGCGGTTACAATTATTAAAAAAACTTAACTTTTGAATGAGTGAAACAAATAAAAAGCTTTCTAATTTATATTAACTATACTTTTCAAAAATTAGGTTTGATCGAGTCGAGTTTAGTTCTACATTTATAAGATTAGAAATATAATAAAAGGTTAAAATACTTAAGATTTGTAATTATGATTTTTGTGTTAGTAGGAGGAAAGTTTTATGATTTTTTCATATGGCTACATGACTTATGCCTGAAAATAAAAAAAAAATTACTAGAAAATTGAATTTTAAAAATAATTTATATCTTGTAATTTTCAAACCAATGAACTGATAGACAGATACACAAAATCTGATCTAATAAATCCACATTTTGTTAGATTTAACTTTTTAGCATGGAAACAAAATGTCCTATCAATGAATAAATTAATCTACTAATGTCAACAATCTCTTCTCTTTTTTTTTATAGATTTAGAGTCTATTTGGCTCAGCTTAAAAGCTGGTCAAACTGACTTAAAAACTGATTTTTGACTTATTTAGATGTTTGGCAATACTCAAAATAACTTATTTTAAGTTAAAAAAAACTTATTTTAAGTCAAAAGTTAAAAGTTGGGGTAGGAGTGCTTTTTTTTTTAGCTTATAAGTTGTTTTAAGTTGACCACATTTTTACTTTTTTGCCCTTAATATTTTTATACAATCTCCAAATTACCCACATAACCCTAACATCTCTTTCTTCCATTTTTCCCTTTTCACGTATGGATGATAGACAATTACTATTACTAATGAATGAAAATAAAATAAATCTTAAATCTTTCAAGTGATATATTCAAATTATATATTATTAAAATGTAAAATAAGTTGCACATATAACTTAAATAAAAATTTATATTCCTCTTATAAATAATTTGTGATAATAAAGAAATATGTGTATGATAGACAATTATTATTACCTATGGATGAAACTAAAATAAAATCTTAAATCGTTCTTTGATCTATTCAAATTATATATCTTTAAAATCTATAATTAGTTTATATTCCTCTTATAAATAATTTGTGATGAGAAAGAAATATGAGAATAATAGCAAAATATAATTATTTATGGCTGTAAAATATAAATTAATTAACTTTTATTATGTTAACAACTTTTAAGGGTATTTCAGACATTTTGATTTAAAAAGCTGTTTATCAGCACTTATTTGCCAAACACATCAACAACTTTTTTTTAACTTCAGCACTTTTATCCAAACGCATAACTGCTTATTTTAAAAATAAGTTTCAGCACTTTCAAAAGTACTTTTTTAAAGCTGCTTTTATTAAGCTCATCCAAACGGGCCCTTAACTTATCTCTTTAACAAAATCTTTGAATACCTCCCTTGAAATTTTAACTTACTATTACCTCATAAGATGCTATTTCCAAAAGATTCTCTGGCTCAAGCGCAATAAATTTCAATATAAAAAGGAAGGAGATGATGAGAAGTCCCCTATCCCAACTTTTTGTTGGGTTTAGCAAGTGTGAATGAGAAAAAAAAAGAATATGAAAAGTGAGGGAATTACTTTGGAGGAAAATGAAAAGTCATTTGCAAAGTGCAAATGAAAAGTCATTTCTCCCATATCGACAAAAGAAAGGGAAATTGTTGTCCTTGTATAAGGAAACACTTCCATTACTTCTTAAAGAGCTAAGAAGAAGATGCCCCCTCACGCCGTCGTCGTCGCTCGGCTTCGGATTTGGTGTGATTGATTGATAAATTTTTTGGACAAAATTATATAATCAATCTTTGTTAAATCAAATAAATCTTGTTAATGGTAACATTTCGAAAAGTTGTTACTTTCCAAAAAGTCATTATTTTCCTAACAGACATAATTTTCTGAAAAGTTGTTATTTTTTCCAAAAGATACAACTTTCTGGATAAAACGGGTCTGAACAGATTTCACTGAACAGACACGTTCCTTGCTGAAAATGGCTATAAAAGGAAGTCAATTTTTGATTTTTCAAACGCTGAAAATTTTTCCTTCTCTGCATTTATTTTTCTCTCAAATAAAATCAAAGTATCGATTGACTGAGTCTGTGTGACTTGTTGTTGTTCTGAAGTTCGCTGAAGTTAAAGAAATTTGAGGTAACAGGTTTAATCCGTTTTATCTTGGAAGAAATTAATCAATAACCTTGGGTACAGTGAGAGGATTAAATTTCTTAAGGACACACAGTAGTTTCTGTGGACTTGGACTACTTCTTGTATTTTATGTATTTTCTGTTTCTGTTTATTAACCTTATAAATTTGAGGTTACTATAAGAATAACAATCTTAAGAAATTTATCAGTTTTTGTATTTGAGGTTTCTGGAGATTAAAACCTTTATGGTTTTCTACTCTGCTTGAATTTTTAAAATTCATTCGATTAACGATTAAAAGAACATAAAAACTTTATCGTTAAATCAGAAACAATTTGTGTAAATATTTGTTCTTTACTGTTAGTATTTCAAATACTTGACTTATCTGCCATTTGTGACAAAAAAAAAATGACTAATTCAAGTCAAACAAATGCTGGAATAGTAAGTGCTGCAACAATATCGGTTGCACATAATCGTTCAAATGCTGCCTTAGCGCCGGCTGAAGAACCTGCAAAGTTTTCTGGAGTCGACTTTAAGAGATGGCAGCAAAAGATGTTCTTATATCTCACTACGTTGAGTCTGCAGAAGTTCGTTAATGAGAATGTTCCTGTGATGTCAGATGAAACTCCGGTTGATGAACGATTCTTGGTAACAGAAGCATGAACACACTCAGATTTTTTGTGTAAAAATTATATTTTGAGTGGTCTGCAAGATGATCTATACAATGTGTACAGCAATGTAAAACATCAAAAGAACTATGGGATGCTTTAGAAAAGAAGTACAAAACAGAAGATGCCGGAATGAAGAAATTCATTGTGGCAAAATTTCTGGACTATAAGATGATAGACAGTAAGACTGTCGTCACCCAAGTTCAATAATTGCAGGTCATAATCCATGATCTCCTTGCTCAAGGTATAAATTTATTTAATGTCTATGTTAGAAATATTAAGTTTTCCCTTAATACTCACATAATCTTTAATGTAGGATTGATTGTGAATGATGCTTTTCAAGTGGCTGCAATTATTGAAAAGTTACCTCCATTATGGAAGGACTTCAAAAATTACTTGAAACACAAACGCAATGAGATGACTGTTGAAGATCTCATAGTAAGGTTGAGAATCGAAGAGGATAATAAGGCTGCAGAAAAGAGGTCACGTGGTAATTCAGCAATATCTGAAGTAAATTTTGTTGAAGAAGATCCCACAAAATTAAAGAAAAGAAAGAAAGCATTTGGTCCAAAAAGCAATCCTCCTAAGAAGAAATTCAATGGAAACTGCTTTAACTGTGGTAAACATGGTCATAAGGCTAACGAATGTCGGGGTCCAAAGAAGGACAAGAAAAAGAAGGATCAAGCAAATTTGGCTGAATCCAAAGGAGAAATGGACGATCTCTGTGCAATGCTTTCAGAATGTAACTTGGTTGGAAATCCAAGAGAATGGTGGATAGATTCTGGTGCCTCATGTCATGTTTGTGCCAACAAAGAATTATTTTCATCATATACTCCAGCACTTACAGATGAAAAATTATTTATGGCAAACTCCGATGTTGCAAAGGTGGAAGGAACTGGCAAAGTCCTATTAAAGATGACATCAGGCAAGGTGGTGACTTTGAATAGGGTCTCATATGTTCCAAAATTGAGAAAGAATTTAGTTTCAATTCCAGTTCTGACCAAGAATGGATTTAAATGTGTATTTGTTTCTGATAAAGTAGTAGTAAGCAAAAATGATATGTATGTAGGAAAAGGCTACCTTAGTGATGGTCTTTTCAAACTCAATGTAATTGCAGTTGATATGAATAAAGACTTTGCTTCTTCTTACTTGCTTGAGTCTAAATGTTTATGACATGAACGTTTGGGATACGTTAATAACAAAACCTTGTGAAAACTGATTAACTTAAATATTTTGCAAAAATTTGAGGGCAATAAATCAAAATGTCAAATTTGTGTTGAATCTAAGTAAGCTAAGCATTCTTATAAATCTGTTGAAAGGAATTCAAATCCTTTAGAATTGATTCACACTGATGTTTGTGACATGAAGTCAACACCATCACGTGGTGGAAAAAAGTATTTCATAACTTTTATTAACGATTGCACTAGATATTGTTATGTATATTTGCTAATTTGCAAGGATGAAACAATAGATGCATTTAGGCAATACAAAACTGAAGTTGAAAATCAGTTAGATAAAAAGATCAAAATGATCAGAAGTGATAGAGGTGGAGAATATGAATCTCCATTTGCAGAAATATGTTTAGAAAATGGAATAATCCATCAAACTACTGCTCCCTACACTCCTCAGTCTAATGGAATTGCAGAAAGGAAAAATCGAACTTTAAAAGAAATGATGAATGCATTACTTATAAGTTCAGGTTTACCACAGAACTTGTGGGGGGAAGCTATCCTTACAGCAAATCAAATACTTAACAGAGTGTCTCACTCAAAGACAAATGTAATTCCATATGAGAAATGGAAAGGTAGAAAATCCAATTTGAAATATTTCAAAGTGTGGGGGTGTCTAGCCAAAGTCCAAGTTCATATACCTTAGAGGGTAAAAATAGGACCTAAGACTGTGGATTGTGTATTCATTGGATATGCCACAAACAGTAAGGCATGTCGATTTTTGGTCCATAAGTTCGAACATCCGGATATTCATGATAATACGGTAATGGAATCAGATAGTGCTGAATTTTTTGAACATATCTATCTGTATAAAACTAGACTTGAGTCATCTAGTGGGGGATCTAAACAACCCAGAGAAAAACCAAAAGAGAATGAACAAAATGAAGAAAGTCTAAGACGCAGTAAACGTTAAAAGACATCTACTTCATTTGGATAAGATTTTGTAACATTTCTTCTTGAAAGTGAGCCTCAAACATTCAAGAAGCAATGTTGTCTAGCGACTCAACCTCTTGGAAGGAGGCTGTTAATAGTGAAATTGAATCAATCTTAAGCAATCATACTTGGGAGTTGGTTGATCTTGGTCCAGGGAACAAACCCTTGGGTTCAAAATGGATCTTTAAAAGGAAGATGAAAGACGATGGAACTATTGACAAATATAAAGCAAGATTTGTTGTCAAAGGTTTTAGACAAAAAGAAGGTCTTGATTATTTTGACACATACTCGCCAGTGACTAGGATTACATCAATTCGGATGTTAATTGCACTAGCTGCAGTATACGGACTTGAAATTCATCAAATGGATGTGAAAACAGCCTTCTTAAATGGAGAGCTTGAAGAGAAAATTTACATAGAACAGCCTGAGGGTTTTGTAGTTCCTGGTAAAGAAAAGAAAGTGTGCAAACTTATTAAGTCAATTTATGGACTAAAACAAGCACCAAAATAATGGCATGCAAAGTTTGATCAAACCATGTTGTCAAATGGATTTAAGATCAATGAATGTGATAAATGTGTTTTCATTAAAGATACTCCAAATCAGGAAGTTATTTTACGCCTATATGTAGATGACATGCTTATAATGAACAAAAACATTGCTAATATAAAAGCTACAAAGCGTATGCTCGCTAGTAAGTTTGATATGAAAGATTTAGGAGTTGCTGATGTGATATTAGGAATTAAAATTCTTAAAACTCCTAACGGTCTAGCATTGTCTCAAACTCATTATATTCAAAAGATACTTGAAAAATTTAATTTTTTGAATTTTAAAAGGGCAAGGACTCCGATTGATGTAAACCTTCATCTTGCAAAGAATAAAGGTGAAAGCCAGTCTCAATTGGACTATGCTAGCGTATTGGGAAGCTTAATGTATGTCATGAATTGTACACGACCAGACATAGCTTGCGCTATCAGTAAACTGAGTCGATACACAAGTAATCCTAATCAAAATCATTGGTTGGCAATGAAGAGAGTTTTGGGATACTTAGATGACACTCAAAACTATGTTTTACATTCCAACAAATATCCAGCCGTTCTTGAAGGATATAGTGATGCAAATTGGATTAATGTGTCAACTGAAACAAAATCCACAAGTGGATACGTTTTTACTATTGGTGGAGGAGCAATATCTTGGAAATCATCCAAACAAACATGTATAGCTCGCTCTACAATGGAGTCTGAATTCATTGCTTTAGACAAGGCAGGTGAAGAAGCTGAATGGCTCCGAAATTTCTTAGAAGATATTCCATTTTGGCACAAACCAATGGCCCCTATATGCATACATTGTGATAGTCAAGCTGCAATAGGAATGGCCGGAAGCATTATGTATAACGGCAAGTCTCGTCACATAAGACGAAGACATAACTCTGTGAGACAACTACTCTCTAGTGGAATTATCACAATTGACTATGTGAAGTCAAAAGATATGTGTCAGATCCACTTACAAAAGGCCTAAATAGAGAGGGAGTTGAGAAATCATCGACGGGAATGGGACTATGGCCGAGAACAAGTCATCGTGGCGGTAACTCTACCTTGAAGACTGGAGATCCCAAGATCTAGGTTCAAGGATATAAAACAAAGTCATTGATGACGGTTCAACATTGTCAAGAAAAAAAAATTATTATTATTATTTTATGGTCGATTCTCATGATGAGACAATGTTTAGTAACCAGGATAAACACATAAGGACTTTTTAATGGTTTCTAAGTTTGATACAGGGAATATCAAATGGTGTATCTATGGGATAACACATTTAGAAATCACCTATGTAAGTGTAAAGTGTAAGCCGCTTCAAGGAGAATCCGGTAAGGCCAGTTCTTTAAGCACTTACTATCCAAGATGTATTCATGGTTGAAACGAACAAAACAATGAGAACTAAGAACAGTTCAAGGGTTGATTGTATGACATATGTTGTCTAGGTATACACCAAAGCTCGACGGTTCAAAGATATCAAATCTACCGATTAACCGAGTATATCCGATATATGTTCACTACGAAAAGCTTAAAGGGAAACCTACTTATCTAGATGCAATTAACCTTTACCTACAAGACACACTAGTTTTTCCATGCATATGTTTTAATAATAGCCTTCCCCATTCATGTGGGGGATTGTTAGGGTTTAGCAAGTGTGAATGGGAAAAGAAAAGAGAGAATATGAAAAGTGGGGGAATTACTTTGGAGGGAAAATGAAAAGTCATTTGCAAAGTGCAAATGAAAAGTCATTTCTCCCATATCGGCAAATGAAAGGGAAATTGTTGTCCTTGTATAAGGAAACACTTCCATTACTTCTTAAAGAGCTAAGAAGAAGATGCCCCCTCGAGCCGTCGTCGCTCGGCTTCGGCTTCGGATTCGGCAAATGATGTGATTGATTGATAAATTTTTTGGACAAAATTTATTTAATCAATCTTTGTTAAATCAAATAAATCCTGTTAACGGTAACATTCCGAAAAGTTGTTACTCTTTCCGAAAAGTCGTTATTTTCCAAAAAGTCGTTATTTTTCTAACAGACAATTTTCTGAAAAGTTGTTATTTTTTCCAAAAGACACAAGTTTCTAGATAAAACGGGTCTGAACAGATTTCACTGAACAGACACGTTCCGTGCTGAAAATGGCTATAAAAGGAAGTCAATTTTTGATTTTTCATACACTAAAAATTTTTCCTTCTCTGCATTTATTTTTCTCTCAAATAAAATCAAAGTATCGATCGATTGAGTCTGTGTGACTTGCTGTTGTTCTGAAGTTAAAAAAAATTTGAGATACCACTATTTCTTTAACAGGTTTAATCCATTTTATCTTGGTAAAAATTAATTCATAATCTTGGGTACAGTGAGGGGATTAAATTTTTCAAAGACACAGTAATTTTTGTGAACTCAAATTATTTCTTGTATTTTATGTATTTTTTGTTCTATCTTATTTCTATTTCTGTTTATTAACCATATAAATTATAACACTTTTAATGATATGATAAGTTAACAAGAATGATAAGACACAGGATAGTGGTATTTCATTTCATCAGTAAAGGATTCAACAGAAGTTGAACAAAAGATGAATATACAATGTGGTTGATGTATAACATCCCTTGTTGCATTCAACATTATGTGCAGTTCAACACAAACAATGCACATCCGTGAGCGTTTACTGGCATAGATATCGAGTCCTTTATGGCTCCAAGATTTGCGCCACTCCACACTTCTCTGCCTGAGCACTTTGAACTTGTAGCATGAATTGCGTTCGTTATGTCTGATAGCTTCACTGACATTTTTGTCACCTTGTTGTTCAAATTGAAGAAAGCCAAGTAGATCTCTCCTGAAAATGTATCAAACAGCGTACTGATATCAGATCGCAATAATCTAACAAGGGTTAAAGTCCGCGCACCAACAGTATGCTGAAGTCTTTTTACATGTAACTATTCATAGCGAGTCTAATACGGTTAACTGAGAAATAGCCTGCTATCATTGGTTCAACTGCACAGATAATGTAAAAACTCTTCATATTGTCTTAACTATTCATAGCAAGCCCAATATGGTAACCTGAGAAATAGCTTGCTATTACTGGTTCAACTGCACAGATAATGTAAATTCAACTTAAAACCATCTAATAATTGATCTGCAAACTGTACTCGCAGGCGCTGATGTGCTTACTGCATATATGCAATGATCTATAATACATGTAGGATTACAGTGGACTCACTTAGCTTCCATTTTATAGTTTTAGGAATTGCTCAATGCCAAGGAACCACATACCGTAGACCAAATTTCTAGACAATTAGCTCGTATCTTTATAACGGACGACAGTGGTCTTATTTCAAATTTTCTTACTCCCTCGGTGCCTGTTATTTCAATCTTAGATATTTGTGTAAGTTACAAGCATTAAAGCTTACTTGCATCTCCTTAACTTTAGGCTAATTACTGTAAACTTCCTTAACTATATTCCTTCATTCAGACTCGCAAAAACTTACAAAAAGCATGTATATATTTCACTATCATCCATTAAAGACATTCCTCTTTAGAGTTAGTGATATCTGTTGTCTCTCTATGGAATAAACTTTTCATTTGAGAAACCATACCTCTCCTTCCAGTAGCAAGCCAGGACCTAATTCCACCAGAAGAAGCTGCAAGAAAAAAGAATCAGTACATAGTGTTAGGTATCAATATCTAGTTTAACAAAAATCAGTGCAGTGTAGGCAAGTTTTCCAAATTAAAAAAAATAACCTCTGACAAAATCCATGATAGCACAAAGACCGGAATAACTATTCATGAGGGTTCCATTGTAGTTCTCCCACATCTGTTATGCAAAAATCAGCAGCAAATTTAGATGAAACTACAAGAGTCTTCATTTATTCAAAGAAAGCACAGAACTACTTGTGGCATGAACTGCTGCGAATAGAATAGGCCATACTTCTCAAAATTCAAACTGAATTACCTGGTTGGCATGTGATCTGCACCGTGAAAATGAACCTCTGCTGATCTCATTAGCTTCAAGCTTTCTATTTGAAGATGCACCAAAACAAAGTTCTGTTCTCTCTGTTACGAATAAGTGAAGTCTCCCGAGATTTTGGTGCTGATATACCGTCTCCCCTTCTCTGCATGAAGAACAACTTTATCATGAGCCAGGAAGATCAACAAATATAGCATGAGAAAAATCACTATTGAATTCGATATATCAGAGGAAGTTGAAGATATTTACGATGCTGAAAGTGCTTCTCTCTTGTTTAGACAAAAAGGTGCCTGGCGTTTATTTGAGTTCTCTTCCCAGCACACTTTCTCTACACTGTCAAGAACTTTAGTAGACCAGCCATTTGCCTTTACATCTTTGCAGCTCCTTAGAGCCAAAACTCGCGTCTCCAACACATTTAGTTTTTCTTTATCCTCAGTATGGTTACTCAAGCTATGTTTTCCGGATGAACTTAAGGAGCCTTTCACGTAATGAAACTGCATTTGAAAATATTGGCTTAGGATTGAACTGTATGCCTAAGTGAATCCAAAAGATGAGTCAATTTAAATTTATTCACATGCCTCCATGTTGTTAGAGCTAAACCAGTTAATCTCCAACACAGTAGGATTTGTAAGAAGACTGAATGTAGAAGCATCAAGCTTTCTCATATCTCCACCAAAGATGAGAGGGGACCTGACCATGGACCATAGAGTCACCTGCCAAAAGATCCATAGAATACAAATAGATCACTTGAGCTGTGTCATATTTGCAGAGCCAGAATCACTGCAGAAAAATTACCTGAGTACGTTGCTCATCCAGATTAAGCCTGCAATATCTGTGTGGGCCTTCATTTGAACCTGCACCAAAACGGAGTATAATATTTCGTGCTGGATTTTCCTCCTTGTTTTGCCCAAGAGGAGAACATAATTCTGCGTCGGAGGAGAATCATAGTAACCAAATTTGGTTGATGTTAAATCCTAACCAAGTGGGCTAAGCACAAGAAATTGTAGATGTTTGCAATATGATGAACTTTTTTCTGTTTAACATTTAACTTAAGTCGCAATAAATCTCTCTAATTTAAAGATCCAGGATCAATAATTTGCATTTATCTCCTTAAGTTGTAAAAGACAGAAATAGTCTCTGATGAGAATGAATATGCATCAAACAAGTATGTATCTTTGGCAAACTTATACAAAATCCTTTCTGAAATAGAATATTATTTTATAGTTTAACAAACATAGAACAAAAACAATCCATCACCTGCTTCTGTTAACCATCCAAGTGGTAGCATATCTAAGTCAGGCCACGACTTCCCCTTCAGGCCCTTGACTCCTACTAAGTTAGCAGCAGTGAAGTCCCTGGCACAAGGGTAAGGAGAAACCTATGTCAACAGCTAAATAACAAAATGGAGTCACGGACAAAGAACAAACCAGAAAATAAAATTTGAGCTGAAACATAATCTGATTGTTAGAACAGTGACCATACTGCTTAACTTAGAAGCTCAAGGAACTTCCGTCAAATATATGACTTATCTACGAGATAGATGAGCAATCACAATACACAATGTGAAAATATAATTTTGGCAGCAAGCTTAGAAAAAACGAGAAAATCCTGACATTATTAGAACAGGTATCATTATTTACCTCGCAACGTTGAAATGAGCAGCGACATCTTCCCAAGTATCCCAGTCATCCCCAGTTACTCGATACATATTGACCAATCCACTAACTTCCTTCGCTATGATTGGTTTTGCATTAGTTCCAGGGGACAAGGAATATATGATAGGTCGGCTAAGCTCATTCAATACCTACAGATAAGTACATTGTTATCACATTTCTCACTTGCCATTGTTGGATGAAGTATGGATCCAAACACAAATCTCAGCTATTATGTCTACTTGTTTGTCCTTTCAGAAAGTAAAATCGTGTCATATCACAAATAAAAGGGGCACGATGCAGTGGGTTAAGCAGAAGAGAGTTAACAACCTCACCTCTGAAACTACGATTATCTCATCTAAATCCAAGTCATCACCGAATACACAGTCAAGTTTCACTGAATAAGAAAAAACAGAAAATTCATTTTAAGATGAAGCACAAAAAATTCAACAGTTAAAAGTGATTTGGGATTTCTAGCTTGGACGATTCAGACAAGGATTAGTCCTGCTTTTTATAGCAGTTTTCCTAGAAAGCAGAATCATTGGGTTTAGACATTAAAGTTAATCTCCCATGTTATGATTTCACATGAAAATCAGACTTTTGAACGCATCAAATCATCATAACCAATGGAATATATCTCCCAATAATTGTCTTTAGTAACAAATATGTCTTACCAAAATCAACACCCCAATCAGCATATTGTTGATAGAGTGACCTAAGGAATGCTCTTCCAGCTCCCAACTTGGTATTCACACTCATGAAACCATTTTTCATCCATGCACAAGTCCTCTCCTTAATTCCAATATCTTGTGCACGCCATTGTCGACCAGCCTCCTCATAAGCTTTGCCCTGTTGGATGTATCACCAACAAGTCAAACATTTGTCATAGCTACTACTATGTATAAGAGCTTATAAGATGAACTTTATCAACGTACGTCAACACACTTAGATAAAATGGGCATGAACTTGCCCAAGAAGCTGCATTTCCAGTCTAATGAAATTGGACTGGATATACCAATATTTACATCTATAAATGAAAGCAGAAAGTTGAGTTGGTTCTGGATAAAGAACAATACCGTAGTGCTATCCAGTACGAGAGTGTTAGCATTGAATGCTTGTAGACTTAAACCTCTCATTACATGAATCCCAAATTTCAGTCCCATGCTATGAACCTTCCCTGCAACTTCAGAAAACCCTTTTCCACCTTGAGAGGATGGCCATCTTCCAGGGTCTGGAACCATCCTTCCCCACTCATCAAAGACATCAAAACCATAAGAATCAGTATAAGCACCTATTGTTTTCTTCCTATACCAAAGGAAGTCCACGACAACATACTGCACAGAATCCAAAAGTTGATAGTTTAGAGATGAAAGCAAAAACATGTCAGAATTGTAAAAGAATCTAAATTCTACGGATTTCTAATTTTAGGGAGTGTCTAGTATGATGAAATCCATTTCTATGGAAAATGATTTCTAGTGTTTGATGGTGAACGGGAAATAATTTTCGAAAATAATTATGTATTAGACTTTAGAGATTCATAATAATATTAGCAAACTACAAAACTTGTTTTGATTAAACTTTTGATTACTCAAAATTAATAATATAAAGTTACAGTTATAAGGAAACTACTTATGTCCATAAGTGAGGAAATTCAAATTTCCCCCTTTTGATTACTTATGTTTTTTTGTGAAACTATACCTCATAACCATGAGGTTTTAATCGTTGTGCTACAAGTTCTGCATTCTGAAGAAACTCTTCCTCGGTGATGGTCCAACAAAATGAGTCATAGGAGTTCCAACCCCTAGGTGGCAAGCTGGCTTGTCCAATATCGCCCCGAGATTTAGTTTCTGAGGTTTCCCTGAGGTTATGACCCGAATAATACTCAAATATATCACACTTTGATCATAAAATAGAAATATCTTCAACAATACATAGCAATTCATTATCTAAGAGAAAACATTTGAAACTCAACAATGGCCCAACTCTTTAAGCCGAAAACTTCTTCTACCACCCCAGCTCGACCCTAAGGCCACTAAAGCAATGGACATATATATGCTCCGTAACTGTCAACTACAAACAAAATAAAATATTAAGACTTCTCTATAAAATTTGGCTTTAGGTCCCCAATCTTGTTGAGACGGTCTGAACTCTCTGACAGTCTAACAGATGCCGCCATGGTGATAAATAACAGTACTACTCAAAAGATTAGAACTTGCACACTTTAATCAAAGAAGCAAATGAATCCAGGCCAAAATTCATCAGAATTTTTTAATTTTATCAAAAAGAAATGTGGGTTTTCTTTCAGGGGATCAGAAGTTATAACAAACGATTTTCCAGAAAATAAGTACCAGAAACTACCATAGAGAAGTTCCAAGAAAACCATTTCAATGAAGACACTTGTAGAGCTGTAAATAGTGGAAAAGATTGAAACTTGCATCAAGTAAGCAAATCTTAGCTAATAAACATCAAGCTCACATGCATCTAACAACCAAAAGCAAAGAAACTAAACTAATTCTGAAATTGTATGAAGTGGGTGTCTCTCAAATTTATCATTAAGCTAGAAAATAAAGAGCAGAAACTACCATAGAGAAGTTCCAAGAAAACCATTTCAATGAAGACACTTGTAGAGCAGTAAATAGTGGAAAAGATTGGAACTTGCATCAAATAAGCAAATCTTGGCTAATAAACATCAAGCTCACATGCATCATAACAACCAAAAAAAGCAAAGAAACTAAGCTAATTCTGAAATTCCATGAAATGGGTATCTCTCAAATTTATCATTTAGCTACAAAACAAACAGCATAAACTACAACATCAAAGCTTAAAGAGTATACCAGTGAAGAAAAAGAGTAGTGAAAATGATGAAAATATAAGTTTTCAAGATCATCCCTTTTTCAGAATAGTAATCTTTACTGCTAACAAGAGGTACAAAATTGTGAGATTTTGAGTTTAGGTGTTTGAATATGATAGCAAAATTGAATGAAAAAAAGGGTTAGTTGAGGTGTAAAAAAGAGTGTGATTGTGAAGACATAATCACCGGATGCTATTTCGGAGGAAATGGGCAAGTGTCACCTCACAAAGCTATTTTTTCTGTTATGCCTTCAGGACCATGAGGTGGAGTACCAATGACACAATCAAATTTAATGTGTCATATACACTGATATACATAATTACAAGCATTTTTTAGGTCTTTTATTAGTTTAAAATTAGCTTCAATCTTCCTCAAATATTGTACCATGTATATAGTCTAAACCAGGTGGTTCCATGAAAAAAAAAGGAAGAAAACTGAAATATGTTTTTTATTTTATTTTTCATCCTAATTTTAGTTTTTGGTGATCAAAGATGAAATATGTTGATTTTTGGAAAAGGATGCATCTGAAATTAGGATGAAAATATCCAAATTCTCCTAAAAATTTGCTAAAAGTTTGTTGACAAATATACGTGTGTAATAGTCTTGAGATCGTATTTAAAGTTTGATTAGCAACTTAAAAAGTAATTAATTTTTAATTTCTTCCTTTAATTCATTGTGTAAGGTCTATAATAGAAATGGGAAAGCTTTCTTTCCTATAAGAATTTATTTTAAAATGTTCAAAGACTTAAATCTTATACATCCTATTAAAAATAAATAAAACTTATCCATTTCACTATCATCATTCATAATTATTTAGTCTTTGTGCTTTGTTTGGTTCAATACAAATAGAATAAAACTGATATGATTTAAAATATACCTTGGACTTTTAAATTAAATAAATTTGTGTGTCAAATTTTAGCTTTGAGAAGGTTGTAAGGGATCGTTTAGTATAAAGATCAATAGTGCAGGGATTAGTAATGTGGAGATTGATAATGGTTGGTTTAGTAATATTTTTATCAAATATTTGATTCGTTGCTTCGTACCTAAGTATGTGCAAAGTTTAAAACTCTACAAGAAAATTACTTTTCAACTATACCCTTGAGTTATTATGAGATTTTATATTTCATATAATTTGATCAAGGTAGATAATTGACAAATAATATTATTTTTTATAGCACATTAACTAGCTAGGAGATGGAAATTTTATCACTAACGTTCACTGTTTTCTCACTTAAATTACTTAAGAGTAAATAATTGTCATCTTAATAAATTAATTTTAATATCTCAAAAGGTCACACAACTATAAGAATACATTAGGAACAAGTTATTGAACATCATACATCAATAAAATCATTCAATTTAGGACATTTATCATAAGAAATCGCTCTTTATCATAAAATTAAAAAAATAGCAAAATAAATTAAACTATTTGTCTACTCAAAATGTTTTTAAATAGCAAAAATAGCTCTTATATTCATACATCAACATTAGCATACTAGTTCAATTATAATATTTTATATTAATAATTATTAGATTACATAACTCATATTTTAGCTACAAATAATTCTATTTAAATAATAAGGTTTGTAAGTTAATCGATTTAAATAAATTTATTATTACGAATATATAAAGCCAAGAAAATAAATAAATGAAGGGAAAAGACTCAAATATGCCATTAAACTTTTAGAAAAGGTTCATTTATGTCATTAGTTAAAGGTTTGTCTCACGTATGCCATTACTGTTAAAGAAAAGACTCATTCATGCCATTATTTTTTAACAGTGATTTTGCGAAATCATTTTTGACACATGGCCAATTATATTTGGTCACGTCATCAATTTTTTTAATAAAAAAATAAAAAATTTAATTCAATCTTTTTTAGAATTTTGTTTTTTTATTATTTAAAAATTGACACGTGTCCAATTGTAATTCGGCCACGTCATCAATGTTTTTAATAAAAAAATGTCAAAAAAATAAATTCATTCTTTTTCATCAAAAAATTGATGACGTTGCCGAATTACAATTGGACACGTGTCAAAAATAATTTTGCAAAACCACTGTTAAAAAATAATGGCATGAATGAACTTTTTCTTGAACGGTAATGGCATAGATGAACAAAACTTTTAACTGATGACATAATTGAGCCTTTTCTGAAAGTTCGCTGACATATTTGAGTTTTTTCCCATAAATGAAAGAATTTGAAGAGGCATAACACAAGGATTATTTCCCCTAATACTCTCTAACAAACAGCCCCTAAAAGGCTTTCACATATAATTTTGTTATTTTACTTGTTTATTTAATATGCATACTTTTTTTAAAAAAAAAATGTTCATTGAGTTAAAAGAATGTAAGTATAATCTAACTAGTGCATCTCAGGTAAAATTTATTCACATCATGTGTTTATACCAAGTTAATATATGTATATCATGTGTTTAAATTTTTCCCTTGCATCTCCTATAAGCCTTTAAAATAGAGAGATCTACGTTTTCACGAGATGACGCAAGCAGATACGCAGATAGGTCCCTCAGTAGAACATTTTATATATATCATTTACTTTGTTCTTTCTTTACTATCGTAGAGAACCTAATAAATTCAGAAGCCTACTACTTTGGATCACTCAAATTATCAATTTTCTTGGCCTAAGCCATTGACATAAGTTGTTCTACGCGTTGAATTTGTCATTGGGGCATAAGTTGTTCTACGCGTTGAATTTGTCATCGTAACATAATTTATTCCGTCAATTTCATATTGTATCTCTATTGGGGTTTGGGGGGCAACAGTTTTGCTTCATTTTGAGGTTTTTAGTTCTAATTCAAATCTAAGATCAAAATAAGACCCTCATTTCACTAATTCTAGCTTCGATAGATCGTAAATTATGTCAAATACCTAACTCCTAAGTAATTAAAACTTTAGATGTCTACAAAGGAAAAAGTCCAACATTAAAGTTTATTTTTTATGTTATTAAACTCATCTTATGTTGATGATATTTTATTTCACCATCGGTACAATAACTAGTCTATAAATAAAGCTCTAATGTATGCACATTGATTACAAGCATGAACATACCTAAAATGAAAAATAATGACATATCACTCTGATTACTTGATGGCAATAAAGGACCCGTTTGGATGGGCTTAATAAAAGCAGCTTTAAAAAAGTACTTTTGAAAGTGCTGAAACTTATTTTTAAAATAAGCAGTTATGTGTTTGGATAAAGTGCTGAAGTTGCTATGCCAAACGTGAAAAGGGAAAAATGGAAGAAAGAAATGTTAGGGTTATGTGGGTAATTTGGAGATTGTATAAAAATATTAAGGGCAAAAAGATAAAAATGTGGTCAACTTAAAACAGCTTATAAGCTAATAAAAAAAAGCACCCCTATCCCAGCTTTTAACTTTTGGCTTAAAATAAGTTTTTTTTAACTTAAAATAAGTTATTTTGAGTATTGTCAAACAGTTAAATAAGTCAAAAATCAGCTTTTAAGTCAGTTTGACCAGCTTTTAAGCTGAGCCAAACAGGCTCAAACACTAGATTGGGTAGTACTGAAAAGGCTACACCTATTAATGCATGGGATTTGACAAAAAATCAAATGGTAGAAACAACTTACGAAGATTCGTATCGAATAAAGCTCCATTCGAACGATAGCGCAACAATTTAATTTACATGTGATATTGATAGTTTTGAAGCTAACCTTATTATTATAATATCATGAAAAAAATACATAATTACATAAACATTTCTGATCTTATTTACTTATTCTCTTTATAGTTTGAAAATATTACATACATATCTTACTAATTAATAATTTTATATAAAATTTCAAGTTAGATATACTTAAATACATGCATTTTTGCTATTAGAAATGCATACTCATAGAAAGAGAGACGAGCGAAATTGGAGGGAGGCGAGAAAAAAATCAATATGTATCTCGGATACATGTGAATCACATTAAATACATGTATATGAAATACCAGATATGTTTATAGAACAAATGGAGAGAGGCAGACGAGGGAGGGAGATAGACTAACAAGAAAGTCAGAAACATGTAAATTCACTTGAATACAGTATATTTAGAACAACAAACTATACTTAAACTTGATCATATGTATCGACACGTATCTAGACACGTCAAAATTTGATAAAACTTGTAACGTTATAAAATAAAATATATCTAAGTAATTAACTCAAAAACTAGTAAGATTTCCGTAAATTTCTTTATATAAAATCTCTTCTTAAAGTACCTTTTGGGCCATTCACACTTTTGTCTCTATTTTTGTTGATCTTTAATTTTTGTCACCTAAGATAAAATTAAGTTTTCATAGAGCATAAATTTATGTTTTCGTGCTAAACATAAGTTCAATTTTAAGGGGTAAAAATGATAATCAACGCTATAAAAGACCAAAAGTCAATAATCGATTCATCTAAAAGAAAAACGTATATGGTATATAATTAAATGATATATTTCCCAAGTTATGCAAATATAGTTGTGGACTAGAGTGTTACAAGTCTTATCTCAAAAAATTGAGTACAAATTTTACTTAAATTTCTATTATACAGAAGAGTCAAGTTGAGGACGATCAAGGGCAATTTTATCATTTCACAAATATTTTTGAATAACAATACAATTCAATATTTTTTCTTAAATTAAATATGTATCCTAATGATATGACATTTAATTTGGATTCACATTTTCTATAGATTTTCTTTTGTGTGTGAAATTTTCATTAAACCAAAAATATTAAACAATGGCATTTGAGTAAATTTATATTATTTAAGGGTGAAATAATAATTGTATAATTAATGACCAAAATGAAAATCTAGAAGAATCCATACATGTCTTTACTTTTAAAATTGACCCATAAAGATATTTTTATAATTGTGTTAAAATGAAGAGTTTCTAACTTTCTATTAATTAACTTTTTACAAACAATAATAAATGCTAAACTTATTTTGACATGTTTTTAAAAGAAAAATTTGAACTAATTTAAAATAAAATGTGTTTGAATAGTTAATACTTTTGTTCCTAAAAATACTTTAAAGAATTATTGCGTAAACATATTTTTAATATTTGTTACAGAATATGATCACTAAATTCGTATCTTAATTATTAAAATAATCTTTAAAATGACGTATCAATATTTTTTTAATTGATTTGAAGATATATAAAATTACGTAACTAAAAGAATAAACAATGTTTGACTATTTAACAGGGAAATTTAAATAGAATATTTTCTTAGATCTAATATGATAAACTATTTGACAGAAAAAATTTGACAATAAAAAAAATTAATATGCAAATTCTAAGGTATATTAAGAAAACAATCTAAAGAAAACTGAGTAGTTAAAAAATAAAGAAAAAATAAAAATAAAAATGTCAATAGAAAAGTGCTTGAGAAACATTGAGGAAGAAAAAAATTAAAAATAAATAATAACTTGGTTATTTTGTGGGGGTAAGATTCAAAGTTTCTTTTACGATATAATATTTAGGGTGTAGTATCAAAAAAAATTATTAATGTAATTTAGAATATAACTTTATGTCAATTGTTATTACATATATAGAAATAAAATTGCTTTCATGATTGTTGTTATTTTTGTGGAGTTGGTGTCACGACCCAAAACCGAGACGCGACTGGCACCCACATTTACCCTCCTATGTGAGCGAACCAACCCATCTAAACTTTAACATTTCAAGATATATCAACAGAAAATAATGCGGAAGACTTAAACTCATTAATAAAACAATTCAATACTATTATTATTATCCCCAAAATCTGGAAGTCATCATCACAAGAACATCTATCTCAAATTACTTAACTAGGAATGTCTAAGAACAAAATAACTAAAAAGCTAGTCCATGCCGGAAGTTCAAGGCATCAAGACTTGAGAAGAAGACCCAGTCCAAGCTAGACGCATTAGCTCACCCTGAATTTCCGATGAAGTGAAGACTGGCTAGATCTACTGTTGAGTTGAAGTTGACGGAACGTTTGCTGCATTCACAATAACAAAGAGGAAAACATAAAGTAGGGGGTCAGTACAACCACACGTACTGAGTAGATATCATCGGCCAACTCAAATAGGGAACAGTATATATCATAATAATGTAAATCAACTACATACTCAACATGTAGCAATAACAACATGAATTCATCAATACTACAACCGAGTTCACACATGAGGACTCAGGCCTCAATACATACTCTTTTGGGAATTAAGTTTATTAGATTGAGTATATTCATTATCTTTCAAGATTCATTATCTTTCTTCCTCTTGGTCGGTACGTGACACTCCGATCCTCTATTTCTATCCTGGTGCGGAACGTGGCACTCCGATCCTCATATTCTATCCTGGTACCGGAACGTGGCACCCGATCCATTTATTATCCTGGTGTCGGAACGTGACACTCCGATCCTCATATTCTATCCTGGTACGGAACGTGGCACCCGATCCATTTATCTATCCTGGTGTCGGAACGTGACACTCCGATCCTCATATTCTATCCTGGTACCGGAACGTGGCACCCGATCCATTTATCTATCCTGGTGTCGGAACGTGACACTCCGATCCTCATATTCTATCCTGGTACCGGAACGTGGCACCCGATCCCCTAATTCATCAAGCCTTCTTTTACACTAAGGCATCATCATTCTCATTATATAATTTATCAAGCCTTCTTTCATACTGAGGCATCATCATTCTCATTATATAATATATCAAGTGAATTAGGGTTCTTTCAAGATTTGGATTCAATAGCTTCATCATGCTTTTGTTAATTCATCACAATTTTATAATCATAATCATGCAAGCATACAACTTAAGCACAAGCAGGGTTACAATACTATCAAACACATAATATCACTATTAAGAGTTCACTACGAATATCGTAACATAAACCATAACCTACCTCCCACCGAAGAATTGATCAACAAGCTATCTTCTTCGTCTCTCTCTCTTGATCGATTTTCTCTCTTCTTGCTGTCTTTCTATTTTTCTTTATTCAAACCCTCTTTCTTTTACCCTAATTAATATATAATTAAGAATAAAAGATGGCAATAATAACCCACTAATTAACTTAAGGTTACTTTTTTAACCCCCAAGTAATTAGACTTATTAACATTAACCCCTAACACTTATAATTAAAGCAGGAATAGTCAAAAACGTCCCTTAAAACGTGTACGAGAAATCCGACCCGAACTGGGATTGTGTAGCCCGTGACGGGCCGTCGCGCCTGCGACGGTCCGTCCGCTGTCCGTCACAAGGTCCAGAGACTTGTTTAAGTGGATGGGCCTGTGACGGGCCGTCGAGCCTGCGACGGTCCGTACTGCCATTCCGTCATGACGTTCAGAGAGTCGATTTTCAGTACCCAATTTCAGATTTTCTAAGTGTTTTGAAAACGACACCCTCCACGACGGTCCGTCGTGCCCTTGACGGTCCGTCGTGGCCTCCGTCACATCTGCCAGTTTTTCCAGAATAAAATCTGTTGCTCAAACGACTAAACAGGTCGTTACAATGGATACCAATTTACCCATCGTTCGTCCCGAACGATCACAAGAAGGAAAACAAGTGTGAAAAGGAATACCTGAATCCGTAAACAGACGTGGGTATCTTTCCCGCATATCTGCCTCCTTCTCCCAAGTGGCTTCTTCAACCGGTCGATTCTTCCATTGCACCTTGATGGATGCAATCTCTCTTGACCTCAACTTGCGAACTTCCCTATCTAATATAGCAACTGGTTCCTCTTCATAAGTCAAGTTCTCATCAAGCAAAACTGAATCCCAACGGATAATGTAGTTTCCATCTCCATGGTATCTTTTCAACATGGACACATGAAATACCGGATGCACTCCGGACGGCCCTGGAGGCAAGGCTAACTCATAAGCCACTCCCCTATTCGCTAAGTACTTAAAGGACCAATGTACCTTGGGCTTAGCTTGCCTCTTTTACCAAACCGCATCACCCCTTTCATTGGTGAAACTTTTAACAAGACTTGTTCACCCTCCATGAACTCTAAGTCTCTAACCTTTCGATCTGCATATTCCTTTTGTCTACTTTGCGCCGCTAGAAGCTTTTTTGAATAGATTTCACTTTTTCTATCGAATCCCTCAAAAGATCAGTACCCCAAGGTCTAACCTCGAATGCATCAAACAACCAATGGGAGACCTAATCTCCTACCCATACAGTGCTTCAAATGGAGCCATATCAGCTGAGTGATATAGCTATATTGTATGAAAACTCCGCTAAGGGTAAGAAGTTATCCCAATGGCCACCAAACTCTATCACGCATGCGCGAAGCATATCCTCAACACTTGAACGTTCGCTCAGACTTACCATCGGTCGAGGATGGGAACGCGGTAGGACGGTAATAAGGTCCAACCTAGTACCCAATTCTGCATGCAATGTTTTCCAAAACTTAGAAGTAAACTGCGTACCTCATCTGATATAATGGATAGTGGAACCCCATGCAATCGAACGATTTCTGAGATGTAGATTTTTGCTAACTTCTCTGCATTGTAAGTCACCTTAACCGGAATGAAATGAGCAGACTTAGTTAATCTGTCCACAATCACCCAATGGAGTCGAACTTGCCCAGTGTCTTTGAAGACCAACCACAAAGTCCATTGCATTTCTCTCCCACTTCCATTCAGGAATGGGCATTCTTGAAGTGTTCCTCCGGGCCTTTGGTGGTTCATATTCACTTGTTGACAGTTTGGACACTTGGCAATAAAGTCAACAATATCGCGCTTCATTCTACTCCACCAAAAGTGTTGTTTTAAGGTCGCGATACATCTTGGTTGCACCCGGATGTATAGAATACCTTGAACTATGAGCTTCTGCCAGAATTGTGTTGATCAAATCATCAATGCGGGTACACATACCCTTCCCTAATCCTCAAAACACACCTTCCTCGTCGATTGTTGCTTCTTTAGCCTCTCCTCGCAACACTTTATCTCGGATTCGCCTTAGTGTTCTCATCATCAAACTGTTTTCTAATCTTGTCAAGAAAAGAAGATCTTGACTCCACACTAGCCAACAATCCTCCCTTCTCATTTATTTCCAACCTCATCAAGTCGTTAGCCAGATGGTCTGAACCTCTCTAGCCAATGGGCGTCATAGAGGCTTTGCAAATGAGCTAGGCTTCCCATGCTTTCCGCCTTTCTACTCAAGGCATCTGCCACAACTTCGCCTTCCCCGGATGATACAAAATAGTGAGGTCGTAGTCCTTCATAGTCCATCCATCTCTCTGTCTCTCAAATTCAAATCTCTCTGAGTGAAGACATACTGTAGACTACGATGATCCGTATAGACCCTCACACTAACCCCATATAGATAGTGTCTCCCATTGCTTCAATGCAAACACTACCGCGGCCAATTCCAAGTCATGAGTTGGATAGTTACGTTCATGCACTTTTAATTGTCTTGAGGCATAGCAATCACGTTCTTCTCTTGCATTAGCACTGCACCCAAACCCGAATAGGATGCATCACAATAAACAATGAAGTTCTTACCCTCTACCGGCAAGGTGAGGATAGGTGCGGTAGTCAACAGAGTCTTGAGCTTCTGAAAGCTTTCCTCACACTCATTCGACCATACAAATGGAACATTTTGCTTAGTCAAGTTCGTCAGTTGGGAAGCAATAGAAGAGAATCCCTTGACAAAGCGGCGATAGTAGCTAGCTAACCCAACAAAGCTCCTTATTTCTGACACATTAGTCGGTCTTACCCAATTCTTCACTACTTCGATCTTAGACGGATCCACCATCACTCCATCCTTAGAAACCACGTGCCCCAAGAAGGACACTGCATCTAGCCAAACTCACACTTAGAGAACTTGGCGTAAAGCTTTTTCTCCCTCAACATTTCCAACACAATTCTCAAATGCTCCTCATGTTCCTTCTTACTCTTGGAGTATATCAGTATATCATCAATAAATACGATCACAAAGAGATCTAAATATGGCTTAAAAATCCCGTTCATCAAACTCATGAACGCAGCAGGGGCATTCGTAAGACCAAAAGACATCACTACAAATTCGTAATGCCCATACCTGGTTCTAAAAGCAGTCTTTGGCACATCCGTTGCTCGTATTTTCAATTGATGATAACCGGATCTCAAGTCAATCTTAGAGAAGACACAAGCACCTTGTAACTGATCGAACAAGTCATCAATGCGAGGAGAGAGGATACTTGTTCTTTATAGTCACCTTGTTCAACTGCCGGTAGTCTATACACATCCGAAAACTCCCATCTTTCTTCTTTACAAACAAACCGGAGCACCCCAAGGAGATGCACTTGGTCTAATGAAGCCCTTGCTCAACAACTCTTGAAGTTGAGCCTTTAACTCTCTTAACTCCGCGGGAGCCATTCTATACGGGGGTATAGAAATGGGGCGTGTGCCCGGTTCAAGATCGATACAGAAGTCAATATCCCTGTCTGGGGGCATACCCGGAAGATCTGCAGGGAATACATCAAGAAACTCACGGACCACCGAAACCGACTCAATCGAAGGTACTTGGGTAGTGTCGTCCTTGAGATGTGCCAAGAAAGCTAAACACCCTTTACTAACCATTTTCTTAGCACGAAGGAATGAGATGATACGCACCGGATTGGAAGTGTAGTCACCTTCCCACACTAACGGATCTGTCCCAGGCTTGGCCAATGTCACAGTTTTAGCATTACAATCCAAAATCGCAAAATTTGGAGAAAGCCAAGTCATACCCAGAATTACATCAAAGTCACCCATTTCTAAAATAACCAAATCTACATAAGTGTTGCTCCCCACAAAGTTCACCAAACAAGACCTATGTACCTTTTCAACTACCACAGACTCACCCACCGGTGTAGAAACACGAATAGGCATGTCAAGTAATTCACAATGCAATTTTAGACCATTAGCAAATGATGAAGATACATATGAAAACGTGGAGCCAGGGTCAAATAATACAGATGCCATGCAATCACAAACCAAAAGATTACCTGTGATAACAGCATCAGACGCCTCCGCTTCAGATCTCCCAGGAAAAGCGTAACAATGGGCCCTATCGTTTGTCTGTCCATTGCCCCTACCATGTTGCGTAGTAGTGGCTCCATTTTGCCCATCACCTCTGCCGTTGTGATGACCACCATTACCTCGACCACCACGTCCTCCAGAAAAGCGGCCTCTACCATGACCACCTCTACCTCTAGCTAGTGGGGTTCTGTAACTCTGGTTTGGACAATACCTCTTGATGTGTCCAACCTCCCCACATCCATAACACTCTCGGGGTTCATGCATAGGTCTCTCGGAGTAGTGTTGACCGTTCTGTGGTGGACCCCCAACTACAGTCTGTAGTGAAGACTGAATTGGTCGACTTGAGTAACCTCCGGAGCTCTGTCCTCTAGAGTGAGAACCATTAAACTCGCCTCCCCTTCGAAACCTTTTCGATGTCGATGTCGTGGTGAAGTCGTCTGGCTTCACTCCTTCCACCTCTATCACAAAGTATACCACCTCTTGGAAGGATGTTGCCGTAGCCGCTACCTGTAAGGCTGAAATCCGCAACTCTGACTTCAACCCCTTCACAAAGCGGCGAATCCGTTCTTGTGGACTGAAACAAAGTTGGGTGGCGTATCTGGATAGTGCGCGAAATTTAGCCTCATACGCGTTAACTGTCATCCTCCCTTGCTCTAGACTCAAGAACTCGTCCCTTTTTCTATCTCTCAAAGTCCTTGGGATATACTTCTCCATAAACAGGGTAGAGAATGATTCCCAAGTCATAGGTGGTGCCTCTGTTGGTTGACACTCAACATGTGACCGCCACCACGTTTTGGCATTCCCTTGAAACTGATAGCTCACGAACTCAACGCCAAACCGTTCTACTATACCCATCTTGTGTAGTAGTTCATGACAATCAACCAGAAAATCGTAGGCATCCTCTGATTCTGCGCCCTTAAAGACTGGAGGTTTCAATTTCAAGAACTTACTGAAAAGCTCATGCTGATCATTTGTCATAATAGGCCCAGTAGTCAGACGTGGAAATGTGCCTATTCCCAATGATGCATCCATGCGGGGAGCCATAGTAGCCGCATGTCGTACCTCTGAAACCGGAGGTGTTGGTGTAGAAACCACTGGAGGTGCCTGACCCTGATCGGATAACCCACTAAGATAAGCAAGTACTTGGTTGATCATCTCTGGGGTAGGTTGGGGTGGCATTTCCTCATTCTGCCCTTGTTCATTCTCCCCTTCCTCCCCCTCTCTTATCACCTCCTCGGTCGGTGGAGGAGTCACCGCCCTAGTATCAGATGGGCTAGGTGCTTGTCCTCTTCCCCTAGAGGACGTCCTCCCACGACCTCTCCCACGGCCTCTTGCCATTGCTCTTCCTCGAGCTACAGCCCCAGTGGCTGGCTCAGTCGTTTCTTGTCTTTCCGTTGTTGCTGCTGGTGCGGTCGTTGCTCTAGTTCTAACCATCTGCGAAATAGAGTGAAGATGGTCAGATACCAATTCGTATCGCCCAGATACCAATTGGACTCAAGTAGTAGCACGAAAGAAGAATGAAAGAGTGAAATTTTCCTAAAGTCTTATAGCCTCTCAAGGAAAAGTAAAGGCGTCCCCCTACCGTTCCTTAAGACTCTACTAGACCTGTTCTTGTGTGATGAGACCAATGAACCTAATGCTCTGATACCAAGTTTGTCACGACCCAAAACCGAGATGCGACTGGCACCCACATTTACCCTCCTATGTGAGCGAACCAACCCATCTAAACTTTAACATTTCAAGATATATCAACAGAAAATAATGCGGAAGACTTAAACTCATTAATAAAACAATTCAATACTATTATTATTATCCCCAAAATCTGGAAGTCATCATCACAAGAACATCTATCTCAAATTACTTAACTAGGAATGTCTAAGAACAAAATAACTAAAAAGCTAGTCCATGCCGGAAGTTCAAGGCATCAAGACTTGAAGAAGAAGACCCAGTCCAAGCTAGACGCATTAGCTCACCCTGAATTTCCGATGAAGTGAAGACTGGCTAGATCTACTGTTGAGTTGAAGTTGACGGAACGTTTGCTGCATTACACAAATAACAAAGAGGAAAACATAAAAGTAGGGGGTCAGTACAACCACACGTACTGAGTAGATATCATCGGCCAACTCAAAATAGGGAACAGTATATATCAATAATAATGTAAATCAACTACAATACTCAACATGTAGCAATAACAACATGAATTCATCAATAACTACAACCGAGTTCACACATGAGGACTCAAGCCTCAATACCATACTCTTTTGGGAATTAAGTTTATTAGATTGAGTATATTCATTATCTTTCAAGATTCATTATCTTTCTTCCTCTTGTGTCGGTACGTGACACTCCGATCCTCTATTTCTATCCTGGTGCCGGAACGTGGCACTCCGATCCTCATATTCTATCCTGGTACCGGAACGTGGCACCCGATCCATTTATCTATCCTGGTGTCGGAACGTGACACTCCGATCCTCATATTCTATCCTGGTACCGGAACGTGGCACCCGATCCATTTATCTATCCTGGTGTCGGAACGTGACACTCCGATCCTCATATTCTATCCTGGTACCGGAACGTGGCACCCGATCCATTTATCTATCCTGGTGTCGGAACGTGACACTCCGATCCTCATATTCTATCCTGGTACCGGAACGTGGCACCCGATCCCCTAATTCATCAAGCCTTCTTTTACACTAAGGCATCATCATTCTCATTATATAATTTATCAAGCCTTCTTTCATACTGAGGCATCATCATTCTCATTATATAATATATCAAGTGAATTAGGGTTCTTTCAAGATTTGGGATTCAATAGCTTCATCATGCTTTGTTAATTCATCACAATTTTATAATCATAATCATGCAAGCATACAACTTAAGCACATAGCAGGGTTTACAATACTATCAACACATAATATCCACTATTAAGAGTTCACTACGAATATCGTAACATAAACCATAACCTACCTCCACCGAAGAATTGAATCAACAAGCTATCTTCTTCGTCTCTCTCTCTTGATCGATTTTCTCTCTCTCTTGCTGTTCTTTCTATTTTTCTTTATTCAAACCCTCTTTCTTTTACCCTAATTAATATATAATTAAGAATAAAAGATGGCAATAATAACCCACTAATTAACTTAAGGTTACTTCTTTTAACCCCCAAGTAATTAGACTTATTAACATTAACCCTCTAACTTTATAATTAAAGCAGGAATAGTCAAAAACGTCCCTTAAAACGTGTACAGAAATCCGACCCGAACTGGGATTGCGTAGCCCGTGACGGGCCGTCGCGCCTGCGACGGTCCGTCCTGCTGTCCGTCACAAGGTCCAGAGACTTGTTTTTAAGTGGATGGCCTGTGACGGGCCGTCGAGCCTGCGACGGTCCGTCCTGCCATTCCGTCATGACGTTCAGAGAGTCGATTTTCAGTACCCAATTTCAGATTTTCTAAGTGTTTTGAAACGACACCCTCCACGACGGTCCGTCGTGCCCTTGACGGTCCGTCGTGGCCTCCGTCACATCTGCCAGTTTTTCCAGAATAAAATCTGTTGCTCAAAACGACTAAACAGGTCGTTACAGTTGGAAACCAATATAATAATAAATATTTTCAATATTTAGAATATAAAATTATGATAATTGTTATTGTATATAGAAATAAATTTGATTTCATGATTGTTTTTATTGTTGTGGAAGTTAGAAATCAAGCTTTTAATAAATACTTTCAATATTAATACCAAGATAAATAGAAGTATTTCAATTATTGAAGACAATAATGAAATGTATCACAAAATTCACCGACAAAGCAAACTACAAACATATTATACATAAGTTGAAGCAATAGAGCTTTGAAAGGTTTTGAATCGATCTTAAGAATTGATTGATTAATGATTAATATTTTATCATATGAAAGCTTATGGTACAAATATTACAAAAAGAAGATGATAATATTGTAGAAAATAGATACCACTTGCGAAAATATATGAAGATCGATGAACTTTTTCAAAGATATCAATATTTTATATTTTCCTCGAATGCGAAATGTTTTAACTCATAACTTAATGCAATTCTCTATTTCCTTGCTGCATATATTTTTTTGAGAATTCAACTTTTTCAATTTGAATTGTAAACGACGCATTTATGTCGTATGAACATTTGCAAAATATTATTAAGTAATATATTGAAATTTTTTACTGTAAAAAAAAATAGTATAAAGCATAGAGATTTCATATATTTAGAGGCTAATTATATTCTATCCCAGAAGTTTCCTCAATTAGAAAAATCTCGAATTTTTCATTGCTCTCGAATACATTCCTTGATTGTCTGATACATTACTAATGATATATATATATTACTTCATGGGAGGGATATATTCAAGAGGGAATATCTATGTATTTGAGAGGGGGTGGATGTATCCGAGAGGGAATATAAATATATCTGAGAGAGGATTATGATATTATAAATTGTAAATTTATGTAATTTTTAAAAAAATATATGTGAAATTATATTGAGCCTGTATCACGAGCCTTAAATTATCTAGTAAGAGAAAAGGACGAATACATTATTAAATATTGACGATGATAACACTCACACAGCCACCCATTTGGGATAGACATTCTATTCCTTCACAAAAATAATAATATCCAACTTCTCTACTATACTGAAATTTGCTAAATTTGATTATTATCGTCGAAAATGACAACTCTAACAAAGAATTAAATAAATTCAAACAAAAGTATTTTTCTGTATGTCACAACTCTCTACTTGTTAATAGAAATTCATGTCCATCAAATAAGAAAAAGACCATTTCAACACGCTTGGAGTTTTCTAGGAACAAGAAAGCACTCTTTTAAGTAAATGGATAATAAGCTTTTTCTGTTTTGACTGTGTTTTGAATGACAAGTACATATACTGGATATTACAATCATTCAGTGAATGGAAATCTAATCTGTATATCAACAGCACAAGAATTAAAACGTGAAGACATATTTGTGAATCTTGTGTTGCACCAAATCGCTCATGAGATATGATCTGTGTTCAAATGAAATGAAGGAAGCTTTTTCTATTACTGCAAATAATATACATTATATCATGAAACAATTGAGAATAAATCAGAATACAAAACTGTATTGGTGTCTGCGCCCAATGTAAGTAGATCATAAACACAGATGTGGCAATACAGGGCGGCAGCTAGAGAGAGAGCCCACTCCTAATAGCCAGTTTGCTGAACTCCTCTGTTAATACTTTTCAGGGACTACAACATTCTATCCATTCTGGGATCCCCATGTGTAAATTGCATTGTAATTCTGGCTCTGTTAACAGCGAAAGTTTCGTGATTCCCTGTGCACAACTCTAGAAAGATGCACTAACTTATAGGGCTTATCTTCACAATAAAGATTTGTCAATTCAGGCTTTACACATGCAATTTGTTAAAGGATTCTCCCAAAGATCATAATTTGGAAACGTTTCTTCAGGTAAACCAGTTCTAGTCTGATGGGTTATGACAACGTCTTCCACAAAGGATGCCCACCCCATATATGGATCTCCTAGGGATTTGGACATCAGACCCTTGTCCGGCTTAATGGATTTTAGACGATGACCCATGTACCTACGATGTCCTATTATCAGTTTGGCGAAGTTCCCTCCGTGTGTCATCACAAATACATCAGACTTCAAACAGACTAGGAAGTCGAGGGCTGCCAAGCTTGTCACATGTTTTCTGAAGCCATCCAATTCTGGTTTTGTAGCTAGTTCCTCTTTTGTAACCTATTACATATGCCAAAATATAACATTAATGAAGAACAAAAAACACAAACAGTATATTGATATAAACAAAACAAAATGACAGCAGTGAAAAAATTCCAGAACTTTTCAAGGGTCTCTTACACAAAATCATTCCCCCCATGTTTCTTTTAAAGATGACCAGAGTAGTAGGCAATAAGATCAGCGACAAGAAAATAGAACCTTAACAAAATATAGATAAAGGACCCTTCCCCTTGATCAGAAGTTTGGTCAAGTAGCTTACCAGATTTGGGAACATGTTCCTCAGCGGTGCCATGCGGTTTTGTCCACCATAGACCTGTCCAGAAGCAACATATATTTGAGTTTCTTTAGGATAACCCATGGCTCGAAGCAGCACGGCTACTTCACCAGGCTCAAGAGGGCATCGTCCTTCCTTGCGCTTTTGCAGCGCCAATGCCCACAAATGGGAACCATCCTGCCAGCGAAACAAACAGAGAAAACCAGATAAATATATCAAAAATGAAATGGTCGCTGTCAGCTTTATATGAATAGTGATCATAATCTAGATAACCTTAAACCGCCGAGGCCATTCTTTCTTTCGGTATGCAGCCATGAGATCTTTCTCTGACCTTGTTCCAACAAAATCACAGAATGATAGACCCACCATTCCTTTCTCAAATCTCAAGTGAAGAGCCCTAGTTTTTGACAAAATATTTCAAGTTCCATCATAGATCAGAAGAAGCGAAACAGCATGTTTAACAGCAGTTTTACAAGCATAATAACTCACATGAAAGGATTTGAACTACCAGTGCGGTTTCTCATCCTTGAAACGAGTTGATCAGCCATCTGCTCAATCTCGGGAAGAAACTTCAGAGCATGATAGTTGACCCTGCACCTCAGCTTGTTTATCTCTGGAGGAACATTATCATACCTGAATGATAAGCGGGTAATCTATCAGGTCAATGCCAATTTAAAATATCAGGCCACTTAAAGGAGCATGAAAATCTAGTTACCCAAGTCGATCGACAAAAGGTTTTAGTGACATTATCTTCTTCTCCTTGACCCGTGGCAAAACATTATCTATGTAGAACTCTGCTGAAGCGTACTTGGGAATGTTCTTGACTGTACGCCTGGTAAGCATATAGTACAAGCTTTATAAACACAAATGCAAAACATATCATACTGTTGTAAATGGAAATAGTAACTATGCGTTCATGCTCAGCAACTACCCCTTAATTGGAGTTCTTGTGACATTTAATTTATTCATAAATCACTTCATTATTATATTTATGCAGGCTATTCACAATCTCCTGTCAAGCCCAACCAACCATCTATTCAAACATCGTTGTATCTTTAAATTGGAAGTATACATGAGACAGGCAGTAGCTCTTTTATTTCCTTTTGCTTTTCTGAGTACCTTGAAATATCCACCTATTTTTATTTTTCACATTCACTATAATCAGAAAAAAAAATAGTGGACTACTAGTCCAAGCTGATCAGCTTACTCTCCAACTTGCCAACGCTCAATACTGTCTTCAAGTGTCTAATCGACACCAAATTAGGAGCATGGAACCCCAAAGCTGTGAGGCAACTCTAGAGCTCTTGTGCGATTTATGGTGTCAACAAGGTCTATTTACGAGAATACCAAGTCCATTTTGGTTATTATCCTCATCACTATCTCTTAAGACTCCCGTGTAACTGAGATAATTCTAGAAATCTTGCACAAATCCTGTAGCTGTGGTGGTATGGGGATTAGAGAATTTTGTGCTGGGAGTAATGGCCAATTTGAATTCTCATGGAGAGATGAGGAGCCAGAACGCTTCAGCTCACACCCAATACATACTACAAATAAATCAATGTTGATATTTACCTTGTTACGCTTACTCTTCACTTACCCCCCCCCCCCTCTCTTAGTGTTGACATACAAATGCTAAACCCAAACGAGTTCTCAAAAAGTACAAGTGTTTATATGGAAAGGATCCTTCAAAAACACAAAATTGCTAGAAACTGAACGCACCACTATCAGATCCAAATCCATATGCAGTACTCCTCCTAAGTCAATGTAACATTACAACTACACGAAGACTAGGGCAACTGGTTTTTTTTTATGATGTTAACTTGAATTTGTAGAGCACTATGTTGATTAATCTTGTCAGGGAATTATACTTAAAACTATTTAAAGAAAACTATACTTTAAACTGCTACATGAAAATGAAACTAGCATGCAAATGTAAAATGCTAAAAAAGCTAGGGGACCATACCTTATGCTTGAGAAGAGCTCAGCTTTGTCAGTAAACCACTCAGGGATATCGCGAACAATTCGCACATCATCCTTCAGGTAGTTAATAAAATGGTCTACATCAAATATGTCCTCCAATTTCCTGTCAACACAGTTAACTCGTATTAAGAATAATCAAAGTCTTACCAACCTTTTGGAAATTCTCACAACACAATGATATTTAATCTGGAAATTTTTTTTTCCAAGAAGAAACTGATCCAATAACCAAAAACCTCAATTTTGATTTCTATGCATTTTAACTAAAATCTCATTAAAGTGCAACAATTAAAATTAATCCACCCTTTTCAGCAAAGAACAGCTGCTTCAGTTAAGTTTCCCTTACGTTTGGTCTTTCCATATCTGGTCTTGCTTTAATACTGGCAAAATAAGGGTGGCATTCATAATTTTGGCCACTGCAACAGCATTGCATATCTGCAAGGAAATGCATGACTAATTAAAGTGGTAAAAATCCTTTGAAAACACATAAAAGAATTCATAGATATGCAGACAATTTAGGAAATACAATAGATAGTTCTCATTCATTAACTGACATCAAAATAAGAAACAACTAAAAGTTACAGACACAAATATAAAAAGATAGCATAGCAGATGACATGAAACATACAGCGATCCTTTGCTGGTTTAAGCCACCCTCAGCATGTATGAATATATAACCGTTTGTGGAGTTCTCGGGCGGAATATCTGCAAAGCACCAAGCTATATCACTATTTTGCAAAATAGGAAGTAAACGGTGAAGAGATCAGTCATTCAATTTGGATGAAGATTCCAACAAGCTCGAGAGGTTTGTAGCTGTCGATGATACATCTAACCCAAAGAGGTTTGATGAATAACTTTTGGCAAACAAGGGAGTATCAGGCAGAAACATGTTACACCATTTTCTCCACTTCTTAAGTAATGATACAAGTTTCATGAATGGGAAGACCAGCTCGGTTTCCCACTTCTCAATGACACATGAGACATATACCAAAACCTATTCACAGAGTTCCACAAATCTGTATCAAGGGTGAACTTCTAAATTACTCTATTCTAGATAGCTGTAATTCATTAAAAAAAAAAGTTAAGGTGGGAAAACAACCAACATTTCCAGCCTTCAGAATGTAAAGATCTTAAAACAACATTGTAAGAAGCCGGTAAAACAGTGTAGATAGATTCCTTATATCAAAGAAAACACAGATAACTTCAAAAAATTTAAAAATTACGTAAACAAAAAAGAGGAAAAGAGAAATCAAAATATCAATGGAAGCCTTCAGAAAGATACTAAATGCTTACTTATCAAAACGATAGACAACAAATGCTTAAAAGATAATCATTATAGCTATAACAGATAATTAGCCAAGAACACAAGTAAATTACATGGTCTTTTAAATTTGGGCTTTCTGCGTTAGTTGTTACAGGGGACTGTAGAATGTTGCCCAACCTAGGTTCCTGAACATTAATGAACAAAGATAGACTAAAGAAGCTGTCATGCACAATAATTGCACTTATGCTCCTCGAAGGGGATCAAAAAGCCGAATACCAGAACAACAAAGAAGCTCTGATATGGTTGAAACAATATAACAAATTTGCAAGAGCAGTGCTAGAATACCTTTCAGAGAGTGATGCTAGACAATTTCCCGTTTCATCGATGTGAAAGGGAAAATGAAAAGCTCATCTCCGACTGCAGTAAAACCAGAAGTATTCTGCATTTTGTGCAACCACTAATATTCAGATTTGAGCACAGAATGGTTTGTGAAAAAGCTAATGCTGATAAGCCCATGACACAAGGAGACCATTGGATAGAAATTTTAAGATGTTGGACCATTTATTATGATGGAAGGAAGGGAACAGAGGAGTACCTCTTGTTTGAAGGCAAGAAAATAGTTGTAACTAGGGAATTCGAGATCCAGCATTGGAGGTAGGGATACATTCTTTTCTTTTTTTTTTTGACAACGAGAGGGATACATTTCTTGTTAACCAAGAAATCTCCAAATGCTAGTAGCTGCATGGTACGAAACTTGGTGATAATGGGCCTGCCCCTCCCTCTACTTTTCTCCTTTGCGTAGAGGAATATTGTTATAAGCATTAGACTATATGTGAGTTTTAAGAGGAAGGATCTATCAAAGCGTTATTATAAGTCCCTCTCTTTTCAACAGGAAGTTAACACTCGTATTTGAAACCTCACTTACCAACCAAAAGAGGAATGCTTGACCTATGCATATATCACTCACAGTTATACCAACCAATATTTTAACACTTAGCTCTCTATCAAATCCCTGAATGTTTGAGGATCTTTTACTTATTTCTACTCTTCCAGTTTGATAAGTTCCTAAATCACTCCATGAGCATTAGAATCGTTCAAGAGTCTAATCCAATTGACCTAATAAATCAAATTATCAACAACAAAGATGAATTTGTAACTTAAATTTAACTACTAACAACAACATTCTTCAATTGCATAGGATGATACAACATGCTATTTCTGAACAAAGTTGTTAAGGTTGCCTGCCTTGTGCTTTTATCATTTCAGTAGTAGGATGACATTTCTGTTCAAACACCAGAGAGTGCCTGCCACTCTACCCTGCACTCACTTAAATGTCAGGCTTCAATCTGTCACATGGTTCATCCAATATATTGTTTTGTATTTGTATCTATAGAAGTCATTTTTCAGTGTCGGGGCAACAGATACAATCCATTCGAAGGGGGAGCAGAGCAGCAGGCCGACAAAGCAGGGGGAACAGATATGGATTGCACCGAAAGCAATGTCCCTAGCACCTAACTGCCACAGTCTGAACTCAGCAGCGCTACTATTTGAAGATGGATGGCGCCAAGCAGAAGCATTTTTTCCATTAACCAAGGAAAGAAGTAGCTAAGGAATATCACTATCGTGGGGAAAAAAATGCTTAAACTTTTTGCACGGTTACCTTGAGGAAGAGGGTAGAGGATGAGGTAAATTCTCTATAATCGTAAACTTGACGGAGAATATTGAACCAAATTGCCCCACCAGAAGACATGACAAGGCAAAGGTATAAATATAATTTCAAGGAGCATAGAAATATACCTGATATCAGTCCCTCACGTCGCTCCGCACAAGGCTTCCACGAGGTTGTTGATGAATAAGGATTCTCCCACAAGGAAGAAGGTTCTTTCACCTAATTAAATTAGAAAGATTGGACGTTTGACTACAATGATGGTAGTGATTATGTAATATGATGCAGTAGCAGACAAAAGAGTAGTCTTTCAAGAACATACCGGTGGACACTGAAGAGTTATACCATCCTTTTTGCACAAATATGGAGCATTCTACAGAGAAAAAAAGCGTAAACAGTGTTTTAAACGCTGAAACTGAGTCAAAGAACATCAAATAGGGAAATACATCAAACATTCTTTCAATAATAGTTTGTTAAATCAAATCAAAAAGCCAATGTAGCTCATAAAACAATAATAACCATAAATGAAATCCTTTATATGAAGAAAGTCGAGGAACAAAGATGCTTACACGGCCCACAATTTGATTGATATCAGAGATATGTTAAAGCAAACTTAAGCAATATGGCATGTCAGTATTCATATAAGAACAACTCTAAAAGATTGGCTAGCATTTACCAAATTACATGGCATTACTTAATTACGCTAGCAGCTGAAAGACATACATTTCTATTCTAGTAAACATATAACGGAGTTAAAATCTTAACTTGATCAATAATCATCAAAAGGACTACTTGTACTTATCTCTGGTTGAAGCTCATCTTTTCTAGTAAACACTATCTGAAAGTCAAGGTCCTGACTTGACCAATAGTTATCAAAAGCACTTCCTAAATTACTTCTAGTTTCTTCAATTTGACCAATCCATTCATTCATTCCAGCATTGACAAACATGTTATCATCCGAGACAAATCACATGTTCTCTTAAAATAACTTTCCCCAAATCCCACACTTTTTCCTACCGGGACTAAGAGAGCATAACAGAAACATGTAAGGCTTAATAATCTCAACTTGTACATACCAGCTTCAAACTAATTAGAACCGCAAAATCTTTTGATAAACTGGAAATATCGCTTCCAGTGAGCAAATTGAGATGTGATACATACAAATGTTTATGTGTGTGTTTTAAGATCAATAAAATGAAGCCTTACCAAACGATGTACGACGGACGAAATCAGGACAACTAGTGAAAGTATGAGAATAACAAGCAGAAATAGCGAGATCGTGAACTTGTGAGGGTGAGACCTCGATTCATCAGGGAAGAAGAAAGGGAAAATAGGTTGAAGATGCGAAGAGAGGAATGAACGAAACCGATCTCGAGGATACCGACCACGATAATCATCATCGTCATCATCAACGTTAGGAGCACTGTCAGGAACCAAAGGAGACGAGGAAGCGGTGACGTCGTCTCGCTTCCTAGGTGACGCTGTAACTCGGTTTCCGATCGAGCTTGAGTGGCGTAGCTCCGCCATTGCTCGCTTCGGACTGAACGCCAGTTTTCTTCGCCGTACTCCGGCGAGTAGTTAACGTTGACGGGGTAAGTGAGAATTTTCTAGAATTTCGGCTCCGGCAACGGCTATATTATCAGTCAGTGTGTAAAAGAGTGCTGAGTTTCCAGATCGGTGATCTCTTGACTTACCTTATTAAAATATAGTACATTTTGACGGGTAAGTGTGTTACTTAGAGCCCCTCATATTTTCAAATGTGAGATCTAACCCCTTCAATATGACTATTGTTTTTTTTCAACCTCAAAAAAAAATAAAAATAGTATGAGCATTTCATTCAATAATTCCTATAAATAACAAAATTAACAAGTTCATAATTTTATACTCAATTTAATTTTCAATCCAGCTAATTAAATGAAATCTTATGAATCTATTTAAATATATTCTAAAAAAAAAAATTATAAACTAACACATATCATTTTAAAAGTTAAATAAATTAAATACATAATTTATTTATGAAACTCATTCATTTTCTACATTGATCAAATTTGAATCAAACTCATTTTCATAATCATCTTCTCAACCTGTAGTATTTCTATTAAAATCAACATCTAACCGCGAAAGCTCTTGATCTCAATTTTGAAATAGATATACAATCAACGATGATACAAACAAACAACTTCAATTCAGATATCACATTGTTAATTTTATTTTAACCTTTTGCTAAAATATCTCTAAATCATTTTAATATTGCATATTCCCTCCGTTTCAAAAAAAATGACCTCCTTTTCTTTTTAGTCTGCTTTAAAAAAACGACCTCTTTCTTTTTTTTTTGTAATAACTTTCCACGTGGCATGTTTAAGATCACAAGATGCAATTTTGTACATTTGACATAACTTTAATTTAGGATCACATGATCAAAAGTCTTCGTTATTTTCTTAAACTCCGAGCCAAGTCAAACTAGGTCATTTTTTATAAAACGGAGGGAGTATAATGAAGCAATATAAATTAATTTCTGATGAATCAAAATTTGGATATTAAAATCTACATATTTTATTTCGATTATAAAAATATTTTGAAAAATAAAATCAGCTTCAAGTCGTATATTTTATTGGTGTGTGTTTTGACAAATTGAACCTTATGATCTTTTAATTTAAATATTAAGGTTCTGTATGATACAAATCCATAAGAAAGGATATGAAAAATAAATTGATCAATTCACACGTCAAAAATATCACTTCATGATTGCAAGAAATTTTTAAGTAGAGAAAATATGACCCCGCACTATGGGTGAGTTTTAAGAATGTCAATGGAGTGGGACGAGTTTCAGGTTGTACGAGTAGATGATATAGAATGGGTTGCATTGGTTTTTTAAAAAATTAATATGGGACAGAGCGATTTGGGTTATATTTGATTTTATGTTGATTTAAATTTAATTTTAATTTTTACATTAATAAAATTGATTGAGCATTACTTATTAAAATAACTGTTTTAAAATTATTAAAATATTCATGACATTAAATAAAAACAATTCAATAAAAAAAATATACTTTCTTTAGTTAATTGACCTTTTAAAAAAAATTGAAGTTGTTATTCTATTAAATTAATATAACTTAATTAAAAAAATGAATTTATTTTTAGTGTTCAAACTCAACTAGAAAAAGTAAATATTAAAAAAACCATACAAGCATGTTCATAGGGGCAGGTCTATGCAGGATGGTTAAGGCGAGTTGAAAATAAAAAAAGTTGTTATGCGGATTCGGATAAAATGGATTAAAAAACTTACGAGTTAAACTCAACCCGCTTCGTATTGTCCCATCGTTATCCCTCTGTGAGTTTCGTGGTGATTGAGTGTTTATTTCATTAAAATTTTTGGATGGATAAAATGACTATGAAAATGGGTTAAATTGGTAAAAATCTTAGAGAAATTGAATATTTAAAATAAGTGGTGATATATTTAATTTCTGCATCGATATACGTTATTTTTTTAAAATTAAGAATATATTTATGTCATAATATATTGTGAAAAGTATATTTGAATCCAAATCATAATGAGGGATGTATTCAAATTGTATCCAAGAATATAATAGATTTGACTATTTCCTGTAAATACCAGTGATTGTATAGTTATGGAAATTAAATATTATTCACTTTAATTGGAATTTGAAAAATTGAAATTATCTTTTATTGTGTTTTTATAGTGTGAATATGATAAATTTAAATGTACCTTTTCTAAGTATGGCTAAATATTAATTTTTTAAAAAATATAATTTAAAAATAGTGAATAATTTACATGGCAGTATTTATAAAAGGGAAAATTGTATATAATCGCAAACTAATAACCTAAAATAAATGAAGTAGCTAGGGTTTTATTTAATTGTGCTCCATATCAAACGTTTGCAAAAAAATGTCAGGCGCCTCTCTCTCAAATATCTCGCTCGCCACTCTCCTCCAATCTCTCGCTTGCTTCCTCACTTTTTATACAAACACAAGTGTATAAAAATTACTTCTAATTGTATAAAGCAGAGAAAATTATATAAATACATATATTTTTGTTCCTCTCTCTCCCCTCTTCCAGATCTCACTCGCCACCATCGCCTTTCTCACTTATACAAACAGAAGCGAACTGTATAAATTGTGTGTTCTGTTTGTATAAAGCGTGAGAAAATTGTATATACATATGCAAGTACATATATTTTCGTCCTATACATTTATAATTATATAATAAAAATACTCTTCTGCACAGTTTCTTTTGCCTTTCTCTCTTTCTCGTTTTATACAATTTTCAAATTGTATCTAATTTCTCTCTTTCTCATTTTATACAATTTGATTCAATTGTATATTCTTTGTCAAGTCTATTTTGTCTTTCTCTCTTTCTCGTTTTATACAATTCGATTCAATTGTATATTCCTTGTCAAGTCTCTTTTGTCTTTCTCTCTTTCTCGTTTTATACAAATTCAAATTGTATATAATCGTTCTATACACTTATAATAATACAATTCGTTTTATACACTTCGTTTTTATACAGTTCTCTGCCCAAGTGTCTTTCTTTTTCTTGTTTTATACAATTTGCTTCAACTGTATATGTATAGCGAATTATATAGTTTCTATGTTTGCTATGGAGTGCAATTATGCAAACTTTGTTATAGAATATAAATATGAATTTTTTATTTGCTATATGTGAAAATTGCCCTTTGTAAAATTTAAAGAATTACTTGTTATGTACTCCTATAAATTACTATGATTAAGAATAAAACATATTTTTGGATGAGAAAGCAAAATATATTGCTAACTTGTTCATTATTTTTTCTTATCCAATTACATCTTGTTTTATTTTTAAAACAAAACAAAATATTTGAATTGCAGAATAGATCGTAATTATTGTGCAATTAACTCTTCAAATTTCAAATTTATTAACCACTCGGAAGAAAATGTAAAAATCAAAATGAAAGTAAACCACACAACTAAAATTGTCCTAGAAATGAATCATTGCTGGGATTTTTTCATTTTATAAGGTTATTTATGTGATTTAACTCAATATAGGTAAAATTGTGTGAAAAGATATGAACTTATTTATTTGTTTTTCGTTAATTGTTGTCATTGAAGGAGAAAGAAATGTTACATATTCCGATGTTATTTAGTTTGTTGGTAAATTTTTATTAAACTAACCTTCAGATAATATAAATATTTATATCATTATTTTTAGAATAACTTTATGCTAGTGTATTATATTTTTTATTATGAACTTTTGCTTATTTGATTTAAGATTTAGGTAATTTTGATAGTTTTCATAATTTGTGATTTTTTTTATCTTTATTAGAAAAATACAACTTAAAAATTCAAAATTGCATATCAAAACAAAACTTTAACTTCATATCACATGATTTCAAATCATAATTTCATCTCTCGTGACCAAACACGTCCTAAAAGAAGCAACACAAAAAGTATAAATGTACTCTCGAACTATCATAAATGCTATATAGATATTCTTAGTTATACTTTAAGGTTATATACATTCTTGCCGTTAGTATTTTGAATTGTGTATAACCTTGAGATTAACGGATGGACATGTGAAATCATCTAAATAATTTTATTTAAAATTATTTTAATTTTTATTCATAAATTAAAATCATTCATCACAGTCTAGCCCACTGATGAACCAACTCGTGACCCATATATCTTAATTAGTCTTGATAGAGAGGCAGTATGGAAAGGAAAAGAGATTCACGACCAATCGTACCAAGGAGAAACAATAACAAGTAGTAGTTACAACATGATCAAGAATTATATATTTTTTTAAAATGGAAAGAGAGAAGTCAAAGTTCTTGGCAATATAAATGCACTTGAATAGTGAATCCGACCGAAGAAAGAAATGTCAAACTACTCAAATCAAATAAAAAATATTAAATTGAAAAAATTGAACTGAAACGAAGAAAAATCTCAAATTTTTTTGTGATAATAACAACTATCACCTGCATGGTGTTCAAAAAAGATTGTTCTTGTACTGGATTAGGCATTAAGTGTGTTGAATCAAGAGATTAAACATGATGAGGGCAAGAATGGGGCCTCGTGAGGCTTGACGGAGGGGCAAAACCCTCTTCTTACTTTTGTCTCGGAGAGGATTGAAGTGCCATGAACAATTGTGATTTTCATTAAAATTGTCTAATTTGTTGGCCATATGGTGTTGAAACAGTGTTACTTCAATTCAAAAGTAATTAGAATTAGTTGAATTGAGCTGAAAGCCTAAGACAACATTTGTTGGTTTGATGCGATACAAAAAAGAATAAGATGATATAGAGGATTTTTTTGTTATTTATATTTGGTTAGGTGATTAAGATACCTCATGAATTAGATTATGATAAATGGACAATTCTTAATTTATGTGTAATAACTAAAATAACCCCAAGCAACATCATTTTGATGAATTCACATATTCATTCGTTAATCTTAAGAGTATACACAATCCAAAAAAAAATTAATACAAGAATATATAACCTTAAAATATAGCAAAAGATAGTTACATATTACTTATAATATAATTTATATATATATATATATATATATATATATATATATATATATATATATATATATATATATATATATATATATATATATATATATATTGAAGATTGAGTGTCTATTTAGATTGATTTCTTTTAAATGTTTTTAAGTTAAAATAGCTTTTACATAATTTTAAAGTGTTTGAGTAAAATTAAAAAATATTTATAAATACTTATTTTAAAATCAAAATATTAAAATAAATCAAATACATAAGTTAAAAATTATAATTTATAACTTTTAGCTTTCAAAGCATAAGTCAATCTAAACAGATGGTGAAGAAAAATAAATAAATAAATAAATTTAGATATGCAATTAACTCATTATACTCGGAAGTTGGGACAAAAAAGAAAAAATAAAAGGTAAAACGGAGTAGTTGGCAAATTAGGGAGGTTTATGCCGGAAGCTGCCAGGGTTTAACTAAAGGGAAGTGAAAAGAGTGTAGCTACAATTCATCTGCAAAAGCTCCAAGCCGGATTCTTTCTATTGCATGAGCAATAATGGAGGGCGTTAGGCTTCGATTGTCGTTCAATGACCCTGACATTCTCAGCGACCTGCAGAAATCTGAGGGTTTCGTAAAAACTTGGCTTCTTCTCAAACCCCAACAGCACAGAACTGTTTCTGATCTTTCTTCATATCTTCTCCACACTTTTCAGCTCCATGACTCTTGTCCTAATGGCATCCTCCTCTCTGTAACTCTCTTTTCCTCTGCAAGTCCTAGATTTATTAAAATTGATTTTTTCTAAAAATGTTTTCTTCTGTTCTTGAAAATTTTCTGTTGTTTACTGCTTTAGTTTGCTTCAGTTGATGCTTCTAGCTTATTAAGCTATTATCCGATGTTGTGGGTTTTGCTTCTTTGAGCAATGCATTGCAAATGTTAACATATGCGTGTGCCCTAAGTTAACGAAATTATCTAAGTATTGTTTCATTCTGGATTTCTTTTCTTCCTGTTGATTGCCCCTTTTGTTTCTTTCAGTTATTTCATCTAGCTTATCATTTTGGGATTCCCTGTTGTGGATGTCTCTGAAACTCACTGCCTATCTCTTTTATACTATCCTTGCATGTGCTTTTAAGTTGAAAAAAGGTTGATTTTTTTTAATGTTTCTTCCATTCTTGAGTTGTTTAGTTCTTTTGTTTGCTTAAGTATGTGGCCTATAGCTCTTTTTTTTTTCAATCTTGTTGGTGCCTGTTGCTGCTTCCTTCCTTTCTATCTCTGCTTGTTCCCGAAAGTTTAAAAAAAGAAGAAAAGATGAAGCTTTTTTGGGTTTTGAGTTTTTTCTTCTGCTGATTGCTGCTTTGTTTGCTTCAACTGTGACCCCTGCCTTAGAGTAATTTTTGAATTGGGTGTCTTTGATATGGAGGAAACGATTTGACTGGAAAATGCTTTCCTGGATGAAATCATTTTATAGTGCTTGGTTACCTTGAATTGTGGAGAACATTTTCGCAGGAGGAATATTTTTTCATAAAATGGTTTTGTTCACTTATTGCAGGAAGTTGTTTTCACTTACAAATATCTTAGTTCTTTCTCCACAGTTACTTGCTTGAACCAAATGGCATTGTTGTCAACTTTTGAGACTTGAAAGTAACACCAAAACCTATTCTTATCCCCAATGTTACGGACAAGGGTATAGTCAAGTAACTCAACCTTAACCAAGCACTAACATTATGGAGAATGTCTTCTTCCATGCCAAATGCACCCTGAGTGTTAGTTATTCCCAATGTTATGGATAAGGGTATAGTCAAGTAACTCAACCTTAACCAAGCACTAACTTTATGGAGAATGTCTTCTTCCATGCCAAATGCACCCCGAGTGTTAGTCGATTTTCTTTTCTTAGCACTATGGTTCTCATGTTCACTTGATTGATTTCTATTGTCTCTGTAAGTGTCTCATTCTATTTTCTTTGATTTCTGCATGTATCCTAAGTTAAAAATAAACTTGTCTTTTTTGACATTTCCTTCTGTTCTTGAGTTATTTCCTCCTGATTACTGCTTTGTTTGCTTCAACTGTATCTCCTAGCTTATCATTTTTTTTATTCAGTGCTGTGAGTTTCCTCTCTGAGTGCTATGTTCTCTGGTGTGCTTGGTTAACTGTGTTGTTAGACTAACTAAAAAGAACATTTTCGCTGTCTTAGTCCTCACTGTCTTGTCTTGTCATCGCATGCAGATGGATGGTTTTGTCTTGCCTCCTTTTGAGTCAACATGTATTTTGGAGGACAAAGATGTAGTCAGGTTTTTGTTTGTTTTTAAATTTGTCTCTCATGGTTTCTCTGTTTCTCATGTAGATTGAATGTTCTAATATGGTTTTTACTTTTAGTGTGAAGAAGAAAAGAGGGCATTTAGCTATCGATGGAAATAATGGACCGAATGTGATTTTAGCTGTCGAAAGAAATAATGGTCCCAATGCAGTTGAAAATCTCCAAATTGTTGAGAAGCAACCTTTAAAGGGTGGACCATTGTTATTGGCGAATGAGGCATTTGATCATGGTGCTGGATGTAATGAGTCTTGTGACAGCGAAGAGACTGAAGATGAGTCTGAAAAAGAGGAAGAGGCAGAATCAGAGAAAGATACTTCGCACCAGGAAAATGCTTTGGCTGGCAATGCAATTTCCAAAAAAAGAAAAGCATCAGAAATGCTTCCTAGCTCAAAGTAATTCTTGATTTCTCGTTTTGGTGTTTTTGACTTGCCTAGATTTTGTGGCTTTAAATGCACCTTGTAAGTATCCTTGATCGTTTTTTTTGTAAGTATTATGACTTTTTTAAATCTATGCTCATCATAGGAAAAAGAAACACTGTTCTGATGTTAAGGAGAAGCTTGATGAGCAGACCAAGAAACAAGATCTTACTAGAAAGAAACGGAAAGTGTCTGATTCAAATAACAAAGGTATGGAGAACAATAAAGGAAATGCTGAGAGTAATGAGGACAGTCATATCACACCCAGCACGAAGAAGTATGTCCTTTGGAAGCTATTATTTCTTTCTATGAATTATTACAGTATTTTTTGGGTGTATGTTCTCTTTTTGCAAACCTTCTTGGTGCATTACTGTTTGGACTGGCTGTGTGGTCATATCTTGTTTGAGGATCCGTTTCTTTCATAAAAATACTAAAAGAAAATTGAAGGTATTGACTCTCATAGTTCCATTTCCTGGTACTTTGATTACGTATGCGCTTTTCTAGTTTCTTTCTGTATCAGTGTGTTGCTCTCTTGTACGGACAATATTTTTTTGTGTTTGGAGTTTGGACTTCACTGTTCTATTTAAAAGGAACCAACCCATCTTTCCATGCCAGGCTTGTATGTTTACCACTGCAGGTTCTGCAGGTGAATATTTGAATTGTTTTTCTGCTCCATATTATTTCAAATTCTTTGTCCCTAATTCTAACTTTTGGTTGTGGTCGTTTGACAAGGGTAGTCTTTATCACACAAAATGGGGTTATCAGAATTATAAAGTACAATGTGAGATTTATGTATAAAATTGCGAAGATTTCTTATCATTTGCTGTGGAGACCTCCACACTTTCGTGAAATGTATACCTTCTCTGTCTCTTGCCTGGTAGAGACATCTGCAAATGCGAGTTTAGTCTCTTTTTATTCTTGCATGAATGTTTTGATGTCTCCCTTGTTTCAAAGTTTCTCTCTTTTTGTAGAACTCACGAGCTTCAACAAAATGGCGTGGAGAATATAGAGGTGGCCCCCAACTCTGATGCGACTAAAAAAAAGGTTCATAATAGCTGTCCTTTTCCATCCATCTTTTTTTTTTCCGTCACATACAATTCTTTACATAATCATTCTATTGGTGGAAGGAATTTGGAAAAAATCCTAAATTTTGGTGGATCTATGTCACAAATCTGTGGAAAGCAGTTAGATTAATATTTGAACTTCACTATGCATGAGACGCTTACTCAGAAAGGCTAGATATCACAACAATTATCAATAAGGGGCACTTGCTCTTAGTCAAACTCCCATAAGATTGATCAGATTCTATAGTTGCATAACTTATTTCTATTTGCCAGTATGGTTCAATTTAAGTGTTTAACATCTTGAGCGGACTTTAACGTGTTCGAGAGGTAATATTCTCATCTTCACCTAAAGAGATCATGGGTATATTGAGCAGAAGGGGACATACAATAGCTGGTTTATGCAGTTGTAAATCATGGTTTAGAACAAAGGATTCTTACATTTCTATGAGATGTAAAATATGGAATATGGAAATGGTATCTCAATAAGATGGCTTCACTCTATCATATGGTGTATGTTCCCAAGTGGATGACTGAGTGGTTGAGGCCAGGAGTCTCTACCGGGAAATCCCAGGTTTATACCAGCTGCAACACTCAGTGTGAACCCATCTCTCCAACCTTGGCCAGGAGGATTACCCAACCCCTATGCTTTTGGGCTGTAGCAGTCTAGCTGGCCGGACATCATCATCAACAACAACACACCCAATGTAATCACACAAGTAGGGTTTGGGGAGGGTGTGTATGCAGCCCCCTACCTGGTGAAGGTAGGGAGGGTGTTTCCTATAGACCCTCGGCTCAAGTAAAACATCTCAAAAAACAAGTATGTAAAGGATTTAATACAGTAGTGAAGAAGTCATGCGGAAAAACAATGAAGAAGAGAACAGTAGCAATTTTTTTTTCAAAAAATGCTCCCAGGCACTCTTCCCTAGGTAACCTTCGGAAGGTCCCTTGAAGACCTACAGATTTCTTTTTTGGTGGTGTCTGGTTGTCAGAATCTCTTATTCTTCCTATTTTTCTTCTTCTTTTCCTCTATTTGACTTTGTTGTTTCTTTTAATGGAAAACAAATGCTATAGAAGATTTGGTGAAAATCTTACGACCTTACTGAAGCCATTTCAGAGTCAGAAGTGTCATATGATTGGGTGAGAAGTGCGTGACTTTCATTGAGGAGGCTTACCTTGAGCAAAGGTGCCTTACTTTAGGTCTGAAAAGACTTGGAGAACCTCAGAGAATATGGGTAAAACTTTTAAGTTTAACAAATATTAAAGGTTCATTTCTGTTATAGCTGTCAAGGGACTTGGTATCTCTGAATTCTGAGGTCATTATTCCAGAGAATAAATTTAATAAAGGGTAGGGGAATATTGCTAAAATTTTTGAAGATTTTATTAGCATAAAAGCAGGTGCTCAAGGAGCATTTATTATAAGTGGAGATACATACATAAAATTACAGAAGGGGAGAGGAACTTTAAGGAAGCTCTGTAATAATAAATGGACCCAAAGGAAGATGCTAGTTGATACGGAGATCACTATGATAAACGTATCTTCTCAAGATGATAATACAGATCTTCTGTGCAGGTGGTTAGTTGGTTGATTCTGTGGTGGGGATGAGATCCCTTCATGCAATGAGGTGAGAAACTAGGCGCAACGGTGTTGGAAGGGAGCCCTGGACATGTATGATATGAATGGGTACCATTTTATCTTTTGATTTCAAGTTGAGGAAAGTTGAAAGCTGCTGAACTTGTCTTGATGGATGATTGGAGAAGACAGTCTTCTTTATAACTTGATTGGTGATATCCGATGAAGGATGCGGTACACTCAAGCACCATAGTTGACTGGTTTTGGATTAGGAGTTTAGGTTTTCCTTTACATCGTTGGAACAAGAAGGTGATGAAGGAGATATGAGATATGTGTGGGGTTGGCTGGAAAATGAGGAGGAGACAGCTAAAATTTATCTTCAATGAGCGCATATCAGGGTACGAGGTCCAGCGGGTAAAAATACCTCACAATATCGACATAGCCGATGGGAATCTGATATATACACAACCAATCTGGTGCGCAAAGCCACTTATGTTCAGATATGTATCGGAGAAGGAGGGTGACAGAGGGAGTTGGGGCTGGCATGGGAGACGACGTTGTAACTCTAGGAGAGCTGCTGCCAGATCCTTGTGAATGAAGCAACAAAGGGGAAAGGGGTCAAGCTCTTTTGTCCATTAGCTAAAGAACTGATGGACATAACAGAGGGGCCTAATATAAGTTGCCACATGCTCTCATGGGAATTTGAATGTTGTAGGTTCACAAATGAAACCTACTACGGATTTTTACAAAGGGAAGAATGGGTTTTGTGGTTCCTTGGGTGATCCGGCAATACGGCTAGATTACCCCGGTCAAAACAATAAAGAAATGGGCCTAGTAAAGTTGGTCCTGATCTGGGTTTGAACTCTTCTTTGAAGAGATTGACCCCAGAGCCTCTTATAGAGTCTATTTCATCAACCCGGGACTTGGAGCCGATGTACTTGACGATCAGCGGAAAATCTGGAAGTTTGCATGAGGATGGAGACTTAAATCTCTGAGGAATTAAATCCAAAATGTTCAAAGTAGTCTAAGCAGAGTGGTCAAGCACGACCAAATGCTGAAATTGATTGAAGAAATTGAAGCAACAGCTCACGTTGAGGGGGAAGATACATGTGGGGTAGATATCACAGGACAACTGGGATACTATATCTAGCTTTCTCTGCTGTAATTGATGATACATCCCGTGAAGAGGAAGTGCAGGAAAAGGCTAGTTTATGGGTTCATCTAAATGTCATCAAGCTCAATCAATCAACTGTTGGGGGCATCTTTCAAGGGCTGTGTGAAAGAGGGATGGGGTTGGAGGGGTTTAAGGACAAGGAGAGCATGGTGGATCTCATTTTCAATTTATTTTCACTAGGTCCGTCCAATAGATTAAAACTTACTTTTTTGCTAAATCAATTAAAAAACAATTTTATAAAATGTCAAATATCTGTTTAAGCATTACAATTCTTTTGAAAGAACTCTTGGATGTGGAAGTTCTGGATTGCCGACATGATGTCTGTTTTTGTAATATCTCAGCAGTAAGTGCAGAAACTCATGTTGAAACCATATGGCCTGGAGCTTTGTTAGTGAATATAACTTGATTACATCCAGAACCTCCTGGTCCTCAAAAGGCCTCTGAATCCATTCCCTTTCCTGCTCAGTGGCTTCAGAAATCACTCCTCTGTGTGAAATTGAAACCAGGCCTCCAGGTTTCAGCCTCTGTTTCTGTATGAATCTGGTTGTAGAACCTGATTATTTCATCTTTGATATCTCTAGTCTCCCCTAAATTCTCCTTCAACCACTAGGTGGTCAATGTAGTTGTTTCTCTTATTAGCATTTGGAGATTTTTGGAAGAATTTTGTAGTTTTGTCAATCTGGATCTTTGCCTTCGATGTACTTCATCATATAAAGCCACTTCTTCAAGTTCTGTTGAGAGTTTAGCTTTTAAAGCGACTTCTTAGATTTCGTTATCATTGTGCATTGTCAATCGCTGTCATTTGATTGATAATGTTGTTCTTTTTCATTGTCAAGTTCCCCGTAATAACCAGATTCCATTCTTTTAGTTTGATCTTCAGAGCCTTAAACTTACTTGCTAGAATGTGGTCTGGTCTACCTAAAGGTTCAAAGGGATCTCACCAGTATGTAACCTGCTCTTTGAAACCATCCACTCTTAGCCACCAGCTTTCAAATTTAAAATAAGACTTCGTATTGTCCCAATTCCCGCATCTCAAGGATATAGGCCAGTGAGCTGTGATGACCTTAGGAAGAATTGTATATTGGATATTTCTAAATTCTATCTTAGATTGCTGAGTCCTGACTGCCTCCCCATGCCCAAGTGAATTGCCTACCATTGAGAGGAGGGCCTATCAGCTCCATTTCCTCCATGAAATTTGAGAAATCTGACTTACTTTTGGAATGTGAGTGGCATTCTTCTCTTCAGAGGTGAATCTAGTTTGTTGAAATCTCCACAAGCTACCCATAGTCACCACATAGTTCCCTGGCAGCTCCAATTTCATCCATAAATCAAGTCTTTTTCTTCTAGAGTTTGGAGCATAAACTCCAGTTAAACACCATGAGAGGTGCCACTGCTTTGAAGCTACATGTTAATGAGTGAATACCAGTGCATATGAGCTCTCTTTTCCCAATTCTGCTATCCCACATGATTAAAATCCCCTTGTGCGGTTGTGCCACTTGCCTGTAGACATTCAAAATGTATCTTTCTGTTTCCTCAAATTTTCTTTTGGTGAAATGAAATCCCAAGAGGCTGGTAGGTAAAGGAATCCGAGGCAACACGACAAGTGTCTTCTGATGAAATAGTTATGAAGATTCCAAATGGCGGTTCATGCTGTATGGAGATGGGCAGTCAGTAAAATATATGGGATTGAAGGATCTTGGTGCTTAAAATGGTGTCCTCCACTTAGGGCGTAAGTGTATGTAAGTGAATCCGGATCCTTTGGCCCTTTTCTGTAAATAATCATCAGATCGGAAATGGCCTGAATATCTCTTTCTGAAATAATAGCTGGATAGGTCATGACACACTCAGAACTTTTCCCTGACATTTTCAGTCTGATACAACACCAGAATGCAACTGTAGCCATGGTGTGAAGTCAAATGGATGGAACCTAACTTTTAGAAAATTTCACAATGATTGGGAAATCAGGAAGCCATTTAATTTTTTCAAAATGCTGGAGAATTTTAAGGGCACTTCTCTGCAAGCATACCAGTTAATCTGGAGAAGAATAGCAAAGGTATTTGCACTGTAAAAGTCCTCTCATGCAGACCTAAACTACACTGGACAGCAGCTAGGTTGTTGGTACTGGAAGCACATTTGGAAGTTGAAGATACCCTAGAAGGTGGTATGTTTTTGTTTGCTAGTGGTAACAGATGTTCAGACCCAAATAACCTAAAGTAGAAGGGCATGCAATTTGCTCTCGATTTTTTGTGTGTGAGAAATAAGATGAAACCAACAATCATCTGTTTTAGCACTGCCTAGTCACTGACATTATATGGAACTATTCATGAATATGAAATGTTTGAAAATGGACTATGCCTAGAACAACTGGGCAAATACGAACCAGTTGGAATGATCCTTGGGAGCATGGCAAAGCAGAAGAGCTAGTGGAGTCTAATGTGAAGATGCATTTGATGGACCATCCGGAGGGAGAGAAACTCAAGATGTTCTGTAGACATTGTCAGCACTGAGCAGAAGATTAAGATGAATTGTATTTTGAAATTTCACTTTTTGTGTAAGAAGGTTCTCAGATGTAGTTTCTACTTTAGACATCATGGGATCCTTGTAATGGGGTACTAGACCTTTGTTGTAAATGTTTTCCTACTTTTACACTCCCTTTGTGCTAATCACTTGTGATGTTGTTACCTTAATTATCTTGGTGGCATTGTGTATTAAAAAACTATATATTATTTTGAAGCTAGTACAATAGTGTTTTTTTTGGCTAGCTGGATGTTGTTTGTGGTTTAATTTGCTTTATTTTGTGTATTAGTATAGACGTGCTGTACGCTGATAACTTTACCTTCACGTATCCAAAATAAACATAAAATCATGGCGATTGCATTTCTCAAATTTACTTTTAAGATCTGATTAATTGTCTTCAAGTACTTAAAATGTCAATTCTCTGTCAGGGCCCCAGTAGAAGTGCCAAGAGAAAATCTGCTAAAAGGCGATGGTTGCGAGAGATGGCCAAAATTAAGGAGAAGAATGCAGATGCTGAATCGGAAGGTCTGGTAAGTGATCTAATGGTGCAAATATGTCAAATATTACTGCCATACAATGTAACTATTGCTGGGTAAATTTTCAGCGGAACTGGAAAGAAATGCAGGCTAAAGCTGGAAAGGAGAGCCTAGCTGCCAACCAAAGGGGCGATTGAATGACGGGGCTAATGGTCAACTTCTGGGATACGTGAGTAGTAATGTATATTGATAAAACATACATTCCTGTTACTTCTGCGTCATGTACTGGAAACTTGACTCAACAAACTTTGCAGCGAAATGGGAAGCAGCAGAAAACTAAAACTAAAAAAGAAGAGGTAACTGGCCAACCAAAGGGACTTGTGAGTGATCAAACATAAACAAACTATTTATCTGCTATATACTTCTGTTTCTGTTGACAATACATGAGTATGTAGCTGCATAGGAAGCAATTTCATAGTGAAGATAAGAATGGAGATACAAATGAAGAAAAGCACGCAGAAGAGAAAAGCAAATCGCGTGGACAATCATGTCAAAATAGTGACTCAGAAGATGAAGTTGTTCCAGTTGAAATAAGGCCTGGGCATATTCGCTTTGAACCTGTTGGAAAAGGTCTTGTACCCCTCTTTGTTTAGACTACGTGGTCTTCCAATAGAGACATATTTATATTAACCTGTAACTCTCTCCCACTTCAGTAACTATTATGCAATCCTGTATTTTATCAAATGATTCAAATTATAAGCTGATTCAAGTTAAAGTGGGTCATAATTTTGGTGCTTGTCATTGGCATTAATCTTTGTTCTGTCCGGCCAAGGGAATCGGTATAAGATGCTCAAATTCGGTGTGACATATGACTGGTGCAGTGGGGCTTGATTTAATATAACTTGTAGTTGCTTATCAGTTATTGGTTTCCTTGTTTGCTTCCTCTCCTCTTTTTTGCAGGTGATGGGATTCACGATTGTGTATTATTATTCCTTGCCTGCTCTAGAAATAGTAGAAAATGAATCTGATTCTCTTTTTTTCTTCTATGAAAATGACTCTGATTCAATGTTGTCAGTCTTGTATCTTTTTTAATTTTATGGAAAAGATCTAACATATGGATATATCTTCTGGATATTGCAGAACAAGTTTCAAAGCAGAGTCAAGAAGAAGTGGTACGTTTTGCTCAAGATGTTCTATGATGCTCTTTTTCTTGATTGCTTCTTGAATGTTGTATCTCTATTCTGAAAGAAGAGTTTTAAATCTTGAAATCCAAGTTTTTGAGCATACCATTTGTAAAAAATATCTTGTGCACAATCCCAATGGGTCAAGCTATTAAAAATTTAACCTTGTATTGCTTAAAGGCTTTATGGAAGGTTACCTGAAAGATAAAGCGGGAGAAAATGGGAGGATTCACACATAATTTTTCCATGAGGAACATTACCTGAAAATGAGATTGTGCTACAAAACTAAGTCATGCATATATATTTTCTAGAAGCTTGCATAATGCTATTAATCGTATTGGTTTTTTTCATATTTCAGATGTTGGATAACAAATGCTATATGTTGTATTATACTAACCGATTGGAGAAAGGAAAATAATCTGTCATTCCTATTTTCATCCATTTGAATATTTGTGTTTCATCTGTTGCAATCGTTATAATGTTTCTATAGTATTTCATTGTTGGTGGATATTTTAGAATTGCTTCACTAATTGTCATTGCATAGACATGTTTGTCCTCTACAAAGTGGCCACTGTTTGCTGTATAGGTATTTAATTATCTTCAGTAAGATGCTTGGTCCTCCCTTTTCCCCTTATTCTTCGATTAGATAATTTGTTTTTGTACTGAAATCATACAAAAATGTTAAAAGTATTCCTTCTAGATGTGATGGTGCAAAAACCAGAAAATTGGTCTCCTTGGTAAAATTTATTTTGACACATTTTCTGCTGGAAATTGCATCATATTTGATTAGCATAATGACATAGGTTACAGTGTGTCAGACATGACTAGTGGTAGGCATGTTTCGTGAGATGAAATATATTTGTTTCTTAATGGGATAACTTTTCTCTTCTTGCGTAATGAATTTCCAAGTTACGTGCAGGAAAGTTTCAAGTGGAATGGTATGATGAGCAAGAAAAAGGGACAGAAATGGGGCCAAGAGAAAGTTTCATTTCCCCAAAAGACTGATTCTCTAGGTTCAAACAAAGAATATCCTGATATGATGAATCGTGAGAGACAGAAATGGGTCCAAGAGAAAGAATCATTTTCCCAAAAGAATGATTCCCTTAGTTCAAACAAAGAACATCCTGAGATAATGAATCGTAAAAGACAGAAATGGGGCCAAGAGAATATTTCATTTGCCCAAAAGAATGATTCTCCAGGTTCAAGCAAAGAACATCCTGATATGATGAACCGTGAGAGACAGAAATGGAGCCAAGAGAAAAACTTGTTTTACCAAAAGAATGATTCTCTCGGTTCAAGCAAAGAACATCCCGAGATAATGAATCGTAATAGACAGAACTGGGGCGAAGAGAATGTTTCATTTTCCCAAAAGAATGATTCTCTAGATTCAAACAAAAAACATCCTGAGATGTTGAATGGTGAAAAGGAGCCTCATTTTAATGGATCAATTGACTTCAATACACTTCCTTTTCTTTCTGGCCTGCCCAAGGTTTGTTCTTGTTTTTTAATGCATCTGTAGCCTTCAGTATCTGTTGCACTGGTATCTGCTGTTAACTTTAGACTAATGAGACTCACACAAAGCAGCTGACAATCTACACTACCCAAAACTCTGGACATTGGGTGGTTGATGTATTGATTTGGATGACCACAATTTTAGTATTTAGAAAAACTGTTTTTTAATTTGGCAGGAAGGTCTTGTGATTGCGTACCGGCTGCTTGAGTTATCATCAACCTGGACCCCTGAAGTTTCCTCCTATCGGGTATAAGTTGTCTCCATCATATCATGTACTTCTGATTGATGTACATCATGATTGTGAATTTGATGTTCTGCTGTAGGTTGGGAAGATATCATCGTATAATTCTGAAGCAAATAGAGTTTTGCTGATGCCAGTAGCTGAATTTCCAGTCATTTGTACTGAGGATGAGTCTTCAAAGCAACCAGATAGCTCTATTTATAATGAAGACGGATCTTTGGAGGTACTTCAGTAAAATTGACTCACTCTTATGCGTGGTGATCTATATTTATGCATATTTCGTGTGAATTTAAGTTGCCATCCTCTAGGATGCAGAGTCCATAGGTTTAATGCATGTGACTCTTCTCAATACAAACCACGCCTTTTTGCAGATAGAATTTTCTGCGCTTCTTGAAGTTCGTCTGATGAATAGTACTCCAGATCAAGGAGTACATGATGGGGTTATTGAGGGTTCTGCTGCCAATGAGTCCACTCCAGTGCTTGGAAGCAGTAAAAAGAAAAATGAAACTCCAGTTCCTGGTAATTTTTGTTGTTTTCCCATGCATGCTTAAGGAATGGGAATGTTAAAGCTGGGAGATGTAAACATGAAAATCTTGGTACTTTTCATTTTCTTTCATGACCTTACATTTTACTATTACAGGAGCTGGAGAAGTAAGCAATGGAAAACAAACACGATCTACCCCTTCAGGTGTGAACTAATCTTTTACGGATTCCTGAGATGAGTAGTGATTTTTGGAATCCATTATAGTGTATAATTTTATAGCTAGATCCTGACTATGCACACCAATGATCAATTTGAATAACAGAAAATGGCGGAGTAAACCTGTGGGAGCAATTCAGTGATACTCTAAAGTCCAAGAAGGCAGAATTAGCTCAGGAAAGTAATTGGGATAAGGCAAGTACTGGAAAGAGCCCTTGGTCATATCGACCCATGAGAGGCACTGCGCTAGGCCCTACAATGGCCTTCCTTAGATCCCAGAAGAAAATATAAGATGAAGTTGCAGTTGCATATTTTGTTCATATTATCGTATATTAACCTGTTTCATTCTCTTCAAGTTTTGCAAAATTCTCACTAACGAAGAGAATAATTATCTATGTTTTAACTTCTCGATCATGAAATGGTTTGCAGTGTATAATTGGAGTTGTTGATGCACCCCTTTATGTACTGTTTCTTAAATTTGGGTTGCGCATTAGTGTAAAGGAATTCAAAGGATATGAAAAGCTCTATATCTGCATTCCAGTAAAACTCTGGGATCTTGTTAAATCTTTGGAATGAACTATAAGTGTCGGATGTACCTTTATTTATAATTTTGGAGGTTTGGCCTCTTTTCACTTACCTAGCTTACGATATTACACTTATCTCCCCGTTTCATGTTTTTACTTCATTACAATACTAATGTAGATAATATTTGACTAATTTGTCTCGTTGTTTCATTTAATTATTTTTACAAGCTTATTACATTGATTATTTATGGTTCAATTAAAAAATAATCGTGTAGGCATGTTCCTAGATTGTAATTAATCTTCTTCTTCACTCATCATACCCACTTCCTCTTCATCCTAAATCCTCCATCTTTCCTACACATATTTACTCTCTTTAAATCCTAAGAAACATGCTACATACAAAATTGAAAATAATAGTGTTTACAATACTATATACTCCACAAGTGAAGTCCCAGAAACATGATACTGTAACAAAACCTAATAACCAAAATCTATTTCTTCAAGTTATGTGGGTTGTCACAATGCACTGATGAATTAGTATCCAATCAATTTTTTTGAATAAACCCATTTTTATTTCTTCCAACATGCCACATCTAGTGTGGTATAGTATTTTTCATTGGTGGATAACTTCAAATATTCTTTTTTTTCATATTCTATTCAAAGTTCTACAAGGAAAAAACAGTTGATATCTTTGTTATCCATGCACGTTCATATTCCAATATTGAAGAAGCTGTGGAGCCAAAGAAGCCCCAAACTACATTGAACAATTTATGATAGAAAGCACTTGAGAGAATTTGGGTATGTAAATGTGCTAAATGTCCCAATGCAGGGACTATTACATTACACCTTTTGTTACTGAATGTAGTTGGATGGTATAGATAGGGAAAAGGGACCAGTATACTTATTTTTCAACAAGAGTAGTATATATACTTTATCAACTCCTCCTATACAGCAACTTCTTCCCTGTACATGTCCTTCGACGAGAGAAATCTAATCCTCTCTTTGTATCATTCAACATCACACAAGCAGAAACCTTTGACTTTTACTGCTTGGGATGCTCACTAACCAAAGATCCTTGCCACAAGGACTAAAGCAAGGACTTTGCATACCTCAGATGGTATCCGCGGCATTTTTATCAAAACCTACTTGACCCCAACATCTAATGCCTTGTCAAATGAGAAACGCGGCAGATGCTTAAGAAGCTGCTCAGGTTCCTCACCTTCTTTCACTATCTGCATTCAAGTCAAATAACAAGTAGTTCTAATTAATGATTTGTGAAAAATGACAATAGATCAATGTCCACTTGATAAACTTAACGTAGGACGATGCATCTATTCAAGTAAGTAACAACGGACACATAAGGAAATTCTGTTTCGTTTTTAATTAAAAAGAGGCAGAATAAGTACCTGAACTAGAGAGCTAGTGGCCAGGCCATTCTGAATAATAAAACTGCGTCCAACTTTCTCCCAATGGACATGATTATCTTCACACATGGAATCATTGTTGATCACTTGATCTGAACTTTCCTTCCATTGCACATCACGCCCAATCCAGATGTACAAACTACTGGAACTATTTTCATCTAAACTCAAGTCAGGAATGACTATGATATAAACGGACCTTGAATCGAAAACCACAGAAGACAAGCCTAATTTATGCATAGAAGGCCACTGGTAAAGACCTAAATCAATTGTTTCTGCAACTCGGATGGGAATGCCAATTGGATGGTCATTGAAACTGCCAGATACATCATCTACAGGTTGAACTCCATTTTGGAGTTGATTGTCAGCAATCAAATTCTCAGCATCTAACATTAGCTCCTCTTTACTAGTATCAACAAAATCTCCGTCATTAAGGCTGTCACACTCAACAAACTTCATTGTATCGTCTTCAAAATTAGGAAGAGAAAATGATGATGTTCTCACCAATTTCACTGAAATTTGAGCAGAACCATCATTGGAACGTAACATCATCATAGGAGGAGGATGACTGCCTCTACGCTCTGCTAGTGAAGGGGAAGTTTCTTTGTACTGTAAACAACTGTTTGCCCGTCTAAGAGCACGACTGGTTGGAAATGCTTCCTCTGCTGCTGGAAAGGGTGATCCTTTACAAAGTAAAGATGAACTTACTTTGAAGAAATCATTCTTCACAAAATTAGGATCCTCATGTTCAAATCTCGTGGGTGAAGGCTGTGCAGATAGGTATGCCAAGTCAGACCAATTGGAAGAGGAGGGAGAAAAGGTGAAAGAACTGGAGTAATCTGAGGTTGAAGGTGAGAGTGACGGGGATGTGGCATTAGACTTTGGTTTACTAACAAGAAAACAAGAGAGAGAATCAAGTGAGCTAAATGAAGGAGATGGCGACACAGGCTCTGTATCAAGACCAGGGTTTTCCACATCTCTACAAGGATCCTTTGTCCAACTTGGACTGCTGGTTGCATAAGAAGAGAAAGAATCTGGTGATCCACACTGAGGACTTGAAGGTGATGAAGGCAAAGCAGGAGAGAGTTCTTTAATGGTGTCTATCTTATCAAGTACAGGACTTGTTATGCCAGTATGACTGTATAACTTGGAAGCTGTGATAAATTCTTTCATTATTCCACTGGAAAACTTCCGTCTCAATCTACTCCATCCATTCTGTCTTGCGGGAAGACATGTCTCAGATTCAGTACCTGACAATGGGAAAGGTGGAACAACCCCACCGGCGAGTGCTTTGCAGAAAATTTCAAAATCAAGATCATATTCATTCTTTTGACCAATACACTGGCTGATATTATCAGTAATCAAGTCATTTTCAGATAATAAACTGGCTTCCACCTTGTTCTTTTCTTTGCCACAACCACCAGAAAAGAAGCTTTCCTGACTAATCGCACTCCAAAAATCAGAAGGCTCTTTGCCTTCATTGATAATAAAGACAGGACCTTGGGCCTTTTCATAGCGGATTACCTGAAAGGCTGCAGCCTTGGCATTATCTGACATTACCGAGGTACAATGCTTCCCTATCCACACGTATATAACAGAAGGAATAAGAACAAGGAAGGCTCCACGAGAATCGAGTCCTTCAGCTCCTGGCTCACTCAACATCTTTGGCACCAAATGAAGGGGATCATACGGGGAGTGAGGTGCCATCCTATACATCCTTAGCACAGAAGTAGGACTTACAGGTAGAGCATGCACTCGTTTCTGGCACTGCAACAGTTGGCATGCAAACCCATATTCGGGTTTGTCACTCCTCTTGCAGCTTTGACATGCTGGAATGCATCTTCAAAGCTCATCCCCTCTTTCCACATAAGATATGCAATCACCAAGGAGGCTGATCGGGACACCCCCTGGAAGCAGTGTACAAAGACACTCCCACCTTGTTCACGAACATCTTCAAAGTAATCAAAGACATCATAAAGAATACTTGTGATGTCCTCAGTGGGACTATCCTGCAGCCAAAGTGTCTTGTATACAAGGTCATCCTTAAAGTATTCAGGACAACTAAACCCTACACAGTTTAAGACATGAGTGATTCCGTTCTCACGGAGAACGTCTCTATTCTTTGCCACAGTGTCACTTCCTAAGTAGATGTGATCCACAATCTTAGAACACTCCTTGTTGAAGAAAGCAAGCTTATCTTTCTTGAATTCAAATTCTCGCGGAGCCTGCTTAGTATCTGAACCTTCATGAGTGCTGAATGATCCAAGCCTTACACCAGGAGTAGAGGGATTAGGCCATACACCAAGATCATCTGATCCAGCCCTAGGCCACTCCTCAGCAGTTGGTCTAGTAATGGAAAGAGGCTGAAGGGGTGGCAAACAAGCCCGTGCTTTGCTGTTCCATTGTGGTTTGGCACTGGACTTGGTAGGTGACCTATCGGACCACGAAATAGACCGTGCATATGTTTTCCGATTCCCACCAGCTGGTACCCTATCCTTCTCATTTACCTCCAACATTTCTAAACTTCAAAGTAACCAATCACAGCCATATAGGGTGTGTATGTTCAAGAAAGACTCAATTTGGGATATGCTGACCATAGGGACAAGACACCCAAGTCTAAACTGAAATTGAACAAATTCAATAACAATCCAGATGACCTATACCTATAAGAAACACATCAAATACTGAAGTTGAGGTGAAAAAGATCAAATTTTTATCTAGAATTCAAGAATCCCACATGAGAATCATTCTAGGAAAAGTAACAGGAACCTTATAAATGACTCTTTTGGTGTCTACTCAAAGTTTAAACAAGAAAGAACCAAAAGTGAACTTTGAGGTGAGAAAGATCAAATTTTTATCTTGAATTCAACAAACCCACATAAGAATCATTCAAGAAAAAGTAACAACAACTTTAAAAATGCCTCTTTTGGTGTCTACTCAAAGTTGAAACAAAGAAATGACCAAAAGTGAACTTTGAGGTAAAAAAAAATAATAAAACTTTTCATCTAGAATTGAAATGAAATTTCCCTTTGTAGCTGTTCAAAGTTGAATCAAACAACACAAAGATTCAAACTTTATGACATTTCCTCACCTAAAACCCTTGAACACACTTGTCTAATTTCAACACGTTTAAGAACAAATCAAACACAAAGAAGACTTGGTAAACGTCCTGAAACAACGGCTATTATGGAGGGGGACAGAAATTCAACGTAAAATAAAATTAAAAAAAACTCCATTCAAATATTCAAGCTATTGAATTACATAAAATATTACTAATTAATAGAAATAAAAAAAAAACAGTAGTCATAAGAAACTCACTGGAAAGGCAGACATTTAATTCTTGAAAAAAAAAATCCAGAAAATTACTGCAAAAAAATTATAAAAAAAACAAAATGATATGATTATATGAAAAAAAAAAGGTGAGAAAAATAAATGTAGAATTTTACCAATTCAAAGCTTGTTTTGATGAATGCATAGAGAGAGAGAAAAAAGAAGAAAAAGAAAGATGAGAGAATTGAGAGTCGGAGTCGCAGGTAAGCCAAACAAAAAGTGAATATGACAGGATGGCAGTTTATAAACTCAAAATAGAATTGGTCAAACTGCCACGTCATCATTTCATTATTTTCCCAACATGCAAATTTTGTTAATTATTTACTTTCGTGACAAGGAAAATTCGTTGTTGCTATTCTTTGTGTACACACATGATAAAATCTTCATTCTTTTGGAATAGCTCACAAATTACAAAGGAGAGGTAACATGTACTAGGCAAGTCCGGCTCGACGAGCTCGACCCAGAAGACAAACCTCTTACTGTCATTGGCAAGAGATTTCGAACTTGAAATCTCCTACATGGAAGTCCCAAGCCTAAATCACACCGCCACCCCGAAAGGTAAAAAAAATATTTAATTATATTTTTTCTCTATCGACTTGATATAAATCCTGAGAATAATAAAAGTAATATTACTACGGTACTCTTCTTTTAATTATATAAAATTTAATGCTTTGAAAAATTTATTAGTCTCTTATATAATAGCAAGGGCATAATAAATAAAAGAAAATAAATTATTTCTTGATTTTTTTAGTTGAACAAATATAACTGGACATATATTTAAGTATAGTGAAGAAATAAAGGTGAACTAAATGAGTATTTAGAATGGATCAATGTTGTCTCTCATGATATTTTTAGTTTTATGAAAATACTTTTATAAGAATAATTTGTTAATCTCAAAATACCCTCTAACTATCGATTTAATATATATATTTTTCCTAATAATTGTTCCAAACAAGAAAAAATGAGTCAATATTCTACTTATTCATTTTTGGGTTGGGTTGGGTTGGGTTGGGTGTTTGGGTGTGTGTGTGGGGCGTTATTAATTGTCAGTTGAAATAGTCAAACGACTATCATAATACATCTCCAAAATAAATTTTTGTTCAAATTTGCACAATTAAGAGCATTTGTCTTGTGTACCTTAGATGGAGGGCGAATATTTTAAGTGCAAAATTTATTATTCTTAATTTGGAGAATTGTGATATTTTTAAATTTATTTTACTGGTTAGTATTGTATTTTCTTAGCCAAAATGGAGGGTGAAACTATTCCATTTTGAATTGCTTAAAGGTGTATTTAATTCTTTTTCCTTTTATAAATTTATAGCCTCTTGGCCAAAATTATTGTTGTTATTACTTTTTTTAAAATTGAGTTGTTTGGCTGAACTTTTAGAAGAAAAATGAGATAATGCACAAGTACATCTTCAATCTATGTCCAAAATTTCAGAGACACACTTATACTGTATTAAGGTTTTATTACTCCTGAACTTATTTTATTAATTATTTGTTATCCCTTTTCGGCTTACGTGACACTAAAAGGGATAGAAAATTACTTATAAAATAAGTTCAGGGGTAATAGGACCTTAGTAGAGCCGTCAATATGGGCTAGGTCCGTTGGCCGGCCTGGCCTAACTCGGGATTTAATAGGGTTGAGCTAAGATTTTTGGAGCCCATTTAAGAAAGAGTTTTTTAGCCCGTCCTGAATAAGCTTGTTGATTTGATGGACTTGAGAAATATAGGTAGAGCCAGCCCGTGGGCCAATAATAACTAACTAAAAGATATAATATAATAATAAAATTTAAAATTAAGAGTCCAACTTCAAAATAATTAGGTTAATATTTTTATTTATATATTTATACTTTTACTTGAAAAAAAACTTAATAAATAGAGATAATTTCAGAGACCTCCCTCCAGGCTTCGCTCTATGACACTCACCTTCCCTGTGGTTTACGATATTACGTTTACCTCCCTTATTTTCATTTTCTTGTAACCATTCTTTAAACCTATTTAAATAAATATAAATTAATTTAGATTTTAACAAATTTACCCTTATATATGAATGTTTAGATCTAATTTTTAATGATTTATCTTTATTCCTTGAATCATGTTTCTTCTTCGCTTGTGTAAATGTTTAACTAGAACAAAATCTTATCGTTCTTATCAAAATTTTTTCTTGGGAAGTTCAATTTTGTCTTCTATTTGAAGAAATTGTTGCCGAAAAATGATGGGTTATTGTGTGGAATTTTTTTACGTGAATTGGTAAAGGTAAAATAGAGATAAAGAGTTAATATTTGGTGAAAATGTGGGTCAGCTTAGTAGAAGAATTTGATCTTTGTTGGATTAAAAAAATAAGTCTTTGTGTTAATTTATTTTTAAAGTATTTGTTAAATGAGTCTTTTTATATATAATATTTATCAATAAGAAAAAAATTATATTAAAATGAGTAAAATTGTCAAATCTATATTAATTTATATTTATTTTAAATAGGTTTAAAGAATGGTTACAAGTAAATGAAAATAAGGGAGGTAGACGTAATATCGTAAACCAAAGGGGAGGTGAGTGTTATAGAGCGAAACATGGAGGTCTCTGAAATTATCCCTAATAAATATTATAAAAATAATTTTATTTTGATTTGATTAACAAGTACTAACATTAACATCATGTAATATTATTTTGTCGATATTTATGATAATATTTTAAATTATAATTTAAAATTTAATTTAATAATTATAAAAAAATATATTTTTTTTAAAAAAGTGGGCTGAACCGTCAAGCCTGTAGCCCACGTACTTGTGGGTTGGGCCAATCATTTTCTGGCCGACGCCAAAAATGGGCTAGCCCGGCCTGACCCGTAAAATGTCAAAGCTTGTATGGTTAGCCCGGATGGGATGGGCTAGCCCATATTGACAACTCTAGACCTTAGTATAATATAAGTGTGTTTCAGAGATTTCGAGCATAGGTTGAGGGGGTACTTGTGCATTTTCCTAAGAAAAATTAGTGTTTTTTAGTAAAAAAAAGTTGATTTTGAGAAGAAGAAAGTAGTGTATATATATATATATATATAAACTCACTTTTTAAAAATTTGATTGAATAAAAAGTATTATTCAGTTATATTTTTCAAATTAATTAGTTAAATATAAATTATTTTTTTAATCAAAAATACCTTTTTGGCCAAACAAACTATTAATGATAACGTTAGTTGTGGTTTAAAAACATAGTATGAAGGGACTACTAATTGAGGGATTCGATAATGAAAGAATTATAATATAAAAATTATTTTTGAATATTTGATTCATTATACTTAAATGGCCTAAATATGAAAGGATATAAAATATATTTTTATTAATTTTATAAAATTTAAAGGGTATTCATGATGTATTTGATACAGAGACACATGATAATTTTTTTTTTAATTTACTTATTGTTATTTTATTAACCATCAATGAAGATATAATGCAATGGATCAGACTGTTTCTTTCTCAATTAGAGGTCTTCAATTTGAATTTAGATATGAAAAAATCATCGATAGAAAAAGCTTACTTTCATAAATGGATTCTATAGACTATACGATACGACTCCTACTATAATCAAACTTCAATACAAATATTGAATATGGACTAAAAAATCAATCAATAAATAAATTATTCCATGCTATTAAGTATAAAACAATACATCAAATGATATATTATATTAAAATGCATGAATTATCTCTGCAAGATTCAAAATATAACATAAATAAAAGTTAAAGTTATATGAAGTTTTATATCATGATAATGTTAGCTAATATCACATCCCTTAGTTGACAAAAAAAAAACCGATAAATGTTTTAAAAAATTGTGTTCGATATTTGCACAAAAATAATAATTCATTAATATATGTGTTTTGAATCCAAACTTTTGCTATTTGAATTATATTAAGTGATTTGATTTTTCACTTTACTTACGTGAGGTTCAAGAAAAGTGATTTGTATGTAATTTTATTCTTACTTTATAAAAATAGAGATGTTTTTGATAACTTATTGACTAAAGTAAAACATACCAAACTCAAATATAAAAAATAGTACAATAATAATAATAATAAAAACATGCTAGAGATTAAGGAGAAGAACACTAACAAAATGACAAACTGAAGTAAATGAAACAACAAGTAGTAAAATAAAAAAATTAGATAGTCGCAAGTAAAACTAGACAATACTTATATACCTACTAACCTCCTATCTATTTTCATGCTTTATGCATATTTATATACTAGTTTCCGAAACGTGCGTTGCACGTTTGCCTCATACAATTATTATAAAGTTGAATTATTATATAATATTGAAATTAGAAATATTAGTTTTACCAATCTATATTTTATTTATTAAATAAAATTCATAATAATCAAATAGTACATTGACCATCAAGCAAAAAATATGAAAAAATAATTATATTATTATAGCATCTAATAGTATGAATATATCTATATGACTTATTCTTAATAATCTCTCATTACGCCTCATATTAGTAAGTACACAAATTGTGTCTAGATGCATGTATTTAAATATGATTATTTAATATTAAATTAATTATATATTAATATTTAATTTAGTTTAGGGATAAAATAAGGGCAAAATGGTAATTCAACTTTTAAGTTAAGAGCTTCTCAATAATAATACGAGTATATCTTATATCATCAAAAAAAAAAAAAATCATCTACCAGACTAAGTACAAATATGTCATAAATATTTTCTTGGGATAGCTTAATATATATAGGTTGTAGACTACTTAGAGCCTGTTTGGCTCAGCTTAAAAGTTGGTCAAACTGACTTAAAAGCTGATTTTTGACTTATTTAGCTGTTTGGCAATACTCAAAATAACTTATTTTGAGTTTAAAAAAACTTATTTTAAGCCAAAAGTTAAAAGCTGGGGTAGAGGTGCTTTTTTTTTTTTTAGCTTATAAGCTGTTTTAAGTTGACCACATTTTTATCTTTTTGCCCTTAATATTTTTTATACAATCTCCAAATTACAACATAACCCTAACATTTCTTTCTTCCATTTTTCCCTTTTCACGTTTGACATAGCAACTTCAGCACTTTTATCCAAACACATAACTGCTTATTTTAAAAATAAGTTTCAGCACTTTCAAAAGTACTTTTTTAAAGCTGCTTTTATTAAGCTCATCCAAACGGGCCCTTAATGTGAATATAATCGAAGACATTTATAATCTTTTTCAACACGTCGCATTAGTACCAATTTATACTCTATCAATAGTTATTTCTCCAAACTCAAAAGAGAATTTAAGAAAATTATAAAAATATTGAACTAAACTAAATAAGTATTAAGAGAATGATTTCTATAATCTGGTCATGTCCAAAATTACACTAATAACTTATCTTTTAAGTCTAGCAAGGCACTCTTATAATCGAATGTTCTGATACCATCATTCTGCTATCAAAAAAGAAAAGCATATCAAAGAAATCATAAGAGTTTTCAGAATGTTCATCTATGAATTTTTCTTTGTACCTACAAAATTAGAATATGCAAAGATGAAACAAAAAGAAAAGAAATAATACATACTTACTGGAGTATCTCCGTTGAACATATGAAATTAGGAAGATGGTAGATTAGATTTTTGAATGATTAACCTAAAATACACACAATATATTATAGTAAATGAGACTCTTTGTTTCCCTTGTCTGTTATGCCTTTTCAGTTGCATCATTTAAATATGTCTTAATTATTATATGATAGAATTACGGAAGGCTGAGACTAATAATTATACATTGTAATTAAGATACTATAAATTAAAAGTTTGATATTTAATATTAAAAAGTAACTCCAGGAAATTGAACAAATTACAAAAAAAATAATTTCTCATTAAAATAATTTTCTCACCTATTAGAGCATCAAATAAGAATTAAGGAAACACAAATCAACACATGTAAACAAATTGACAATTAATTAATTTATAAATAGGCTAAGAGATGAACTTCAAAAATTTTGAACTATTTAAAAAAAAAATAACAGGAAAACGTGTCTTTAAGATAATTAAACTTTATTATATACTTTATATACTAATATTTTACTAATAACCAATTAGATGATTTTACAAATTCAATGTAAGGATAGGGGTAAGACTTTTCAAATTTAAAAATTAAGAGTAATTAAGTTAAGACTATAAAATAATTAGCAATTTATTTACTAATATTTAATTACTTTGATTATGATTTAGTACAGGGGCAAAATAGTAATTCAACTTTTGCCTAACATTCTTCCCACTTATAATAATATATGATAAGCTAAAGATATGTCATATCCTTTTTATCACCTCTCTCCAATATGTCTTTTTATACCTATTACAGTCAACTCTCACACTTCTTCATTGAGTGCGTCTATGTATCTTCTCTTTACATGCACTAATCATCTTAATCTTGTTTTTCTAATTTTGTTTATCACGAAGGCTACTTACATTTTATGCCGAATATATTTGTTGTTAATCCTATCTTTCTTAGTATGTTCACATATCCATCTCAACATCTCATTTTTATTGCTTTCGAGTAAATGTGTCAATTCTTAGCCAGTCAATACTCCGCCCCATAACATGATTGATCTCACATCCACTTTATGAATCTTTCCATGTTTTGGTGATACATTATCACACAAGAAACCAAATTTGACTTCATCCACCACATTCTAATATATATGATATATGTAACATTATTGTCAATCTCATTTTCCCTTGAATTATAGACTCAATATACTTAAAATTTTGGTTTTTGGAGATGACTTGGTTATCAATTCTCTCTCCCCCCCCCCCCCCAATCTTCAACATGAGTAATGTTAGTGAACTTGCACTCCAATTAATATTCTTTTTTAGTCTCATTTAGTCTGAACCTTTAGACTCCAAAATTTGTGTTCAAATCCCTAGCCTGTCACGATAAAAAAATGGACGAGATGACAATCGTCTTATTCCACCAAGACAAGTTAGCCTAAAACTCAACCATTACAATAAAAGTACGAAAATTTATATTCAACTTAAAAATACCTCCTAAAATCTGGTTGTCACGTGTACAAGCCTCTAAAGTATTTCAATCGAGTCAAAAAAGAATACAAGTCTCATGACATTGTTGCTAGAGTAGAACAAGATCATAAATATGAGTAAGAAGGTCTTCTAAGATGACAAACAACTACCTCACAAATCTCCAAGAAGCCTCAGAAAAGAAGAGAATATATCACAAAAATCTGGGCTAGTAACCTAAATAATAAATTGTAGAAGCAAGGGGTGAGTACCAAATCACACGGTACTCAACAAGTAAACGTCTAAACACAAGCAAAGGGAATGAAATACGGGTACTCCTACCACCCCAACCGAACCTCCACAACTACAATCAGCATAAAACTCAGTCCAACCTAACAGTTCACAATTTACATAGCACGTAACTCAACAACAACACTTAGAATAATTACATATCCTTCACAACCACTTTACCAAATTACATATCCTCAACAACAACACTTCAACAAATTACATATCCTCTACAACAACACTTCAACAAATTACATATCCTCTACAACAACACTTCAACAAATTACATTCCTCTACAACAACACTTCAACAAATTACATATCCTCAACAACAACACTTCAACAAATTACATATCCTCTACAACAACACTTCAACAAATTACATATCCTCAATAACAATCTCAATATTCAACAATTACAAGTTTCGCAAAAAGACAATTACAAGATCAGCAAAACACAATATCAAGTTCACTAATGATAAGTATGTGCAATGCAATGAAATATAATGTCAAGTATAATGATGCATGTCTGACCTAGTGATACACACACGGTGTCTCTCAGTCCGGGACCCATGGAAGACATATCTGTCCATGCATCTGTCGCGGCGCACGACAGGACCCTCGATAATAGTAACCATCGCGGCGCGCGATACGTCCCTCAAAATATAGTATCCATCGCGGCGCGCAATACGTCCCTCGAAATGTTATATCCTCTTTAAGTTCTCATTCTTTCTCAATGCACATAACACTTGTCACAACCATGTCTTAAAATAATGCAAATGATATGTTCACACATATAAAGAGGATATAACCATTTTCATAACATTGCACAATTCACAACAACATCAACAATGATTCAACAAGCCTTTCAAACCATTCTCCATTATCAACACATCACACACAAACAATTATTCACATTGCCTTTTGTTACCCTTTGTTTTTATCATTAGAATTAATCAATGTGGACAAGTCAATCAATCACCAAGTCCCATTACTCCCAAACATATACCACAAGGAAATATACGCATTCCATACACTTAGCAAGAGTTTAGAAATACACTTGCCTCAAATAGTTGAACAATCACTATGTGATTTGAGCCTTCCCTTTTTCGTTGTACTTCCAACTCAAAGCAATCTAATCACATTAATAATTACAATAAGGTTTCGAAAATAACAACACTCGTATTATTATAGGTCTAGCCTAGACCCAAGAACTCACTCAAAATATAGAATCAAATTCTTAAGTTTCAAGTCTAGAGTTTAGTCTCAATATCTCCAAATAACATAATATTAATGATTTTTATATATCACAATATACCCACTATTTAATACATATCTCAATATATCAAAACTTCAATTTATGATAATAATAAGAAAATTCTAAAATCAAAACCTAAGTTACGTGCGACTAACTTTAATGACAGAAAAATGCAGAATCCAAACTCTAATTTTTTTAGAAAATCCTTTAAGACATACATCAATTTTTTACAAACTTTATAATGGCATGGATGATAATATGGATCTCACAATACCCATGTCTTTCACTCACTAGTCATCATTAAGCAATTATTACACCACTAGCTCTTGTTCTATAACCTCAAGAATTAATATACATTGCAATTACACAATTCTTGCAATTCAATTTCACCATTATAATAATAACACTAAAATGAATTCACTATATATCCACAATTCCATATATTTGATGCAGTTAATACTAAATGACCAAAATTTAATAAACCCTTTTTAATGTAATTTAGTATATGGATCGAGTAGGTATAAGATGGTAAATTAATTTTGAACTTGACCCGTTAATCCTTAACTAAATAAATAAATTATTTAATAAATATTTATCAATTAAGTAATCGTAGTTATCGAATAGTTTAAAATTTTCAAACACACTATGTTGACTGACCAGAAATAACTCGAGACAACTCTTGAGAGTGATAAAATGGTAATTTTATAAAAAAAAATTTTCAAAAATAACCTTTCGGATCATTACATAACTTATTATTAACTGTAACATTTATCTTGTTTCAATACCATATCATATACAAATAACATATACCATGACACGTCTCTCATTGAATATACCTCATGAATACTTCCATCACCAAGGCAAAATAATGAACTAAGGGTTAATTCGTGGTGCAATCCTATCTCGACCAAAAAAGTGTTTTGAATCTCCTCCTATTAGACCCACTCAAGATATAACTCTCTCATACATGTTTTTAATTGTCCAATTACAAACTACATATACATCTCTAGCCTCCAAACATCTCTATATACCTCTAATAAAAACTAGGTACATTGTATATCTTTTATTAAATCAATAAGTCCTTTTTTTCATCCCTAATCCATTAATCTCCTCACGAAATACCAATTCTATTTATTTTAATTGAAGTGTTCGTATTTTTTACTATGTGTTGGTAGTTTTTGTCTGAGAACTATTTCATTAAAAAGGGATTAAAATTCATGAAAAAGGAATAATAAGAAAAACAACCACAAGACAAAATGAAGAAATTAAAGAAAAAGTGCATAGACAAGAAAAAAGGAACTCTTTCGTCATTTTTACTTGTCACATTTTGACTTGACATACTCATTAAATAAGAAAATGACTAATATAAGTATTTTATCAAATAATTCCTATTAAATAATATTTAATATTAAGTCTTGAAAAATAATTTGAAGAAAGAGTATTTAATGCTTATGATAAACATGATTAATTATTATTATCTTTTTTTGATATGTCAAAATTGTCAAGTAAAAAATGAAAATTTATTTTAGGAAAAAATTGACAAGTAAAAGTGAACAAAGGAAATAGTTACTCCCTCCATTCCATACTTATTAGGTATCGTTATTTTAAAAATAGTTATTCCATATTAATTATCTACCATACTATAAGTTAAGAAAATACTAATTAATTATTTTATATTAAATTCTTAATAATTCTTTTTAAAATATTTACATTTATTTGTGGAATTTTAAATAGATTTTAAGAGGCGAATTGATAAAATTATATTTATATTTTGTGATTTTCTATACACTATCTAAAATAAAAAGTGCTTAATTTATATGAAATAGGAGGATTATTAAAGTCAAATTAAATCTGCCGACCTACAACTTGGACTTTCTTTATAATATTGTATAATCAACCTAAGGCATGTAGAATTAGAGAAACCAACCACATTAAAATCTAATTATTTTATTGCATTATTATTGTTTATTCATATATTATAGTACTAAATATTTGGATTTATTGAAGTTTTTTTTTTTATTAAAAATAGTAGTTGCTATCATAGTCAAATAAATTGATTGGCAAGTGGCAACGTTCAACGTTCTAACCTATACTGCTAGTAGACTCTGGACTGTGGACTACAACTGGCAATTGAATTTTATTTTTATAAGTTCGTTTCTATTTATATGTCATTATTTTAGATTTATTTTTCTGAAGATATTACATAAGTTTCTTATTCTATTTTTAAATAAATATAATTTATTTTGTTAAATTAAATTGATCAATAAACATTAATTAATTTTATAAAATAACAAATTAAATAATATCAATTTTTAATAAAAAATGACATATAAAACGAAAAAATAAGATAAAAAAAGAGCATTTTATATATATATATATATAAGATGAGTAAATTTTACTCATAAAAATATGTTAATTGACATTACAAAATTGAAATTAATGCACACAAGTTGACACTTGCTGATGTTTGAACAGTTCAAAGGACACCCCACATCAACAGTTTTAACTACTTAAACAACTAGAACAAAATAATTTGTTTTGATTTTTCGTTTATAGCAAGTAAATTCGATTTCTTATTATATGGTAATAATAAAACGGTACATATTAATTAATTTTAGTATGTTTTTTGTTTGTTTAGTAAAAGTATTACTGTTTGAGTAGTCAAAATAATTTTCTCAATGTTTAAAAGTATTTTGAATCATTGGTGCACTTTGTTGATTCACATTTCCTACGTCACAAATACCCCGTTTGGCCATAAATGTTGTTAAGAATATTGGAGGAAAAAATTGGCAAATATTGGTTGTTTATATAATTTCTTATTATTTGACAAATAATTTTGATTTTTCAAATAGTAGAAAAAATAATTTCAGGCCGAATTCTTGAGAACTTTTAATAATTTAAAAATTATTTCAAACTTTTATATTTTACAATAATTTTTTTATATAAATCAATGGCATTTTTCTTCCTTTTTTTTCCAGATTCATATTAATTAGTTTTGGTTACTGCCACAATTTTTCACGGAAACATTAATTATAAAGTGATAATACAAATTTATGAGTTTTTTTTAATAGTTTTAAAACATAAAGGTATAAATCCTCTTTCCTTAAAAAGACAAATATTTTCTCCAAAAATTATGGTCAAATACTTGGTAAAACTTCATCCAAAAATGATTTTTCAAAAATACAGAAAATATATGGCTATACGCTAGCTAAAATTGTCCTACTTTTTTTTTTGGTCTGTCCAAAAAAAATGTCTATTTTCATGTTTAGTTGGTTTTCCAATTATAACCTTCTACGTGATAAGTTTAAGATCTTTCACATCTTTTAATATTACAAGCTTTAAGAATTCTCTTCTTTTTAAAGCTTCGTCCCCATTTAAATTAATGAAAAAGTAATATTTTTTTATTATATATAGTAATTAAAGATGCAAATTCATATTTTTTAAATCTATATTTAAATTCATAATAAAATTAAATATACTGACTCAGGTATTAGTGTCTTAGTGATATATAGTGGTAGATGATTACATAAGGATTGTGATGTGTGAAGAATGGGATAAAAACGAATATGCGCAATGCACTATAAGTTTAGTGATGTGAGTGATTGTCATTTCTTTGGAATATATATGGTAGTTTCCCATTTGGATTATTATTATTATTAATTGCATGCATTTTCCAGTCAAGGAAAGTGGCCAAAGAAACTTCAACTTTGGTTTATATTCTACCTTGAACAAGACAAAAGATTTTAGAATATTTAGTCTTTTTTTTTGGAATATAAATTAAATGCTATTCAACTTACATAATAAACAATATCCATCATGCATTACATATTCAAAATTAATGATAGGAGGGGTTGGCGCAATAGTAAGTGTCTTTGCTATCATCGTCGTATGATCAGAAGGTCATGACTAGTTCAAATCATAAAAAGAACATATTGCAACCATATGATAGTTAATTGAAGGAATCACTATAGATGTATACAATTAAACGTGAAAAATTAAAAGTCAGTATTGATTGATTGAAGCTGAAATTTAGATTTGTAAAAAAAAACGTGAAGAGATGGAGTGAACAACAATTGATGAAGCTGAATCATATTCACAAAATGGAAACTATTTTCGACTAGGTGTAGTTTCAAAATCTTGAAAACGTATTGTCCCATGTATGTCATTTGTATATTGCACGTAGGTGGTGTATATAATACTGATACATTTGACATACATAGGATATACATGATATACACATGACATATTGTGATTATATAGCGTTATGGTCAATGCATTACATGTGACAATTTTTCATCTATATTTTTAGTCTTGCTGCTTGCATCTTTCTTCAAAGGATTCTAACTTTTTCTGAATATTAGATAAATTAATTATTTCCTAGATTAATTTTTTTTTACTAAAACATAGAGAAAAATTAAAAGATAAAAATATATTCTACCGTACCAAACACACTTTTAATCACTACTTCCTCGACCCCATATTAGTTAATATTTATACTGAAAAGTTATCCCATAAGTATTAGTTATTCACTTTATTAAATTAAGGAAACTATAATTAAAATTTTCTTATATTTCCCCTGCAATTAATTTTTTTTTGAAAGTGTTTTCATTTGTTTGTAAAATTCCCAAGAAATTATGTAAGAGTAAATTAGTAAAATTATTTTCTTATTAGCGTCTTAGGAAGGTTTCGAAAAAAAGCACCTAAGACGCTCCACTAACTACGGTTTTCCGGCGATTAACTTATTTGACTATTTTTGTTTTAACTCTTGCGAATCTTTAAGTTGAACTTATTAAAGCTCATTTAGACAAATTACAAATTTTGCAACATTTATTGCTTTAATATTCCGTTAAAGTTAAACTTTTTAAATTTTAACTCTAAGCAAACTTGTGAATTGACATTTTATTGTTTTGAGATTCAGTTTTAATTTTTTGAGTTCGATAAAGCGAAAGGTGTTCGGCGGGGTTGGAGTTTTCTAATCCTAGACTAACGGCACTCAAAACAAAAAGTAAACAAGTAGCGAAGAGAGATAGAGATAGAGAGGGAGAGAGAGATTTGGGTTTCGACCCATTTCTCTTTCGTACCTGTCCTAGTCTAAACATACAAAATAAATTTCAAGAAAATAAAACAACAAGGGCTTATGCCCATTACAAAATAAAATATAAAAATATAAAAATAAAGTAAAAAAAAAATGTCTTCTAATCCTCTTCTTCGAATTTCCTCAATCTTCAAGAAATTGGGGTTGGCAAATCTGTCTTGATAATTGACTTGATGAAGGAAAAGTGCGAGTCTTTACGACTCTTTTCGAAATGCAAGGAGAGAGAGTTCATAGAGAACTCAGGCCGGTTTTGTATGCAAAACATAAAGTAAAATAAGTGGTTAATATCTATGAGAAGAGATAAAATGATGAAAATACTAACATCCGTTAGACATTGTTAATAAAATAACACTTGAACAATAAGTCAAAGGGAAGTTCATGATAAGCAGTAAAGGAAAGGAAACAAAACTCCAAGTGTAACATACATATGAATGCTTTGAACACAACACATCAAAGCCATGAGGAACACATATGGGACTAACATTCAGCAAGCCATACAATGAAAAATTAACACAAAAATATCATACTTCAAATAATTTTAAGCACTAAACTCGAATAGAAATGATCTAACATGAGGACATAAGCAGTTGATAAACTATATGCCCAAAGCAATAAGATTGAAATAAAGAAAGAACCAAGGATGAAACCAAACAAAACTCTTTGTAAACAGTGTCGATACATAACACAAAGACTTGGAAGAAGATGTAAAAGGGTAAGCAGCCTTCATACATTCCTAAACCATATACTTGAAGGAAGTTTGGAAGAAAAAGGAATTTCAGGAGAAAAGAGTTTCGCGAATACAAACCCATCAACCTTACTACAACACTTGAGGCAAACAAATACACAACCACCACCAACTTCTCCTAACATGCATTTTCAATGCCAAATATCACCACAAGAACCAGTGTCTATATTAACATAAAAAATGTCATGCTGCCTAAAAGACAACTTAACAGTGTTGAAACACAAGCATTTGATCAAGGAAAAATACAAAAACTTGAAATGGGAGCAAGGACATAGCCGAAACAGGGGAAACCAACATAATCACAACCATACCAATTTTAACTACATGCTATGACTAAACAGATAGCAAACTAAGAACGAATATACCAGCAAACGCCAAGCAATCCCCCATAGGACAGTCCGACAAAGGATCAACATGAACAACAATATATACAATATGGAAACTCACAAAACAGTGGCAGACATAGTCACTTAGCTTCGGAATGTTGACATCTTAGTTCATTCATTTGACTTGAGGCGAAAGAACGAACAACATGATGTCGAATATCAAACGGTATGGAAGAACCACGATGAATGAAAATAAATCAAGATGAAAGAATGATCCAAGATTATACCGAACATAGTTGACTCTTATTCAATAAACAGCAACCAATATGCCTCAAAACACAAGAAAGACCATCCTCAACGAGCTATCAGAATAACGCAACCGACCAAACAAACAAATGCACACTCGAATAGGCCAAAAGTAAAACAAAACCGCAAGAGGGGCGAAGTTGTATACCTGTTACGGTGCAGCGAACAGGACGATGTGAGCAGGGAAAAGCGACGAACGACGGCTTCCACCACGAACCTAGTATTTCGAACAAGCGCTTGATGTCGTACTCGAAACTGAAACGAAGGCTCTGTTTCGAATCCCTTATACTAACAACTCTAAAAGAAAACAAAAAAAAAATGAAGAGGGAGACACACTTTCGGCTCCGAAACTCTCAAAAACTGGAACGCTAATCGTCCAGTTTCGTAGCTTCACTCAACCCTTCTCTTATACTCCCACCCTCCATTCTCCTGAAGCAAACAGGAAAGGACAGATAAATCTTTCTCAAAATTCTTTTCAACCCTTTTATGATATGAATATCCAAAACTCCCAACAAAATCGTCCAACCTCCTTCACCGAGAAAGACCCTGTTTAAATAGGAGGAAAAATTTCGGTTTCTCGAGGGAAGGGCCTGGCAGATGGGTTTTCGGCCCATTTCGATTTCAAAAATCGAACCTTATCCCCTTGAAGGAATATGCCGATTAGATGCTACAAATTTTAACCCATTCCAACGAATTGAGAGCAAGGTGGAGGGTGGAGATGGTTTCTTCGTCCTTGGCAAGCAACGTGGCTCAATCTCGTGCTACCAAGGACGAACAAGGACGATCCTCGCTGTCGTCTTGTGTTCACTGCGCTGCTGCGAGGAGGGAGAACGCAGAGCTGTACGAGGACAGCCAGACGCGTACTGGCTGCTCGTTCCGCACCTACGCGAGATAGAGGGAGGAAGGGGAAGAGCGTGGGGGAGGGAAAATCGCGTGAGGATCGCGTCTTGGGAAGGGAATTTGACGCGGTTTCATTTTCTGGGTTCTTTCCGTTTTTGGGGAATTTTCTTTTTGTTTTTTTTTTCTGAAAGTCACGATAAAAGGGGGAAGAAGGAGGGGAAGGGGGGTTAAATGGGTTTGGGGAACGGGTCGGGTCAAAGAAAGGGTTGGGTTGGATTCAAAGTGTGTGTTGGGACGTTGAAGTGGAAAAAGAATGGGCTGAGGTGTGGGGATTAATTGAGGGAAGGGGATTGGGCCTAAGTGATTGGGGGGTTGGGAATTAAGATGGGCTGGGAATAAATTGGGTCCAAATTCAGTTCTTCAAAAAGGATTAAAGGAAAAAGAGTTAAATTAATATGAGCAAAACGATTTAAAACAAAACGAATCCGGTATAAATTTATTGACGAGCTTATTTATTTGGCAATAAAAGTGATTCAAAAGTATAATTATAATTTAAATTAAACTAGTTTAATAAAATACTCAGGTGTATATTTTGATGAGTTTTTGAATAATCATAAGATATACTACTTATATACATAATTATGTAAATATATATATCACCTAAAAATTATGGCAAAAGGTATTCGAAGTAACATAACTCTCATGTATTATATTATTATATTCGTAAAATTTATAAAACTGATTAAGTTAAAATATTCGGAAAATTTAGGAAGCTCGATAATTAATTTATACCGACGCGGGTCAAAAATTGGGTGTCAACAACTGTCCCTCATTTTACTTGGGTTGGTGCAAGCAACTCGAGGAAAATGAAATTGACCGAACCAATTTTGACCAACTCCATTCGCTTTTTGAAGGAAGAATTCGACAAAGAGTTTAGGAATTATGGCCGAACCCTTGAAGACGGGTCTCCTACATATCTCAGGCTATATGAGAATTCAGGCCACTTGTAGTTCGATAAGCTTGATTTATCACATGATTTTGGAAGAATCAAAAGCCACTTCGACACCGAATTATGAAGGTATCGAAACGCTCGAGAATAGAATTCGAGAGCGAATGTTGGAATACAGCCGAGTTTTCAACATTGAATCTGCCTACATATCCTTAAACCTTCGGAATCAGGCTGTGTGTAGTTCGACTCGATCGGTGGAAAAAGAAATCTATTATGCTAGATAACCTTTGGCTTTGGACGAGTGACAAAGTAACGAGTATGAAAAAGAGGCTTGTAACCTCTTAGCCATGAATGTGGCGCGCTTCACACCCATAATTAAGAATTTACACGGACATAATTTCCAAAGCTCTTGACGCATTGTCACTCAGATTGGAAACTGGCTTCCGATAAAACAAAACTTCCGGATGCGAGACTGAAACTGACATAACTAAGTAAAAACCTACATGCCTCGAGAGGGGTGGTTCGATTGTGGTGGAAGTCGCTCCTCTGCTCGCGTCCCAAGAGTGTGATATTCCTCTTTGGACTGTGTCCCAGTTTGCTGCTAAGAAAAAGTTCCCCGTTGTGCTGCATCCTTTTTGATGTCGTCCGCACCTGTGGTTTTGGAGAATTCATCCTTTTGGATGCTGATACGCTCAAACTTACTTCTCAAATAAGAAGTAAAGCGGTCGCGTCAAGTAAATAACCCAACTAGTGAGGTTGGGATCGTTCCCACGAGGAAAATAGTCTAGACTTAACTTTAACTTGTTATTACTATTGTTCGGTTGATAACTTTCTTAGAAAGTAAAAACATAAAAATGTAAAAGGGGGGTTTGTATTTCCTAATAAGTAAAAAGAACTAACTAAATTGAAAGAGACACTTAACAGTTTTGAAAGTTGGGTTTTAATCAATTAATCAAAGTAACTAGGGTTTACGTGTTCCCCACAGGTTCATAACTTGATAATTCTAACTATAACAATTCTTTCCTAGTATCTTGCATGCAAAGTGATAAGTTATGTATTTCTAAATCCTTGGTCCGGCATCTAGAAAATCTCACTCCGCACCTTGGTCCGGCTACGTGTGTTGCTTTCCTAACCCTTATCGTTACCTCATATTAAGCATCGTATTCGATATTTGACTAAGTTACTACCTCGTACCAATCAATACTAGCCTATTAGATAGTATACACTAAATCTATGTTAATAATTCTTTTCCTATTATCTACCTCCTTGGTCCGGCAAGTAGCATTAAGGCGAGTTCTAACGTTGATCATCCATTAAAAAGACTTCTAAGCAAAAGAATTATTAATACATGCAAGACACTTTTCTAGAATTGTTATTTTAGCTAGGGTTTATCTCATTATTTGCCTATGGTTCCCACAACCCTAGTTATGGAGTTTAGTTACTCATAGCCATAAACACAATATTTAAATATATTAAATAAGAATTCATGTACTTACTTCAATGAGAAAGAATAAAGTCCGAAAAATTGCTTGATTAATCACCAAAAATTACTTGTAAGAATCTCCAAAGAATCAAACACTAATCAACACAATCTAATAATATGATTTCTAATCTTGCAGAGTCTAACCTCAAAAACGAGGTTTTTCGAACTATTTATATGAAAAATAAAAACCTAATTAAACAAGGGTTCTAATTCATGGAAATCTGCCAAAACGCGGCTGGGCCGACGGACCACGCGACGGACCGTCGTGGTCATGAAGGACCGTCGTGGACTCCGTCGTCCCATACTTGGTGCATTTTCTTTTGCTGCTTTCTTCATTCCCCTCAACGGCAAGTGTGACAGACCGTCATAGGCACAACGGTCCGTCGAGGGTCTCGTTTCAAAAGACTTCAACTCTTGGAATCTGGGTACTGGGATAACTTCTCTGATCTTCACGACGAACCTGCAGGACGGATCATCATGGCCATGACGGACCGTCACAAGCTTCGTAATCCCACACTTGTCAGACTTCCCCATCTTCCTTCAGCAGCTTCTCTACGCTGCCACCTACGGACCGTCACAGGCATGACGGACCGTCATAAGCTCCGTAGGTGGTTTCTTCTGCATTTCTCTCTCAAAATCTCCGCATTTGGCTTTGGACAGATTTCCTGCAAAACAAAGAGAAACTTGTATAAAAATTAGCACAAAAAGGGCTTTTGGACGCACTAAACTTAAGGAAAAAGCATTAATTATACTGTGAAACCACGGTATATCAACACCCTCAACTTAAATTCGTTGTTTGTCCTCAAGCGACGCACTATGACTCACTACACAATCTTTGTACAATAGTATTCATGTTTTATCCTTTGCAATCATTTGGCTATCAATCCCGATTAATCTCATCAAATCTATGCATGCTATCACTATTAGGCTTGAATTTTGTGGGATTCGAACATGACACAGACTCACCATGCACTAACACCTATCCTCTTCAATTTCTCACCGAGGTGTTAACAATTCTGGTATTGCAACTAATGTCCTCACTTTAGAACAAAAATCCTTATTTTTCACACAATGATTTCAGTTTGAGTATAAGGATTACATTTCAACACTCGCTCTCAGAACAAAGTCACACTCATTCATACCTATTGCCATAAGCTTGCCCTTATTTTCACTGCCTTAAGTTCGCTATACAACCCTTAGGATCACGATAGGAATTTTTTAGCTTGTAACATAGGCTCAGGGTTAGGTAGGGTACATTTTTAGGTATACGTTAGTGACTTTTTGCCCTCCTTGACATATCGGCTAAACCTTCCCTTTTTATCATCTTATCTCGCCCAGTTTCTCATACTCTTTCCCTTTGCAAAATTTTCTCTTCTTTCTTCATTTGTGTAAGTGATTTTTCTTTTTCTTTACTTTTCTTTCAACTAATTCTGAATCACTTTACTTTTGTTCTTTCTCTCTCTTTTGTTCTTTCAACCCCACTTTCCAGAGCATTCCTCATAATAGCCACCCTCAACTCATGGCTTTGCCATGAGTCAAGGTACACAATACCCAAAGTTGGGTCAGGGCCAAAATGAAGGTTGTTTACTGTATTAGCCACCCTCAACTTATGCTTTTGGCATAAGCTGAGGTGCACATGTCCAAGGAGGGACCAGGGCCAACACATTGTTCCCCGAAAAGATCAGTTAGGGTGAAAAAGAAAGGTCTAATTTAAGCTCAAATTATTTGGATCAAAGAAGGAAAAATTTCATTCGGTTTCTTTTATTTGGGTTAGAAATGGGCTTTCTTGAATAAGGGCCTATGATCCTTTCCTAATTGTTTGTTACAGCTTACTTTTAGCAGGACTAACCAGGCAAGTTCTAGCTCAGTACCGATAGTGGACTATTCAAATTTCCTCACTCTCACTTGACATGTCATCACTATACCAGATTATTAGACAACTAGTTCGAATTAAAGACTTAGGGTAATGCAATGGTGTAACTCTATTTCACGCTTAGAGCCACACAATTGTCAGTTACTATGCCTAGTCATGCGTTATTTTCAGTTTATCAGGATATCATTTTAGCCATCATACTCTAGAATTAAACTATGTACAAAAGATATAAACATGCCGGTTCAACAGAAAAAATTAATCAGTCTTTTGGGGAAAAAGAACTCAGGCAAGAAAACCCCAAAAGAGGATAGTGAGTTGGGCTACTCAGACTTCACCCTAACACTCACTTTCCATTTACCCCACCCCCAACAAAAAAACATGCAATTGTCCCCAATGCATAAAAAATCTAAAGATTAGAGGGGTAGGTGAAGCAAACCTGTGGCGCATAGCGCCGTCGATCAACAAGCTGGTGGGTCCGGTTTCCCAGAACCCACATCCTCTGCAATCTGGACACCCTCAGTGGTGTCCTCAGCAATCTGGACATCCTCAGTGATGTCCTCAGCAACCACAGCACCATCAGTAAGTCCTCCTGCTGTCTCTACAGTGCGGGAGCTAGACGCCCCAGCCGCTATCTGTGATGCTCTGATTTGGTGTGCCTCCGTCTCAGCAAGTGAGGCTCTCCTCGCGGCCTCCATCTCTCGGCGCTCCTTCTTCCTTGCTCGCGCCTCATCTTCTGATCGACCCCTACGCCTCTTGGCACTCTCTCGAGGGGAAGGTGGGTGAATGTCTGAGGTGGCAAACAGGGCCGCCAATACAGTGTCCTCAACAGGCTCGACAGGCTCCGGCACTCTCGCCTCTAGGATCGTGTCAATGTCTGCCCGAAGACTGTCGACTGCAGCCTGAAGAGTCGACACATCTACTGGAGGTGCTGGGCGGGCTAACACTCTCAACTCAAATGCATCTAGGCGCTGGTGAACCTCAGCAATCTTCCACTGCATCTTCCTCTCCATACGCGCTTCAGACTCAGTAATAGACTTCTGCATCCACGGCTGGATATGATGCAGAAGAGTGGCCATTTGTGCCTCTAGTTTCTGGACCCTAGCAAGCGGGACCAGTAACGGTAGAGGGGCTGTGCGAGAGGGGCTCGCGGCTGTGCTACTACCCGGGATAGACTCGACCGGGGTAGTGTCAGTAGACGCCTGTGTAGCTGTGCGGGCCTGGGCTACCGTGTCTACCAGATCATCCGCAAGTGGTGGCAGCTCTAGACGGGGCCCTCTACGTGGGGCCAACTCATTGGCCTCGTCTCTGATGAGGCCGACGTCAACGGTACCCTGTGGGGTCCTCAACTGATCTATGTGCCATATGGGCACTGCAGACCTGCAAAGGGCAAAGATCATGCACGGAAAGGGGTAGGTGGTGGTGACCTTGAATGCCCTCTCGTGCATGACTGCCTGGAGAAGCCATGCGAAGTCGACCTCGAATCTGGCTATCATCGCCGCTATCAACACTGCGCGATCCCAAGTGACGATGTTGTCAGCAGCTGTGGGGGAAAGGCAGTGACGGACGAGCAGCCACAAGAACTTCGCGACGAACGTGAGGTTGGCCTTCTTGATGGCCCCCTTCGGCTCAGTGACCCAATCTGCACCCTCTCCGTCGACTGATAGGTGCAGGGCCATCCACCTCTTGGTGGTCTCCCTCAGTGCTGGCTCTCGCAGGAACTGTCCATCCTTCACTATCTGCCAGCGATAGTCAAACTCGGCAGTGATGGGGGTCCGAGTAGCATCTGCACTCTCGCCGTATAGGAACCGGCGGATGGCTGGCAGGGAAATGTCAACCTGCACGCCCCGGACTCGAACCTGCTCCAATGGGGCCTGTTTAGCGGGAGCAGCCCGCCTGTCGATCTGTGATCGGAGAGTCGCTACATAGGACGCGTAGAACTCTCGGACCATCTCCTCTCTGTATCGTCCCAATGGACGTGCTGTCCACTCTAAGCGATGCCTGGTGAAGAGGTTATGAATCTCCAGCATCGTGGGAAGGCTCCCTGTGAGTACCCGCCGCTCCAGGGTGAGTGTGCGAGTCATTACTCCTTTATCGGTCAAGAACTTTGCGTCGGAGTAAACTTGAAACTGGCCGTCGACACACCACCGGTTTGGCTGGTCAGCGGCTGGGGTGGGGACCTGAACTGGTGCGCCGGATGTAGAGTCTGAACTGTCAGCCTCATCAGACGAGGCCGACGCTGCAGCAGTGGCGGGTGCGGGAACCTCAGCAGATCCTGAAGCTTCCTCGGACCAGGATACTCCTAAGGAGCCAGACGCTCCTTCCTCGTTTGTGGCTGACCCAGAGGGTGTGCCGGTCAGTGTGCGCTCCTCATCAGACTGGGAGGCAGTGACTACGCCGGACGACACCGTCTTGGGTGTGGCTCTGGGGGCACGTGCAGCACGGGAAGGTGCGGAAGTGCCTGGGGGCACATATTCAGGGTCCCGCTCATCATCAGACCCGATGATCAATCGTGCAGACGGTGCAACAGACTTGGATCGCCCGCGTGCATAGGCTCGGTCTTGCTTGGGTGCCATGGTAGATAGTACCTGCAAAGGATCACTATTAGTACGCGTAATGTCAAACAAGACAAGCAAGCCCATACAACATAAAGCATTTAAAGTAGTGTGTTAGTGATAGTGAAACTGTATCACACGACGGGCTCGATGACGGCTCGTCGTGTATACGACGGACCGTCATGAGGTCCGTCGTGTTGTACTTGGTCAATGTATACAGAAAGAACCCTGAAAGAGGGGTCTCTGACCATCATGACGGTCAAGCAGGACGGACCGTCGTTTGTATGACGGTCCGTCGTAAGAGTCCGTCGTAGGACACTTGGAAAATTTTGAGAGACCCTTATCAGTGAGGTCTCTGACCATCATGACGGTCGTGCAGGACGGACCGTCATGAGTACAACGGTCCGTCGTAGGACACTTAGAAAATTTTGAGAGACCCTTAGAAACAGGGTCTTTGACAACCATGACGGTTGTGCAGGACGGACCATCGTGAGTACGACGGTCCGTCGTAAGAGTCCATCGTAGGGCACTTGGAAAATTTTGAGAGACCCTTAGAAACAAGGTCTCTGACAACCATGACGGACGTGCAGGACGAACCGTCGTGAGTAAGACGGTCCGTCGTAAGCGTCCGTCGTAGGACACTTGGAAAATTTTGAGAGACCCTTAGAAACAGGGTCTCTGACAACCATGACGGACGTGCAGGACGGACCGTCGTGAATACAACGGTCCGTCACAGGCGTCGTTTAGCAGGGGTGCTAGGGCTAGTGCAACGGACCCTACGACGGTCCGTCGTGTGTGCGACGGGCCGTCATCGGGGTCTCGTTCTGAGTAGCAGTGTTAGAACTGGGGGTACCCTACGCATCCCCGATGAACCCACATGGTTGTGTAGTGATGTGGACCTATATGTGTCTATCCCAACTACCTCGGAAATTACCAATGCAAAATCACCTATGCCTAGGGTATCGACATGGCAAATTCGAACATTTAGAGCCTAGGTTTAGACATAATCACATCAAGGAAACAGTATACAACTAAGAACTAAGCTAATACTAACTAATAAACCAAAATGCAAGATAAATGAGTATAAGTTTAAAGACACATACCTTGGAAATGGAGAAGAAGACAAATGGAGAATGATTCTGGCAAGGTGAACACCGACAGTATATGATAATGATAAGGCTTAGGTGGTTTTTGGGAGCAATGATCAGTGAGGGGAAGTGTGGAAGTTGAAAAGAGAGGGGAATAAGGAAGTAATGAGGTGGAATATGGAGGGGGGAAGTATAAACGGTCAGATTTTGAAAAGGGTCCAGCCGGGTCGGGTCGGGTAGATTTCATTAATCACGCGACGGTTCCTCGACGACGGTCCGTCGCATCTGTGACGGGCCGTCGTAGGTTCCGTCGTGTGTGCCCTAATATTCAAAATGACAGAACTACGTACCTGGTGTGACGGATGCATACGACGGTCCGTTGCATGTGCAACGGTCCGTCGTTGTATCCGTCAGTGGCTACTGTGACTAAGTGTTCTGCAGAATTTCCTGGTGATGTGCCTGCAAATTTAAAACCCATTAATAGAAAAAATGCTACCATTATTAAAAAGACGATAAGTATTGGGTTGCCTCCCAACAAGCGCCTGATTTAATGTCGCGGCACGACTGGGACACTTGATTACTCAGACTTCATCAAGATGGTACGCCTCGATCACTTCATTCGCCGATTCAGCATGCCCGAGATAGATTTTTATGCGCTGTCCATTCACCTTGAAACGCACACCCTCCTTGGTTACCAACTCAACTGCTCCATGAGGGAATAATTGAGTAACCGTGTAAGGACCAGTCCATTTGGACTTGAGTTTGCCTGGAAACACGCGCAATCTGGAATTGAATAAAAGCACCAAATCCCCAACCATAAACTCTCGTTTTTCAATTTTGTTGTCATGGTACTTCTTCATCTTTTCTTTGTATAGGGCTGAGCTTTCATAGGCTTTCAGGCGAAATTCATCAAGTTCATTCAACCCATTTAACCGGTGCTCTGCAGCTTCGCTCCAATCCATTTTTAACTTCTTCATAGCCCACATGGCTTTATGCTCTAACTCAACCGGTAGATGACAAGCTTTCCCATATACAAGTTGGTATGGAGACATACCAATGGGAGTCTTATATGCTGTCCGGTAGGCCCAAAGAGCATCATCAAGCCTCCTTGACCAATCCGTTCTACTAGCGTTCACTGTTTTGGACAATATCTGTTTGATCTCTCGATTCGACACTTCAACTTGCCCACTAGTTTGAGGGTGGTAAGGAGTGGCCACATTATGGCGAACCCCATATTTCTCCAATAACCCTTTGAATAATCTGTTGCAGAAGTGGGAGCCCCCATCACTAATAATAGCCCTTGGGGTGCCAAAACGAGAGAATATATTCTTTTTCAAAAATGCAGTGACACTCTTCCCTTCATTGTTTGCGAGTGCTATGGCTTCGACCCATTTAGATACATAATCAACTGCTACTAGAATGTACTTCATCCCATGAGAACTCACGAAAGGGCCCATAAAGTCAATACCCCACACATCAAATAACTCAATCACAAGAATGGGGTTTAGAGGGAGCTCTTGCTTTCTTGAAATACCACCATCACGTTGACATTTGTCACATGCTTTAGCAAACCCATGAGCATCTTGATGAAGAGTTGGCCAATAGTAACCACATTGCAATATCTTGTGAGCGGTTCGGATACCACTGTGATGTCCGCCAACAGGTGAAGAATGGCATGCCTCCAACACACTCAACATTTCACATTCTGGCACACAACGCCGAATAAGCCCGTCAGCACAACTCCTATACAAGTATGGTTCATCCCAAAAGAACTTCTTCACATCGTACATGAATATTTTCCTTTGATGAAAGGACAAGTCTGATGGAACAATATCACTAGCCAGATAGTTCGCAAAATCTGCGAACCATGGAATCAAGTCTTGTGAAGCAGCCAATACATGTTCATCGGGGAAAGTGTCATCAATGTCAGTCTGATCCCCTAACTCTCTCATAGCTTCATCCTCTAGACGAGACAAGTGATCAGCCACTTGATTTTCAGTCCCTTTTCTATCCAGCACTTCGAAGTCAAATTCTTGCAGCAGTAATACCCAACGAATCAGCCTTGGTTTCGCGTCCTTTTTCGCCATCAAATATCTCAATGCTGAATGGTCAGTATGCACTATAACTCTAGTACCTAGCAAATAGGAGCGAAATTTCTCAAAAGCAAACACTACTGCTAGGAGTTCTTGCTCAGTCACTGTGTAGTTCTTCTGAGCTTCATTTAGGGCTTTACTAGCATAGTAGATGGGGTGAAGGATTTTGTTTTTCCTCTGTCCCAGTACTACACCAAGAGCTACCCCACTAGCATCGCACATTACCTCAAATGGACTGCTCCAATCCGGGGAAATAATGATAGGCGCAGATACCAATTTTTCTTTTAGTTCACCGAATGCCTTAAGACAAGATTCATCAAAACAAAATTTACAATCTTTCTCCAGCAGTTTGCACAATGGGTGTGCAATTTTTGAAAAGTCTTTGATGAATCTTCGGTAAAAACCTGCATGCCCGAGAAAGCTTCTCACACCTTTCACAGAGATTTGTGGGGGCAGTCTCTCTATTACCTCGACTTTAGCTCGATCAACCTCTATGCCCTTTTCTAAAATGCGATGACCCAACACAATACCCTCTTTCACCATGAAATGACACTTTTCCCAGTTTAGTACCAAATTGCAGTCTTCACATCTCTTAAGAACCTCAGCTAAATTGGTTAAGCACCGCTCGAAAGAATCACCAACCACAGAAAAATCATCCATAAAAACCTCTATAGTATCGTCCACCATGTCAGAAAATATTGACATCATACATCTCTGAAAGGTTGCGGGTGCATTGCACAACCCAAACGACATTCTTCTGAACGCAAAAGTCCCATATGGACAAGTGAAAGTGGTTTTCTCTTGATCTTCTGGTGCAATAGAAATCTGATTATACCCCGAATACCCATCAAGAAAACAATACCACCCTTTTCCGGCAAGTCTATCCAACATCTGATCCATGAAGGGCATAAGAAAATGGTCTTTTTTCAGTCCATGAGTTCAGTTTACGGTAATCCATACACACCCTCCATCCAGTAACCGGTCTCATTGGAACAAGTTCATTCTTTTCGTTGGGGACCACAGTCATTCCCCCTTTCTTTGGTACACACTGAACCGGGCACACCCAACTACTATCGGCGATTGGATAGATAACTCCAGCATCCAACCACTTGATAATTTCCTTCTTCACAACCTCTTGCATAGGAGGATTCAAGCGTCTCTGGTGCTCAATACTCGGCTTATGATCAGGCATGAGTTGGATTTTATGAGAGCAAATACCAGGAGGGATCCCAATAATGTCCGCAATGGTCCACCCAATGGCTCTTTTGAACCTTTTTAGTACCTTCACCAAACTCTGAACCTGTTGTTCATCCAAGTCTGATGCAATGATTACCGGTAAAGTGTCACAATTTCCTAAGAATTCATACCTAAGATGAGGTGGGAGAGCTTTTAATTCAACTTTTGGAGCCTCCTCTATCGATAGTTTCTCGGGTGGGGACTCGCAATTTTTCATATCAAGCTCAAATTTCTTCGGTTTAAACCGAACATCTCCTCGGTCAAGAGCCGCGACTAATGACTCATACTCTTCAATACAATCACTATCAGAGTTCATTATTACTGCCGCTAATGCTTCTACACCTAGACGTTCTTCTATTTGAGTCTCAGATGTCTCACCCATGTTGTAGGATATAGCAGATGCCGATTGGAGCTCACCACTCTGCCTCATGGACCTACAAACATTAAAGGTCACTTCCTCATTGTTCAATCGAAATTTCATTTGCCCCTTTTCCATGTCTACTAAGGCTCTTCCCGTAGCAAGGAATGACCTCCCAAGAATAATGGGCACTTCAAAATCGACCTCGCAATCAAGAATAACAAAATCTGCTGGAAATATGAATGACTCCACTTTTACTAGCACATCGTGGAGTATCCCTATAGGTCATTTTACTGTTCGATCAGCCATCAGTAACCGCATCGCAGTGGGCTTTGGGTCACCCAAACCCAACTTCTTGTAAATCGAGAGGGGCATGAGATTTATGCTTGCCCCCAGATCACATAATGCTTTCGCAAAATGTAATAGCCCGATTGTACAAGGAATAGTAAACGCACCCAGATCTTCTTTCTTTTGGACCAGAGATATTGTAGCAATAGCACTACAATGCTGCATTCTATCATCATCCTCAAAAGTGACCGATCTTTTCTTTGTAACCAGATCTTTCATAAATTTGGCGTAACCGGGCATTTGTTCTAAAGCTTCTACCAAAGGGATATTGATAGAAAGTTGCTTCAACATTGTTATAAAATGCCGGTATTTACCATCCTCGGTCTTTTTCAATAATCTCTGAGGAAATGGGGGTGGTGGCCTAGGCATAGGAGTTACCTTTTTAGGCACTTCAGCATCTTTTGCAGTGTTATCCTCTAATTCAGCATCAACTTCTACCACTTTATCAGATTCTGTTGTCACCTTATTCTCATCAGATGGCATAGGTGGGTCAATGGTTTGCTTACCACCGCGAGTAGTAATTGCCATACAATGTCCATCATTTTTTGGATTTTGGACAGTGTTGCTAGGAAGAGTGCCCGGTTGCCGTGTGTTCACAGTTGCAGATAATTGGGCCAATTGTAACTCAAGTTGCTTAATTGATATTGCATGGGTATCAACTTTTTGCCCAATACCCGCTAAATCATTTCTCAACTCTTTATTGTGCTCATCACTAGCATCGAACCTCCTCATCATTTTATGCAATATATCCTCAACTCGCGACATACTACCTCCACCATCCCTAGGAGTAACTTCCCGATTTTGAGGAGGAACATAGGGTCCATTCATGTCGTTTCTATTACCATAGTTACCCCTGTTGAAGTTGTTGTCGCGATTGTAGTTTCCATCTCTGACATAATGACCCTCACGATTGTAGTTACCATAGTTCCGACCTTGGTTCCCTTGACCTTGGCGCCAATTATCCTGATTTGAGCCTTGGGCTCTTGGTCGGAAACCCCCCATCTGTTCATTTACTGCATATGAATCCTCCTCATAATAACACTCATCGTTTGGAGGTGGTGGTTTAGCTAAGTAGTTGACTGCATTAATCTTTTCTGCACCCCCAGTGACATGTTTTAGTACCAACCCAAGCTCAGTTCTCATTTGAGCCATTTCTTCACGAATATCATCTGTGGCTGGGTTGTGCGTGGACTGCACTGCAAAGGTGTTTCTCCCTGTATCAGATTTTCTAGTACTCCAAGCTTTGTTATTCCGGGAGATTTTTTCTAATTTTTCAGCGATCTCCGCGTAAGGACATTCTCCATACGATCCACCTGCTATAGTGTCCAATACCGCTTTGTTGTTATCATCTTGTCCCCTATAGAAATATTCTTTCAGTGACTCATCATCTATACGGTGATTTGGAACACTTCTCAAGAATGAGGTGAATCTATCCCAAGAACTACTAATTGACTCTCCTGGTAGTGCCACAAAGTTATTCACCCTGTCTTTGTGGTTTAGTTTCTTGGAGACCGGATAGTAGCGTGCTAAGAAGACATCCCTTAGTTGATTCCATGTAAAGATGGAGTTGTATGGGAGCTCAGTGAACCACATAGCAGCCTCTCCCGTCAGTGAGAGAGGAAACACTCTGAGCCCTATTACATCTAGATCCAAATCAGGCCTCCCCACACTACTTTTACACACTGCCCTTACCTTAGCTATATGGGCATGTGGATCCTCAGAAGGTAGCCCTGAAAACAAACCTCTGGCTGTGAGCATTTGCATCAGACTACTAGTTACCACAAAAGTGTGGCCTGTGGGTAGAGGAGGCAAAACCAGTGGCCCATCCGAATCTGCTATGTTATCATAGCCTCTGTAGTATGCTTGGGGCCGTGGAGCGGGATTCTGTCCCCTCTGTTGATGTTCACCCGGAGGATCGGGTAACATCTGACCATGAACATCAACCGGAGCTGGGATGTTCTGGTTTGAATCCTCATCATTGATTCCGAAATTACGATTCATGTTTCGCAGTGTACGCTCTAATTCGTGATCGTAGGGGAACAACGATTCTCTTCCTCTCCGTGTATTTGGCATACAATGAGGATAGTTCTGAAAAGAAATCAAAAACAATAAAACAAAGTAAAATCAAGAAAATATCAACTAAACTATAGTAATAAGTTCAAGTTAATCTAAAAGCTAAGTTCCTCGGCAGCGGCGCCAAAATTTGATATGCTCAAACTTACTTCTCAAATAAGAAGTAAAGCGGTCGCGTCAAGTAAATAACCCAACTAGTGAGGTTGGGATCGTTCCCACGAGGAAAATAGTCTAGACTTAACTTTAACTTGTTATTACTATTGTTCGGTTGATAACTTCCTTAGAAAGTAAAAACATAAAAATGTAAAAGGGGGGTTTGTATTTCCTAATAAGTAAAAAGAACTAACTAAATTGAAAGAGACACTTAACAGTTTTGAAAGTTGGGTTTTAATCAATTAATCAAAGTAACTAGGGTTTACGTGTTCCCCACAGGTTCATAACTTGATAATTCTAACTATAACAATTCTTTCCTAGTATCTTGCATGCAAAGTGATAAGTTATGTATTTCTAAATCCTTGGTCCGGCATCTAGAAAATCTCACTTCGCACCTTGGTCCGGCTACGTGTGTTGCTTTCCTAACCCTTATCGTTACCTCATATTAAGCATCGTATTCGATATTTGACTAAGTTACTACCTCGTACCAATCAATACTAGCCTATTAGATAGTATACACTAAATCTATGTTAATAATTCTTTTCCTATTATCTACCTCCTTGGTCCGGCAAGTAGCATTAAGGCGAGTTCTAACGTTGATCATCCGTTAAAAAGACTTCTAAGCGAAAGAATTATTAATAAATGCAAGACACTTTTCTAGAATTGTTATTTTAGCTAGGGTTTATCTCATTATTTGCCTATGGTTCCCACAACCCTAGTTATGGAGTTTAGTTACTCATAGCCATAAACACAATATTTAAATATATTAAATAAGAATTCATGTACTTACTTCAATGAGAAAGAATAAAGTCCGAAAAATTGCTTGATTAATCACCAAAAATTACTTGTAAGAATCTCCAAAGAATCAAACACTAATCAACACAATCTAATAATATGATTTCTAATCTTGCAGAGTCTAACCTCAAAAATGAGGTTTTTCGAACTATTTATATGAAAAATAAAAACCTAATGAAACAAGGGTTCTAATTCATGGAAATCTGCCAAAATGCGGCTGGGCCGACGGACCACGCGATGGACCATCGTGGACTCCGTCGTCCCATACTTGGTGCATTTTCTTCTGCTGCTTTCTTCATTCCCCTCAACGGCAAGTGTGACGGACCGTCATAGGCACAACGGTCCATCGAGGGTCTCGTTTCAAAAGACTTCAACTCTTGGAATCTGGGTACTGGGATCACTTCTCTGATCTTCACGACGAACCTGCAGGACGGACCATCATGGCCATGACGGACCGTCACAAGCTTCGCAATCCCACACTTGTCAGACTTCCCCATCTTCCTTCAGCAGCTTCTCTACGCTGCCACCTACGGACCGTCACAGGCATGACGGACCGTCATAAGCTCCGTAGGTGGTCTCTTCTGCATTTCTCTCTTAAAATCTCCGCATTTGGCTTTGGACAGATTTCCTGCAAAACAAAGAGAAACTTGTATAAAAATTAGCACAAAAAGGGCTTTTGGACGCACTAAACTTAAGGAAAAAGCATTAATTATACCGTGAAACCACCGTATATCAGATGCTCTTGACAAAGACTTTTTAAAATAAAAAACAGAATGCAATCGAGGCCAATGGATAAGTGTTGCTCTTTTTATCCGTGTATGTCCTCTTGCGGGGCATAAATATCTTCCCGTGATACGTAAATTCCTGCGAGGCATGAATCTTCTCGCGATGCATAACTCTCAGCGAGGCATAAAATCTTCTCGCGATGTATAAGTTTTGACGAGGCATGAAATCTTCTCGTCATGCACAATTGTTGACTCGCAATGCATGATTTCCCGCAATGCATGACTTTTCTGCGATGCATGATTTTCAACGAGGCATGGATCTTTCTCGTGATGCACAAATTCCAGCGAGGTATAAATTCTTCTCGCAATGTCTAAATTTCAGTGAGGTATGAAATCTTCTCGCGATGTATAAATTTCGACGAGGTATGAAATCTTCTCGTCGCACATAATTGTGAACTCGCAATGCATGATTTCGCGATGCATGATTTCCGCGATGCATGATTTTCAACGAGGCATGGATCCTTCTCGTGATGCACAAATTCCAGCGAGGTATAAATTCTTCTCGCGATGTCTAAATTTCGGCGAGGTATGAAATCTTCTCGCGATGTAGAAATTTTAACGAGGCATGAAATCTTCTCGTCGTGCATAATTGTTGACTCGCAATGCATGATTTCGCGATGCATGAATTTCTGCGATGCATGATTTCCGCAATGTATGATTTCTGCTGTATGGCTTCCGCAATGCATGATTTCCGCGATGCATGACTTCCGCGATGCATGATTCCGCGATGCATGATTCTTCAGTGTACAAATTCCGCGATGCATGAATATTTATATCGCCTCCGTGAATAACAATGGCAAGACGATCTCCAAATAATATATTGACTTGATCGATAATGATAAAATAATAATAGCATAACAATCTCTTCTGAGGTAATGCATTGTCTTGATCGACAATAATTATCTTGCTTTGATAACGCAATGCAAATAGTGTCCTCTACAGAAATCGTGAAATCTTTGCTGAGATTCCTGTTCGATTTACCTTTGAATCTGGCCAGATACTTTTGTAAATTTCATATTGTTGGGGAATGGCTTGAAATAAACAAACACATTCACAATCATCTTGACACGAACGATATGAACTGCTTCCCGCTCTCAGTAAAATCACTGGTTCTGGAGATAGTTTTCTCCTCTTTGGGAGCTCTCCGTATTCATCGGTCGGAAGAATTCGGCCGATTTCGAAGCAAAGCTATAAACCTACATCCACAGAAAAATTGTCAGTTATAAACATACTGATCTGTGTCAATCCCTTTGGTTGTTTGCTCCTTGTCTTGATATCTCCGGTTGATTTCCCGATTTTCCGACTCTTGATAGATAAGAGAATATCTTATGCCAAAATAGATGAAATATAAAAGGGAAATTTTAAGAGAAACAAGAAATTTTTAAGAAATGGTATCTTAAAAAGTCACTGCCAAGTCATGTCATGTCAGGCTTAACGAGCTCCTTTGAATCTAACACTCGCTGATAAGTTTCAGAGGCATTCGGGACTTGTAGGGAAGACCCATAACGGAATTTTGAGGCTATCCTCAAAATTTCTGTCCCAGTTTACTATCTTGCTCATCTTTCCGTTGTAATCGAACAGATCGCGGAATTTTTGAGATCCTCTCAAGAATTCTGTCCCAGTCACAAATCTCAAAATGTCTTTAGTTTTATCCGCTGAAGCGAAGGTTCCTTCTGGAGAATTTTTGAGTCCCTCTCACAAATTCTGTCCCTGTTCTATTGTAAAGGGGGAAATAGAACTTACGAGGGATATGACCGAGCCCTTGTGGCGCCTACGTATCCCGTTGAGGCAGGAATCAGGTCAAACGTAGTTCCCCTTAAGGTTAACAAGAATAAAATTTACAAAGAAACCGACCGAGGCCGACAAAGGCCGCCTACGTATCTCATTCTTGAGACTTCAGGTCGAACGTAGTTCAGATACAAAGAAATAATTAAAGGGGGAAAATGGGGTGACCGAAGCCAACAAAGGCCGCCTACGTATCTCGTTATCGAGAATTCAGGTCAGACATAGTTCATTACAAAGAAATAATTAAAGGGGGAAAATGGGGTGACCGAAGCCGACAAAGGCCGCCTACGTATCTCGTTCTCGAGAATTCAGGTCAGACGTAGTTTATTACAAGAGGGATAATAATTCAAATTTGAACAAATACAAGCAAACAGAACGATTACAAGTAAATAACAAAAAATGCAAAAAAAATGAAACTTCACGCATAGTATCTCTTGACAGCATCTGAGTTGATAGGCTTGGCCCATACATCACCTTCCATCTCTGACAGGACCAAAGCACCTCCAGATAATACTTTACGAACCATGTAAGGACCCTGCCAGTTTGGCGCGAACTTTCCTTTGTACTCGTCTTGATGAGGAAAAATACGCTTAAGAACCAACTGGCCAACTTCAAAATTTCTGGCTCTTACTCTTTTATGAAAAGCGCAAATTATTCTCTGTCTATACAACTGGCCATGGCAGACGGCGACCATTCTCTTCTCATCAATCAAATCTAGTTGATCAATCCGTTTACTAACCCATTCGGCGTTACTTAATTCAGCTTCTTGGATGATCCTCAATGATGGTATCTCGACTTCAACAGGTACGACTGCTTCTGTTCCATATACTAGAAAGTATGGAGTAGCCCCAGTCGATGTACTGACCGTCGTTCGATAACCTAGCAGAGCATATGGCAACATTTCATGCCAACCTCGCTGTTTGTCAATCATTTTCCTCAAAATCTTTTTGATATTCTTGTTGGCGGCTTCTACAGCTCCGTTCATTTGAGGGAGATAAACAGTTGACCTTCGATGAATAATCTTAAATTGTTCACATATCTCTTTCATCAGATGACTGTTGAGATTTGCACCGTTATCGTAATGATGGATTCTGGAACTCCAAATCTGCATATCATATTGTTGCGGACAAAATCGGCCACCACTTTCTTGGTTACCGACTTGTAAGAGGCTGCTTCCACCCACTTGGTGAAATAATCAACGGCAACCAAAATGAACCTGTGTCCATTAGAAGCGGCTGGCTCTATAGGACCGATGACATCCATTCCCCAAGCTACAAATGGCCAAGGTGAACTCATAGCATTAAGTTCGTGAGGCGGCACCCGTATCAATTCGCCGTGCACTTGACATTTGTGGCATTTTTGCATGACTTTGCAACAGTCGTTCTCCATAGTCATCCAGAAATAATCGGCTCGAAGGACCTTTCTTGCCAAGGTAAGCCCATTCATGTGTGTACCACAAACTCCAGCATGTATCTGTTCAATAAGCCGTACAACTTCAGCAACATCCACACATCTCAAAAGACCCAAATCTGGAGTCCGCCTATACATGACTTCTCCATTCAGAAAGAAATTGAGAGCCATACGACATATCGATTTCTTCTGACTAGATGTAGCGTCCTCTGGATATGTCCCAGACTCCAAGTATCTTTTTATGTCAAAATACCAAGGCAAACCATCTGGTTCTGATTCAACGTGTGAGCAATGGACTGGATGTTCCTTCAAGCCTATATCCAGCGGGTCGATGTAATCAGTATCCGGATGTTTGATCATTGAAGCGATGGTGGTAAGAGCGTCAGCTAATTCATTCTGTATTCTGGGAGTGTGTCTGAACTCGATCTTGCGAAACCTTTTACACAGATTTTACACATATTGTACGTAAGGTACAATCTTTGGGTTCTTCACAGCCCATTCTCCTTGAACCTGATGAATCAAAAGATCTGAATCTCCGATAACCAGTAACTCGTAGACGTTCATGTCAATGGACATCTTCAAACCAAGAATAGAAGCTTCGTATTCAGCCATGTTGTTTGTGCAGTTGAATCGCAGCTTAGCTGCCATAGGATAATGCTGACCAGATTCTGATACTAAGACCGCTCCAACACCTTTACCCTGGTGATTCGCCGCTCCATCAAAGAATAATCTCCAACGTGGATATGCTTCAGAAATATCTTCACCCACGAATGACACTTCTTCATCGTGAAAATATGTCTTGAGGGCTCATATTCTTCGTCAACGGGATTTTCTGCAAGATGATCAGCCAAGGCTTGTGCCTTTATTGCCTTCTGAGTCACATATACGATATCGAACTCACTCAACAGCATTTTCCATTTAGCTAATTTTCCAGTCGGCATTGCTTTCTGGAAAATGTACTTCAACGGATTCATTCTTGAAATGAGATATGTGGTGTATGAAGACAAGTAGTGTCTCAATTTCTGGTCAAGCCACGTCAAAGCACAACATGTTCTCTCCAGCAAAGTGTAGCGATATTCGTATGGAGTAAATTTCTTGCTTATGTAGTAGATAGCCCTTTCCTTCTTCCTTGTCTCGTCATGTTGACCAAGTACACATCCAAAGGCACTATCCGAAACAGACAAATACAACAACAAAGGACTCCCTTCTCGTGGATGAACCAATACCGGTGGGTTAGACAAGTAGCTCTTGATAGCGTCGAAAGAAGCTTGGAACTCCTCAGTCCACTTAGTCGGGGCGTTTTTCTTCAGCAACTTGAAAATAGGCTCACATACTACTGTCGACTGTGCTATACACCCACTGATATAGTTTAACCTCCCCAAGAAACTCATCACTTCTTTTCTCGTCTTCGGCGGAGGCAACTCTTGAATTGCTTTGATATTGGAAGGGTCGAGCTCAATACCTCTTCTGCTGACTATAAACCCCAACAACTTCCCAGCTGGGACTCCAAAAGCACATTTGGCGGGATTTAGCTTCAAGTTGTACCGACGCAAACGTTCAAAGAATTTTCTCAGATGTGTCAAATGATCCAAACTCTCGCGGGATTTGATTATGACGTCGTCCACGTACACCTCAATCTCTTTATGAATCATGTCATGGAAAATAGTCGTCATGGCTCTCATGTAAGTAGCACCGGTGTTCTTGAGGCTGAACGACATTACCCTGTAGTGATACACACCTCAATCTCTTTATGAATCATGTCATGGAAAATAGTCGTCATGGCTCTCATGTAAGTAGCACCGGCGTTCTTGAGGATGAACGACATTACCCTGTAGTGATACACACCCCAAGGTGTGATGAATGCCGTTTTTTCTGCGTCTTCTTCATCCATCAAAATTTGGTGATACCCTGCGTAACAATCCACAAATGACTGCATCTCATGTTTGGCACATTTGTCAATCAAAATGTGGATATTAGGCAACGGAAAATTATCCTTTGGACTAGCCTTTTTGAGATCTCTGTAATCAACACAAATCCTGATTTTTCCATCTTTCTTGGCGACCGTAACGACATTGGCCAACCAGGTTGGATATTGCGTTACTTCTACCAATCGAGACTCTATCTGCTTGGTGATTTCTTCCTTAATCTTCAGACTCAATTCAGGCTTGAATTTCCGAATCTTTTGTTTCACCGGTTCGAACCCTGGGTTGATAGGTAGCTTATGAGACACGACATCAGTACTCAACCCCTGCATGTCACCGACTTCCCAAACGAACACATCACTGTATTCGGCAAGCAGATGAACCAGTCTCTCCTTTTAAGTTTCATTCAGATAGGTGCTGATCTTAACCTCTTTGACACATTCCGAATCTCCCAAATTCACCGTCTCCGTCTCCTCCAGATTCGGTTTATGTTGATTCTCGAACTGTCGAAATTCTTCTGCAACATAGTCTGGTTCCCCACTTTCTTCATAGTCATCATCCTCATCATTATTTGTCTCATTTAGCTCATGACATGACAGGAATTGGCAGGTTTGTAACTTACGTTACTGAAATCATAAACAGACAAAATTAGAAAGGTAAAATATAACGAGCAATTAAATAAACAAAGACAAAATAAGGAGGCTTTCATTCAAAATCAAAATGCAAACTTGGTTCATGGCACAGGGCTGTGTCGCCCTTTTTAAACATCACGACGAAAATTCAAAATTCAAGCAATTAAGAAAATGCAGAAATGGTGGGTCTCGGGCCTCTTCCGGACGACCACCGATTTTAATATGCATAAATAATTCCTTTCTACCAAAGAGTCCAGGACATCAGGATTGGCGTGGAAGTCCAATTCTGCAGCATCTCCCCTGGTTTCGCATCACGAATGCCAGCTGGCTCGACCTCCTCCTCGATGACAACATTGATCTTCTTGAAAAGGCCACAGATTCCTTCCCCACTGTCTTCGGGCTCGGCATGCTCTCGGACTGGAAAGGATTGATACAGATGCGGGATCGGCTTAGTCAACTCTTGATCCTTTTTCTTTTTCATCTTCGCATCATCATCTGTGGGGATGTACCCCAAACCATACTTTGATCCTGTAGCAAGGACCGGAACTGGCTCGATCATCCCCTGGGAATTTCTTCCCAATCCTAAACCTGATTCGAATCCGCTCTACAGCATTACCGTGGCGATCATTCTGTACACGGCCGGCATGGGAGTCTGCGGGGCCAAGCCCTCATCGGTGGCATTTACCAGCTCCACCGTGTAGTATTCCAAACTTTGTGGCGTTTCGTCCAAGACCGGCACCTGCTTGCCTGAGTGGCTCCTTTCACCGTGAATAACTAGTTCTTTATTTTTCCATACTAGTTTCATTACTTGGTGGAGAGTGGAGGGGACGGCTCCAGCCATGTGAATGAATGGACTTTCCAAAAGAAGATTATAGCTGGTGTCAATATCCAACACCTGGAACTTTGCCTCGAACTCCGCGGGGCCCATTTGGATAGTCAAGTTCACCGCTCCTAAAGTGTCTCTCTGCACACCATCGAATGCTCTCACATTAACCTGGTTTTGCTCCAGTTTTCCGAGGTCAAACCTCAGCTGCTTCAATGTGGACAAAGGGCATATGTTCAGGCCAGATCCGTCGTATACCAAAACACGGTTGACGATATTTCCGCGGTATATCACGGTGATGTGTAGAGCTTTGTTATGAGACCTCCCTTCGGCCGGCAATTCATCATCGCAGAAACTGATGCGGTGTCCCCGAATGACTTGGTGAATCATAGCAGCTACATTGTCGCTGCTCGTACCTGAGGGCACATACGTTTCATCCAGGGCTTTCATCAAAGCCTGTCTGTGGGACCAGGAGCTCATCAGTAGGGCCCACACAGAAATCTGGGCTGGAGTCTTCTCCAAGTGCTTGACGATGGAGTAATCTTTAGGCTGCATTCTCCTCCAGAACTCCTCGGCTTCTGCTTCACTGATCGGTCTCTTGGCATGATATTTATTTTGTCCTTCGAGAGCAAGCTCGTCAGGAGTGTAACATCTGCCAGATCTAGTCATGCCTTGAGCCACGGCCGTTTCTATGACAAACTTGGGTTTGGCAAGAGTCTTTGAGGGAACCAAGGCAACAAACTTTGCAGGTGTCAGAATAACGAACTCTCCCTTTTCCCTGACGCTCAAAGAACAACAGGAGTAATTCTCTTGGTTTCACGCTCATCTTCGTCAGTTTCTACCATGTTGATGTTCCCACCCCCATGATTTGGCAACGGATTGGTATTGATGTTCGGTGCCGCAGGCTGAAGGGAGACCACTTTTTGGTCGATCAAATCCTGGATCTTGTGCTTGAGATTGATACAGTCCTCTGTATCATGTCCAACACTGTTGGAATGATAAGCACATCTCTGCTCTAGTCTATAGAATCTGGAATTGACATCCACGGGCTTGGGCCCCACAGGGTGGATGTATCCGGCCGCGGATAATCTTTCGAACAATTTGGTTCTGCTTTCAGCCAACGTGGTGAAGCTTCTGGAGGGCTTCTTCTCAAACCTGGGCGAGGGGGATCTTACCCGCTCTGCTGAGGAGGAGGGACTTGTTGATAATTGCGGGCATTTGGGCGTGGAGCTTGGGTTCTGGGGTAGGGATTTGTTTGGTAGTTTGGCATTGGAGCTTGGTAATTTGGGAGGGGGATTTGATATGCTGGAGTTTGTATTTGATATGCGGGGGAAGGTTCTCAATAGCTTGGCTGTACATTAGCGCAGCTGGGAGCGACATTCTGGTAAGGGGGAGGAACTTGATAAGCTTGGGGGTAATTTGGATATACGGAGGGAAAATTTTGGGGAATTGGGGGTGGATTCTGATACGACAAAATATGGGCATCTGGATAAGTGGGGGCAACATTATAGTTGTTGGAGGGATGGGATTGGGGGCGATAGGATTGGTGAGACTTTGGTAGAGGTTTGGAGCGGTCTTGAGGACGTGAGGAGTTTCTAGGGACTTTTCTTCCCCCATATGAAATAGCGGAAACTTCCTCTCTCTTCTTCCTTACAAGTCCGGAAGATCCAGGCGACGCGGACACTCGGGCTATCTTCCCCGACTTCAGGCCATCTTCGATAGTCTCACCCACTTTGACTATCTCGGCGAACTTGGCACCAATTAACAAGATGATTCTGTCGTAATATTCGGGCTCCTGCACCCGTACGAACACCTCTACAATCTCCTTTTCTGTCATCGAAGGCCTCACCCTCGCTGCCTCTTTCCTCCATCTGTATGCGAATTCCCTATAGCTCTCTGTGGATTTCTGCTTCATTTTTTCCAAGGAGTACCGATCAGGGACTATCTCGACGTTGTACACAAATCTATCAATGAAATCTTTGGCCAGTGCGCTCCAACTGGGCCATTGTCGAGTCTCATGTGACGTGAACCATTCCAGGGCCTCACCGCACAGGCTCCGGCTGAACAGCCTCATCAGCAACGCTTCACCTTTATCAACTCCTACGAGTTGGTCGCAATACGCTCTTAAGTGCGCCATGGGGTTGCCCACCCCTCCGAAGGTATCAAACTTCGGGATTTTGAACCCTTCAGGCAGGTTCAAGTCCGGGTGGATGCACAGTTCTGCATAGCTCAATCCGACGACGTCTGGAGTGCATTGAAATTCTTTCATTGCCCTTTTGATCTCCTCCTTTATGTCTACCTTCGCTTCTTCCCTCGCCATCCACTCTCTTTCTTGCTCCTCGTAATGGTCTAACTTGGAGCCGTGCACCTCATGCTCGGCCAGGACGGGGACTTGGAATGTGGTTCTTTTGGGGAGGGATGGAGCTATGGAAGGGCTTGGGACGTTCTGTGTGGTTTGATAGTTTTGTGGATAGTTGTGGGGATTGGTATTTTGGGTCAAGTGGGGATGTGGTGTTTGGGAGTTTAAGGCGGTGGGATTTTGGTTCTGATTTTGGGGTGGTGGGGTTGTTTGAGTGTTTTGGGGGTGTGGTGGCATTTGTGGGGGGTTGTTTGGAAGTGGTGATGGAGTTTGATAGGAGACTGACGCGTATTGGGGGTTTTGGGTTGTCATATCTACCCCAGACTGGTTGTGAACGGGTGTCGTTGGATGGTGTTGAGTAGGATCCAAGTTGGACGAGGGGAAGTACGTAGGAGGTCTTGCGTCGATAAAGTTGAGGCCGAATTCAGGTGGAGGCGTGTCCTGCCTTCGTTGCATCTCGACCCTCATGTCAACTATCTGCTGCATCAGCTGCGCAATTAGCTCATTCTGTTCTGCCACGGTGGGCTGAGCCACCACGACATCTGTGAGACTGACTTCCTCATTGTTGTCTCCCATGGCTGTATTTGCGTTTGGTCCGGGGAAGGAATCTGCGAGACCTTTTGATCTGGTGAAGTAGGGGTGATCTGCCAGCTTTTATCGACATAGATCAGTCAAAGGTACCTGAGAGGTGAAACAACTCAAAGGCAAATTTGTTAGTGCATATCCGGAGTACAAAATACATAATATCGCACAGAAAACAGATAAACACACAAGTTGCTTTATTTTGAGGATATTTTAACCCACGAATGAGGACGGAAATATATTTTGAACAAATAGGAATTTGTTTGTTTAACGCTATCTCGGGAAGGCTGAATCACGTTGAGCTATGGTCTTCTTGCAGCTGCTTTTTGACGCCCGTTGATCTTATCTTCGTATCTTTGTAATATGGAGGAGAATGAAAATTTTCAGCGATAGGGGCCGGGCCGGGAAAGGCTGCCTACGTATCTCACAAGGAGAATTCAGGCCCAACGTAGTTCGGATAAGATGAAATATTTCATTCACTCTTTCATTGCGATTACAAGGGAATTGAAAAACAACATTGGAATTTCTAGAAGACAACATTTTGGCGATTTCTTGTCTCGTGGCTGCGTCATCCTTTCCTTTCAAACAGTCAGAAACGGAGGCTTGCAGACGATTTCCTCCTCGTCTTCCTCCTCAATTGATTCTTGGTCGGGGCCACTGTCATCTGCTCCCTGGTCACAGACGAGGTATTTTCCGCCCTTTAAGTTGCTATTGGTCGCCAATTCCTCGTCGAGTGATGCACTTATGGCCAACAACACGGCAGTCTCAATATCTATCTTCGCTTCTCTCGCCTTTACTTCGTACGCCTCCAAACGAAGCATGTTTAACCTTCTTCTTAGGCTTTCGGTTTCCATCTCAACCTCCTTCTTTCTTTTTATCTGCGACGCCAGATCTTCATCCAAGGTCGTGACCGTAGCTTTGGAGATTGTCGTGGTCATGTCTACCTTAAGTCCTTCCTCCTTAATCTTCTGAATATCTCGAGTGACTCGCTCGATTTTTCTTCGCAAATCCTCCTCAGCGAGCTCTGTCTGGACGTTCTTGCCTTTGTCCATAGCGGTGATTCACCTTTCCTGAGATGATAGAGCGGTATTTAGGATTTGTGGTATAGGAGATGGACTTTTGAGTGAGAAACTTGAGACTTGGGGATTTTGGCCGGACATTTGTAATAGTGGCTTCTGTGTATTCGTTGGAATTTTGGCTAGGAGTGGGTTTACGATATCCTCATTCAAAGCAACGTAACACGTAAACATTTAAACACATATATCGCGTCCTAAGCATGCATGTGACCCTTTTGTGCCAAGGGTAGGCCTAGCGATCTGAAGGATGTATTGCGCCATTTAAACAAACAGTTGTATCCCCGAAACAAATTTCACTAGATATCATAGCGTTCATTACATAATCAAAATCAAACGGGATACATCTTAGGAAAGGGATGTAATGCGAATACACATATAAAATCAATCCCACGCAAGGGAGTTATAGGGTCGATGATCCAGCTCCTCTTCTGGCCTTCTCCACTTCTTCTCGAATAATGCATTTGCTGGTGAACACGTATGGATCAGCGAACGCAGCTTTGGAAGATGTCGGTACGGCTCTCAAGGTGTTCATCTGCTCATATAGAATAGTGTCCAAACGCATCAGACAAGCCCTTGTGTCAGCTAATTCTTGTGACGTCACAGCCAAAACCCTCTGATTTTCTAATTCCCGAAGCTGGTAATCTCGTTCCTTTTGTTGAAATTCCTGCTCTTTCTTATGAAATTCTTGCTCCCTTCGGTCCCACTCCTGCTGAAAATGGTATGCGTGAATCTGAAGCCTTGTCTGCACGTCTTCAATTTTCCGACCCGTACGTGGTGTTGGATCCACTACACCATGCAAATCATTGTGCAACCATGTCTTGTATTCGTCAACATACCCAGCTCCATACCTGTCTTCGGTAACCTCCCACTTCATGTTGACACATCCGGCCCATTCCTGGAGGATAATTTTAGCGAAAGGTATTTTGTCCTTCTCGTTGTAATCGACAATGAAAGAGCTGGCATCCCCTTGGACGGATATGATTTGGACTTTCCCAAATTGCCGCATTACTCTCGTCGGGTTGTAAGGACGCAGTCCTCTGATGCCGGAAAGGACTAAAAATGGCAGTTTGACCCCTTGTGCTGCTATCATCTGGGACTTGAAGCTCGGTAACACCCACTGTATGTCTCCTTCTTTGAAATCATAAAACACCCTTGCCCACGCGTCCCTTGTGGTGTGAATTGGAAATATACGGATACTCAAGTAGAACGGCCAACTCCTGTGGCTGGGGGTTGTCTCTTTTACATAAATGTTCCGTCAACCACCATTGGAGTAAGATGTTGCAACCTTGGAAAAACGGGAACCCGTTCTTGCACAGACTCAAGGATCGGTAAATGACGGACAAAATGACTGGGGCCAAGCAGCAGTATTTCTTTTCTTCAGATTTTCTATCGACTCCTCTAAACATGGCATTCACTACCATCACTACCCGGGTGTCGATTTCTTTTCCTTCGTCTTTAGGGAACACCATAGTTCCTAAGAGGCATGCAGAGAAAGCGATATCTTGAGTTTGCCTCCAAGTACTGTGATCATGGAATTCGTTCGGGAATAGTCTGAAATAATTGTCGTGCCCTCATCTCTCAAAAAATTTCATTAATGGAATGTCGTGGGTCTCTAACCAATTTGCATTCACTAGGAATAATATATCTCTTAGTTCAGTCTTGGTTGGCCTATCTGGCAGGAGAATGTGATGATTGGGACATTTTTTCCTTTTGCCACACGTCCCAATCGAGTCAAGGCAGTCTTTGATTTCTTCTAGTGTGGGCGTTATTTCGACATCTCCAAATCGGAAGACCATCTTCTTATCGTTCCAAAATCGAGTGATGACCTCGATAAACGTGGGCCATACCTTGAAGTTCATTATCGAAGGTAGGTGACCCAAGTAAATTGAGATTTCTCTCTTCTGACACTCCTTAAGATTGCCCCACCATACTCGAAGAATGTCGGGCGCCTGGGGGACCATTTTGAAGTGTAGGAACTGACTCAACATCTACAAAAACATACAGCTAGTTAATTTTCAATCCTCCCGATACAACACCCAATTAAACACGCAATACATCCTTCAAATTTAAACACTTAAGCATGAACGTCCTATCGAGTCGTAGGCTCTTTGGACTCAAGTTGGTCTTTTCTAATGGGGCCCAACACTCCTTGGGTGTTGGGTCGTCTTAGGAAAATGCGCTACTTTTCGGGATTGGGTTTCGCTCTATCTTAGTTTGACTAAGAGTGTGTTGTATTTAGAGTGGAATGGGTAACCCAAGCGGACTACTTCGGCTGGGACAATTAACGATCGTTGACTATCAAGTAGTCAACTACACTCGTCAGGGTGCCCCGAGAAGATTTTTGGTTAACGAACGACTGCGAACCCGCATAATCATCCTTTAAGTGTAAATGTAACAAGTGTCGTTTGACGGAAGTAATGTATGTTATGCATGCAACAGTTTAAAAAGCTAAAGAAATTAAACACTTAAACAATTAATCACAAATAATCAAATATGTTAATCCTAGGGTTAGAATCCTCCAAAATCCCCAGCGGAGTCGCCATTCTGTTTTATCGAAAAATAAATTTCGAAAAGAGTTTTTTTTATTTTTTATATTTTTGTCACGACCCAAATCAGATCGCGACTGGCACCCACACTTATCCTCCTATGTGAGCGAACCAACCAATCTAAACCTTAACATTTCAATGTAATATCAACAGAAAGTAATGCGGAATACTTAAATTCATTAAATAAAATCGATTCAATAACTTCTAACATTCAACATCTATTATTATCCCCAAAATCTGGAAGTCATCACCACAAGAACATCTATGATCAAATTACTAAACTAAGAGTATTCTAAGAACTAAAATAAAACAAAAGCTAGTCCATGCCGGAACTTCAAGGCATCAAGACATGAGGAAGAAGATCCAATCCAAGCTAGAAGCGTTAGCTCACCCTGAAATCCGGTGTAATGAAGACTGGCTAGAGTCGCGGTTGAGTTGAAGACGACGGTGCGTTTGCTGCACTCCACAATAACAAAGAAGAAAACATAAAAGTAGGGGGTCAGTGCAAACACAAGTACTGAGTAGGTATCATCGGCCAACTCAAAATAGAAAACAATATATATCAAGTAACATCATAAAATCAACTAATATCCTTAGCATGCAGCATTTACAATTACCATAATCCTTGGTTACAACACCAAGCACATCAATGAGGACTCACGCCTCCTCATCATACTCATTTGGGGATTAGGTTCATTAGACTGAGTATATTAACATCTTTCAAGATTCATTATATTATTTACTCTCGTGTCGGTACGTGACACTCCGCTCCTCATATTCTATCCTGGTACCGGAACGTGGCACCCGATCCATATACTATCCTGGTGTCGGAACGTGACACTCCGGTCCTCATATTCTATCCTGGTACCGGAACGTGGCACCCGATCCATATACTATCCTGGTGTCGGAACGTGACACTCTGATCATCATATTCTATCCTGGTACCGGAACGTGGCACCCGATCCCCTAACCTCACTACTTTCGTTCATTAAGCCTTCTTTTATACCAAGGCATTATCATTAACAAAGTAGATTAGGGTTTCTTCAAGATTTAAGATTCAATAGCTTCATCATGCTTATTTTATCACAATTATATATATATATATATAAAATCAATCATGCATACACACATTTAAGCATATAGAAGACTTAATAATACTACCCAACACATATTATTCGCTATTAAGAGTTTACTACGAATAGTGTGAAAACCATAACCTACCTCCACCGAAGACTAGTGATCAAGCAAGAATTTCCCAAGTCTTGTGTTTTCCTCTTCTCGTTCGATTATCCCTCTTTCTCTCGTTCGATCCTCTCTCTCTCTTGCTGTTCTTTTTCTTTTTCTTATTCAAACCCTCTTTCTTTACCCTAATTATCATATAATTAAGTTTTAAAAGATGGCACTAATAATCCACTAATTAACTTAAGGTTACCTCTTTTAACCTTCAAGTATTTAGACTTATTAACATTAACCCATTACTTTATAATTAAAGCAGGAAATAGTCCAAAACGCCCCTTAAATTAATTAATCAGAAATCCGACCCCGCCTGGGATTACGCAGACCGTGACGGGCCGTCGTGCCTGCGACGGTCCGTCCTGCTGTCCGTCGCAAGGGTCAGACACCTGATTTTTGTAAGAAGTCTTGTGACGGGCCGTCATGCCTGAGACGGTCCGTCCTGCCATTTCGTCGTGGCGTTCAGAGAGTCGATTTTCAGTACCCAATTTCAGAATTTCTAAGTGTCATGGGACGAGACCTCCACGACGGTCCGTCGTGACCGTGACGGTCCATCGTGGCATCCGTTGCCTCTGCCAGTTTTCCAGAAATAAAATCTGCTGCTCAAAACGACTAAACAGGTCGTTACAATAGATACCAATTTACCCATCGTTCATCCTCGAACGATCACGAGAAGAAAAACAAGAGTGAAAGGAAGTACCTGAGTCTGTAAACAGATGTGGGTATCTTTCTTGCATATCTGCCTCCTTCTCCCAAGTAGCTTCTTCAACCGGTCGATTCTTCCATTGCACCTTGATGGATGCAATCTCCCTTGTCCTCAACTTGCGAACTTCTCTATCTAAAATAGCAACAGGCTCTTCCTCATAAGACAAATTCTCATCAAGCAAAACTGAATCCCAACGGATAATGTAGTTTCCATCCCCATGGTATCCTTTCAACATCGACACATGGACTACCGGATGCACTCCGGACAGCCCTGGAGGCAAGGCTAACTCATAAGCCACCTCCCCTACTCGCTTAAGTACTTCAAAGGGACCAATGTACCTTGGGCTTAGCTTGCCTCTTTTACCAAACATCACCCCTTTCATTGGCTAAACTTTCAACAAGACTTGTTCATCCTCCATGAACTCTAAGTCCCTAACCTTTCGATCTGCATATTCTTTTTGCCTACTTTGTGCCGCTAGAAGCTTTTCTTGAATGGATTACACCTTTTCTAACGAGTCCCTCAAAAGGTCAGTACCCCAAGGTCTAACCTCGAATGCATCAAACCAACCAATGGGGGAGCTACATCTCCTACCATACAATGCTTCAAATGGGGCCATATCAATGCTTGAGTGATAGCTATTATTGTATGAAAACTCCGCTAAGGGTAAGAAGCTATCCCAATGGCCACCGAATTCTATCACACATGCACGAAGCATATCCTCCAACACTTGAATCGTTCGCTCAGACTGACCGTCGGTCTGAGGATGGAACGCAGTACTAAGATCCAACCTAGTACCTAATTCCGCATGCAATGTTCTCCAAAACTTAGAAGTAAACTGCGTACCTCTATCTGATATGATGGACAGTGGAACTCCATGCAATCGAACAACTTATGAGATGTAAAGTTTGGATAACTTCTCTGCATTATAAGTTACCTTGACCGGAATGAAATGAGCAGACTTAGTCAATCTGTCCACAATTACCCAAATAGAGTCAAACTTCCCCAATGTCTTCGGAAGACCAACCACAAAGTCCATTGCAATTCTCTCCCACTTCCATTCAGGAATGGGCATTCTCTGAAGTGTTCCTCCGGGCCTCTGGTGTTCATACTTTACTTGTTGACAATTTGGACATTTGGCAATAAAATCCACAATATCACGCTTCATTCTACTCCACCAAAAGTGTTGCTTTAGGTCACGGTACATCTTGGTTGCACCCGGATGTATCGAATACCTTGAACTATGAGCCTCTGTCAGAATAGTGTTGATCAAATCATCGACGCGGGGTACACATACCCTTCCCTTAATCCTCAAAACACCTTCCTCATCGATTTTCGCTTCTTTAGCCTCTCCTTGCAACACTTTATCTCGGATCCGGATCAATTTTTCATCATTAAACTGCTTTCCCTTAATCTTGTCAAGGAAGGAAGATCTTGCCTCCACACAAGCTAAAATCCTCCCTTCTCATTTACTTCTAATCTCATAAGGTCGTTAGCCAGAATCTGAACTTCTCTAGCCAATGGGCGTCTAGAAGCTTGCAAGTGAGCTAGACTTCCCATGCTTCCCGCCTTTCTACTTAAAGCATCCGCTACAACATTCGCCTTCCCCGGATGATACAAAATAGTGATGTCGTAGTCCTTCAGTAGTTCCATCCATCTCCTCTGTCTCAAGTTCAAATCTTTCTGAGTAAAGACATACTGTAGGCTACGATGATCCGTATAGACCTCACACTTAACCCCATATAAATAGTGTCTCCATTGCTTTAATGCAAACACCACTGCAGCCAACTCTAAATCATGGGTCGGATAAATACGTTCATGCACCTTTAATTGCCTCGAAGCATAAGCAATCACATTTTTCTCTTGCATTAGTACTGCACCCAAACCAGAATAGGAGGCATCACAATAAACAATGAAGTTCTTACCCTCCACTGGCAAGGTAAGGATAGGTGCGGTAGTCAACAGAGTCTTGAGATTCTGAAAGCTTTCCTCACACTCATCCGACCATACAAATGGAACATTTTGCTTAGTCAAGTTCATCAGTTGGGAAGCAATAGAAGAGAATCCCTTGACAAATCGGCGGTAGTAGCTAGCTAACCCAACAAAGCTCCTTATTTCTGACACATTAGTAGGTCTTACCCAATTTTTCACTACTTCGATCTTAGAAGGATCCACCATCACCCCATCCTTAGAAACCACGTGCCCCAAGAAGGACACTGCATCTAGCCAAAACTCACACTTAGAGAACTTGGCATAAAGCTTTTTCTCCCTCAACATTTCCAATACCATTCTCAAATGCTCCTCATGTTCCTCCTTACTTTTAGAGTATATTAGTATATCATCAATAAATACGATCACAAAGAGATCCAAATATGGCTTAAAAATCCCGTTCATCAAACTCATGAACGCAGCAGGGGCATTCGTAAGACCAAAAGACATCACTACAAATTCGTAATGCCCATACCTGGTTCTAAAAGCAGTCTTTGGCACATCCGTTGCCCGTATTTTAAATTGATGATAACCGGATCTCAAGTCAATCTTAGAGAAGACACAAGCACCTTGTAACTGATCGAACAAGTCATCAATGCGAGGAAGAGGATACTTGTTCTTTATGGTTACCTTGTTCAACTGCCGGTAGTCTATGCACATCCAAAAACTCCCATCCTTCTTCTTCACAAACAAAACCGGAGCACCCCAAGGAGATGCACTTGTTCTAATGAAGCCTTTGCTCAACAACTCTTGAAGTTGGGCTTTTAACTCTCTTAACTCCGCGGGAGCCATTCTATAAGGGGGTATAGAAATGGGGCGAGTACCCGGTTCAAGATCAATACAGAAGTCAATATCCCTATCTGGTGGCATACCAGGAAGATCTGCAGGGAACACATCCAGAAACTCACGGACCACCGAAACCAACTCAATCGAAGGTACTTGGGTAGTGTCATCCTTGAGATGTGCCAAGAAAGCTAAACACCCTTTACTAACCATTTTCTTAGCACGAAGAAAGGAGATGATACGTACCGGATTGGAAGTGTAGTTACCCTCCCACACTACCAGATCTGTCTCAGGCTTGGCTAACGTCACCATTTTTGCATTACAATCCAAGATCGCAAATTGCGGAGAAAGCCAAGTCATACCCAGAATTACATCAAAATCAACCATTTCTAAGATAACCAAATCTACATAAGTGTTGCTCCCCACAAAGTTCACCAAACAAGACCTATATACCTTTTCAACTACCACAGACTCACCCACCGGAGTAGAAACACGAATAGGCATATCAAGTAATTCACAATGTAAATTTAGACCATTAGCAAATGAGGAAGATACATAAGAAAATGTGGATCCAGGATCAAACAATACGGAAGCCATGCAATCACAAACCAGAAGATTACCTGTGATGACAACATCAGATGTCTCCGCCTTCGATCTCCCAGGGAAAGCATAACAATGGGACCTATTACTTGTCTGTCCGTTTCCCCCACCATGTTGTGTTGTAGTGGCTCCAGTTTGCCCATCACCCCGGCCGTTTTGGTGACCACCATTACCTCGGCCACCACGCCCTCCAGAATAACGGCCTCTACCATGACCACCTCTGCCTCTAGCTATTGGGGTTCTATAACTCTGTTTTGGACAATACCTCTTGATATGCCCAGTCTCTCCACACCCATAACACTCTCTGGATTCAAGCATAGGTCTCTCAGAGAAGTGTTGGCTGGTCCGAGGTGGACCTCCAACTACAGTCTGTAGTAAAGACTGAATGGGTCGAACTGAGTAACCTCCGGAACCCTGTCCTCTAGAGTAAGAACCATTAAACTCACCTCCCTTTCGAAACCTCTTTGATGTCGATGCCATGGTGAATTCATCTGGCTTCACTCCTTCCACCTCTACCACGAAGTCTACCACTTCTTGAAAAGATTTCGCTGTGGCCGCTACTTGTAAAGATGAAATTCGCAACTCTGATCTCAACCCCTTCACAAAACGGCGAATCCGCTCTTGTGGACTGAAACAAAGTTGGGTGGCATATCTGGATAGTGCACGAAACTTAGCCTCATATGCATTGACCGACATCCTACCTTGCTCTAGGCTCAAGAACTCATCCCTTTTCCTATCCCTCAAGGTCCGGGGGATATACTTCTCCATAAACAAGCTAGAGAATGAGGCCCAAGTCATAGGTGGTGCCTCTGTTGGTTGACACTCAACATGTGACCGCCACCACATTTTGGCGTTCCCTTGAAACTGATAACTCACGAACTCAACACCAAGCCGTTCTACTATACCCATCTTGTGTAGTAGCTCATGACAGTCAACCAGGAAATCGTAAGCATCCTCAGATTCTGCACCCTTGAAGACTGGAGGTTTCAATTTCAAGAACTTACTGAAAAGTTCATGCTGATCATTTGTCATTATAGGCCCAGTAGTCAGGCGTGGAAACGTGCCTATGTCCAATGAGGCATCTATACGAGGGGCCATAGTGGCTGCATGTTGTACCTCTGACACCGGAGGTGTTGGTGCAGAAAACACTGGTGGTGCCTGACCCTGATCAGACAACCCACTAAGATAAGCGAGAACCTGATTGATCATCTCTGGGGTAGGTTGGGGTGGCATTTCCTCATTTTGTACTTGTTCATTCTCCCCATCCTACCCTTCTCTTATTACTTCCTCAGTCGGTGGAGGAGTCACCGCCCTAGTACTAGATGGGCTAGGTGCTCGTCCTCTTCCCCTAGAGGACGTCCTCCCACGACCTCTACCACGGCCTCTTGCCGTAGTTCTTCCTCGAGCTACAGCCCCAACGGCTGGCTCAGACGCACCCTGTTCCACCGGTGCTGGCGTTGGCGTAGTCGTTGCTCTAGTTCTAACCATCTGCGAAATAGAGTGAAGATGGTCAGATACCAATTTGTATCACCTAGATACCAATTGGATTCAAGTAATAGCACGAAAGAAAGAAAGAAAGAATGGAATTTTCCTGAAGTCTTATAGCCTCTCAAGGAAGAGTAAAGGCGTCCCCCTACCGTTCCTTAAGACTCTACTAAACCTGTTCTTGTGTGATGAGACCAACTAACCTAATGCTCTGATACCAAGTTTGTCACGACCCAAATCGGATCGCGACTGGCACCCACACTTATCCTCCTATATGAGCGAACCAACCAATCTAAACCTTAACATTTCAATGTAATATCAACAGAAAGTAATGCGGAATACTTAAATTCATTAAATAAAACCGATTCAATAACTTCTAACATTCAACATCTATTATTATCCCCAAAATCTGGAAGTCATCACCACAAGAACATCTATGATCAAATTACTAAACTAAGAGTATTCTAAGAACTAAAATAAAACAAAAGCTAGTCCATGCCGGAACTTCAAGGCATCAAGACATGAGGAAGAAGATCCAGTCCAAGCTAGAAGCGTTAGCTCACCCTGAAATCCGGTGTAATGAAGACTGGCTAGAGTCGCGGTTGAGTTGAAGACGACGGTGCGTTTGCTGCACTCCACAATAACAAAGAAGAAAACATAAAAGTAGGGGGTCAGTACAAACACAAGTACTGAGTAGGTATCATCGGCCAACTCAAAATAGAAAACAGTATATATCAAGTAACATCATAAAATCAACTAATATCCTTAGCATGCAGCATTTACAATTACCATAATCCTTGGTTACAACACCAAGCACATCAATGAGGACTCACGCCTCCTCATCATACTCATTTGGGGATTAGGTTCATTAGATTGAGTATATTAACATCTTTCAAGATTCATTATATTATTTACTCTCGTGTCGGTACGTGACACTCCGCTCCTCATATTCTATCCTGGTACCGGAACGTGGCACCCGATCCATATACTATCCTGGTGTCGGAACGTGACACCCCGATCCTCATATTCTATCCTGGTACCGGAACGTGGCACCCGATCCATATACTATCCTGGTGTCGGAACGTGACACTCCGATCCTCATATTCTATCCTGGTACCGGAACGTGGCACCCGATCCCCTAACCTCACTACTTTCGTTCATTAAGCCTTCTTTTATACCAAGGCATTATCATTAACAAAGTAGATTAGGGTTTCTTCAAGATTTAAGATTCAATAGCTTCATCATGCTTATTTTATCACAATTATATATATATATATATAAAATCAATCATGCATACACACATTTAAGCATATAGAAGACTTAATAATACTACCCAACACATATCATTCGCTATTAAGAGTTTACTACGAATAGTGTGAAAACCATAACCTACCTCCACCGAAGACTAGTGATCAAGCAAGAATTTCCCAAGCCTTGTGTTTTCCTCTTCTCGTTCGATTCTCCCTCTTTCTCTCGTTCGATCCTCTCCCTCTCTTGTTGTTCTTTTTCTTTTTCTTATTCAAACCCTCTTTCTTTTACCCTAATTATCATAAATTTAAGTTTTAAAAGATGGCACTAATAATCCACTAATTAACTTAAGGTTACCTCTTTTAACCTTCAAGTATTTAGACTTATTAACATTAACCCATTACTTTATAATTAAAGCAGGAAATAGTCCAAAACGCCCCTTAAATTAATTAATCAGAAATCCGACCCCGCCTGGGATTACGCAGACCGTGACGGGCCGTCGTGCCTGCGATGGTCCGTCCTGCTGTCCGTCGCAAGGGTCAGACACCTGATTTTTGTAAAAATTCCTAAGACGGGCCGTCATGCCTGAGACGGTCCGTCCTGCCATTTCGTCGTGGCGTTCAGAGAGTCGATTTTCAGTATCCAATTTCAGAATTTCTAAGTGTCATGGGACGAGACCTCCACGACGGTCCGTCGTGACCGTGACGGTCCGTCGTGGCATCCGTTGCCTCTGCCAGTTTTCCAGAAATAAAATCTGCTGCTCAAAACGACTAAACAGGTCGTTATAATTTTTGACTTTTTAGGAGTCGCCACTTAATTTTTTAAGAAAAATCAAGAAAACTTTATTTTTCAAACAATTTAAAACAGGAAAATTATTTTGAAAAAAGGTTAAAGGGTTCGGGATTCTTATTAGCGTCTTAGGAAGGTTTCGGAAAAAAGCACCTAAGACACTCCGCTAACTACGGTTTTCCGGCGATTAACTTATTTGACTATTTTTGTTTTAACTCATGCGAATCTTTAAGTTGAACTTATTAAAGCTCATTTAGACAAATTACAAATTTCGCAACATTTATTGCTTTAATATTCCGTTGAAGTTAAGCTTTTTAAATTTTAACTCTAAGCAAACTTGTGAATTGATATTTTATTGTTTTGAGATTCAGTTTTAATTTTTTGAGTTCAATAAAGCGAAAGGTGTTCGGCGGGGTAGGAGTTTTCTAATCCTAGACTAATGGCACTCAAAACAAAAAGTAAACAAGTAGCGAAGAGAGATAGAGAGAGAGAGGGAGAGAGAGATTTGGGTTTCGACCCATTTCTCTTTCGTACCTGTCCTAGTCTAAACATACAAAATAAATTTCAAGAAAATAAAACAACAAGGGCTTATGCCCATTACAAAATAAAATACAAAAATATAAAAATAAAGTAAAAAAAAAAACGTCTTCTAATCCTCTTCTTCGAATTTCCTCAATCTTCAAGGAATTAGGGTTGGCACATCTTTCTTGATAATTGACTTGATGAAGGAAAAGTGCGAGTCTTTACGACTCTTCTCGAAATGCAAGGAGAGAGAGTTCATAGAGAACTCAGGCCGGTTTTGTATGCAAAACATAAAGTAAAATAAGTGGTTAATATCTATGAGAAGAGATAAAATGATGAAAATACTAACATCCGTCAGACATTGTTAATAAAATAACACTTGAACAATAAGTCAAAGGGAAGTTCATGATAAGCAGTAAAGGAAAGGAAACAAAACTCCAAGTGTAACATACATACGAATGCTTTGAACACAACACATCAAAGCCATGAGAAACACATAGGGGACTAACATTCAGCAAGCCATACAATGAGAAATTAACACAAAAATGTCATACTTCAAATAATTTTAAGCACTAAACTCGAATAGAAATGATCTAACATGAGGACATAAGCAGTCGATAAACTATATGCCTAAAGCAATAAGATTGAAATAAAGAAAGAACCAAGGATGAAACCAAACAGAACTCTTTGTAAACAGTGTCGATACATAACACAAAGACTTGGAAGAACATGTAAAAGGGTAAGCAGCCTTCATACATTCCTAAACCATATACTTGAAGGAAGTTTGGAAGAAAAATGAATTTCAGGAAAAAAGAGTTTCGCGAATACAAACCCATCAACCTTACTACAACACTTGAGGCAAACAAATACACAACCACCACCAACTTCTCCTAACATGCATTTCCAATGCCAAATATCACCACAAGAACCAGTGTCTATATTAACATAAAAAATGTCATGCTGCCTAAAAGACAACTTAACAGTGTTGAAACACAAGCATTTGATCAAGGAAAAATACAAAAACTTGAAATGGGAGCAAGGACATAGCCGAAACAGGGGAAACCAACATAATCACAACCGTACCAATTTTAACTACATGCTATGACTAAACAGATAGCAAACTAAGAACGAATATACCAGCAAACACCAAGCAATCCCCCATAGGACAGTCCGACAAAGGATCAACATGAACAACAATATATACAATATGGAAACTCACAAAACAGTGGCAGACATAGTCACTTAGCTTCGGAATGTTGACATCTTAGTTCATTCATTCGACTTGAGGCGAAAGAACGAACAACATGATGTCGAATATCAAACGGTATGGAAGAACCACGATGAATGAAAATAAATCAAGATGAAAGAATGATCCAAGATTATACCGAACATAGTTGGCTCTTATTCAATAAACAGCAACCAATATGCCTCAAAACACAAGAAAGACCATCCTCAACGAGCTATCAGAATAACGCAACCGACCAAACAAACAAATGCACACTCGAATAGGCCAAAAGTAAAACAAAACCGCAAGAGGGGCGAAGTTGTATACCTGTTACGGTGCAGCGAACAGGACGATTTGAGCATGGACAAGCGACGAACGACGACTTCCACCTCGAACCTAGTATTTCGAACAAGCGCTTGATGTCGTACTCGAAACTGAAACGAAGGCTCTGTTTCGAATCCCTTATACTAACAGCTCTAAAAGAAAATAAAAAAAAACGAAGAGGGAGACACACTTTCGGCTTCGAAACACTCAAAAACTGGAACGCTAATCGTCCCCTTTCGTAGCTTCACTCAACCCTTCTCTTATACTCCCACCCTCCGTTCTCCTGAAGCAAACAGGAAAGGACAGATAAATCTTTCTCAAAATTCGTTTCAACACTTTTATGATATGAATATCCAAAACTCCAAACAAAATCGTCCAACCTCCTTCACCGAGAAAGACCTTGTTTAAATAGGAGGAAAAATTTTGGTTTCTCGAGGGAAGGGCCTGGCAGATGGGTTTTCGGCCCATTTCGATTTCAAAAATCGAACCTTATCCCCTTGAAGGAATATGCCGATTAGATGCTACGAATTTTAACCCATTCCAACGAATTGAGAGCAAGGTGGAGGGTGGAGATGGTTTCTTCGTCCTTGGCAAGCAACGTGGATCAATCTCGTGCTACCAAGGACGAACAAGGACGATCCTCGCTGTCGTCTTGTGTTCATTGCGCTGCTGCGAGGAGGGAGAACGCAGAGCTGTACGAGGACAGCCAGACGCGTACTGGCTGCTCGTTCCGTACCTACGCGAGATAGAGGGAGGAAGGGGAAGAGCGTGGGGGAGGGAAAATCGCATGAGGATCGCGTCTTGGGAAGGGAATTTGACGCGGTTTCGTTTTCTGGGTTCTTTCCATTTTTGGGGAATTTTCTTTTTATTTTTTTTCTGAAAGTCACGATGAAAGGGGGAAGAAGGAGGGGAAGGGGGGTTAAATGGGTTTGGGGAACGGGTCGGGTCAAAGAAAGGGTTGGGTTGGATTCAAAGTATGTGTTGGGCCGTTGAAGTGGAAAAAGAATGGGCTGAGGTGTGGGGATTAATTGAGAGAAGGGGATTGGGCCTGAGGGATTGGGGCGGCTGAGAGGGGGGAATTAAATTAAAGGGATTGGGTTGGGAATTAAGATGGGCTGGGAATAAATTGGGTCCAAATTCAGTTCTTCAAAAAGGATTAAAGGAAAAAGAGTTAAATTAATATGAACAAAACGATTTAAAACAAAATGAATCCGGTATAAATTTATTGACGAACTTATTTATTTGGTAATAAAAGTGATTCAAAAGTATAATTATAATTTAAATTAAACTAGTTTAATAAAATACTCAGGTGTATATTTTGATGAGTTTTTGAATAATCATAAGATATACTACTTATATACATAATTATGTAAATATGTATATCACCTAAAAATTATGGCAAAAGGTATTCGAAGTAACATAACTCTCATGTATTATATTATTATATTCGTAAAATTTATAAAACTGATTAATTTAAAATATTCAGAAAATTTAGGAAGCTCGATAATTAATTTATACCGACGCGGGTCAAAAATTGGGTGTCAACAACAGACGTGACACGAGAATTATTTCACATGGTATAGCGCGCATGAATTGCTATTGTAACTTTTTTTAATCGAACATGAATAAAATTCATGGACGAAACACTTTGGGAGATGCTAGGCGTAATCGCGTCGATAAAACTACGGGAAAATTTCATATATGGCAAACTTAATTGATTAAATAACATTATATGGGTATAGTTTACCTAATTATATTCTATGGGTATAGTTTAGTTATTTTAGGTATCTTTAATTTTGTATATAAGATTTCTTTTGTTTTTTATTTATATAATTTTATTTTATAAAGAGTAGTTTGTAACTGAAGCATTAAATATGCTAACAATAAATTTAGATAATGCCATAATTTAAGGTAAACGTTCAAATTCATTTTATTTTATTTTAAAATAAGAAGTATACAGCAATTGAAACACAAGATAAACTTGTTTCTGCAGTTTATGAAACAACATTTCATTCATTTTTTTTCTTTATAATTGAATATAGGTAATCGTTCATTGGATGAAAATTCATGTTTATTATTGCAATATTTATACAATATTCTATTGGATTTACAAATTTTGATGTATGTGAGTTCGTTATTGTGGTGATAATTGTATATAGCCATATTGTAAGTGTTTTTCTTTTGAAAACTGAAATATATTATTTTTTTAAGAAGAAATTTCATAGGATACAATTATATACTTTTTGTTGATGTAGTATTTGTATATTATAAAGAAGATCAGTGTAATCGAATACAGGTAATCGTTGGTGATAATTGTATATAGCCATGACGTAAGTGTTTTGCTTTTGAAAATTGATTTCAAAAATATAAAAAAATTTAAAGAAGAAAATTCATATGATATAATTATATACTTTTTTTGATGCAGTATTTGTATATTAGAAAGAAGATCAGTGTAATTGCGTTTCTTTTGTATACATATACAAACTTACCTTTTTTGTATATTAATATGTGTACATGAATATGGTAGTTAAACATGGCAATATATACAACTGTCTAAATGACTTTGTAAATACTACAATAATATATAAACTTAATATATACTAATTTCAATAATTTGTATATAACTACTAAAATATACAAATTATAATCATATATGAAATTTTCCCATCTCTATAACTAAATTCATTTACTTTTTGTATATGTATACAAAAACAAAAATAATATGGAGCCATTAATATACAATCCACTAATACCACTATTAAAACTTAGTATATTATTCATTATACATAACTTAAAGTATGTATAAGCTAATAAAATCCACAGACTCATACAATAACTAAATGAATATACAAATAAATAATGGAAGATATATAACTAAAACATGTGTGTACTAAACATGCAATATACTATATACAATTACGTGAATACAAAATTTTCTTAAACAAATAATTTTTTGTATATATAACTACTAAAATATACAAATTATAATCATATATGAAATTTTCCCATTTGTATAACTAAATACAATTACTTTTTTTATATGTATACAAAAACAAAAATAATATGGAGCCTTTAATATACAATCCACTACTACCACTATTAAAATTTAGTATATTATTCATTATACATAACTTAAAGTGTGTATAAAATAATCAAATCTACAGACACATATAATAACTAAAGGAATATACAAATATATAATGGAAGATATATATAAATAACTAAAACATGTGTGTACTAAACATTCAATATACTATATACAATTACGTAAATACACAATCTACTAAAACAAATAATTTTTTGTATATTGACACCTAAGTAACAAAAAAATTGTATCTAAAGTTGTGTTTTAAGCCACCACCTCATGATTATGATGTTCTTCAGATCCGTCAATTTCAGATGCATTCTCCTCTAAATCAATGTTTACTGTTTTCCTCTATCTTCCTCCTTGTACAATTTTAATACCTCTAGCTTTGACATTGTTAAGAACTTCTTGAACTGCCGTAGGGTTATATTTTTTCTTTGATCTCAATTCATCCATTGTTGGTTCATGTTGAAATTGTTTGGATTTTACCATAGACCCTACATCAACCCAAAATCTTGAGTTAAACCCATTGAAAACGAGGGTAAATTGTCAACAAAATTGACATGCAATGGAATACTTTTGGTAATCCTCATAGATGAAGATGATTTATTCATTTTGTGAAGAATACGTGATCTAATAAGAACAAACAATCGATTATTTCACCAAAAAAAATATGAAAAAACATAAAAAACACAATACATATACAATTGTTGAATAAGGAAAAAAAAAAAGAGAAAGGAAAACGACTAAAATTTAGGAGTACTTGCAAAATTGAATTCAATTTCGGGAGGGAGGAATTGAATTTTTGACAATTTGAAATTCAAAATCGAATAGAAGTATCAATTGTAGGAGAAAAAGGTGGAATATGAATAGGAGAGATAATATTATTTTGTGTAAAATTATATACAAAATTAAAAAAAAAAAGTTTTTATACTATTGGTCTAGGAATAGGTGGTGGACCCCATTAATTGTAGCAAAAAATAAAATATAATTATAAAAAGTAAATAAATTAAATTATACCCTTATTATATAATTACTTAGGAATGTTTGTCATCCCATGTAATTTTCCCTAGAACTAAACAAACACATAGGAGGCCCAAGATCAACAAAAGCCCCTACAAAGGCCCATATGATGTGGAGCTATATTATAGCTATATTGCTGGTGTAAGTTGCATCTATTAGCCACTTAGGACAGCTATTTAAATTATAGCCATTATTTGCAAATTGTATAAAATTTAGTCAATGAATGTCTCTTAATAACCTGAACCTTAAATATCTTTCACAATATCAATGCACAAGTATTAGTGAAAATCAATAACAAAGAGCATACAAATTAACAAGTGGACATTATGTTTAGGTGCCAAAAAGTTTAAGTGGTATGAGTAAGATATAAAAAGAGGAGGCATCAAATTAAGATTACTTGCCTTCTTTGCTTCACTTAATTCTTATTCTTTGCCTTTTCATCAATCAAACTTTCCACTACAAGTCTTCATGGAGCCATATTCTTCACAACAACAACAATAATTCTGTTGTATTTGTTTTCAAGCTTTCATCTTGTCTTCCATATCCAAATTTTGATCATAATGTCCCGTCAACGCGAAACCAACCCTTATTTTCTTCCACCACATGTTCCTCCACTTGAACCACAACATCCTCCTTTCTCTACTAATGCAAAAAATCAAACGCCACATGAACCACAACATCCTCCTTTCTCTTCTCAATTTCCACATTCTAATGCAAAAAATCAAACGCCACATGAACCACATTCTCCTGGAGATTCTTATTTTCCAAGTCCAACGATGCCAGTGTCAACGAGACATTCCCAGCCACAACTTCCTTCAGGACCACAACCACATAGTACTGGTCATAACTCTCACTTACCAACACCAGTACCTCCACCACGACAGCAGCAGCAACATTCAGGATCTCGACCTCATAGCCAACATCATCGTCACTCTTCAGGTGAGTCCAAATGTTGTCCAGAGGCTCACCTAAACCCTGAAGCTCAGTGAAGCCCTTCACTTTGCTTAATTCCTGTTTTAGCGTACTAAAAGGCATCATCACTGATGAGCTCAGTCATTAACAACACTAGCACTAGACACTGAATTTGGTTAACAAAGTGATACATCAATTGTTGGCAAAGAAAACGTCATGACTGAACTTTTTATCAATTAAAAACAAGAAATAAGGGATCTAGTATAGCATGCCGGGCCATGTATATAAACCTAACAATACATTTTGAGCTTATTGACATGATTTTAACAGCATAAGTATGTTTATGATTCATTGCGGTTTTCTACTCTTTTGAACATACAATTATTATGTGTAATTACCAACAAACTTTGATGCTTTTTTGAGCTTTTCTCTTTTGACTACTATGTTCAGGTCTAGTGCGAGTACCCACTAGGCGTAAAACTAGGCCATTTGCATGGCTAGTTGCAGGTTTTTGTGCACTTTTCTGGGTCATGGTAATAGTGGCTGGCCTAGCAATCCTCATCATCTATCTTGTATTTCGTCCAAGAAATCCAAAGTTTGACATAACTAGTGCTACACTAAACGCAGCCTATCTTGACATGGGATACCTCCTTAATGCTGACATTACTATACTTGCAAACTTCACAAATCCAAACAAGAAAGGCAGGGTGGATTTCCATTATGCCATTCTAGATCTTTATCATGGTGGACACCTACTGGCTTCCAGTTACATGGACCCTTTCTCGACAATGAGCCATGAGTCGAGGTTTCAAGATGTACACTTGGTGAGCAGTCAAGTGAGACTTTCTTTGGAACAAAGCCAACAACTGAAGAAAGAAGTGGATAATGGAAGAGTGAAATTTGAAGTGAAGGGCTTGTTTAGAGCAAGGTCTAACTTAGGGAGTTTCCTTCAATACTCCTACTGGTTGTATGCCCAGTGCACTATTGTGGTTACCAGCCCTCCAACTGGTGTCTTGATTGGCAGAAAGTGCACAACGAAGCGCTAACAGTCAACAGGGCTTATTATTTGGACTTCAAGAAATGGTTTCAGTTACCTGTGCTCTCTGCTCTTTCACTCATGTTTTGGTTCTATCTTCTATCTTCTGTCAAAATATATGATTTGGGGCTTTTTAACCTCTTACCATTCTTTGTACTTCTCGGTCAATTTTACCCACAACACCTTTATATATTGGAAGAGCTTTATATTGTTTTTATTTTATTCCTCAACTACATAGAATGGAAGGGCACTGAGCCCTGAGATGACAGCTTATTAGCTGAATGTTCAAACTAGAACACAACATTCATATAACAAAAACACTAGTACATGAATTTTTCAATACCTGCATGGTCGTGGAATCATATAAGGTTACATAGAAATGCATAGAGGTTGCAAGACAAGTTCAAATGCAATGTAATGTTTTACTATCAAGGGGTAAATAGACAGATCATGTAATTATCTTATTGCAAAAAGGCTAAGGTTCTGAACAAAAATTGGGACTGCCACAACAATAGAATTTCTTGAGAGATGGTGAAAGTGGACATTCTCTCGAGCATAATACATACAAGTTCTCCCTCATACGAGGCACATGACTTCACTAACTATATTCTCTTCTCATAGAAATGCCAAATAATTCGATACCTTGAGATTACAATACAGGTATGAACAACTGATGCAGGAGCGATGACACAAAAATGCATCCTCTTATAACCTCCGGAATTGGTCCCTAGTGAAAAAGGGATGCCTTAGGGCATCACGAGCCGTCATTCTGATAGACGGGTCAAATCTAAGGAGACCTTGCAAAAGGTCTATAAGATCACCAGCTGAATGATCAACATGCTGCATCACTAAATTCTGCAGCAAAGCCCAAAAGAACGTATTTAAGATTCCAGTGAATAAAAACAAGTGGAACAGGAGAACACCAATTGTCGATCTACCTGGAGACGAGGCAACTTTATCACAGACTTTATGCTCTCTCGGGAAGTGGCGCCTTCAGGCCAGTCTAATCGACCCCTCCTTACATATTTCTCTGCATGTCGACTATCCAAATAAAAAAGGAATAAGTTGATTGCTGATGATAACTGATGACATGAACATAATAAAATGACACTCACTCCACTTTATTTAACATCTGTGATGGTAATGGACCCAATACTCTTTCCATCATGGCCAGGTGCTCTAAATTTTCGTGTGTCTGGAACAAAGCTTCACCCTGCAAAAACCACCCCACATGAATACCTAGTATCTACTGCATTTTCCATCAACATATAAACATCTGACTTCAAAAGAACAGATTAATGATAAGATCAGATGCTAGCAAATACCGAGCATAGTTCTACCAAGATGCAGCCCACGCTCCATAAATCACACGGGTAGCTCCATCCAAGGCCTGAAACAAACATAAAGCTCAGTAATCAAGTTAGAGATCAATGATATAATTAGTGAGTATTTGCTGAGGGGAAGAAAATCTAAACCCACCAAGAATAACTTCAGGTGCACGGTAATGTCGTGTGGACACAATATAGTTGTGATCTGGTCGTTCGTAAGCAGTGCTACCAAAGTCTATTACTTTGATAGCACTAGACTTTGGTAACCTTTTATAAAATGATCTGTCTCTGTGTGACCATGGTGTACCCTGCAAAAGTAAGTAAAGGAACATACACAGAAAGAGATATAAATGATGTGGCGTGATTTCCAGAGGACTAGTAGTTCTAGTCGTTAAAAGAGTATAACACAATCTTAAGAGATTGAGAAACAGAACCTAACATACCTTGTAGTCGGGCACTTTTATGTAGTCTGCAGAAACAAAGAGTATATTCTCAGGCTTAAGGTCTGTATGGATGAGACGCATATCATGCATGACTGCAAACAAAGGACACAATAAGCATTCACTCCATGAAGAAGTGTCTTCGAAACAGTGGTGGCAATATAAAGGCAGTAACTTAACTAACAAAATAGCAAAAGTAAAATGCCATTGTTAACTCTTTGAGAACAGGAGAACAAAAAGTTGCCCAAGTATCTCATACTAGAAAAGTTAAATGAAGAAGTATAGACCACACACATGCTACACATTCCAACAATTGCCTCCCAATTTCACGAACTAGATCAACCGGAAATGCGCGATAACTGTTTTTCCGTAGAAAATCGAATAAACTTGGTCCAAGCTTCTCAAATACCTGTTAAGACCATTAAATTCATTGCAAGTCTTAAGTCCCCATGGAATTTGCAAAGTTGGGGATATCAGGTTACTACAAATCAGTAATGTACTTACTAAGCAAATATGGTTACGATAATCAAACCAGTTCCTTAATTGTACACAACTGCAAAGAAGGAATCTCTTTAACCATCACATGCAAACTTGCATTTATATGAAGAGCTAGTATATTCAACATAGACAACACATACCGGCTTCCACCCCTATCATATCTTCCTAGCAGCTGAAGCACGTCAATTTCTACCATTGCTGCTTCACGATACTTCTTTATACTTCGGATAATTTTAATGGCAACAAATTCCTTCTGCTCTCTGTCCCAGCATTCTAGAACTTGACCAAAGGTACCTGGTGAATAATAAAACATTGAAGAAAAAGATCCATGCCCAAACAAAAGTGATATTTTAGATAACAAATCAAGAAAAGAAAATATAGACTGACCTTCACCGATCTTTTTGAGAATTTTATCTGCAATTAAAGGAACGAAATTGTGTGAGAACATTATCGAGGGAACAGACTTATACTTGAATGCAACAAAACTAAAGCTGTTAAAGAAATGCAGTCAAACATAGACATTGTGAGAAATAAATTTTGACATTTCAAAAGCTTGCAGTATTCTGCCAGTGAGAAGAGATATGTCACTCCTTGATTTGGCCCACACTAGGATGGGAAGGAAAGTCGACTCCTGATATTTATGCAAGCAAAGACATGTGCAAAACAATGTGGAACCTCATTTCTTACACTTCCATGATGGTCATTTATTATGCCTGGGCACAGAAATGGATTGTTGAGAAGAAGAAGTAATCCTAACCTGTTGTTGTTTTATTGACTTTCTTCAATTAGTAAAGATATATCTTGCATAAAAAAGGCGATACTTCCATATACTTCACGCATAATGATCAGGAAGAAAAACTTATTTTCTAAGCATATTGTGGTTTCTATTTGCTAACTAGAAAACCATAATTGCATAATTTCTTATGGACAAAATGATGGACTTCAGCACAAATCTAACACATAATTCCAGAAAGAACTGGATATAAGAGCAACCAGAAAGAACCTAACATTTACTTTGATTAAGCAGAGCTTAACACATATATAACATGGCGATGAAAAAAAAGTAATTACAGCGAGTTGTTAAATTCTCTCCAAGCTCAAACAAGTAATGTCCATCTTTGTCATCTTCTCGTCGTGGAGGAGAGCCTTTTTGAGCCAGTCCTTTTACATATAAATTATCATGATCGGGTAGTAATCTTGAATGCACATAGCTCGATGAATTGCCAACCTCTTGCGCATAATAAATTCCTGACTGAGCCTACATACAACCATTCGTTCATATTCTTCTGAAAAAGATATAACACAAAACCTACCCTATATTTAACACTAAACTGAATTTTGAAAGAGTAACAACCAACATGAATATTTTTACACAATTCCCAACTCAACAAACTGAATAAGCTGGACGTAACTATTAAATCACTACAAAATTATTGACATGATTTTTTTAATAAAACTTCGTCCAGCTACAAATATCTCACCAATATCAAATACTACACCTTTCAGTTTAAATCGCATAAATCTTCCTATTCAACTCGGATCGGTTTGTACCTTTTTCATTATGATTCAATTCATCTTTAAATCATGCTAATTCAAATGTCAATGCCACTCAAAAGAACCTTTAGAAAAGGCTATATTTTTATTTAAAAAATTACAGATTTGAGTGGAAAAAAAAATTCTGTTTTTCTCCCCTCAAAGTAAAAGTCCCAAATGGAGTAAAATATCAGATCCAAATCAAATAAACAAAATTTTCTAACAGCTCTTCATTTTATACTACAGATTTCGAGTCAATAATTTAAACATCAACTTCTCCTCTAATATCCTATCTTAATTCATCAGTTTTTGGCTCGCAAAACATTCATGGGACAAGAACTTCAATTGAAATCAAAATACTTAATATTGAACTATCACTTTTCGTGTCATTTTTCGAACTTCTCACAAAACAGAACAAAAAATCAATAACAACAGAACTTTTATTGTCAAATGTAATCAAAACACTCAAAATTCCACCAATTTTTTTCTCAGTTTCCCCAACAAACATCTCATCAAAAAACACAAAATGACGCCAAGACATTCATTGAACCAGGACTTCAATTCCAAAAAAAAAATTGAGCCAAATAGTTTCATTCTCCAAAGGAAGAAAAGGTTAAAATCAATAACAACAAAAATACGAAAGGAAAAAAAGATGTACCTTGGGAGTATGTGAAGGATCCCAATCTAGTCTTGGACGTTTCTTAGGACGACGATCCATGTAGGAATGTGGATATTCCGTTACGTAATCCATTTCCATCGATCAAATCGATGTATACATGAAGAGAGAAAACCCTAATCCCCAATTTGTTTGTGAGCTAAGGAGCAGCAAAAGCTAATTGTGTGGAGTTCCAACCGGCGTCTGATTGACAATGTGATCGATGGCTCACCGTTGGATTACAATATTACCTTTAATAGTTAACTATGGTTAGGTTATGTGGTTACTTTATTTATAGGTTCTTTCTTTTCGTTTTTATTTATTTCTCTTTCCTTTTAATGTGTTTCCTTTATTTTTCTTTAAAAAAAAAACTTGTGTTTCCATTCCAAATATTCTATTCTCCGGCGAATTTACCGTTTGAGTAAAAATTGATTAGAAACAAATTTAATTAAATATTAATCGATAAAAAAATATTATTGAATAAATTGTATACCTTTAAATAGCTCAATCCAATTTTCTAATATAGTTTTTAAAACACGAGTCATTAATATGGATTGGGCCGATCTGACATAGCTCGAAATTTAATTGAGATGAATTGAGATTTTTGGAGCTGATTTAAGAAAAAGACTTTTAGCACGCCATGAATAAGTCTGCTAATTTGTGAAGTTTGAGAATTATTGAGACTCGTGGACTAATAGAAATTAATCAAAAAATATAATATAATATTAAAGTTTAAAATTAAAGAGAATTCAAACTCAAAACAATAAGGTTAATATTTCTAATTAGATATTTATACTTTTACTTCAAAAAAAACTTAATAAATATTATAAAAATAATATTATTTGTGGATTTGATAAACAAGTATAAACATTAACATTATGTGATATTATTTTGTGGATATTTATGATAATATTTTTAAATTATAATTTATAAATTAATTTAATAATTAGTAAAAAAATACAATTTTTTTAAAAAGGTGTGTTGGATCGGGCTGACCGTTTTCTGGCCCACACAAAAATGGATTAGCGTGATTTGACCATAAAATATCATAATTTGTATGGATTGTTAGTACTAACTTAGCTCATATTGACAGCTTTAACTATATGCCAGAAATTTAATAAGTAAACAATTTTTATTTCAAAAAAAGTCATCTAATCTTTTTCTTTTGTTTTTCTAGCGCATAAGATCAATTATTTCACACTAACAATGTAAATTTCAAATTTCAATCTATATCGGTTAATTCTCGAGCTACCCTAAGCTCCTCAATAATACAAAAGTGAACTTTTCAGTATGTCTTTTTAATTATTAAACTAATATACTCTTAATTAATGGAATTTTAATGATATATTTTTTTTTCTCTGTCCCGTTACGCTGCACATATGAAAATTTGAGAATTATTTTTAAAAAAAATATGTTTTTGTTATAAAGTATTTGTATTATAGTGAATGTCTATCATGTGGAGTCTTTTTTAGGATATGATTAAAGAGTCCTCCTACTTGGGGACCAAGTTAGATTTCTCCTATAAATAAAGTGCTCCTCTTCATTGTAAACGAATTCATCAAGATAAATAACAAGTCTTCTCTTCTTTTCTCTCTAGTTTCTTCTTCTTATTCTGTAGTTTATAACACGTTATCAGCACGAGACTCTAATTTCTCAAAAGTGAAGGTTAGATTTGAAGAATTAATAGAGGTATTATTTATTCTTTTGTTTTAATTTTAATGGCCAATCTTACAAAACTAGAGTTCATTGCCCTTCAAAGTTCGGGCAGGAACTACCTCTCATGGGTGTTGGATGCTGAAATCCACCTTGATGCAATGGGTCTTGGAGACACCATAAAAGAAGAAAATAAGGCATCAAATTAAAACTGTGCACGAGCAATGATATTCTTGCGTCATCATCTTGACGAGATTCTGAAAATCGAATATCTGACAGTTAAGGATCCACTTGTTTTGTGGAAAAACCTAAAAGAAAGATTTGACCACTTGAAGATGGTCATACATCCAAAGGCACGATATGATTGGATGCATCTAAGGCTACAAGACTTTAAGTCTATACATGAGTATAATTCTGTCATGTTCAGAATCACTTCTCAATTGAAATTATGTGGAGATACGGTTAGTGAGATTGATATGATGAAAAAGACGTTCTCCACTTTCCATGCCTCGAATGTGCTCTTGCAGCAACAATATCGAGAGAAAGGTTTCAAAAAGTATTCTGAACTAATTTCTCATCTTCTTGTGGCCGAACAAAATAATGATTTATTATTGAAAAATCATGAGAATCGACCTACTGGATATGAACCACTTCCTGAAGTGAATGAGGCGTACGCCCATCATGCTAGGCGTGGAAAAGGTCGCGGTCCTAGTCGTGGACGTGGTTGTGGTCGTGATTATGGTCAAGAACGTAATTCTATTCCTGGCATTAATCATTCATCAAATAAAAAGGAAAAAAGAAAGGATGAGAAACGTGAAGCAACTAGGGAAGGTTGTTTTAGATGTGGTGGAAGAGGTCATTATGCACGTGATTGTCGTACTCCCAAACACTTGGTTGAGCTTTATCAAGAATCATTAAAGAAGAAAGAGAAAAATCCTGAGGCAAATTTTATCTCTGAAAATCAAGTTGACATCACACACTTGGATGTAGCAGATTTCTTCTCACATCCTGAAGGAAAAATCGATCACTTAATTGGTGATGGTTCTGTGAACATGGAAGAGTGATATTTATTTTTTTTGGTAGTATTTATTAATAAATTTCATGTAATGATAGTTGTTTGCATGAATATTAGTATTTTAAATTAGTTTAGTCGTTCATTAGCTTGTTCCTTAATTCTTAATAAAATAATATATATATTCATTGATTTACTTATATGATTCTAATATGATAGAGTTAGTCAAATACTAAAATTTATCACGTGTTTGTATTATATTAGGTTTTTAACTTGATCTAATGTTAAAAACATGCAGTCTGTTATTAACTAGGATTAAACAATGATTTTATTTTATTTTCCTAACAACTCGTCTTTGACTTAGAGGAAACAATAAATAGAGGCTCAATTTCTAATATTTAATTATGAATTTATTCCTTTGAAATATTGTACCTTTTTGACAACACTAATATTTAATATATATTTATTTTGTGTATGTCATTTCATGTGAAGATATGGATAATTCTAAGAACATATTATCGAAATATGAAGATATTTGTTTGATTGATTCTGATACAACACATACGATATTCAAAAATAAGAAATATTTTTCTCATTTAAGTATGGGTAAAATAAATGTTACTACAATTTTTGGTAGTACTAATATGATTGAGGGTTTTGGAAGAGCCATTGTAATTTTGCCCAAGGGAACTAAACTCATCATTAATAATGCTATGTTTTCTCCAAAATCTAAGAGAAACTTGTTGAGTTTTAAAGATATCCGTGAAAATGGTTATCATATCCAATCAATGGATGAAATAAATCTTGAATATCTTGGTATCACCAAGTATGTCTCTGGGCAGACATGTGTTATAGAAAAGTTCCCTGCTTTATCTTCTGGCTTGTATTGGAGAAAAATTAGTGCAATTGAGGCACATTTTATAGTAAATAAGAAGTTTACTGATTCCAATACATTTGTACTTTGGCATGATCGTCTAGGACATCCTGGGTCAATAATGATGAGACGAATTATAGAAAATTCGAATGGACATCCACTAAAAAACCTAAAAGTTCTTTTAAATGGTGAATTTTCTTGTACTGCTTGTTATCAAGGCAAGTTAATTGTGAGACCATCACCAATGAAAGTTAAGATTGAGTCCCCTGCGTTCTTGGAACGTATACATGGGGATATTTGTGGACCTATTCACCAACCTAGTGGGTCATTTAGATATTTTATGGTTCTAATAGATGCTTCTTCTAGATGGTCTCATGTGTGCCTATTGTCATATCGTAACTTGGCATTTGCAAAATTATTGGCACAAATAATAAGGTTAAGGGCACACTTTCCTGATAATCAGATTAAGTCCATTCGTCTTGATAATGCTGCAGAGTTTTCATCCCAATCATTTAATGATTATTGTTTAGCGATTGGGATAAGAGTTGAACACTCTGTTGCTCATGTTCATACTCAGAATGGTCTCGCTGAATCATTAATTAAATGTTTGCAATCAATAGCAAGACCATTGCTTATGAAAACTAAGTTGCCCACTTTTGTGTGGGGACATGCAATTTTGCATGCTGCAACACTTATTCGTCTCAGAACGACAAGTTATCATAAGGTTTCTCCATTGCAATTGGTTATGGGTCAAGAACCTAATATATCCCATCTAAGAATTTTTGGAAGTGTTGTATATGTGCCTGTGGCACCACCAAACCGCACTAAGATGGGCTCTCAAAGAAGGTTAGGAATATATGTTGGGTTTGAGTCACTCTCCATTATTCGCTATCTTGAATCATTGACTGGAGACATGTTTACTGCTAGATTTGCAGATTGTCGGTTTGATGAGACAGTTTTCCCAAAATTAGGGGGAGATAATAGTGAAATAAAACGAGAAATTTTGTGGAAAAATTTATCATTGTCTCATCTTGATCCATATTCTTCTACTTGCGAACAAGAAGTACAAAAGATTATTCATCTGCAGAAAATTGCAAATCAAATGCCAGACGCATTTACAGATTTGAAAAGGATTACTAAATCACATATTCCTGCAGAGAATGTCCCAATTCGAATTGATGTCCCTAAAGGACCATCCACTAGTGTCATAGCTAATGAGTCAAAAACACACCTAAAGCGTGGTAGACCATTGGGGTCTAAGGATCAAAATCCTAGAAAAAGAAAGATTAAATATCAAGATGACACTATGAAAGAATCTCATATGGAAGTTCAAAATTTGAATAAGTCTGATATTCATGAAAGAATCAATGAACTTGAAACTCAAGGAAATAATGAACTATCCATAAATTTAAGAGATGTTGAAACTAATATGAATCGATCAGAAATAGTGGTTGATTATGTCTTTGCATATAATGTTGCAACAAATATCATGCAAGATAATGAGGATCATGAACCTCAATCTGTTATAGAATGTCGACAACGAAATGATTGGCCAAAATGGCAAGAAACAATTCAATCAGAGTTGAATTCACTTGCCAAGCGTGAAGTTTTTGGACCTATAGTTCAAACACCTAATGGTATTAAACCTGTTGGTTACAAATGGATTTTTGTGCGAAAAAGAAATGAGAAAAATGAAATACAAAGGTATAAAGCACGCCTTGTAGCATAAGGATTTTCTCAAAGGCCTGGCGTCGACTATGAAGAGACATACTCACCCGTTATGGATGCAATAACATTGCGTTATCTCATTAGTTTCACAGTCCATGAGCAACTTGAAATGCATTTGATGGATGTGGTTACAACCTACCTTTATGGATCCCTTGACAATGAGATATACATGAAAATTTCTGAAGGATTTGCGATGCCTAAATCATGTAATTTAAAATCTCGAGAAATGTATTCAATTAAATTGCAAAGATCATTATATGGTTTGAAGCAATCTGGGCGCATGTGGTATAACCGTCTTAGTGAGTATTTAATTAAGGAAGGTTATACAAATGATGCAATTTGTCCATGTGTCTTTATAAAGAAAACAATATCGAAATTTGTTGTACTTGCTATTTATGTTGATGACATAAATCTTATTGGAACTCCAATAGAGCTTCAAAAGGCAATTGATTATTTAAAGAATGAATTTGAGATGAAAGATCTGGGAAGAACAAAATTATGTCTTGATTTGCAAATTGAGCATTTGACAAATGGTATTTTTGTTCATCAATCTGCCTACACAGAAAAAGTGTTGAAAAGATTCTGTATGGATGAAGCGCATCCATTAAGTACTCCGATGGTTGTTCGTTCACTTGATGTGAATAAGGATCCATTCCGACCTCAAGAAAAGGATGAAGAAATTCTTGGTTCTGAAGTACCATATCTTAGTGCAATTGGTGCACTAATGTATCTTGCTAATACTACGAGGCCTGATATAGCTTTTGCTGTTAACTTGTTAGCAAGGTATAGTTCTGCTCCTACTAGGAGACATTGGAATGGGATCAAACATATTTTGCGATATCTTAAAGGGACAACTGATACGGGCTTATTTTATTCTGTTAATTGTAGCCCAAATCTTGTTGGTTATGCTGATGTAGGATATTTATCTGATCCACACAAAGCTCGATCCCAAACAGGCTACGTGTTTATATGTGGGGGGACTGCCATATCTTGGAGATCTACAAAGCAGTCCATCGTAGCCACTTCATCTAATCATGCTGAAATAATAGCTATACATGAAGCAAGTAGAGAATGTGTGTGGTTGAGGTCTATGATACATCTCATTCGAGAGAAATGTGGTTTGAAATGTGATAAAGTACCCACCACTTTATACGAAGATAATGCAACATGCATAGCACAACTTAAGGGAGGATTCATAAAAGGAGATAGAACAAAGCATATTTCACCGAAGCTTTTCTATATACATGAACTTCAAAAGAATGGTGATATAAATGTGCAACAGATTCGTTCAAGTGATAATGTGGTTGATCTATTCATCAAGTCTCTACCAACTGCAACTTTCAAGAAGATGGTGCACAAGCTTGGAATGCGAAGATTCAAGTCTCTGGATTAATGTTCTTATTAGGGGGAGTGAATACGTGCTGTACTCTTTTTCCCTTACGAGGTTTTGTCCCACTGGGTTTTCCTTGTAAGGTTTTTAATGAGGCAGCCTAGATGCGTATTAATAGATATGTGTACTCTTTTCCTTTACTAGAGTTTTTCTTTTCTTAAAGTTTTATTTAGTAAGGTTTTTGACGAGACACATCATCTATGAATTAGACATTCAGGGGGAGTGTTATAAAGTATTTGTATTATAGTGAATGTCTATCATGTGGAGTCCTTTTTAGGATATGATTAAAGAGTCCTCCTACTTGGGGACCAAGTTAGATTTCTCCTATAAATAGAGTGCTCCTCTTCATTGTAAACGAATTCATCAAGAGAAATAACAAGTCTTCTCTTCTTTTCTCTCTAGTTTCTTCTTCTTATTCTGTAGTTTTATAACAGTTTTTGAATATTTTGAGTTATGATTTATTGTATTTTTAATATAATTTTAAATAATATATGTTATTCACCGTCCCAACTTATATGACACGTGTAATATTTTGAACTCAACCAAATTAATAGTATTTTTTTTAAAAATATTTTAAATTGTTAATTATTATAACTTATAATACTCTTAATTAACGTTATTTTTGAATAGTATATATTATTTTCCCTAACTCAATTTATGTGGCACATGTGAAATTTTTGAAAGTTACTCAAATTTTTAATATCTTTTAAAATACTTTAAGTTGTAATTAATAGTCTTTTAACAAAATTTTCAAATAATATATATTACTCCCTTTATCCCAATTTATGTAGCACATGTGAAATTTTCAAAGTTAATCACATTTTAATATGTTTTCGAATATTTTATGTTGTTAATACAGTACAGGTAAAATTTTGAGAGTTTACCAAATTTAGAATATTTTTTTAGTACTAATTTGTGAATGCATAACATGTAATAAGAAAAATATTAAAATAAAATTAAATTGAAACCCATAAAATACATAAATTATGAAATATAAATAGAGGAAGCTGAAGAAAAGACCAAATCGGTCAATTGAATGGTTGACCCTGAGGTCCTTAACACTCACTTTTATAATATAGAGTATATTATAATATAATATTATCACGTTATTTCAATTATTTATTGTTTATTTATATTACTTTTTGAAAAAGTCTATCTACTATACGTCTGTCTTTCTTATATACGGGTTAAAATCACCTCTTAACATTGCTTTTAAAAATCGATTTCCACATCAACTTCAAACAATAATCAAACTTCACTTTTTATTAAAATAAGAATTAAATTAGAAAATGAAGGAGTAGAACTGAAAATATTGTTAAACAGATACAAAAATAAGTATGGCAATTCAGAATTCAAGCTGAAAATACAAAAAAACAATTATGCTATAATAATATAAAAACATATTAAACCTAAATTAATCATTCACAGGGCTAGTAACAATATCAATTAAATATATTTTCAAAAATAAATTGTTACAACATTAATAAGACTTGTAGCACTTTTACTAGTTACATTATTATCTTTCGAGTTTAGAAAATTTGATAACTTTAGTACATCGGATGAAATTTGTGTTTTATATCCGGAATTGTTGTTGTTGATAACCTACAACATGAGACTTTCGTCTAATCTTTCGTAGACATATCTTTTTCCTTAGATATTTAATGATTTCAACTTTTAATTTTTAAATAATATCATCATTTTTTCTGAGTTGTTGTGCATGTTTTGTAGTCTTCAATCACCTAATTTTTTTTATTCAAGGAGGCAGCACAATCGTCAAAATCATCATTTGCAGTGATAAGGTCTTTCATGTGCCTTAAATCACTAAAGTTGAATTTCAATTTTGATACATAGTGATTCCATCTCCATTTCAAGATAGTTCTCCAAGTTGACTTTGAAATTATTTCGAAATCAGCTTGAATATTGCTTAGAAATACATCCTAAAAATATAGTCAAGTGAATATCTAGTACTGGAAAATCTATCAACCTCATATCTTAATAATAAAAAAATGTATATCATTTGTGAGACTACTTACGAGAATTGTAGAAAATTGATTTTTTTTTTTTGAAAAAATTAAAAGGATCTCATAGACTAAGATATAAATTATAACCAATCCCAACTAATTTACATATTACGAAAAATTCTTTTAAAAGGCAGGCGAATGATACATGACTACCAGTTTGATACGTTATAACTGATACAAGGTAAATAAATTACTATGAAATAAAAAAAGAAAAAACATAATAATGAATTTGTTAATTTAATCAGTTTAATTAATGCCTAATAGTTTTAAAAAAAAAATCCATATTTTAATAGATAATTGACTCAGATATTTCAAAATTCAAATTTCAAAAATATATCTTCTACATGAAAGAACAATTTGTAAACATCCAATGAAAAAGCGAGACGCGAAAAAAAACTCTGATTTTTTGTTACTACATGATGAATATATTAATTTTACTATGGCATTCAGAAATTTGGGTTAGCGAAGTGAAATATGAAAGTTAAAAAAGTGACGGAATCGTTGTTGGACAATCAATTTCGTTTTTAAATCTCAAAGCAACAATTCAGTCGAGTTAGGTATTTATGTATCAAGGAAAAATATTGAGATTCGTTATATTGTAGAAGGTAACTTGTCTCCGATGAAAATTAAGAACGACATGGGTGTTAAACTATATTTAGAAGTGAAAAAATGAGCTGGAATTTGCAATGTATCCATTATGCATTGACACAATTGAAAAAATTAGCAGTAATGTACATAATTTTGATGGAACATGCGGAGAAATTACGTGTGTAAAAGGCACAACACAGGATACAAATTTTTGGGATGGTTGAATGAAGAATTTGTGATATTATATTTCGGAATTGAAAGTGACAAATTACATAATTGATTCAAATAGTCTAGAGGTGAAGACAGACCAGTTATATAAGGATAAACAACACATCGTAGATGTGATGGCTAAATATAAGATAAAAAACGACTTGAGTTGCAAAGTAAAGAGATATGATAGACAAAGGTATGAGAGTGTTTGGATTCTTTAGATCTATAAATTGTAAAACAATTATTTTGTTGTAATGTTTGATACATTAGTAATTAGAAAGTCTTTGATTTTGATTTTGATTTTGTTTTGTTTATTGAATATGATTTATGGTTGACTAATAATGATACATTAATTGTTGATATATTAAGCTAATATTGTAGATACGTTAAGATAATGTTGTTAAAACATTACAGAATTTCGTCACAACAATCAGTAGTCGATACATTTCAAATATTATTTATCTATTTGTTGATACATTGAGTTAATACTTTTTATATGTTAATATAATACTGTTGAAACATTAAATAAGTCTCAACAATCATATAAACGATACATTACAAAAAATTGTGATACGTGAATGAATTATTTTTTTGACTCTAATACAAAAAATACAATAAATTATTATGTATATGTTCATAGCCTTAAGACCATTGATTAGGGGGTTCAAATATTGCAGTCCAATAGTTGTTATCGATGGTGCACATCTTAGCGGAGCTTACAAAGGGACATTTGTATCAGCAAGCACACTTGATGAGTCATATATGTTTCTTTTGTAGTTGTGATGTGTTTGTAAATGATATGTATCAAATAAGATGATATGTGTTGCTTTGTAATTACGTTGCATATTTTCATTGACATATGGTGATATGGAAACTGAAAATGACTGTTTGTAAACACTATTTTTCGAGCAATTCAAAAATGCATTTGACGAGCGAAACGATATGTGTGTTATATCAGATAGGAAAAAGAGTATTATGAAGAGTGTAAGGTTTGTGTTTCCAAATGTACCTCATTATGCATGCATATGATATCTTTAGAAGAATGTCTGTGGAAGCTTCAACAGTAGTAGAAACACCCTAAGTGATCTATTCTACTCTACAACCAAGACATACAGAAAGAAGAATTCTGATAAATTGATAGCTAAAGTTGATAAAGTTGATTACAGGGTTAAACAATACCTTGAGGATGTAGAGTATGAGAATTGGTTTAGAGTTCATTCAATATTAAATAGAGACAGAAATATGATTTCGAATATTGCGAAATGTATCAATGTTTGTATTGTTGAAACACTGAATTGTCGATATTAGAATTCTTGGAAGAAGTTAGAATTTTATTTGGTTCTTGCCATTACAAAAACAGAGAAAGAGCCTCTTATGCAACGGATACATTGGGAAGAAGATTTAAGGAGCTACTGATTATAAACGCGTCTAAAAATTCAAAGATGGAGGTATGTATCATGATACATTATTTTATATTGTATGTATTTAATTCAAAGTACCTTCCTGTTGTTTTGACATGATTTCTTTTAAATAATTTTATAGTTGATGTTTGTAATGTATGCAAGTTGTTCCATCATTTGAATTTATTTTCTCCGTTTATGAAGCTGGAAGAAGATATACTGTTTGTCTTGAGCAAAAAGAATGTTCTTGTGGAAGATTTCAACTAGATGATATACCTTGCACACATGAAATCACAGTTTTAAAGGAAAACAATGTTAAAAATATGCATTCATATTGCTCTGATTACTACAAGCCTGATGCATTTGCTAAAATATGTGAGATTTCAATTGTTCCAATGCCAGATAAGGAAGACTCGACAACTCCTGAGAATGTAGTAGCTAAAACTGTGTATCTACCTAGATACAGGCGATTAATGGATAATTTAATTCAAAAGAAAAATCTATTATCAAAAAGTACACATTTTTCACTCTTTTGTTTGTTTTTTTAAAAAAACAAACAAAAACAAACTAATCCTCCATATAAATTACAACGTTATTGCAGCAAAAGTAAAATCATAAAATGCACAGTATAACTAAAAAGTATTTCGAATTTTAGCTAGTATTCTTCCTTGAGCCACCAATTACAATGAGATATTTTGGTCCAACACCAAAGTGCAATACTATAATGAATACAATTCATCAGTTAATCGATATGAGAAGATATGCTAATTTGTAGTTATTGATTACTTAAATAGTTTTTGTCAACCTTTTTTCTTAAAGTAGCTAGTACTGTTACCAACATGGGTTGTGGTGCATTGGTGGGAGTATTTCACCTTTAACCAGAGGTCTCGGGTTCGAGCTCTGGGTATGGAGAAAATTCTGTTGGGAGCGCCACCCCCAAATGGGCAATCTCTATGTAATGCAATACTGCATTTGAAATTAACTTTTTATAAGCAAAATATCGTGATTAATATCATATCAAACACACTAGTACATGAGTGAAATGGTCAAAAGAAACAGTTAAGTTGCCTATGCATAGATACTTAATTACTACTCTATGTGAACCAAATCTTAATCAGATACTGGTGAGACTACACTCTTAGGTTTTGGTGATCGTCATTGTCACTAACATATGCACCCTTAGCTTTCTCGACGCCATAAATTCATAATAATGCTCCATATCTTTTTCGCAAGTATTCAGGACAAAAATCAACTAATGATATTTCGATTTGGTTACTCAGATACTCCGCAAATATAACAAATATATAACCCACAATCTCTACAAAAATGCAGAATAGAAATTATAAACTTAAATCATACATGATTCAAAACCAATAAAAGCAAAATACTTACAAGCTACCATTGATTTGTTGCTTAATATCTTGGGCAAATTCAACATGGAAAGGAACTTGTGCCTCCAAAAGTAAACCAAAATTATTGTCCTTGTACGCATCAGAATTTGTTCGCTCAATTTTTGATTAATGACTTTTTAATAATTTAATTTTAATTTTTTTTACATATTTACATATAATGATGAAAAATAACAATCCTAATTAGTTAGATTTGATATCTTAATATATTATTCTTATAATATTTAGATTCATATATCCAATTATTTTTGGGACAACTTATATTGAAAAAACAAAAAAAAATAAATTTTAAAATAAACATAAAAGAGGACAAAAGAGAGAATTAACTATGCAAAAAAAAAATCAAAAAAATGACACATACAAATTCCTATTTCTTTTAATTTTGCTTGGCTTAAACAAAAAAGATTTTAAAATATATTTCTCATTTAAATAAGTATTACATTCAATATAATTAATTTCTAAGAATAAAGAGTCAAAGTAATTAAGATGATTAACAATGTAGCTTTGGAATTGTTTGTAAAAAAAAATAGGAGTAATATTTCTACATTACTACACTAATAAAGAACATTAATTATAGAAAATGAAAAGACAATAAAATAAGAGTTATTGAGACAAATATTTTATTACAAGTAAATAGAAAGCAAGAAACTAACTATAATTTTTAAAATTATAAATTAATCACAATTTTAAAATGACTTGAGAACTCCTAGAAAACAACAAATATGAAAAATATAAAAACTACAACTTGACTTATTAATAAACAACTTGAAATCTCCTAGAAATAACAAAAATGAAAAATTTAAAGATGACAATTTACACATTAATAAATAATTTGTTTTGGATAAAACAATTGTATTTTCAAAATTATAAATTAACTTTACACTCTCATGTTCTATAAATTAAGTTTCACATATAGTCATTTAAAGTAGCTAATTACTTTTCATAGCTATAGTTTTATAATTATAATTTGTAGTTACATGTTATATGAAGGAGAGAGGCGAGCGATACTGGGAGAGAGATGAGAGAGGAGAGAGAGGGGGAAAAGGGTGGGAGAAAGGTTAATTGTATATGTATATTGGTTAGATAATTATATATTATACATATGTATTTGTATATCTGGCAAGAGAGATTGGGAGAGGGAGGAAAGAGGCAAGCGAGAGAGGGCAGAAAGTGGGAGAGAGGTGAATTGTACATGTATATAATTGTATATTACACATATGCATTTGTATATATGGCAAGCGAGATTGGGAGTGGAAGGAGAGAGGGAGGAGAGAGGCAAGCAAGAGAAGGCAGAGAGTGGGAGAGAAGTGAATTTGCATATGTATATAGGTTAAATAATTGTATATTATACATATGTATTTGTATATCCTAGCGAATTATACATATACAAACATGACTAAATATAAAAACTCGAAGTCAGCCCACATAATTAATGTATAATGTAAGGCGCGAGTGATAATTATAGCAAACTATAGCTATGATGAGTAATTAAATAGTATAAATTTGCTAAGCCGTGTAATTTTCCCTTGATTTAAGTAGCATATCAATATCCATTTACTCACTTTCTGCTTCTATGTTTTAAAATATTATACCCTACAAACAAAATAAATTAATATTATCAACAAAAAGTGAGAGACGAATTTATCTGAACAAATAATATTTTTGAAGAGTGTTATCATTATAATATAACCAAATTATCTAAGAATTACATAGAGGTCTAAAGAGAATAAATTAAATGTTTTGTTAAAAAAACTCGGGCATTTATATCATCACGAACACAAACAAATAATATTAAATGTATGATTTCAAAAAAGGAAGTATTGTAATATATTAGTCATATCTATTTAAAAATCTAATTATATAAGAATGTCTAACCATTTTCATTATAGATATTCTTTCTATAATCTGCAAAATATGATTAAATAAGTTAAAAAATTAACTAGCAAAAGAAGAAAAAAATAAAGAATAAGGAAAAAATTGCATTTAATCATAAATCCTCCTACATACATAATCATTTTTGATAAAACATAAATATTTCAAAAGTAAATAATTGATTTATGATATTGGAATAAAATAAATGTGAACGACAAGACAATATTGGAATAAAATCTAAATCAAAACTTTCCCTTCTATTTAAACCGATAGAAGGCAAAATAATGCAAGAACAAAACTGTTTGGGCAAAAACCAAATCAACCAAGCAAGAAAATAAATCAACATACGAGACGTCAAATTTAATGTGGAAAATCTCTTCGGTGTGAAGAGTAAAAATCACAAGGCCAAAGCTCCACTATAATCAACAAGGATTAAAAAAGCGTCCTCCAAAATGGTCACTAACAAAGTGCCAAACAATGAGCAACACAATTACAAGATAGAAAAAGAAATAGAGTCACAAAAGAAGCAAAAACATCAAATCGCAGCTACTGTTCACGAGCAAAAATCTGGAGTTACAGAATTCCCAATCACCCACTCTCTCAGTTCTCAATCAAGTTAAGTTGAAAGTAACACGTCCAAAAGTCAGCTCAGTCAGACAAGAAACGAAGCGGGAATCACGATTTGAAATGTTTGTTAGGGCTTGTGCGAAAATTTGCACTTTTTCACTTTTCTCTCTATATGGTTGCTCTTAAAACTCTTGTGATTCTTCTCAAATAAGACTTAAAAGAAAGTATTACATATGTACCATAATATTGAGCTTATGGGCAAAACTGTGCTAGTTAAATTATCCACAAAGGAAAGGATGGAAGACCTAAAACCTTGAACTTTTATTTATCCACATAAGAAGGGAAAAAGGCCCAAAACCCACAATAACATAATAAAAACATTTTCTTAAGCTCCTAAAAAAAATAAAGAATAATATATATATATATATATATATATATATACTCAAATCCATTAATCTCCATCTCTCGATGATTTCATTTCATCCTATATAGAAGAGTCAAAAAAAAAAAACAAATAGATTATTAGTCCAAAAATGAATCTCAAAGATAATAAATCAAAATAATTTATGTAGAAAAAATAAAAATATGCTTTGGCATATTAGCCTTACTTGCTAATTAAAAGTAATATATGAAATCATATTTGAAAAAGATAATGCACCCCAAAACTTACATTTATTGTAACATGTCTGTGCTAGTTCTCTAACCAAAGATGACTACTAAATAACACACAATTTTACTACGATTTTATAGTGTTAATATAACCTTCCACATTAACTAATTAGAGGTTATGAATATGAAAGACTTAAAAGCGTATGAATATGAAAGACTTAAAAGCGTATGAATATGAAAGGTTTGAGAATTTTGAATATTATTAAGGTGAAATGGTTTAGTGGACCCTTGTACTTGTATGAATTTGTATTGTGGGCTCTTTTACTTAACTATACCAACTGAGCCCTTAGACTCAATGAAACTCACCATTTTAACCCCCCTTGGCTTTGTGAGAACTTCAAACGCTCACAAAAATTGACACCTCATTATTCTTAAATGATACATTATTAATTATTATTTCTTAAAACAATATTTTTCTTTTCTTTTCACTTCATTCCTCTCTCATTTTTTCTTAACCACCTCTCTCTATTTTTAAAATTAAATCCCATCACCATAACTATCATCTTCACGATCTTCACCACTTTCTTTAATCATAAGAATCACCATTGTTGTCTCTGTATTCATCATTCATAACTTTCATTCATATTTTATAATAACTTTTTCCATCACATGAAATACCATAAACCTCCTTTTATTATTGATATAAATAAATCATCATTAAAATATCTCAATATATTCATACACAATTCTACACAATATATTCTATTTGATTTCACAAAGACATTTAATAATTATTTTTTACCCATCAAAATTATCATATTCACCTCACACATCGTAGCTCATTTCGTTTATAATCTTGGAAGAAAGAGAAAGTGAGAGAAAAAAGAAAAAGAACTGCAGAAAAATGAGAAATTCTGCATAGGGAAGAAATGGATGAAGATATCAATATCCCCCTTCAAGTTAAAAATTAGTGTCTTGCTAAACCCTCTATGTAGAAATTAATTGTGATGTTCTTTAACACAATTTTTTTGGAGTGAAAAAATTAATATCCCTCTATTTAATATTCCTTTCGATCAAAAAGATGTTTTCAAAACACAGTGTACTATCCAAATTCGTGGGACCAAAGTAAAAAAAAACTAAATAAAGGACATCAAAATGGAAACTAAAGCAAAAAAATAACTAAATATTTGAGGCGTAGAAAAAAGAAAACTCTGAAATTTGAGTTTTTCCATCTCCTTCTTTGTGCATTCATGATCGATTAGAACTTTATCAATTATTACTGTGAGGATAACTCCCCCACTTATCATCCTTTACTTTGAGATTTACTATCTTGCTTTTTAGATTTATTATGACCCACTTCAGAATTTGTTATCTTGTTTAAAATAATAAATGGATAAAGATGTTAAGAAAAAACAAGAAGATATTGAAGAGCCACGAGAAATGGGACAAAGAGAGAATTGAATGGGGAATTCTTATGTTCACGCTTCTTTTTCATGTGAAATCACACAATTATTCCATGTCAATAATTAAGTTGCCACATAAGTTTGGTCTATGGTCAAAGGAGTTTAATATGTTGAGTTTAAGAGTCTAGTTGACAAAATGTTAAGCAGAAGGGTCCATAATACAAACTTATACAAGCACAAGGATCCATCATACCATTTCGCCTAATATTAATACTAATTTAATAATAAAATTTATATAATTGAAGAGGTATAATTTAAGAATATAATTTTGCAAGAAAATAATAATTGAAAGAAACAAAAATATATATCAAGAAAAAGAGAAAAAAAATAAATATGAATGAAGACCATAGAAAGTTGTCATATCACCTTCTTTATATTCCTCATATATATATATATATATATATATATACACATATATAAAAGAGAGAGAGAGAGAGAGAGAGAGAGAGAGATCGGCGTATTCATTTTTGATTTAACAATAGCGTATTCATTTTCCAAATTATTGTGCTCATATGCTAAAATTGTATTACTTTACCTTCTTTGATGTATTAATATATTAAATAGCAAAAATAATTATATACAAATAAAAATTAATTTTTTTAACATGTACATAAATAAATAAGTATTGAATGACAAAATTATCATCACATGTCTAATCAATTATGGTTTGATATGTTTTACTCTGATGTTTTCATATTTACCATCTTCAGTACTTTTATTACTTTCTCTCAAAAATCACATAATTTTTTTCTCTTTTTCCAAAGTCATTCAGATTTACGATTCTCTAGCATGATTTAGGAGTGATTTTTATGATTCTTCTATATTAGGTTAATTGTAATTGTATTTTTTTCTCCTTTCTATGAAGATTATATTTGTATACATATATATTTGTAATACTTACATAAATAGCTATAGTTTGAGGGTTATTAGATTGAGATGACTATATTTATGAGATAAAGTAAAAAGCTGAAAATAGATTCTCTGTAGTACTAATTATGTGCTGTAACTACATAAATGGAGGCCTGCATGAAAAATTATGGAAGGAATACAACCATAATTATTATAGAAAGAATAAAAAACGTTAAAATAGGAACATAATTAATTACGTGAGTAATACTAATTAATATAGGAGTATATTAAAGAGAGAGAAACGGGAGGCATGAAAATTTGCTAATTAATACTTATTCGCTATTTATTAATTAAATATAGTCATAAAATAAATATTTATGGAAGTATAGCTATATTATTTTAATATAAAATATAGGTTGCCATTTTATGTAGTTTTTCCATATATATTATGTATACTTACTTATTCATATGGCTAGCAAGAAGTCCTTCAGAAAGCCACAAACAGTAATTGTCGAAAAGATCATAATTATATGGCCCTTGTATGAAGTCAGAAACAAAAGGATGTTTCTTTTCATAAGTTTTAACCACGTCATAAGAGCTACCTGAAATATTTAGTATACAGACACACAAATTATAACAAACATATTTTCGCATATATGTATTAGGCACTACAATTGTTATAGAATCGTATATGTAAAAAAAAAAAAACTAGTAGGGGGCAGGTAAGACACTAAGTATGTTAAACATTGTTATTTACCAGATGATGATCCAATATTTGAGGAGTAAGGAGAGCAAATCAATTGATTAGAATGTATGATACTTTGAACTGGCACGGGTGTATTATCGTAAACGCCACCCTCTGAACGGACCACAACCTCGGAATGAACGACAACATTCTTTTTGGGATATATTGTGTCAATATCAGGTAACAGAGCATCAAGCAACTCAAATTGTGACTGAGGTTGTTGGATTCCGTCGTTCTGAATTACATTACCGTCTTCTGTCAATCGATCAGGATGTCTGATCCTTTTAACTGGCACAGGTGTAGTATCATAAACGACACCCTCTGGATGGACCACAACCTCTGAATGAACCACATCATTCTTTTTGGGATTGATTGCATCAAAATCAGGTAACAAAGCATCTATCAACTCAATTTGTGACTGAGGTTGTTGGATGTCATGATTCTGAAATACATTAATGTCGTTAAGCTGTTCATGTACCGTCAAAGGGTCTTGTATGTGTATCTGAACAGGCTGCAAATACTCCTTGACATTAATTTTGACATGTTCTTGAAGAACGAAACGAGGTGTCCGAACCTAACAATATTACAATAAAAACTATTATTTGTATTCTTTTAACATTTTTCACCTTCAACTACTAACTAATCAAAAAATAATTTATTCAAATAGTACCTCGTTTGCATCACAGTGAGGCTTATCCATAACATTTGATATCTGATTGTTGTTCGACCAATTAGGTACATGACTTGGAGATTCAGTTGCATCTTCCTGTGTATTTTATCCATTAGAAAATGAGATATTATAAGTAAGTAACTTGTATATGTAAATGTATTGTATTAATTTAATATTGTCATAATTAACCTGAATTGGTGCTCCATATTCACGACAGCTTCTGTTAAGTGCATCCATAACTTGTCTAAAATTCTCCATTATCAACAATTGCAACTCCTTGAACTCATTATTAACCTGATTATTAAATAGAATGTAAGTTTATGTTGGAATACAATGTGAAAAAAAAAAAATAGAACGTATTGCATACATAATTCTTGAAGGATGTAAGATCTTGTCTCAGCAAACCAATTTCATCTGCCTTGGTATCTTGAGGTTCTTTCGAACTCCTTGGTGGTGTACGGTTAGCAGAATCATCCGGACAGTTATGCATCTCCTGTACTGATACATTATCCTCCAATGGATTTGAATCAGGATTTAAAGTTGTACTCTTTGCCTTACGACAACCACTCAATACTGTGGGGCGTTTATCTTTCAACCTCGAACCTGCATGCAAATTGGACTTTTTGATCAATGTGGATCTTAAAACATATGCCTTCTGTTTACCTTTTTCTTTATTGTGTGGCTTATGACTTGGAGGCTTTGAAGTGAAATCATCATCTTCGTCGTCATCTTTGTCACTAACAATTTGAAAGGTATTCTCTGTGTTTGCATTACTTTTTGATTCAAGCTGATAAAATGCAATCTCCTTAAGTGAAGGTTCGATGTTTTTGAATTTTAACTACACACAAAAATATTTATAATTAAAAATTATATTGAAATACAACAAAATATATACTAATTGACTAATTAAATTATGTTAAATTACCGGATTGCCGTTATCACTGAACATTCCTTCCATGAGGAATTCATAATGTATTCTGTTGTTTCTGGTCATCCAATTGACAATTCTGGGTATACGATTGCTCTTCTTTACAGCAATATTCGAATCAACCGCAGAACAACATTCATATATCAAAATTTGCATGGCTAGAGGCATACCATCAATTCTGTAATACTTTTTCTTCTCATCCATTTTTTTTGTTACGCTTTTGAGCAATTTGTAGAAAACATCTTTCCCCCAAGGGTATTCATGGTACCGGCCGCTCTCAACTAGATCAAAATGTATCCTTGGAATTGATGAGCTCTTCTTCTCGCCGGAATATATGAACGTACAAATAAAATACAGAATAGCGAATTTAACAGCATCATCATCATTGCCACCCCAAACCTTTTTTTTATACTTACTGATCAAATCCACTTTTGTAACAATACTTTTACCCTCAAAATACTGATTGATTAATCTATTTGGCTTTCTTGTATCAAATAAAAAATCATCTATATTACCAAAACACTTCAAACCAGTAATGATAGCAAATTCTTTGATACCAAAACGGAGCGTGGTATGATTTATATGAAACAACAATTCATCAGTGGAACTGTCCTCTAATTCACATACCATGAAATACCTAAACATTTGTGGTTGCGCTCCACACACGTGCATTTTTGTATATGCTCCAAAACATGTATCTTTAAAATGATTGAATTGGGTCGCTGTAAGCTTCGCCTTCAAATCTGTGACTATGTTATGGTTCACATAAACCTGCATGCGTGGTGGTTTAATTGGGCGAGCCAATACATGGAATCTGATACCCTGTAATTATAAAACATGTATCTTTAAATAAACTTTCTTGTTATATACTCAACGTAACCTTTGTTGTTCGACTTTCATTACATTATAACACAATATACATCACTATAACATGCAACCTGCATACATTACATCAACCTGTATACATTACATCACTGCCTACATTCACTCAAAAAGCTCTCATACAAGATGTATCCACTTATGTACTTTTTACAAAATTAAATGCATATATATATCTACACTACAGTTACCACCATTCAACAACATAAATACTATATCATAATCAAAAACTATATTCATTTAAGTAAATTTTACAAATTAAAGTACACTGCATGTACATATGCAAAAATTATTCAAAAAAATAAAAAAAAATAAAAAATGTACATACCTTTAATTCTTCACTGACTTCGTCTTGTTCTTCATTAACTGCATGTTCTCCGATCATGTCGGAAACTACATTTTTTAGTTTCCTCCTCTTGTAACAATTTTTTTGAATCGCTTTCACCGTTGACCCTGCTTTTCTTTTTGAAGGAGTCCTTACTATTTCATCTTTCGACTTCTTATGTAATTCCATAGCAGCAGTATATCCTGAAATTTGTGTTTTAATCTGAGTTATACCAAGGTCAAAAGATGGTATTTCAACCATGTTATGTAATGTATATTTTGTACCTCTTGTGATTATCCTTGTGGTATTTCGTTTAGACATAACAACCCAGATCCTAAAAAATAAAAAACAAATAAATATTAAACAACATAAATATTTCCGAAAATCAAGCAATGTTGCGTATTTGATTTGAAAAAATAAAACCTAATTTCGTGGAAGCTTGATAGAGATCTAATTGATTAAGAATTTTATGGTAACTTTGATTTTGGGAGGATTTTGGATATAATTTTGAAGCTGTAAAATTGGTTTCTTAGAAAATGACTACCCTAGAAATAAGATTTTAAGAGATAAGTAGTAAGCTGAAAAAAGGTTTTTTGGATTTAACATGAAAATAGCCTATTTAATTGAAGCTAGGCGTGAGGCTGAAAATTTTTTCCTTGGAATTGACGTGAAAATAGCTTCATTAATTGAAGCTAGGCGTGCTGTAGTACTATAACTATGGTTTCTTGGAAAAAGACTAGAAATCATATTTTTGGTAGGATTTATGAGATAAAGTAAAAAGCTGAAAATAGATTCTCTGTAGTACTAATTATGTGCTGTAACTACATAAATGGAGGCCTGCATGAAAAATTATGGAAGGAATACAACCATAATTATTATAGAAAGAATAAAAAACGTTAAAATAGAAACATAATTAATTACGTGAGTAATACTAATTAATATAGGAGTATATTAAAGAGAGAGAAACGGGAGGCATGAAAATTTGCTAATTAATACTTATTCGCTATTTATTAATTAAATATAGTCATAAAATAAAAATTTATGGAAGTATAGCTATATTATTTTAATATAAAATATAGTTTGCCATTTTATGTAGTTTTTCCTATATATTTTCCTTCTCTTTTCATAGGGTTTTGTTTGAAAATTTGGAGTAAATTAGTACTATGAGGAGGGTTATAAAATGTAGAAAAAATTACGTGAGATGACAAACATTACTAGTTTATTTTTCACTGTGATTATAGTTCTAATTAATTATTGTGTGTGGATATAGTTAAAAATAAATAAAAGTAACATCTTACACACATTTAAGACTATATATATAGTGTTATAAATATACTCTTTAAAAATAAATTACTTATAGCATATTATTATCAAATTATAGCATATCAATTAAATCAATTAAAAATATATTTAATTAAAAATAAATTATAAGTAATTATTTAAATATGTTTAATTTTTTTAAAAAATATTTTAGTTACCTTTTTTAAAACAAATTCTTAATATTTACAGATTAGTTTTACATTTACCTTTTACAGTTTTTAAAATAAATAATAAATTATTATAAATTAAATTCAAATTATAAATGTTACCTTTTTAAAATAAAATTTAAATATTAGGGATTTGATTTTAAGTAAATCCCTACTTTACCGTTGTCCAATAACTACCCACCCCCACTACACTCTATACCCGATCACCATCCAAATCTTACCCAACACGCCTAAATCTTCTTCATCCCCAAAATCGTCCCAAATCATCATCTTTCCACAGAAATCACTCATCATATTCCCCAGAAATTGTATATCAGTCATCATCTTTCCCATAAATTCGTAAATCGTCTATCAATCATCATCTTCCCCATTATGTCTGATTCATCCACGTTCCCATCACAGATCGATTTCAGAAAATATTATCTTCATAAATTTCTTTACTTTCTGTTAAGTTCATAAAGAATGTTGAGGAAAGCCAGTGGAACATCAAGTAAAAGTAGAAAATCGATTGAGGAGTCATCATCCGATGACTTTCATGCACCTTCATTCAATATTTTGACACAAACTCAATCACAAAAATCAACCAAAAAATAGATTATCAGTTCTGGTAAATCTAAGACTGAATAAAAATAAAAACAAAAATACAAAAGAAAGAGGGAAAAAGAGGAAGGGAAAAGAAATTTTAAGCATTGTCAGAATCAGATTCCGACTTTGTATGAATTGCTATTTTTGTATTGTATAGGTTCTTATTCATCATTTTATTTGACAATTTTTTTATGTATGAATAGTATATGAGTATGTATTTAATCGTGTATGAAGTGAATTTACAATGTTATATGCGTTCACTTTTTTTTTAAAAAATCTAATATGTATTAATATTGTTTGAATTATGTATGAACTGATGTATTTTTTTTGTATGAATTATATTGACTATTGTTTAGTATGACAGTGTATATATGATTTTTATATGAAATTATAATTTGTATGAAAGATGTATGAACTGATGTATTCATTTTGTATGATTTGTGTATGAATATTGTATGATTTCTTTAATATAGAAGTGTATCTATGACTTTTTATGAAATTATATATTAAGTTAAAAGTACTCATTTAGTTTTATCAAATTTTATAGGAGAAGAAGGTATAAACACATTTATCTTCATGTATCAACATGAATGTGTTTGACAACACAATTGTTATCTATGCTTCAGATCGCACATTGTGTATCCTGAATTGGAAGAAAATGAATGACGTTATTTCTTTGGACGATTTGAAGAAAACGATTTTCAGAACACATGGAAATCAGGTAATTTTTTATTGAATGTTATTAAAGTAATTATAAATTATTGCACATTCTCATATTTTTCTTTGATGCAGCATAAATTCAGAAATATGATTTTTACTGAAGAAGAATTAAATGTCATGGATGACACCATTTTAAATCAATCTCTAGTCACCATGATTCGAAAGAGCAAGGAACTTCGGAAAATTATGACGTTGATTTTGAAAAAAAATATGCAGAGTGAAAAGCTGAGATTGCAAAGGTATAAATACAAATTTACAATTAAAATTATTTTTAGATATTACACTATATATATCAAAACTTATTACTTTTAATGAACAAGTTAAGACGGAGCTGAAAGATCTCAAAATCACTGTTAGTTTCAATCTAATTTTAATGAAATGATATGATAACTATATATTTATTTTATTATTTTAATTTTTATACATAGAAAAAGTTGACAAGCACATGATTGAAATCAAGAATTACGTCGATAACTCGACTAAGCTGATAATTGAAGAGATTAGATTGTCAAGAGGTTAACCAACAGTAAATGCACAACAACAGGTATGAATTGATGTATTTTTATGTGTATGAATGTTGTATGATCATTGAATGTACAGATTTGTTATGTATGAGAGTTTTTACATATATTTATGAATAATGTATACATCTTATATTAATCATGTATGAAAGTGATTTTTTAAATATATATGAATATTGTATAAATGATGTTTTGAATGTGTATGAAAGTGTCTTTTTTTATATGTATGAACAATGTTTAATTTGTGGCATCAATTGTGTATGAAATTGACTTTTTTTAATATAGTTATGAACAATGTATAAAAGATTTATGGAAATGCATGACAACACGCTTTTGATACATGTATGAATTTTGTTGATATATGAATTCTGTTGATATAATACATACAAAAAAATTAGACTATATTGACGTTGGCTGAAAATTAATATCAGGACGATGTAACTCATAATGCTGCACAATCTGATAAAGATCAATGGACGAACACGTCCACATGTCAAACATTGATTGTATGATATACACATTACTAGAGAATTTATTTTGATTTGAAAAATTATTTTTACATAACGTTCTTTATCCTATGTACATGAAGCTCAAAAGTCAACTGGTGGTTTTTTCAACGCTGACGTACCTGTATCATCAACTTCAAAAACCACCAACGTTGGATGATTATCCTGATTTTACCATGACACAAATCATTGCACTCGATCCAATTCTAAATGCTACCACGACTCTGAACGTGCAACCAAGACATCAGAATTCCGACAAATACGAATATTCTCCTTATATTAGACTATCGGAAGGCAAAAGCAGTTCAAAAAGAGTACCTACATTCTTCACAATCAAACATCCATTCCAAAATCACAATGTGTTTGATGTTCCAAATGACATGATCGAGGAGTTCAACCAATGGGTTATCAAAGATGTTTCAAACAAGCGTGACAAGTATAAATGTCTATAAATAAATTTATTTTATTTAAATTCTCGATTTCAAAATTTATACAATTTTTTTTATAATATTCACAGGAAAACAACATATTCAAAGGCTAAAAATACATTTCATCCTCAAATGGACTTTGGCATTATCAAAATAGGAGTTTTTTTTTTTCATATAATGAGTAAACCCGGCAAACCTTGGGAGGACAGAGTAAGACATGATTTGATTGAATAATGAATAATTATTGTACAACAATTGAATAAATTTTATACAGTAAATTAGTATTTGTTAGAATCCATGTTAATTGAGGTATGTATTATTTTAATTTAATATAGTATGAATTGTGTATGCATTGACGTATGTATTGAACTATTAATATACATAATACAGTAAAATATTTTATACATATATTTCATTAATATAATATGATAAATATATGCATTGATGTATTTACTAAAATTGTTATGAAACATGTGTATATATTTTTATATGTTTGATTTGTGTGTGAATTGGGTATGAACATGTATATACCTTTTTAATGTATAATTTGTGTATGCAGTATTGATTGTATTTTATTTATGTTTTTTAACAACATATTAATACAATTATATATTATTTTTGAAAGAAAGCAAAATACTCCCAGACAGTAACTTCATACAGTACTGTTGACAGTTGGTTTATGACATGGATTGATAATATTGAGAAACAATGGAGACAGTCAGATTGCGAAATGAGATGTATTGCCCCCGACCACGATGTTGGACAGTGCATTAGAGGATTTAAGCTGCTTGCTAACATTGCTTAGGATAGGATTGACGAAGTAATTATCCATGTCAATATCAGCGAGAAATTCTATTAGTTTCTTGTTGTATTCCGAATCAAACCTTAGATGTCTACATGTATATGATTCGATGATTGGAGGATCTGTTCACACCAAAAAAGTGTAAGAAGTTGTTGATAAACTTGCAACCATGATTCCATTATTTCTGGTGAACATAGATTTTTATGGCAAAAGACTTGATTTGTATGCGAACAATCTTCCAGAATATTAACACAAGTCTCAATCCGAACCTCTCAGTGTCAAGCATGTGACATATGTTCCTCAACAAGAAGACAGTTCCAAGTATGTATAGTTGCTATACTATATTCATTTCATTTAAAGTTACATCATTATATATTTATTATGAATTTTTTCTAATTTCACATTATTTACAACGATTGTGGTCTATACACATCTCTTTTTATCGAATATATCAGCAATGATGTTTTTTACGTGTCTGATATTGATATTGATTCAACATATCATCGTCAGAAGTACGCCACATTACTTTGGCATTATGCAAAATCAAAGAATGAAGAGGGCGCACTAAGCAAAAGTGAAGTTACGGGTACAGTTGCCAGCAAGTATGGTGAACCTCGAACATCAAAAGAACATGTTATGGACACCACCAATTATCGTACTCCAAGACCCCGTAATATAAAGTAGAAATTGCATTGCTCCCTTTACATTATTTTGAATGACATATTTTTTTGAACTATTGAACTATTTATGTTACTTTCCAGTGTTTTATTATTAGTATGAATTACACATTGTTTTATATAAATCATATATGTTATCGTTATTTTGGATGAACTTATTAATACATTTATAAACAGAAATGAATGGTAGTATGCTTCAATGAATATTTGTACTTTATTAAATGTATATGACTTTTGTATAAATTTCGCATGCACTATGCAATATATATGAACATTGTATGAATTACGAATGACATATTGTACTTTGATATATAGAACAAAAACAAATGGTAGTATGCTTCAATAAATATTTGTACTTTATTAAATGTGTATTACTTTTGTATAAATTTCGCATGCATTATGCAATATATATGAACATTGAATGAATATTGTATGAATTACAAATGTCATATTGTACTCTGATATATATAGAACATAAACTAATGGTAGTATGCTTCAATGAATATTTATACTTTATTAAATGTGTATTGTTTTTGTATAGATTTCGCATGCACTATGCAATATATATAAACATTGTATGAATACTGTATGAACATTGTATGAATTACGAATGTCATATTGTACTCTAATATATATAGAATAGAAACTAATGGTAGTATGCTTCAATGAATATTTGTACTTTATAAAATGTGTATTGCTTTTGTATAAATTTCGCATGCACTATAAAATATATATATAAACATTGTATGAATACTGTATGAACATTGTATACTGTATATTACATTTGAAAAAATTATGTTTTATTGTTAGTTGTATTTGGCCATCTTTTACGAAACCAAAATTTATAAATATCAATAATAACAACTGCACTCAATAAAACAAAACGTGTGTGTAACATTTGAAACAACATAAAAACAGATGTAACAGTAAGAAATCATTGTTTTTGCACAGGATAATTTGAACATGTCTTTCTATTGTGTCCAACTTGATGGCATCTACTGCAGGTGATTTTTGACCTCTTGAATTTCACATCAGTAAACCCCTCCAACATTCAAATTTTGGTCTCCCCGCTGATCTTTTTGGACCGGATGACATCATTTTAGGCTCTGAAATATAACTTGGTATATCCCATGTATTCTCACATGGGATAGGCTTGACAGGAATGGCATAAGCGTCTCTAAAATTTTTCAGGCTATAAAAAGCAGAACAGAAATTTGCTTCATGCAACTTTCTGTATCAAAGAACTGCAATTACACAACCACATGATATCTCATAATGTTGAAATCTCCCACAACTACACATCTTTGTGTTCAAGTTTGCTATGTACTTCTTTGCTCACTCAGCTACAACATGCAGATCAACAGTTGAAGGTATCACCTAATTAAAATTATAAATGTGATATTGCTAATATACATGCCATTAAATATTGGGAAGCAAAATACAATTATTTATTATTCAATACAGTAAAACACATACCCTCATATTTGCAAGACAAAATAATACTTTTTTGTAGATAAAGATCATATTTTTTTGTCAGATCAGATGTTGTCTTATCAATCTCATCATTATGCTTGTGAATCCACCTCTAAATTGTTACCCTCATAAATTCATGAAGTGAAATTACCAGTAACCTCCTTGCTAACCTGTTTACATTATTCAACGACTCGGCGATGTTTGGAGTCATGGTCCATGTGCATTTACAATTCGAGTAAGCTCTTGACCAATAGCTATAATCAATATCAAATAAGTATGATCGTATGCACGTATCTATCTAGTCTATTCTTCCCATAATCGTCTCAAACTATTGTTTTGTATAAGCGTTTGTCAATGTAAAAAATAAATTCAAATCTTCAGTATTTCTATAGAAATTCTTCAACACTTTGACTGACAGATGCCATATGCAGGCATAATGTACGGATTCAGGATATACAGTAGAAGTCCCTTTCCATATGCTTTCGTTTCGATCCAACATGAAACACATGTTTTGTCTAACCCCATACGCTTTCTTAAACTGTTCAAAGAACCAAGTCCATGAAGCATCATTTTCAGAATCCACTATCGCATAACGAAAGTATATGCCTGATCCATTTTTTAAAAAATATTACACAAATTAGAAATACAATTTATAACATACTTATTATATGTTATAATTTGAAAGTTAAATAAGAATAAAAAAATACCTGCCGGATCCATTGTGATGGCAGTTAACATTGTACCACCATATGAACATTTTAATCCACCCCATCAACAACTACAATTGGTGTACAATACTTACAGCCTCTAATACAAGCTTCTAATGCAACAAATGCGTATAATAATTTATCACCTTCTTTTCTTTTTATTTTCAAAACAGATGCAGGATATGTTTGCTCCAAAATGTACAGATAACCTGAATTTTTTACAATTATATAATGCGACAGTTTAAAACATCATATTTATAACTTAATGGATACGCAAAGAAAACTTAATTGATACAAAAAGAATACATACTTTTTTTATACATCATGAATACAAACAAAAAGGATACAAAATTTATACATAAAGAATACAAGAAACAGAAAAGTTTAGTTCATTAGGATAACATACTATATGGTCGTTTTTTCCATTTAAACCATTAAAAAAATTTAAATTCATTTTTTAGATCGAAATTACCTGATAATCTGGCATACGATTCGGCCAGATCTCCGCGCATCAATTTATTATTTTTTCTCTAGCTCTCCATGCCTGTATGTATGTCAACGAAACACCATGCAATTTCAACATATCAATAGTTATATCCTTTGGAGTGTATACTGTAGATGGATCAATATACTTTTCCATTGTCAAGACAGCTACATCGTCAATTATCCCCTGACGTATTGCATATACTTTATCTCTAACAGAACAAGTGTGTTGAGCATTATACTTCCTAACTTTGAATAAATTTGATTTATTCAAACTAGATGTCCTCATCATCCAGGAACAAGTATCAGAAATACAATTCAGGTGATAATTGTTTCAAAATTAAGAAAATATACATTTAAATTTTATACAGTGAAACAAATCAAATAAAAAAATATAACTTAAAATAGTGTGTGCACTTACTTAGATGCATTACAACGCGCTACACGAAAATTAAATTTTTCGACAAGTCCATATGCCTCATAACCTCCTTAAGTGTTTCCCTATTATGGTAAATCTGATTCTCAACTACAAATAGGTTAGAATGGTCAAATATTACATCATTATCTCCTTCACTATTCTCATCGACAACTCCGTCTAAATTCATTTAAACCAAACGGATAGAATTGTTGGAGTATAAATCAACGTTAGTATGTGTTAGACTAACCTCAGAATTTATTCTATCAGTAATAACTCCATGACCTTCATTATATATCTCACAATCTTTCAAAGAGATACACAATGAATATTTTGTAAAGAAATCCAAATTCACCTTCTTTTGATCTAAAAAAATCTTTACCCCAACATCATTATGAATATTAATAGGTGGATACATATTGCTAACAATATATTATATCTCAATAAAATTTATATTTTGTTCTATATTAAGTTGAGTTATTATTGCATTAACTAAATCAATATAAAGAGTAGACACATCATATATGATGCCCTCCATCTAAAAATCGACATATTTACCTGTTTCACAACATTAAAATAACATTTTAGAGGAACATAATATATAATTGCAAAATAATTCATACACACTTCATACACATTTACTATACCATTTAATGGCATATAAACTACTTAAATTAAACAAAAATAATATAATTTTCATACAAAAACATATATTATAATTTCATCAGAAATATATACTCCAAGTTCAACAAAAAGTGAAATTTCATACAGTAACATATATTCTAATTTCAACAGAAACATATACTCTAAGTTCAACAAAAAATAAAATTCCATACACAATTAATACAAGTTTCGTATAAGCTTCTTACACAATTAATACAATTTTGATACTTCACCGGTACACAAACTTATATCTAATTACTTTTTGACTAGTTTCTAAACAGACTTTACCATCAAATACAAGTTTTATTTAAGTTTCAGACACTATTAATACAATTTTCATACTTCACCGGTCCACAAAATTATATCTAATTATTTTTTGACTAGTTACTAAACAGGCTGTACGGTTTTCTATTTTGTTCATAAATCAAGTAACACGCGAATCTTCAATTTTATTACAACTCAAACACATACATTTAGATATTGTTTTTCAGATTCGATATACGTAACATAACACTGTTTCATCCAAAAAAAAAAGCTACAAACTATATTTCAAATCTTACAATGATTAAAAAAATCAAACAATGTTCTACATGTTAAAAACAACAAATCATAATTAAAATCAACAATTCATAATTAAAACCAACAAACCATAATTAAAACCAACCTGATGAATTTCACTTTCCACCATTTTTAATTAATATCGACAAAATGTTCTCTACCACAACAAATTAATTTGTTTCCAACGCCAAAATTTATTCAATGTCTAAAAAAAATGAACTGAAATCCGCAAATCTGAAAATAATCGTGAAAATTGAGAAAAAAACAGTTTGTACGTTGATGCCAATCTGGTAGAGTTTTTTAAGGAATTAAAAATTAAAATTTAATCTCATCTAAACTAATTGGAAAAATTTAAGGCAACTAACTAATCTGAATATTTTTTAAAATTTCTGAAAACGTGCTAATCAATTAACACCAATTAATAATTATATTTAATTTAATTAATAAAGGATCCCATTTTCCAATATTAGTTTATCCATTTTTTTAAAAACAAATCTTTTTGATAATTTAAAATTAACATTATACTTTTTAATAATATGCTATAGCTTGAGATATTAAATATTATACACTAAAATACAAACTCTAATGCTATAACTTGAGAATATTAATATATAAAATGTTATGTCCCTAATTTACACAAAAAATAATTTGTTATTAATTTGAGATCCACAAATGAATGATATAATGAAAGAAAAGAGTCCTTCCCTTATTTGAATATTCATTTATACAAATCTAATTTTATCTGTCCTCTCTATATTCTTTAATTCTATCTTAAAATCACTAATACAAATTGATTTTGAATTTCAAAATCTACTTTCTTCCTCATAATCATAGCATCACAATTTAAGATAATCATCAAAACGTATTTCAAATCCTTTTTATAATTTTTCGTTTGTATATGATTTATGCTTGTCTCTTCTTTTTTTTTTTTCAAAAATCTTTCCTCACACTTCAAATTTTCATATTTTTTTTAGAAAAAATGAATGAAGGAATTTTATCAAAGAGGACTACTTGAGGTATTACTATTACATGTCAAATTTATCGATAAATCCATCATCTTTCTCGTTGGGTCTAACTCAAGTATTCTAAGATATTGCACGGTTTATTGTTAAATCTAAATCGAATAAAGAAACTAAATCTATTGAAGAGTTTGAATCCAAGCACTGAAATGACACAATTAAAATGCAACAATTTTTATTTATTTTTCAAACAAAACATAGACACATAAAATTTGACGGAAAAAAGTTTGATAGTAAACCAGGAATGAATTAATGGTATATATCGTTTTTATTGTATATTTTCATATATAATATACAATTATACATACATACATGTATGTATATATATATATATATATATATATATATATATATATATATATATATATATATATATATATATATATACACACAATTAAATCTGTTAATAATTTTTAGCAGTTAGTATTTGTATATATTATACAAATGAATTTGTTAATGATGTTTATATACATTTTAGTTTGTATATCAAATGATATATGTATTTTACGTTTTTAGAAATAATATATAATTACTTATTTGTATATATGCACCAGTTGTATCAATACAAAAAGTTTTTATGCATTTGTCGTATGTATATCTTATACAATTGTATATGCGCATGATAATTATTTACATTTTAATTTGTATATTACAGAGTTCATGATTTGAAATTAATTTTTTTTTGTTTCAAATGAATAATTAGAAAGGAAGAACTTAATCGAATTATTAGTTTCAAATTTAAAAATATTTGTTGTTGTATTATAGATGAAGAAATCAAACCAAAATTTTGATTGTTAAAACCCAGTAAAATAATTTTTTTAAAAAACTAAATTTTAAGGGATAATTTTATAGTTTGATGAATCAATTTTGACAAGAATTACAAGGATATACACTTAGCATGAAACATGTGATATCTTCTTTTGTAAAACCGATTTTATCGAGTCAATTAAAGAAGAGATTATTGTATAGAATGACAAACTAATAATATAAAATAAATATAGTAGCTACCTTTTAATTTATTTGTGTTCCATAACAAACTGTTTGTCAATCCCTCTCTTTCTCATATTCTCGCTAGCCACTTTTCATCTCTCGCCCGCTTTCTGTCGCTCGCCTCTCTCGCTTTATATAATAGAATTGTATAAATGGTGTTTCTAATTGTATAAAGCGAGAGAAAATTGTATAAAAGCATGCAAATACATATATCTTCGTCCTATACACTTAGAATTATACAATACAAATGTTTTCCTGCCCAAGTCTCTTTTGCCTTTCTCGTTTTATACAAATTCAAATTGTATATAGTTTCTCTCTTTCTCGTTTTATACAATACGATTCAATTGTATATTCCCTGCACATGTCTCTTTTTGCCTTTTTTTCTTTCTCGTTTTATACAAATTCAAATTGTATATAATTTCTCTCTTTCTCGTTTTATACAATTCAATTTTGCCTTTTTCGCTTCTCATTTTATACAATTCAAATGTATATAATTTCTCTCTTTCTCATTTTATACAATTGGTTTTATACATTTCGTTTCAATTATATATGTATAGTGAATTATACATATATATATTTGCTATAAAGCGTAATTATATAAAATTTGCTATTTTATATTTGTTATATGGTAAAATTACCCGAAAAAATTAACAGTTATATTTTATTATCGTATTTAGCACTCATGTATTTATTTAATTATCTTTTTGGTATAAACAAATAATGTAACGTCTAATTATATATAAATATCCTATTTTCCAAAACAAACAAACAAAAAAGGTAAACATCAGAACCAATTTTCCTTCCGATTTACGGGAAACATAAAACCGAATTAAAAACCAAAACTAAAACAAATAATTAAAATTAACTTTTTTTTTTTTTTTAAAAAAACGTAAGGAACAAGAGACTAGTTGGTGCCGAAATTGAACCCTCCAAGTTTTCCGGCACTTGATTTCTCTCCGATTATTCATAAAACTAAGAAAATCCGCTCCTTCTGACGAAATCTCCGGCGATCACCATATCTTCCTAATCGTTTTCCTTTTGTTTCAACACTTAGTTGACTTCACCTTTTTCTTAATCGTAGGGTTTTGAAATGTGTAGGTGATTAGCTAGATTGTCAATTTTCCGATGTCGAACGCCGGTGAAGAAGATAACGACGATGTATTGAGCGACGTAGAGGCCGATGATCCGGTACCTATTGATATAATTAATTCTTCCTCACCAGAAGATGTCTCAATTGAGAAATTCCGTGAGATTCTCGCCGAGCTGGATCGGGAGCGGCAAGCTCGATTAGCCGCTGAGGATTCTAAATCGCAGCTGCAAGTTTCGTTCAATAGATTGAGAGTTCTCGCTCATGATGCGATCAAAAAGCGGGATGAGCACTCGAGACAACGCGATGAAGCATTGCGGGAAAAGGAAGAAGCTTCGACAACAGCTGAAAAGGTAACCGAGGAATTGAAGGAAGTAACTAAGCAGAGAGATGAATTGTGTAAGGAGTTAGAGGAAGTGAAAAAGGCAAAAGATTCGATGAGAACTGAGATGGAAACTTCAGGTTCAATGTTAGTTAGTGGAATTGATAAGATATCTGGAAAAGTTAGTCAATTTAAGAATTTTGTAGCTGGTGGATTACCTAGGTCACAGAAATACACAGGATTACCAGCAGTGGCTTATGGGGTGATCAAAAGGACGAACGACATTGTAGAGGAGTTATTGAGACAGATTGAATCAACATCAAAGTCAAGAAATGAAGCCCGTGAACAAATGGACCATAGGAATTATGAAATTGCAATTGAAGTTTCACAGTTAGAGTCAACGATTAGTGGTTTGAGAGATGAGGTTGCAAAGAAAGCTTCTGTTGTTGAGAGTTTAGAGAAATGCATAGGTGAAAAAGATGAGAAATTGTCTGAACTAGAACAAGAGATGTGTGAAAAGCAAAAGACTTTGGAGAGTGAAGTGGGTGAATTGAGAGATTTGGTTAAGGAATATGAAGGTAAGTTGAGCAGTTCAGAATCAAAGCTGGAAATGCAAAGATCATTACTTGCTGAGCAATTGAAATATGTTACAAAAATACACGAACAGATTTATAATGCTGTGAAGGTTGTTGATCCCAGAAAGGCATCTGAGTTGTCGGAATCCTTGTTTCTTGCTCAAGAGATGGACATGGAAGAGAATATAAGGGCAGTTTTAGCAGGATTGGAATCTATATATGAAATGAGTGAATTTGTTCTGCAGAAAACAAGGGATTTGCTAGAGGAGAAGAGCCATGAAGTGAAAAGCCTAAATGAGTCTGTTTCTCAGTTAGTAAAAGAAAAAGAACAAATTGGGTCTTTACTTAGAAGTGCTCTTTCAAAGAGAATTTCAGTGGATTTGTCATCCAAAACAAATGAATTGTTTAAGATAGCAGAAAATGGATTGAGAGAAGCTGGGATAAATTACAAGTTCAACAATTACGTTGGTGATGGTAAGATCACTGCTTCTGATAATAAAATGCATGCAGCAAATACTGAAGAGGATGAAGTATATGCTTTGGTAAGTCCTTTTTAAATACTAATTTGCCTTCAAAGTTTCTTGTTAGTTATTAATTTATTGATGTTCTTGATGTAGGCTGGTGCATTAGAGAATATAATTAAGCAGTCTCAGGTTGAGATCATTGACCTTAAACATACTGTTGAAGAGCTAAGGTACCTCATGTCAAGCTTATAATGGGTTTATCTATAGTCTTAGCTGCATTTCTTCTCTATGTTATACTACTCTACTTGACCCAGCAGATAATGCATTGCCCTTATGTCTTTTTTCTCTCTCTCGAAATGCTAGAGTATGAGCATAACCTATTCTTAGCCTGACATGGTTGTGTTGTCATTTTGCTTCACTGAATCAAAGGGAAGAGTCAAGTTTACTCAAGGAACATGTGGAAACTCAAGCAAAGGAACTCAGTCAATGGAAGCAACGTGTGGAGGAACTTGAAGAGAAGGAGAGGGTGGCAAATGAAAATGTAATGCACTGCCTAATCTCAATAATGTATTTCATGATACTAGTATTTGGTTCATAGAGTTTAATGTCATTCATGGAGATCTGCTTACGAGAGTTGTGGAAAGCTAATATGCATATTTAATCCTTCTTGTCATATAATGAAGTCTTACAAATAACTATTTCATTGCAGGTTGAAGGGCTTATGCTGGACATCACTGCTGCTGAAGAAGAAATTACACGATGGAAAGTAGCTGCACAGCAAGAAGCTGCTGCAGGTAAAGCTGTTGAGCAAGAGTGTGCAGTGCAGGTAATGAATTCTTAAACACCCTTATTGTAATTTAAATCATGATTCTGAAAATCATAAATGCATTTTTAACAAGTGGAGAGCTACTTATAAGTTACGGGTTCATTGATCCCATTAGCTTTTGCTCAAGACTTTGTATATATATTAGGAAGTCCACTAAATATCTGTAGATATTTGTCTATGGATTTGTTTTTCTGTTCTTCTGTTTTCCATTAGATACAAGCTAACACATGCTGTTCAATTGCTAAGAAACTGTTAGCAAGTTTCTAATTTATTTGTCAGGCTAAAACAGTCTCTGTCATCACTCCTGCCAAAAAAAATCAACTTTTTTATCAGCTATTATATTTTAGAGTGAAGAGAAGTATCTCCTTCTGGCTGATTTTTTTCCTTCCATCCAGACACTTTTTCACGGATTTCAAGTGTAACCCTCGTTTCCTTTGTCTCTTTTATCTTTGGAACGATAAAATATATTTAATACTTCATGAATAGAGTAGGATCTTTATTGTTTTAGTAATGCTCTTCACTTTCCCTTTTTCTTCTTTCAGTGGGGCGGGGCAATAGTGGGTGGAAGGGGTGGTTATTGGCTTAGGTTTCTCAAATTTTAGTTCATAGAATCTCTCTTTTGTTCTTGTAAGATGTGTTGATTGCTTAATGTTGGCATGCGGAGGAACAAAATTTCTACGTTAAATTTGTATTATCCTGCCATTAATTAAAGATGATATGTAAGTTTGTAAAAGGGATATCTCAGATTTAGGATTTGAGAATGTGCCTTGTAGCCTAGAGTACAGTGAAATTGCTGTTATAACAGCTTATAGCTAATATTTAATGCAAGAGGTAATTTTAGAAAACGTCGTTTCAAAAGTGTTCTCAAATTGCTTAGCAATCTGTTTCAATATCTTAATGAGGTTAAAGAAAAGAACACCAAAATGAGATAGTCAACTTCAAAGTACTTTTTTTGGGGAAAAAAAAAGAGGATCAACTTCAAACCTTGTCAAAAAAAAAAAATCGACTCAGGGGGCTCGACATCCTTATGTTAATCTATGTTTTTAGGAAACTGCAATATATTAAATGAATCCATATAGAACCTAATGGGTACAAAAGATCCCCATAATTGACTCAATTGGGGATTGAGGCCGAGTTGATTTATTGATAGATTTTGGATTGGGGTATGATATCTCTGCTGGCTCTTTTTAGATAGAATGTCCTTTGATAGTCGAGATTTCTGTGCTGTCAAGTTTCCTTTTATTCTCCTGGTCAAGAGTTTGTTCTTTATGAAATGCCAGTTGGTCTGGGCAATATATCCGCGGTAAAACTCACACACAGTGAGTTTTCTTCTAGCAAAAGGAACTTGTGGGTTTTCCTGTTTTATAGTGTTATTTATACAAAATATAAAAGGAATAATAAATCTGAGAAAAAAAGGAAAAATATAGAAGTTCACTATAGAAATAGAAGCAAGTGTTGTTATCACCTGTCCTGATTTTGTTTTACTAAAATAAAATAGAACAATCGTTGTTGCCTGAGCAACATGCTGAAGTAGCAAGTCTTATGGTTTATACTTTAGAGCTGTTTTGTTCTATGTTACACTCTCCTCTTTGTCTCTCTATAGTTGATTTAATAAGGACTAGAAGTAGGTTAGAATATGAATATCATAGCAACTGTGGCTACAAAGAGAACGGGAGAGAATCAAAGTGTTTCGTACGAAGACTTTGGTGTCTTATGAAATAAGATAGTAGTAGTGATTCATGATGTAACATATGATTGCTTGCTAAGTGGTATAAACTTATATGCGTGCAGAAATTGTTTTTTAAAAAGAACAGCCATTTAGATATTTGAGATTATGTACTAGGTTGCAATTAACTATGTCTTGTCAGATGCTTACATTAAGCTAAGACACAATATCAGAGTTTGATGTCCACAAGTTATTGTCCCTTTATCCAGCTTTATCTCTCAAATGCCAAACTAAAGTCTTTGGTATCAAATTCTGTGGAAAATCAGAATCTACTAAAGCGCGGGAATACACTTCTATATTGAGGTTACTTACTTTAATGTATAACTTCTGCTAGAAAAATAATGCATATGGAGCAATGCATAGACAATTTTACATTTATTTACTGCATTAACAAGATAAACCTACCAGAATGAATAACCAAGACACTGACCATAGACAGAAGAGAAAGCTCCTGTGTGTCAATTTGTAATGCAGATCTTATGTGAATCTCTGAATCTCAATTGTCAGAAGTGAAATTCATAGACATTATCAGAGAAAAAATAGAGTCTAGTGAAGCTCAGAGAAGCACTTTTTATTGGATTCATGCACTTAGATAATTAGGTTTACATCTTAGACTCAGCCTATGGAATTGTATGTGTATCATGGTTTAGAGATATTTAGTACTTAAATCATCTATAAACCAAAAAGTTACAAAAATTTAGTGGGATTCTAGTTTAATGCGTGTGATTTTTTTCCTATCCTGGAACAATTTCTTGTAAACAAACTGCTGCATATCACTTAGAGACTCTCTTCCGATGGTTCTTGTAGTTGGTTGCTGTACGGCAGGAGCTTGAGGCAGCAAAGGAGGCTGTACTAGAGTTCGGAAAGAAGCTAAAATTCAAAGAAGAAACAGCTGATGCAGCCATGGCTGCAAGGGATGCGGCTGAGAAATCATTGAGACTGGCAGATTTAAGAGCATCGAGGCTGAGGGATAAAGTCGAAGAGCTGACCCGTCAGCTTGAAGAGCTAGATGGAAGGGAAACATCAACAACTGGTCTAAACAGGCCAAGATATATGTGCTGGCCATGGCAATGGCTTGGCTTAGATTCCGTAGGTATGAGACGTGTAGAGACGCAACAAGAGGGTGCCAATGAAATGGAACTTTCTGAACCTCTTCTTTGACATCCTCCTCTTCTCTTTATTTTGATAATAATAGTAATCTCCGCCCCGGCATTTTTTGTTTCTTCTTTTCTTGTAATTCATTTTATATTATTTCCTCTGCATTCCACCCGCTGTATATTTTTTGTGATCTTTGTAAGAAAAGTAATTGGAGAAACGATATAGAACATTGATTGTTCAAAGTTAAATAAGCCTTCTTGGCTTGTACACAAGTAAACCTGGCTCTGTTGAGAGGCCTTTTTCAGTTATGAGCATGAGCATTTGGTATTTGTTGTTGGCCTCAATAACACCCCGTTCTGGAATGCCCAAAATTTGAAGTTTTGAACTATAAACTTAGTTCAAAACGTAGTTTAAAATAGTACCACTAATATTTGAGTAAATGGTCTTCGAAAAATTGTTTTGCGGTGGGATTTGTTCAGTTCATGCAAGTTAAAATAAAAAAAGCATACTATTAGTTATATAAGTTGCAGAAAAGCTTCACTCCATTGGTCTCATATTATTTGTTCATTTTTTCTTTCCTTTACATACCTTTTAAGAAATTATAAATAAATAAATAAAAAAATTAATAATTTCCCTTTCACTCTTTTCAGTATTATGTGTTGGGATCTTTCTTTATTAATGGGATTACGGGGTTAGGATGATAGTAGTTTGAGAGGACGATGTCAGCTTGACACCTATCTTTGACAAAATAATAGCTATTTAATTGGCTTGGCGAAAGCTATGGCGGACTATTGGACTCTCCATAAGCAACCTAAGAGAGTCGATTAACTGAGCATAATTGAGCAATGGGCTGAGGGTGATCAAAGCATCCTACCCAAATTTCCTCGTGGTTTCTTATGGTACCCCAATGTTCAGTGATGGAGTCAGAATTTAAGTTTGTAGAAATAGACATACGAGTAATTAAAGGGGTACAAAATTTACTATATATATATATAAAATATTATTTTAATAATGTATAAATGATATAATTTTTCGTCAAAGAAAATTCGGATGAACCCCCTTAACCAATGTCTCCCAAGTTGCTAAGATCTGAATAGGATCCGTCAATGTTAAGCTTGAATTAGGTTTTAGAAAAAATCGAACTTGTTTTTTTTTTTTTAACATATTACACTATTATCTAAGTAAAAATAAAATAATAAATACACTATCAACTAAAGATAATAAGTGACATGTCAGATTTTAAAAGGTCTAAATTAAAGATTTTTTAAATTTATTTCTTGAGTGGCATCTTACGAGAGTTTTATCCACTAGCAAAGTGCAGCACTATCATAACAAACAATTTAGCAGTTATATAAATAAAATGTTTGACTTGTAATCCATTAACAGATATAAAAAGATAAATATATTTAACTTGTAATTATTGATACTCAAGTACTAATTTTTATTTAATTCTTCATTTTATAGTAGACAATAATATTCTGATGGATTACTCAAGTAACTTATGTTTGACTCTTGAATTTAGAATAGACATTGATATTCTGCCTAATAACTCAGATGATTTTTGTTTCACTCTTTTTAAAGGTTCAATTTTGCCACCAATTTCACTTCTTTTTTCTTCTTTTTTTTTTTTTGGTTAGAAAAACTGTTCTTAAGCTTTAAGAATTCACCCAATTTACTGATTGACTTATAATTCTCTCTTTTGTCCCAACGAAAATATTTTTGTTACATGATTTTTTAATTTTTTTTTCTTATAAATAAAATATTATGCTTAATTGTATGTTTAAAGCGCATAAAAATTATTACTCCCTCCATTTCAAATTAATTAAATTATTGAGATGCTTCACATTCTTTTCTTACAAAAGAAGATTGAAACATAAATTAGGACTAATATTCTAATCTTATTATTATTATTATTATTATTATTATTATTATTATTATTATTATTATTATTATTATTATTATTATTATGATTAAAATAATTAAACATTAATTAATAACTAATTTCAATACTGATTAATGAAGGATAAAATTCGAAGAAAATGCTAAAAAAAATCTTGAGAATTGAACAATTAAATTAATTTGAAAAAATAAAAAATGTCTCAATAATTCAATTAATTTAAAAAGGAAGAACTGCCGATAATTGTTATATCTTCTTAGTAATTTATGATTATTTTTTATTTATTTATTTTTATCGTAGAATTTCTAGAGATACGAGTTTCAAAAAAGCATTTATTCTCTTTTTAATCAAGTGTAAATAAAAATGTTAAACTTTGTTAAAAGAATTTCATAGAAAAAATGTAAATGTTATAAAATCAAGATTATAATAAGAAGACAAGAGAAGTAGATGTAGAAGAAAACTTTCTTCTTATTAAAGTATATGTAAGTTTCATATGTATATATTACAATAGTGAATGAACAACCCTATTTATAGAGTGAGAAATCACTCCAAAGGTCACCATATTAAGTATCATAATAAATAGATACATTCTTATCCAAAAAGGTTCATGTAACCTAGTGAATATGAATGGTTGTTCATGTACTAACTTTATGGACTATCCACTTATTCAATAGATTTATAACACTCCCCCTTGGATGTCCATAGATATTGTGCCTCGTTTAAACCTTGCTAGAAAAAAAAAACCTGTGGGAAAAAATTCTAGTGAAGGAAAAAGAGTACACATGTCTTTTGATACGCATTATTTGTTGCCTCATTAAAAACCTTTTTAGGAAAACCCAGTGGGACAAAACCTAGACAAAGGAAAAAAGAGTATAGTGCGTATTTTACTCCCCCTGATAAAAATTACTATTCAGATGGTTAAGTTTTCACATTCCAATTTTGTGAACCATCTTCTCAAGAGTTGAGGCCGGTAAAGATTTGGTAAATAAATCTGCTGGATTATCACTCGAACGAATTTATCGCACATCAATATCACCATTCTTCTGGAGATCATATGTGAAGAATAATTTTGGTGAAATGTGTTTCGTTCTATCTCCTTTTATAAAGCCTCTTTTTAATTGAGCTATGCATGCATCATTGTCTTCAAAGAGTATTGTGGATATCTTGACGTCACACTTCAAACCACATCTTTCTTTGATAGAATGTATTACTGATCTTAACCATACACATTCTCTACTTGCTTCATGAATGACTATTATCTCAGCATGATTTGAAGAAGTAGCGACAATAGACTGCTTCGTAGATCGTCATGATATAGCAGTACCTCCGTATGTGAACTGATAGCCCGTTTGTGATCGAGATTTATGTGGGTCAGATAAATAACCTGCATCTGCATGACCAACAAGATCTGCACTATCTTTGTTAGTATAAAACAGACCCATATCACTAGTTCCCCTTAAATATAACAATACATGTTTAACTCCATTCCGATGTCTTCGTGTAGGGGAAGAACTATATCTTGCTAACAAATTAACAGAAAATGCTATGTCAGGTCTCGTAGCATTAGCAAGATACATAAGTGCCCCAATTGCACTAAGATAAGGTATTTCTGAACCAAGAGGTTCCTCATTCTCTTCTTGAGGTCAGAATGAATCCTTACTCACTTCAAGTGATCGAGCAACCATTGTAGTACTTAATGGATGTGCTTTGTCTATGTAAAATCGTTTCAAGATTTTCTCAGTATAGGCAGATTGATGGATGAAGACCCCGTCTACTAAATATTCTATTTGTAGTCCAAGACAAATTTTTGCCTTTCCAAGGTCTTTCATCTCAAATTCTTTCTTTAGATATTCAATTTCCTTTTGAACCTCTTCTGGAGTTCCAATGAGATTAATGTCATCAACATAAACATCAAGAATAACAAACCCCAATGTTGTTATCTTAATAAATATACAAGGACAAATGACATCGTTTATATAACCTTGTTTTATCAAGTACTCACTGAGGCGTACCACATGCGCCCTGATTGTTTTAAGCCATATAATGACTTTTGTAATGTGATTGAATACATTTTCTGAGATTTTGAACTACATGCTTCAGGCATTTTAAGTCCTTTTGGAACTTTCATGTAAATTTCATTATCAAGTGCACCGTAAAGGTAAGCTGTAACCACATCCATTAGATGAATTTCAATATTTTCATGTACAGCTAAATCGATGAGATATCAAAAAGTTATTGCATCCATAACAGGTGAATATGTTTCTTCATAGTCGACACCGGGTCGTTGAGAGAATCCTTGTGCAACAAGGCGTGCCTTGTATCTTATGATCTCATTTCTTTTTCGTTCAAAGACCCATTTATAGCCAATTGGTTTAACATCACTAGGTGTTTGGACTACTGATCCAAAAACCTCACGCCATTTTGACCAATCAGGTCTTTGTCGACATTCTTCGACAAATAGAGGTTCAAGATCCTCATTTCCTTGCATAATGTTAAGTGCAACATCATATGCGAAAACGTTATCCACTATGATTTTTGATCGATCTAAACTTATCCCATCACCTATAGAACTTATTGAGAGTTCTTCATTTACTTGAGTCTCGGGTTCACTAATCTCTTCAAGAATATCACGATTAATCAGATCTTGAATTTCTTCGTGAAATTGTTTTATAGTGTCATTTTTTGTACTTCTTTTTCTTGAATTTTTATCTTTTGAACCCAATGGTCTACCACACTTCAGGTTTATTTGTGATTCAGAAGCTATGACACTTGTAGATGGTCCTTTTGGGACGTCGATTCGGATAGGCACATTTACTGCAGGAATATTTGACTTTGTTATCCTTTTTGAATCAGTAAATGCGTCTGGCATTTGATTTACTATGTTTTGCAAATGGATGATCTTCTGGACCTCTTGTTCACACACAGGGGAGCGTGGATCAAAATGAGATAATGATGAAACTTTCCATGCAATTTCACTTTTAAATTTATTTTTCTATCCGCTAATTGCGGAAAATTTGTTTCATCAAATCGACAATCTGCAAATCTTGCAGTGAATAAATCTCCCGTCAATGGCTCAAGGTAGCGAATTATTGAGGGTGAATCAAACCCAACATATATGCCTAACCTTATTTGAGGGCCCATCTTGGTGCGCTGAGGTGGTGCTACATGCACATATACATAACATCCAAAAATTCGAAGATGAGTAATATTTGGTTAATGGCCAAATACCAATTGTAATGGGGAATATTTATTATAATGAGTGGTATAAGACGAACAAGTGATACTGCATATAAGATAGCATGACCCCAAACAGTAGTAGGCAACTCACTTTTCATAAGTAGAGGTCTTGCTATCAATTGTAAGCTCTTAATAAATGACTCAGCAAGGCCATTTTGAGTATGAACATGAGCTACAGGATGTTCAACTTTTATCCCTACAGATACGCAATAAGTATCAAAAGCTTGGGATGTGAATTCACCAGCATTATCAAGGCGAATTATCTTAATGGGATAATCTGGAAATTGCGCTCTTAATCATATCATTTGTGCCAATAATTTTGCAAACGCCAGGTTGCGAGATGATAAGAGGCACACATGAGACCATCTTGAAGTGCATCTATTAGGACTATAAAATATCTAAACGACCCACTAGATGGATGAATAGATCCACAAATATCCCCATGTATTCTTTTCAAAAATTGAGGGGATTCAATGTTAACCTTCATTGGTGATGGCCTAGTAATCAATTTGCCTTGGCAGCAAGCAGCACACGAAAACTCATCATTTGTAAGAATCATCAGGTTCTTTAATGGATGTCCATATGAGTTGTCAATGATTCGTCTCATCATTATTGATCCAGGATAACCTATTCGGTCATGCCAAAGCACATAAGTCTTTAAGTTAGTAAACTTCTGGTTTACGATAGAGTGTGCTTCAATCTTACTTATTTTTACATAATACAAGCTAGAAGATAAAGTTGATAATTTCTCCAACACATATTTCTGGTCTGAGATAATCTTGGTAATACCAAGATATTCAACATTCATTTCATTTATCGTCTCAACATGATATCCATTTCGGCAAATATCTTTAAAACTTAACAAGTTTCTTGGGAATTTAGAAGAGAACAAAGCATCTTCTATGACATGTTTTGTCCCCTTAGGCAGAAATATAGTAGCTCTTTCGGAGCCTTCTATTAAGTTTGAATTACCAGAAATTGTAGTAACATTTGCTTTTCTTCTAAGCAAGTAGGAGAAGTATTTCTCATCTTTGAATATGGCGTGCGTTGTTCCACTATCAATTACCTAAATATCTTCATGATTGATCATTGAGGTATCCATATACTCTTCAAGATAAAAGATATAAAAGAAATAAACATTATAATATTATTACTAAACTTAAATATTACACAACCTTTTAGTTATTTACAAGTCTAGGAACACATATTCATACTAGTTCATACAAACGACGAAAATGAAATATATTTACATTATCACAGACCCATCACCTATCAGGTGATCTATCTTTCCTTCGGGATTCTCAAAGAAATCCGCTACATCTAGATGCATGGGTTCAACAGTATCTTTCGTGATAAAGTTGGCTTCTGCGTTATTTTTCACCTCCTTCAGGGAAGCTTGATATAGCTCAACCAGGTGCCTTGGCGTACGACAGGTACGTGACCAATGTCCTTTTCCTCCACATCGATAACATTTGTTGTCTGAATTTTTCTTCTGCACTACGTCATGTTTTTCATTCTTCTTTTTACACTGCTGGTGTTGAAGGTTATTATTTAGTGCAAGACGATCACCATGATTGAAATTTCTTCCTCGACCACGACCACGACTGGGGCCACGACCTTTTTCACGCCTAGATTGGTGAAAATTTACCGTATTTACTTCAGGAAATGGCATAGAACCAGTAGGTCGACTTTCATTATTTTTCATCTGTAAGTCATTATGTTGTTCAACAACAAGGAGATGTGAAATTAATTCGGAATACTTTTTAAATCCCATTTCTCGATATTGCTGCTGCAGAAGAATACTCGAGGCAGAGAAAGTGGAAAACGTTTTTTTTCAGCATATCATGGTCAGTGATATTTTCTCCACATAATTTTATTGTGAGATAATTTTAAACATGGAAGAGTTATACTCACTGATAGATTTAAAATCTTGAAGTCTCAAGTGGATCCAGTCATAACGTACCTGTGGAAGGACGACCAACTTGGTGGTCATATCTATCTTTTAAATTGTTCCACAACACCAAAGGATCCTTAACAGTGAGATATTCCATTTTCAAACCCTCATCAAGGTGATGACAGAGAAATATCATCGCCTTAGCACGATTTTGATTTGATGCTTGATTATTTTCTTGGATGGTGTCTGCTAGACCCATCGCATCAAGATGAATTTCTGCATCGAGTGCCCATGATAGATAGCTTTTTCCCGATATGTCTAGAGCAAGAAATTCAAGTTTAGAAAGATTAGACATTATTTAAAAAGAAAAGGAAATTCATGACTCCGAGGCTTTTAAAGTCTTTACTTGAACTGGCAGAGACTCGTGCTGATAACGTGTTATAAAATCAATATTATAAGAAGAAGACAAGAGAAGTAGATGTAGGAGAAGACTTTCTTCTTATTCAAGTATATATAAGTTTCATATGTATATATTACAGTAGTGAATGAACAACCCTATTCATAGAGTGAGAAATCACTCCAAAAGTCACCATATTAAGTATCATAATAAATAGATACATTCTTATCTAAAAAGGTTCATGTAACCTAGTGAATATGAATGGTTGTTCATGTACTAACTTTATGAACTATCCACTTATTCAATAGATTTATAACAGTAAAAAAGTTATTAATAATTTCAAATTTTCTTTAATAATTTTGCACTCCCTCTATTCACTTTTACAGCACCATACTAAAAATATATTTTAATTTTATATTTCCACTTAAGTATATCATGAGAATAATTTTATTTATTTATTTAATCTTAATATTAAATATTTATTTTTTCAAATTATTTTCCAAATCGAGTGAAATTATACACCAATACTATTATAAATTAATCATTTTATTATTTTGTAAGAAGAAAATAAACAAAAGTGAACGGATAAAATATATTTAAACCTTAAAACCAGAAGAGATGCAAGTGAACATAGTGTTTGTATATATTAAATTATATGTTTGATTTGTTGTATTGCAAAATGCTAACTATACATTAGTCATATATATACCATTCATTATTCACGCTCATCTTCAGCATCTTTTATCCACACTCAAATACATTTCGTTTGATGAGATTAGAGTGTATAAGAATAGTACTGAATTTAATATGCAAGATTGTTTCTCATGCAGAGTTTAATTAGTTTGATCTATTAAAAACAATTATGTCTTTCACCATACTTATTTATGTATTAATAACCCTTATATTGCTAAATTATGAATGTTCAAAACAACAATCATTTCCCAGTATCAAAATTATGAATGGATCTAGTTTCCCAGTATCAAAATTATGAATGTTCAAAACCAGCTAATTCCCATTTCCTGTAAGGGAATTCAAGTACAAAACAAAAATCATTTCAAGCTAAGAAAAAAATAATCAGAGACACTTGAGAACTAAAACAACCACAATTGATTGGTCAAATCCTTTCTACCAACTTAAGAAATAAGAATATCAAAGATACTGAGAAATAGTCTGTAAAATTTCTCACCTCTGCAGAGGATACAGTCATGCAATACTAAAATCTGCCATTACCTTTTTGGTCTAATTTAAAACCTTTTAAACCAGTAAAAGCTGTAACAGCAAGGGAAAATACAAGAACAAAAATAAACTAATCATTTCAATATGATGATTAGCCAACCATAAAACAAATTAAATTAACTAACTGAAAAGCAACATGAATAAGGCTGGCTTACACTTTGCAGGCAAGGTCCATTGAAAATGACAATAACACTGGCCTTTTCCAAGTTACAAGAATCCATATGTAATCTGGTTCAGAATCAACCAAAAACTGATACAACAACAATTACATATTTCCTTTTATCATAATTAACAGTATACAACTAATACAGATGCAGTTACATATTCAGATTCTGAGAAGAAGGCATCTCATTGATATCAGCTGATTTGAATAAAATTTCCAGTAACTGAAGGAAAAAAGAATGGATTCCTTCTCTGTAGACCTAGTAATAGTCTAATAGAATCTATTCTGTTGGTAATGATACTGTTGATCATGATCTGAATCTGGAGCGAAATTGTGTGATTCCAAGTTACTCCTGAGGCGCCAGCCCTCAGGTTCATTCAGGAACTGATTTGACTCTATATAACTCCGGAGACTCACAATCACTTTGACCAACTTTGCATCACCTCGATCTTTCAATGCAGTTAGAAAATCTCTTGCAATAATATCCAGCAGCTTTCTGAATTGTGTCTTATATCTTTTGTGTAGAGCAAAACCTGCCATCTGGTAACCAAGACATTCTCTTTTTAAGTCCCACCCACATTTCATCAACTTAAGAGGAGCTAATAAAGAGCTTTTTCAACTTACTTCAAGAAATGCCTGCAATGCAGCTGCGGTGTATAAATTTGCAGGGAAAACATTTAAGAATCTGGCTATCCATGCCCAACCTTCTCTGATCCCATGCAAGTTTTGGCAGCCGTTAACTTCAGTCTGCCATAAAATGCAGTTTACTACTAAATCAGTTACTATATGAAATGATTAAGGGAAAAAAGAGCAATTTTGGTCCCTGAAATATTGTGAGAGTTTTTGTCCTTGTACTATTGGCCTGAGCACATCTGACCTCCAATTAAACAAACTGAGCACTTTAAGTCCCATCACCAAATAAATTTAACAGGATTTCATATTCAACTAAAGGAAACTAATTTGGGATTCTGTCATTTCCATCAAACCTCAGGCAAAAGAAGCTCTGCACCAAGAACACCCTTAACAAAATCACTATACGTAATATGCAGATATTAGTTTCACTAAGCTCAACCAAATGGCTTTGATCATTTCTGGCAGCATACATCTCTGCTCATAACCTGTAGTATTTGGTACTTAGCATTTAAAAAAAAGGCATCTTATGTCGAATATGTTTCCTGCTCTGATGAAGTTTGTTGTGTTTGTGGCCAATGATTCAGATAATAAACTTTCTATAATCATTTGGAATATTGTTGTATAACAGGATGATTTCAATTGATACGGTCGTTGGGGTCGTGTCCTAGATCAATTATCGGGTCAGAAATTATTTTCCTAAAGAATATTTTCTTGTCTCAAGCCAAGAATAAAAGATATTTCCTAGGAAGTGTTTCTCATTCACCAACCAAACATTAAAAAATATTTTCTTAATAATCCACTAATTTTCCAAGAAAACATTTTCTACGAAAACATTTTCCATTGAAAACATCTTCCTTCATACCAAACACACCCTAAAAGATGATGGGCACGAATTATGATGATTATATGTATATTTGGTATTCCCTTTATCATCAACTTGAAAGCATCGACGCATAGAAACTGCTGATGTCGCTGCTGACTGAAGTAGGAAGAATGGCTAAGTTGTTAGAGAAACTACAGAACCCAAATATGGTCTTTAGTGATGAAAAAAAATATATATGTCCGTTAGTAGAAGATAACATTTGTTAGTTCTAATGAGTGACTGGACAAAAATAGCACATTTTATTTCATTTGTCAGATATGCTCACACGAATAATCCAGGGCCTAATACCGGAATAAGCAATAACTCAGACCAAAACCGCTATTTTCCCAAAAGGAGTAAGATACATAAGAGCGAGCAACATAAGCATTGGGGATTTCTTGAGGATAAAGTAACAATTGTCTAAGCAACTGACCTGAACAAGTGCACCATATAATTTCATGCATGCACTTAAGCGATCCACATAACTATCAGTACTTTCTATCTTCCCATCTTCCTCTGCATAGCCAATAGCTTTGTAGTAAGCTTCTTTAGTTTGGAAGGCTGCCTGAAGTGAAAGAACAAATCAAAGTTATTTACATGGACGTAGCAAAATATGATGTGAACCATGGGATGAAGAAAGTTAACTAATGTCTGAGACAAGATCTGTTTTCAGCACTTACAGAAAGCAAAGTCATGCTCCAAGACAATCAAGTAAGAAAAATCCCAGAAAGGACAATAGTGGGATGTGTTGATGTCAAACAGGTAATACTAAGGTAAATACCAAGGTTGATTACCTCTGAGTACATAATGTACTTAGGAACTGTGTAAATGCAAACTTTGTTCAACTCAGCTATGAGAATTTCCATGGCAAGAGGGACCTGTGATGAAAAGCAAACCAATACGTAAGGATGGTAATCTATACATAGTTAGTACTTTCTGATCCGCACTCGTGATCTCTTTTCAAACACTAAGTTCTCTGTCCAAAATTAAATATTTTTATGTTGTTTAACATTCATAGAGACCTTCCCATGGAATCAATACTACCTCTCAATTCCCTTCGGCTTTTTTAAATAAGTAAAGGCATTTTGTTAATAAAGGTTCAGTACGAAGCTAGTACCGAGACACAGTACAGCATCCAAATATCCTTCGGCTAGAAATTTCTGACTTCTATTTTAAATTCGAAAATATTTCCCTGTATTTTCCGCAGTTCAACTTTTGAGCTCAGGTATGAATATTGTCTTTGGATAGAAAAGAATTTGTTTTTGGTGGTTTTAGGAAATTTCGCTTCCGGGTTTGAGTTTAAATTTGTTTTTTGGTATAAGAAATGATCAAATTCCCAAGGGCTCGTTTGGTACGAGGGACAGGGGGAAACTAATCCCGGGATTAATTTTAGGATGAGTTTATCCCATGTTTGGTTGGGATAAAATTGTGGGATAACTTATACCGGGATTAATTATCCCAGGATTGTAGTATTATTTTTATCCCACAGTGAGGGTGGGATTACAATCCTGAAATGACTAATCCTGTGATAACTTGTTCACCAACCAAATAAGCCCCAAGAGGTTTAGAAGCCTTCAAATGGGTGAAAATTACAATCCCTTGAAAACATTGTGGAATAAAAAAAGAAACAGAGCATTAAGTGCAAACTGGAGAATGTGACAGCAATTAACCAATCAATGTACTAGAAGGGCAGTTTGCTTGACAATCCGTTGCCCCAATTTGTTTTGGTTCAGGAGAACATTGTTTAATGTAGAAAGTTACAATGAAAAAAAAGCACCCACAATGTAAAGTCATATGATATTCAATCTAGGATTGAGGCAAGATTGATTTTCGAGGGAGCATGTTGGTATTTACACCTTGCGAATGAAGGAACAAAAGAACTTCTATTGCTTTCTTTGCAGTTATTGATGTCAACCTCCTACTTAAAAGACGAGAACTATCATGGGCCTATGATAGCAAGAAGACTAAGAACAATAACATAATTACCTTTGATGTAACATGGACAATTACACGACCATAAGCATAGACTGCACTGTTAAAGCTTCCTGTAGGCTTCACACACAGGGACACCACCTATAAAAGTGAAAACCAGAATCACAGTAAATACCTTATATGTTTTACACAAACTCCAACAGTAAATATTCAATATACACAACTCAACCACTACATCAAGAACCTACAATTTTCTACAAGCATAAGCACATGCGAACCACAAATACCGACCATCATCCCCGGCCCCTCCCGAAAAGAGGAAGAATAATGAAAAAGAAGTAAAAGAACATCACAAGAGACACCGGAAGACGAAACCCCAGTTAAAGACCTAATTTAGGATTTTACCTTCTGTGCGAACATTGCAATGCTGATGGATTGTGGACATGTTGAACCACTAATTAGCTTAATTAATTCATCTGCTTTCACTCTGCATAGGTAAAAGTAGTATATATGTATCAAAGAGCAATATAGAGCTTCCACCTCTCTGAAGTTTATTCCCAAAAATGGTTTTAAAATGCACGTCAGAGCAACCAAAAGTGTGACTTAAATATGGAAGATAGAAAATGATTTTAAAAAAAAAATCAAAATCTAAGGAGATGGGGTTAATAATCCAAGAAATAAGTATCCAGATACCTGACATTTTCTTTTGAACCAGTGATAGTTCTGATTCGTCTGGCTATTTCCATTTCAAACTTTCGGTAAGCCTGTTAAGAACAGAGAATTTGTGTTGTAAACGGTAGAATATCAGAAATTACTTAACCCAAATTAACATCCTTAGGATCATAAATAGAAGTCCAGCCAAAAGCTCAGTATACTAGGATGGAACATCATATTTCCACACATCAAGCAACAGAAAAATGCATCTGATCAGATTCCAACTAAAGAAGCAAGTTTTTGATCATTACAGTCAAAAATCAAAGTGCCAAAATTAAACAGCATTAATCAAACACATCAAGCAACAACATGACACATCTAGTAACGTTTCAATCAGTTTCTATAAAGAAGTTCTCCTACAGACCTAGAAGAGTGAGAACCAATTGGAAACAACTTCTCAACAATGAGCTCACAGTGGATGCACGTGGGAGGAGGTGCACAATGGAGGGTAGAGGTCTCCAAAACCTACAGTGACCAGCACACCACCATTTCTCTCTGTTTTGTAATTTCAGCTATATGAAGATTCGAATGCACTTGTCAAAATCTCTCAATTAGTTTCCCAAACATGCAAGGATCACATAATTAAATGTAAGAAGTTCTAAGAACTTGGACCAACCACTCCCAGAGAACAATTGGATTGGTTAATGATTATGTTAGCAGGGAAGAGTTAACTTTCAAAGTGAATACTTCCTCTGTTACATTATACATGAAATATGACACTATTTCACTGACTATGTAGTTTAAGATGTTAATTTGACTTTTTCTTTAGACAAATATTAGGAGCAGTGAAAGAAAATACCAAACCAGTAGTTGAAAACTTAGTCTGATACAGCAAATCACATCCATGTAATTCTATTAGTTAGATGGTTTTTAAAATTGTGAATGTAGAATACAGTAACATTAGGAATAGAATGGTGTCACATATTTTGGGATATCCATAAGGGAAAATACAATAGAGATTAGTAAAAAGGGCCTTCTTGACTAGTACACTTTGTTGATGCCCAACTATTTAGGAACCCCCATTCGCAAGCCTCTGCAAAGAACACTTCACTTTATGCAGCAAGAAACACAACAGTCCAATAAATCTGGATGAAATTTCAAATATTGATTCACAAGGTTACCTTGTTTGAACCCAATCCCAGTGCTTCATTCTGCGCAGCTATTTCATTGTAAACGGACAATCTTTTCTCCTCCAGTTTTTGAGCATTTTCTGTCACCCTGATTGTATTTCCTGCTTATTGGAAATTGGAAAGTTGAAATCAAGGCATATATTTACAAGAACTAGAAACAGAAAGAAAAACAACAGTACATGTTTCATCTTGGCAGTTAGAGGTTAGGGTACCATACACTATCTGTTAAAGGATATAATCCAGTTCACTCAACCAGTTACAAAAGTTTTGCCAATAACTTTTCATAGTAGACTATGGTAAAAAAGCCCAAAATGACCCCTTAAAATTAGGGTAGATCTCATTTGGTCCTTCATATATAATACTCTCAAGAGACATTACCAGAAAAGATAACACCCAAAGGCTAATGGTAAAAGAAATAAAGAATTAATGGGACTAATGGAACTAATGGTAAAGAGACAACACTGCAAAGGAAAATCCCTTAATAGAAGCCCAGGGTTAGAAAAAAGTTCACTCAACAGTTGCTGAGATTATCAAACTAGAGAATCATGTTTCTCCGCGCTATCTAACCAAAAGATATCTATTCTAAACACAGCATATGTATTAGCAAATTATAACTTATGGCGAGTGCATGCATACTTAATCGTTTGTTTTGCTATTGGTAATACTGTTTTTTGATAAAGGTAAAGATAGATCGATATTACTAGTATTACTATTATTATTATTTTGATAAAGTAATTGTTACATTGATTGGCATCAAGAAGATGCTGAAAACAGTACAGAGTAATTAGGGAAAGCTCCTAGATACAAAATCTACAGATAGAGCATTGAGCCATTCCCTAAATGAGAAAAAAATCTGGTTGTTAATCCAAAGACAGGGAGCTAATGAAATCTAATAGAGGAATAACATTAGATACAGGGGTTAAACTGCTCCAGCTGAAAAGAAACATCAAACAAAGAGAGAGATGAACTCTTACCAAATCAATGAATGCACAGATACTCGATTCCAAGAGGAGGAAACTATTGAAGCTGATTTCTTGAAATTTCTTTCACTAAAGGTTCTTTTTTATTTTTTTCTATATAAAATCAAGTCAAAATATGTGTTAGTGTACATGTCACACATCCAACACATATATGGCCGTCAATGTTTCACTTTTTCTTTTTCTCACCCTTCACTTGAGTTTTTCTGGACTACTCTTTTGTTTTTGATTCAGTTTTTATCCATATTGATCTCAGAAGGAGCGCCCTCTATCAGTCTCTTTGTTTTCTCTTTTTCTTCTGTGGCCATACTGGTAAAAAGAATTTATTTTTTTTGGACTTTTAAGCTAGACTACTCCTAAGAAAATAAAGGAAGTCCATTTTATTCAGTCAGCAGTAGCAATTACAGAACACTATGCAGAATAAAGATTGACATTTTTCTCTTATGAGATGATATAACAGAAAGGAAGGCAAGGTCAGTGAGATGATATCTTCATATCCATGTTTCTCCCTTCGAACAGATCAATAGACTTGCTGACGAACAATACAAACGATCTCTGCCTCATCATGCACTCCATCCGCATTGGTTCTCATAAACTGGCAAAATGTATTGCATGGCCCTTGGCCACAGAGAAGTTTCACAGCTTCAAGGTGACTTGTGAAATGACACTGGTTTGTCAGAAACATATAATTGTTTTTTTGAGAATGTCCCATCAGACATGTATATAGTGATCAGTCACCTGCTTAATGTCCAAAAGCATGGTGTGAACAGTTGAGACAGACAATCCCAGGTAGAACATTTCATTAGTATATTTTCTGGAGAGTTTTTGGACTTTTATCTTCAGGTACTCTTTTCCATTAGCCTAATTCCCAGCTTTTAAATTCAGTTATCTTTTACATCAGTGAATAGCCTCCAATCAAGCCCTGGATCAAAAGTTCTCATTTTCTACAAAGTTAAAGGACTATTTATGTCCAACTCTAATATGAGGGATCCAAATAAATTTACCCATATGGCTTATAGTTAAACTACTGATTAGGTTTCTCCTCTCAGATTATGCATAGAGCATTTTGTTTAAGTAATTATTTATTTGAAATGATTGAGAAAAAATAAAAAGAAGAAGAGTAGGAGGACGGTCAAATACCTGTTGAATGTTTCTGCCCATCAGATATGGGTCTCGCAGGCTGACTAGTGACATCCTTTGAAACCTTGCTAGCCTCTGGAGAAGCAGTCATCACTGACTCAGATAACTTCTTATCTGACGCAGCTGCAGCTTCTTTTGCTGCTTTTCTCTCAGCTTCCAGCGCGGCAGCTTTTTCCTTTTCAACTCTTTCAGCTTCCAGCCTAGCCTGCACCTAATGGAATGGAACTTATCATTACCCAAAAGGAGAAAATTAAATTACAAAACTGCTTCAATTCTTTCCAGAATCATCAAAAACAAGTGGGAGTTGATAGTTCAGACAACTGCATTAGGCAACAGATGCAGAATGAGGGGGAGACAAATAAGCAGCCAGACTATACAAGAAAGCCAGGGATGCTAGAACCAGGGGAATGTGAGCATTAGCAATTACAGCAGTATGCCATGGATAAAAAAAAATATCAATAAGTATTAAGTTATTAAATCAACACAAGCACTATTACTTCCTTGTTTAGTGATAATTCTCACAAATATTTAACTTTGTAAAATCTCAAGAAATCACAAGACGGCAGGTGACAGAAATGCAATTGGATAATAGCCAAAAACACAAACCTTGGTTTCTGCTCTGATCCTTTCTTGCCGGGCTTTTTCTTCATGAAGAGCTTTTTCTTTCCTCTTGGCCTCTTCACGAGCTGCATCATCTCTTATTCTCCTTTCTTCAATTTGGGATCTGTGTTCGTGATCCCTTTGTACCGTAGTTAGGTGATCATCAAGGGCTTCTGCACTATACTAATATAATTAAGTCAAAAGTACATCCCCACTAAACTTAAAATGTAAGAACATGTAAATGATGATTTAACTTCAAACTCTGAGTACTCCTAAGGAGAATAGAGTGAACAACAAACTTAAACGAAAAAGTTAATGGTTATCGGTCACAAAGTATCGTATCGTACTGAGAGTGCATTCCTCAACTGCTAACAAGGGTGTGCTGTAGTTTGTATAAATAATAACCACTTGCCATCAAAGTGACATGCTTACTGTAAGTGCCCTCTTTATATAGAAACCCGGCTCGCTGGATTATACCCCTGTATCTGTTTTACATCTTCATGCGTAATTTTCATGTCAACAAGAAAAGATGAATACACTCACTTTCATTCCCAGCTAAACCACATTATTCCTGTGGTTCAAGATTAACTGTCAATCTATCATCCTTCATTGCATTATTCGTAAGTGAGTTCGTTACAAACCAGCTTCTATTTAAAAAATTGAGATTTGTTTGGCACGTCTTCAGCAGCCTTTTGTATTTTAAAAAAAATTGAATTACATTCATTGGTACTAATTGCTAGAGCAAAAGCTAAGTGAAATCTGCAGTATGGATAAAACCAATATCCTGATTTTAGTGGCCAGATAGTGAAATAGACTAGTTTTCCATCAGTTCCAGCAGACCACCTTTTGTAGTCGGCCAAGCTTCCTGCTTATTCATCTATTGGCATTGAATTAAACCCACTGAGAAACATCTATACCTTATACATCATTGAACATTGAGAAAAATGTTTAACCATGATGAATACAGTTTAATGCAGAAACAAGCCTTTACTTGCAAAATAAGAATAATACACCTTACATTTTACGCTGGTACTGCATGTCGAATTTTCTGTTCATTTCCCTTTGAGCTTCAGTGTTTCTCTCAACTCGTTCTAGTATGGAGGCAAGCTTCTCACTTTCATCCGTCAACTCAGCTTCAAGTACTGATAGTTGATCTCTCATTTCCTCCTGTTGTAACATAGCAATAGAAAGAGATTGGGTTTAATATTTTATTTGTTTCCTATGTGAAGCAAGGCAGGGGCATGGTCAGAGAAAGTTAACGAAGCATATAACTTAAGTTACCAACCGCAATAGTAAGCTGATGGTCATGAGCTAACTCAGATAAAGCACTTTCCACTAATCCCACTTTATCCATTAGATCATGTTGAAGTTTGATGTTTAGGCCTTCTTCAGATTGGTCGCTATCACTGAAACAACGTGAAAATTGCTGCACTAAGCCTTAATCAAGAATAAATAAAACGCACATGCAATGCGGTGGCTTATGACTTGTTGTACGACATGAAGTCCGTGAATTTAAGGAAGTTTATGACTAAATGTAAGTTTATGCTGGAAGAAATAAGATGCAATGGATGTAATTTATTTTTAAAAACATTATGAGTTTATGAGGTGATATTAAGTGCCCACGACCACCGCCACACACAGCTCTCCTCCTGATTGGATGAGTATGCCTAAACTGTTGGCTCAATAAGCAAGTGCTATAAACATGTAGCGGCTTCAACAGGGTAACTGTGAGACGTGCAACATGGGTAAGGGCATTCATGCAACATAATTTACACCTAGTTTCTCTGTTTCAATGGACATCCTCGTCTTTAATAGTTGCAATTATTGAGTAGTTACCTCAGATAGATTTCGTGACAGGCAAACCGTTTTCCTCCCATAAGTAAATGATCAGCAACTTCATGCTTAGTATCTCTGTCCATATCCTCCACGTCGTCATCAGACACTTGTATAACAAAGCCTCTCCGAGAATTATCCTTCGAAGCCGAGAGTTGTCTGAGCAAAGACAGATTAGAACAAAGTAGAGAACATTTGCTTTCCAGATGAAACAAAGAAGGTTGAGGTGATTTTCACATTACAAGTGCATACCGAGATTCTGTTTTCGTAAAAGGTATTGGAAATTTTGATGATGGATTGAGCTTCTTCTCAATCGAATTGAGCTCAACCAATAAAGCATCAAAGGTCCAATCAGGATTTGGATCCAGGGTGACTCCATCAACACTTTTAGGCAACGGAAGTTGCAGTTTAACACCACCCCTGTCCATAAATCAGGATAAACCAAAATGTTGTAGTGTCAGAAACTGAAAATATGAACTTAACGGTAACACATGAACCCTAGCATCAACATTTTCCTGGAGTATTACAAACGAAGAAAAAATGGATACACGAACAAATAGTAACTTACATTTTTTTTTTTTTGAATAAACTACTTCTTCCCAAAACTAGTCTTGAAATTAAAATATAATTAATTAAATTACCTGTTATAATTGAAAAGGCAGAAGATGTAAAGATTATAATAGGAACACGCATAAGGGGAATCTGAAAACTAAACCCTAAGACCATCTCACCCTCTCTATTTTCCTTTTTTAACTATTTTATTATTATTTCTATTACTTTCTTATTAACATATTATTTTATATATAATATTATTCTTTAATATTCATATTTTTTTTTATATGTGATATAATATTTTAAAAATATATTATTTAATATATATAATTTTAGTTTCAAATTCATATATTCTTTTCATAATTTTCATCAATAATAAAATTTTATTATTAATTTTCCTTATAATAGAAAAATTAATTTAAATACAAGATAACAATAAAATACATGACATAATAATTTTAATACAAGATAAAATACAATACATAACATAATAATTAATTCGCGATGAAACAAGAATAACGTCGAAAAGATGTGGAACATGCATTCAAAGTTTTGCAATTATTGCAAGACGGTCACGTTTTTGGATAAAGGAAGTGTTACATGATATAATGACTACATGTATGGAAGCTTATATGGAAGGTCAAATTGCCTCCTAAGATTAGTTGCTTCAGTTGGAATGCACTCCATGGAGCTTGCCTGACCCAAGACAACCTGACCAGAAGGAAGTTTCATATGGCTACCAGAGGTTTGTTTTCAGGGCTACCTTCTGAGGATCCACATGCCCATATAGCTAAGGTAAGGGCAGTGTGTAAAAGCTGTGTAGGGAGGCCTGACTTGGACTTGGATGTAATAGGGCTTAGAGTATTTCCTCTCTCACTGACGGGAGAGACTGCTATATGGTTCACTGAGCTCCCTTACAACTCAATTTTCACTTGGAACCAACTAAGGGATGTTTTCTTAGCACACTACTATCCGGTCTCCAAGAAACTAAACCACAAAGACAGAGTGAACAACTTTGTGGCACTACCAGGAGAGTGAGTTAGTAGTTCTTGGGTTAGATCCACCTCGTTCTTGAGAAGCGTCCCAAATCACCGTATAGATGATGAGTCACTGAAGGAATACTTCTATCGGGGATAAGATGATAATAATAAAGCGGTTTTGGACACTATAGCAGGTGGATCTTATGAGGAGTGTCCTTATGCTGAGATTGTTGAAAAATTAGAGAAAATCTCCCGGAATAATAAAGATTGGAGTACTAGGAAGTCAGTTACCGGGAGAAATACCTTCGCAGTACAGTCCACTCACAACCCAGCCACAGATGAGATTCGTGAAGAAATGACTCAGATGAGAACTAAGCTTGGGTTGGTACTAAAACATGTCACTGGGGGTGCAGAAAAGATAAATGCAGTCAACTACTTGTCGAAACCACCACCTCCTAATGATGAATGCTATTATGCGGAGGACTCCTATGCAGTAAATGAGCAGACGGGGGGTTTTCGACCGAGCGCCCAAGGCTCAACTCAGGATAATTGGAACCAAGGTCAAGGGAACCAAGGTCGGATCTATGGTAACTATAACTGTGAGGGTCATTATGTCCGAGATGGAAACTACAACCGCGACAACAACTTCAACAGGGGTAACTACGGTAACAGAAATGATAGGAATGAGCCCTATGTCCCTTCTCAAAATTGTGAAGTTACTCCTAGGGATGGTGGATATAGTATGGCACGAGTTGATGATATGTTGTACAAAATGATGAGGAGGTTCGATGCTAGTGATGAGCACATTAAAGAGTTAAGGTGTGATTTAGTAGGTATTGGGCAAAAAGTCGATACACATGCAATATCGATTAAGCAGATCGAGTTGCAAATGGTCCAATTATCTGCGACAGTGAACACACGGCAACCGGGCACTCTTCCTAGCAACACTGTCCAAAATCCAAAAAATGATGCGCACTGTATGGCAATCACTACTCGGGGTGGTAAGGAAACCATTGACCTACCCATGCCGTCTAATGAGAAAAAGATGAGAAAGGATGATGATAAGGTGGTAAAGGGTAGTGGTGAAGCAGAAGAGAGCACTGGAAAAGATGCAGAAGTCCCTATGAAGGTAATTCCCATGCCTAAACCACCACCACCCTTCCCTCAGAGATGAGTGAAAAAGACTGAGGATGGTAAATATCGACGTTTTATAACAATGCTGAAGCAGCTTTCTATCAATGTCCCTTTGGTAGAAGCTCTTGAACAAATGCCCGGTTATGCCAAGTTTATGAAAGATCTGGTTACAAAGAAAAGATCGGTCACTTTCGAGGATGATGATAGACTGCAGCATTGTAGTGCTATTGCTACAAGATCTCTCGTACAAAAGAAAGAAGATCCGGGTGCGTTCACTATTCCTTGTACAGTCGGGTCATTACATTTTGCGAAAGCATTATGTGATCTGGGGGCAAGCATAAATCTCATGCCCCTCTCGATTTACAAGAAGTTGGGTTTGGGTGACCCAAAACCCACTGCGATGCGGCTACTGATGGCTGATCAAACAGTGAAAAGGCCTATAAGGATACTCCATGATGTTCTAGTAAAAGTGGAGTCATTCATATTTCCGACAGATTTTGTTATTCTTGATTGTGAAGTCGATTTTGAAGTGCTTATTATTCTTGGGAGGCCATTCCTTGCTACAGGTAGAGCCTTAGTTGATATGGAAAAGAGGCAGATGAAATTTCGGTTGAACAATGAAGAAGCGACCTTCAACGTTTGTAGGACCATGAGGCAGAGTGGTGAGCTCTAATCGGTATCCGCCATATCCCACAAAGAAAAGATGAAGAAGGAGAATGAACATAAAAGTACACAACAAGAGTTTATGGTTGGGGATTTGGTGCTTTTAGACAGTTGTGGGTTGCCTTGTCTTTCGGGCAAGCTTAAATCCAAACGGACTGGCCCTTACTTGATCACCCAAGTATTTCCTCATGGAGCAGTTGAGTTAAAAACCAAGGAGGGAGTGCGGCTTAAGGTGAATAGAGAACGAATAGAACTCTATTTTGGGCATACTGCATCAGTGAATGAAGTGATAGAGGCATACCATCTTGATGAAGGCTGAGTAATCAAGTGTCCTTAGTCGTGCCGCGACGTTAAATCAGGCGCTTGTTGGGAGACAACCCAACACTTATAGTTTTTCTTTCTAGTAATGGTAGCATTTTCTACTAATGGGTTTTTAATTTGCAGGCACATCACCAGGAAATTCTGCAGAAAGTTACTCTGCAGCAGTCACTGACGGATATAGCAACGGACCGTTTCAACTGTGACGAACCGTCGCATGAATCCGCCGTGCCAGGTACGTCTTTCTGTTATTTTCAAACTAAGGCACACGCGACGGAACCAACGACGGATCGTCACATATGAGACGGACCATCGTCGAGGAATCATCGTGTCATTAATGAGGCGTACCCGACCCGACCCAGCTTGGGGTTTTTAAAAAAATTCAACATTTAAAACCCCAACCCTTCATTTCACCCCATTCCTTCACTCTTCCTCCTATTTCCCTCCCTTTTCAACTTCCAAAATCATCTCACTCTTTAATCATTTTCCCCAAATTCTCCAAAGTCCTAAAAGTCCTCATCTACTAGTCTCGGAGCTGCTGCTGTGGGTGTTTTTCTCAAATTCCCTCTTGTTTTTCTCAAATTCTCAGGTATGTGTCTCTAATTTCTACTCATTTATATTGCATTTTTGTTTATCAATTAGAATTAGCCTAGTTCTTGTTCATTCTTTATCAAATTTTGTCTGACCTAGGTTAAAAATCCTCCAAAATTGCCGTGTTAAAACCTTAGAAATAAGTGCCTTAGCATTGCTAGTTTACTAGGTATTTGGGTTAGACAAATGTAGGTCAAAACACTACTAGTTCAATTTGGGTCATAGGGGATGAATGGGGCATCTCCAGTTCTGTCACTGAGTTATAGAACGAGACCCCGATGACGGACCATCGTATTCACGATGGACCGTCATTGGGTCCGTTCCAACCGCCCTAACACTCCACTGTCCAATTCTTCTCCAAGTGTCCACCAACGGTCACACGCGACAGACCGTTGTTCCCTCGACGGTCCGTCCTGCACAACCGTTCTGGTTGTTAGAGACCCTTTTCCTAAGGGTCTCTCTCTATTTTTCTAAGTGTCCTCAAACGGACAACTACGACGGATCGTCATACCCTCGATGATTCGTCCTGCATGACCGTCATGACGGTCAGAGATCCCTCTCCTAGGGTTTCCATGTTTCTTTTAAGTGTCCTCTGACGGACACCTACGACAGACCATCATACCTGTGACGGTCCATCCTACATGACCGTTTCGATGTAGTTGACTGAACAATAGTAGTAATAGATTGAAGTTAAGTCTAAACTATTTTCCTCATGGGAACGATCCCAACCTCACTAGTTGAGTTATTTACTTGACACGACCGCTTTACTTCTTATTTGAAAAGTAAGTTTGAGCGTATCAGAAGCACAAACACACAACCACCTATTTCTACAATGTCAAATAGCAGCAAACTTGTGGAGTATATTTTTAGCTCTTTTTGGCCTCAAATGGGTCATGCCTCAGAATATTATGGATGTTGTAATAAGTTGGGGTTGCTGGAAAGTTGATAGCACCATCAAGAGAATCTGGAAGATGATACGTGCAACCATTTTTTGGAGTATCTGGAACGAAAGGAATAGAAGATGCTTTGATGGAATATTAACTACCTACCAATCTTTAAAAGCTAACTGCCTCATGTTTTTGTATAGTATGGTTTATTTATCCCCTCTATATTGCCCTGATTCATTTCTGAACCATGTCCGCTCATTGATTCTCAATTAACAATGTAAAGGAGAGCGGACCTTTTGCTACTAAGCTTTTGTAACTATTATGCATTTACTTGATGCCTGATAAGCTGAAACTTACTTCTTAAATAAGAAGTAAAGCGGTCGTGTCAAGTAAATAACCCCAACTAGTGAGGTTGGGATCGTTCCCACGAGGAAAATAGTCTAGACTTAACTTCAACTTGTTATTACTATTGTTCGGTTGAAGACTTCCTTAGAGAGTAAAAACATAAAAAGGGGGGGGGGGTTTATATCTTTAAATGAGTAAAAGTAACTTAACGAATTTGAAAGAGACACTTAGCAGTTTTGAAAGTTGGATTTTAATCAATTAATCAAAGTAACTAGGGTTTACGTGTTCCCCACAGGTTCATAACTTGATAATTCTAACTATAACAATTCTTTCCTAGTATCTTGCATGCAAAGTGATAAGTTATGTATTTCTAAATCCTTGGTCCGGCATCTAGAAAATCTCACTCCGCACCTTGGTCCGGCTACGTGTGTTGCTTTCCTAACCCTTATCTTTACCTCATATTAAGCATCGTATTCGATATTTGACTAAGTTATTACCTCGTACCAATCAATACTAGCCTATTAGATAGCATACACTAAATCTATGTTAATAATTCTTTTCCTATTATCTACCTCCTTGGTCCGGCAAGTAGCATTAAGGTGAGTTCTAACGTTGATCAGCCGTTAAAAAGACTTCTAAGCGAAAGAATTATTAATACATGAAAGACACTATTCTAGAATTGTTATTTTAGCTAGGGTTTATCTCATTATTTGCCTATGATTCCCACAACCCTAGTTATGGAGTTTAGTTACTCATAGCCATAAACACAATATTCAAATCTATCAAATAAGAATTCATGTACTTACTTCAATGAGAAAGAATAAAATCCAAAAGGTTGCTTGATTAATCACCACAAATCACCAACAATCAATCAATGATAATCCGAAAGTCTAACACTAATACAAAGAATCTAATAATATGATGTCTAGCTATCTGGTGTCTAACCTCAAAAATGAGGTTTTTCGAACTATTTATATAAAAACAAAAACCTAATTACACAAGAATTCTAATTGCTGGAAATCTGCCAAAACGCGGCTGGGTCGACGGACCATGCGATGGACCGTCGTGGTCATGACGGACCGTCATGGACTCCGTCGTCCCATACTTGTGCACTTTCTTCTGCTGCTCTCGTCATTCCCCTCGACGGCAAGTGTGACGGACCGTCATAGGCACAACGGTCCGTCGAGGGTCTTCGTTTCAAAATACTTCAACTCTCGGAATCTGGGTACTGGATCACTTCTTTGAACTCCACGATGAACCTGCAGAACGGACCGTCATAGCCATGACGGACCGTCACAAGCTTCGTAATCCCACACTTGGTCAGACTTCCCCATCTTCCTTCAGCAGCTGCACTACGCTGCCACCTACGGACCGTCACAGGCACGACGGACCGTCATAAGCTCCGTAGGTGGTCTCTTCTGCATTTTTCCGCTCAAAATCTCCGCATTCAGCTTTGGACAGATTTCCTGCAAAACACAGAGAAACTTATATCAAAATTAGCACAAAAAGGCTTTCGGACACACTAAACTTAAGGAAAAAGTATTAATTATACCGTGAAACCACGGTATATCAACACCCTCAACTTAAATTCATTGTTTGTCCTCAAGCGACGCACTATGACTCACTACACAATCCTTGTACAATAGTATCCATGTTTTATCCTTTGCAATCATTTGGCTATCAATCCCGATTAATCTCATCAAATTTATGCATGCTATCACTATTAGGCTTGAACTTTAGTGGGATCAGAACATGACACAGACTCACCATGCATTAACACCTATCCTCTTCAATCTCTCACCGAGGTGCTAACAATTCTGGTATTGCAACTAATGTCCTCACTTTAGAACAAAATCCTCATTTTTCACACAATGATTTCAGTTTGAGTATAAGGATTACTTTTCAACACTCGCTCTTAGAACAAAGTCACACTCATTCATACCTATTTCCATAAGCTTGCTCTTATTTTCACTGCCTTAAGTTCGCTATACAACCCTTAAGATCACGATAGGACTTTGTTAGCTTGTAACATAGGCTCAGGGTCAGGTAGGGTATATTTAGGTATATTTTAGTGACTTTTTGCCCTCCTTGACATATCGGCTAAACCTTCCCTCTTTCTATCCGAACCGCTCATAAGATATTACAATGTGGCTACTATTGGCCAACTCTTCATCAAGATGCTCATGGGTTTGCTAAAGCATGTGACAGATGCCAACGAGATGGCGGTATTTCAAGAAAGCAAGAGCTCCCTCTAAACCCCATTTTTGTGATTGAGTTATTTGATGTCTGGGGTATTGACTTTATGGGCCCTTTCGTGAGTTCTCATGGGATGAAGTTCATTCTAGTAGGAGTTGATTATGTATCTAAATGGGTCGAAGCCATAGCCCTCGCAAACAATGAAGGGAAGAGTGTCACTGCATTTTTGAAAAAGAATATATTCTCTCGTTTTGGCACCCCAAGGGCCATTATTAGTGATGGGGGCTCCCACTTCTGCAACAGATTGTTCAAGGGGTTATTGGAGAAATACGGGGTTCGCTATAATGTGGCCACTCCTTACCACCCTCAAACTAGTGGGCAAGTTGAAGTGTCGAATCGGGAGATCAAACAGATATTATCCAAAATAGTGAACGCTAGTAGAACGGATTGGTCAAGGAGGTTTGATGATGCTCTTTGGGCCTACCGGACAGCATATAAGACTCCCATAGGTATGTCTCCATACCAACTTGTATATGGGAAAGCTTTTCATCTTCCGATTGAGTTAGAGCATAAAGCCATGTGGGCTATGAAGAAGTTAAAAATGGATTGGAGCGAAGCTGCAGAGCAACGGTTAAATGGGTTGAATGAACTTGATGAATTTCGCGTGAAAGCCTATGAAAGCTCAGCCCCATACAAAGAAAAAATGAAGAATTACCATGACAACAAAATTGAAAAACGAGAGTTTATGGTCGGGGATTTGGTGCTTTTATTCAATTCCATATTGCGCTTGTTTCCAAGCAAACTCAAGTCCAAATGGACTGGTCCTTACACGGTTACCCAACTATTCCCTCATGGAGCAGTTGAGTTGGAAACTAAAGAGGGTGTACGGTTCACGGTGAATGGACAACGCATAAAAATCTATTTCGGGCATAAAGCATCGGGGAATAAAGTAATAGAGGCAAACCATCGTGATGAAGTCTGAGTAATCAAGTGTCCCCAGTCGTGCCGCGACATTAAATCAGGCGCTTGTTGGGAGGCAACCCAATTCTTATCGTTTTTTTAGTAATGGTAACATTTTTCTATTAATGGGTTTTGAATTTGCAGGCATATCACCAGGAAATTCTACAAAAAATTACTCTGCAGCAGTCACTGACGGACACATCTACGGACCGTTGCGCCTTCGACGGACCGTCGTATGCATCCGTCGCACCAGGTATGTTTTTCTGTCATTTTGAAACTAGGGCACACACGACGGAACCAACGACGGGCCGTCACAGCTGCGACGGACCGTCGTCGAGAAACCGTCGCATCATTAATGAGGCGTACCCGACCCGACCCGGCTGGACCCTTTTCCAAAATCTGACCGTTTAAACACCCCCAACCCCTCATTTTCACCCCACTCATTCATTATTCCTCTCATCTCCCCTCTCTTTTCAACTTCCACATTTCCCCCTCACTGATCATTGCCCCCAAAATCCTCCTAAGCCTTATAATTATCATCTACTAGTCGGTGCTGCTGCTGTCGGTGTCTACTTTGTAAACTGAATCATTCTCCATTTGCTTTTTCTCCATTTCCAAGGTATGTGTCTCTAAATTTATACTAATTTATCTTGCATTTTTGTTTAGTAGTTAGTATTAGCTTAGTTCTTAGTCATATATTGTTTCCTTTATATGATTATGTCTAAACCTAGGCTCAAAATGTTCGAATTTGCCATGTTGACAACCCTAGACATAGGTGATTTTGCATTGGTAGTTTCCTAGGTAGTTGGGATAGACACATATAGGTCCACAACACTACAAGACCATGTGGTTTCATCGGGGATGCATAGGGTACCCCCAGTTCTATCACTGCTATTCAGAACGAGACCCCGATGACGGACCGTCGCACACACGACGGACCGTCATAGGGTCCGTTCTAAAAGCCCTAGCACCCTGTCCCAACGACACATGTGACGGACCGTTGTCTTCACGACGGTCCGTCCTGCACAACCGTTCTGGTTGTCAGAGACCCTATTTCTAAGGGTCTCTCACTTTTTTTTCCAAGTGTCATTCCACGGAGACATGTGACGGACCGTCATACCCTCTACGGTCCGTCCTGCACGACCGTCATGATGGTCAGAGACCCATCTGCTAAGGGTCTCTCAAAATTTTCTAAGTGTCCTACGACGGACCGTCATACCCACGACGGTCCGTCCTGCACGACCGTCATGATGGTCAGAGACCCCTCTGCTAAGGGTCTCCCAACATTTTCTAAGTTTCCTACGACGGACACTTATGACGGACCGTCGTACCCACGACGGTCCGTCCTGCACGACCGTCATGATGGTCAGAGACCCATCTGCTAACGGTCTCCCAACATTTTCTAAGTGTCCTACGACGGACTCTTACGACGGACCGTCGTACCAACGACGGTCCGTCCTGCTCAACCGTCATGATGGTCAGAGACCCCTCCTTCAGGGTTCTTTATATATACATAGACCAAGTACAACACGACGGACCTCATGACGGTCCGTCATAGCCACGACGAGCCGTCATCTGGCCCGTCGTGTGATACAGTTTCAATATCACTAACACATTATTTTCAATGTTTTATGTCGTATGAGCTTGCCTGTCTTATTTTCCATTACTCATACTAATATTGATCCTTTACAGGTACTATCTACTATGGCACCCAAGCAAGACCGCACCTACGCACGCGGGCGATCTAAGTCTGTCGCTCCGTCTACCCGTATGGTCATCGGCTCTGATGATGAGCGTGACCCTGAGTACGTGCCCCCAGGCACTTCCGCTCCTTCCCGTGCTGCACGGGCCCCTAGAGCTACACCCAAGACGGTGGCATCCAGCGTAGTCACTGCCTCCCAGTCTGATGAGGAGCGCACACTGACCGGCACACCCTCTGGGTCGGCCACAAATGAGGAAGGAGCGTCTGGCTCCTTAGGAGTATCATGGTCCGAGGAAGCTTCTGGATCTGCAGAGGTTCCCGCACCCGCCACTGCTGCAGCGTCAGCCTCGTCTGATGAGGCTGACAATTCAGACTCTACATCTGGTGCACCAGTTCAGGTCCCCACCCCAGCCGGGTACCAGCCAAACCGGTGGTGTGTCGACGACCAGTTTCAAGTTTACTCCGACGCGAAGTTACTGACCAATAAAGGAGTAATGACTCGCACACTCACCTTGGAGCGGCGGGTACATACAGGGAGTCTTCCCACGATGCCGGAGATCCATAAACTCTTCACCAGGCATCACTTAGAGTAGACAGCACGTCCGTTGGGACGATACAGCGAGGAGATGGTCCGAGAGTTCTACGCATCCTACGTAGCGACTCTCCGATCACAGATCGACAGGTGGGCTGCCCCCGCTAAACAGGCCCCATTGGAGCAGGTTCGAGTCCGGGGCGTGTAGGTTGACATTTCCCTGCCAGCCATCCGCTGGTTCCTATACAGCGAGAGTACAGATGCTACTCGGACCCCCATCACTACCGAGTTTGACTACCGCTGGCAGATAGTAAATGATGGACAGTTCTTGCGAGAGCCAGCACTGAGAAAGATCACCAAGAGGTGGATGGCCCTGCACCTGTCACAAGATGGAGAGGGTGCCGATTGGGTCACAGAGCCGAAGGGGGCCATCAAGAAGGCCAACCTCACGTTCGTCGAAAAGTTCTTGTGGCTGCTCGTCCGTCACTGCCTTTCCCCCACAGCTGCTGATAACATAGTTACCTGGGATCGAGCAGTGTTGATGGCGATGATAATAGCCGGCTTCGAGGTGGACTACGCATGGCTTCTCCAGGCAGTCATGCACGAGAGGGCATTCAAGGTCACTACTACCTACCCTTTCCCGTGTATGATCTTTGCCCTTTGCAGGTCCGCAGGTGTGCCCATATGGCACGTCAATCAGCTTAGGACCCCGCAGGGCACTGTCGACGTTGGCCTCATCAGAGACGAGGCCAATGAATTGGCTCCACGCAGAGGTCCCCGTCCAGAGCTGCCCCGCTTGCTGATGATCTTGCGGATACGGTAGCCCAGGCCCGCACAGCGACACAGGCGTCCACTGACACTACCCCGGTCGAGTCTATCCCGAGTAGTAGCACAGCCCCGAGCTCCTCTCGCACAGCCTCTACCGTTACTGGTCCCGCTTGCTAGGGTCCAAAAACTAGAGGCACAAATGGCCACCCTTCTGCACCATATTCAGCCGTGGATGCAGAAGTCGATTACAGAGTCTGAAGCACGTCTAGAGAGGAAGATGCAGCAGTTTACAGAGCGGAAGATTGCTGAGGTCAACCAGCGTCTGGACGCCTTTGAGTTGAGAGTGATAGCCCGACCAGCCCCTCCGGTGGATGTGTCGACTCTTCAGGCTGCAGTCGACAGTCTTCGTACAGACATCGACACAATCCTAGAGGCAAGGGTGCCGGAGTCTGAGGCCCCTTCTGTCGAGCCTGCTGAGGATACCGTGCTATCGGCCCTATTTACTACTCCAGACATTCCACCACCTCCCCCTCGAGAGAGTGCCAAAAGGCGTAGGGGTCGAGCAGAGGATGAGGCGCGAGCAAGGAAGAAGGAGCGCCGAGAGATGGAGGCTGCGCGGAGAGCCTCACTTGCTGACGAGGCGGCGCACCAGATGAGAGCGTCAGAGTTAGCGGCTGGGGCTTCTAGCTCCCGCACTGTAGATATCGCTGGCGGTACTACTGATGGTGCAGCTATTGCTGAGGACATTATTGAGGGTGTCCAGATTGCAGCGGACGTGGGTTCTGGGATCCGGACCCACCATCTTGCTGATCGACGGCGCTTTGCGCCATATGTTTGCTTCACCTACCACTCTAGTATTTACATTTTTATGCATTGGGGACAATTGCATGCTTTTTTGTTGGGGGTGGGGTAAATGGATAGTGAGTGTTAGGGTGAAGTCTGAGTAGCCCAATTCACTATCCTCTTTTGGGGTTTTCTTACCTGTGTTCTTTTTCCCCAAAAGACTGATTAATTTTACTGTTGAACCGGCATGTTTATATCTTTTGTACATAGTTTAATTCTAGAGCATGATGGCTAAAATGATATTATGATAAACTGGAAAATAATGCATGACTAGGCATAGTAACTGATAATTGTGTGGCCCTAAGCATGAAATAGAGTTACACCATTTGCATTACCCTAAGTCTTAAATTCGAACTAGGTGTCTGACAATCTGGTATAGTGATGAGATATCAAGTGAGTGTGAGGAGAATTTGAATATTCCACTATTGGTACTTAGCTAGAACTTGCCTGGTTAGTCATGCTGAATGTAAGCTGTAATAGACAATTAGGAAAGGATCATAGGCCCTTTTTCAACAAAACCCATTTCTAGCTTAAATAAAAGAAACCAAATGAAATTTTATCCTTCTTAATCCAAATAATTTGAGCTTAAATTAGACCTTTCTTTTTCACCCTAACTGATCTTTTCGGGGAACAATGTGTTGGCCCTGGTCCCTCCTTGGACATGTGCACCTCAGCTTATGCCAAAAGCATAAGTTGAGGGTGGCTAATACAGTAAACAACCTTCGTTATGGCCCTGACCCAACTTTGGGTATTGTGTACCTTGACTCATAGCAAAGCCATGAGTTGAGGGTGGCTATTATGAGGAATACTCTGGAAAGTGGGGTTGAAAGAACAAAAGAGAGAGAAAGAATAAAAGTAAAGTGACTCAAAGTTAGTTGAAAGAAAAGTAAAGAATAAGAAAAATATACAAGAATTACAAACAAGAAAAGAAGAGAGTCACTCACACAAATGAAGAAAGAAGAGAAAATAGCAAGGTGAAAGAATATGAGAAACTGGGCGAGATAAAATGATAGAAAGAGGGAAGGTTTAGCCGATATGTCAAGGAGGGCAAAAAGTCACTAAAATATACCTAAATATACCCTACCTGACCCTAAGCCTATGTTACAAGCTAACAAAGTCCTATCGTGATCCTAAGGGTTGTATAGCAAACTTAAGGCAGTGAAAATAAGGGCAAGCTTATGGAAATAGGTATGAATGAGTGTGACTTTGTTCTGAGAGCGAGTGTTGAAAAGTAATCCTTATACTCAAACTGAAATCATTGTGTGAAAAATGAGGATTTTGTTCTAAAGTGAGGACATTAGTTGCAATACCAGAATTGTTAGCACCTCGGTGAGAGATTGAAGAGGATAGGTGTTAATGCATGGTGAGTCTGTGTCATGTTCTGATCCCACTAAAGTTCAAGCCTAATAGTGATAGCATGCATAGATTTGATGAGATTAATTGGGATTGATAGCCAAATGATTGCAAAGGATAAAACATGGATACTATTGTACAAGGATTGTGTAGTGAGTCATAGTGCAACGCTTGAGGACAAACAATGAATTTAAGTTGAGGGTGTTGATATACCGTGGTTTCACGGTATAATTAATACTTTTTCCTTAAGTTTAGTGTGTCCGAAAGCCTTTTTTTGCTAATTTTGATATAAGTTTCTCTGTGTTTTGCAGGAAATCTGTCCAAAGCTGAATGCGGAGATTTTGAGCGAAAAAATGCAGAAGAGACCACCTACGGAGCTTATGACGGTCCGTCGTGCCTGTGACGGTCCGTAGGTGGCAGCGTAGTGCAGCTGCTGAAGGAAGATGGGGAAGTCTGACAAAGTGTGGGATTACGAAGCTTGTGACGGTCCGTCATGGCTATGACGGTCCGTTCTGCAGGTTCGTCGTGGAGTTTAGAGAAGTGATCCCAGTACCCAGATTCTGAGAGTTGAAGTATTTTGAAACGAAGACCCTCGACAGACCGTTGTGCCTATGATGGTCCGTCACACTTGCCGTCGAGGGGAATGACGAGAGCAGCAGAAGAAAGTGCACAAGTATGGGACGACGGAGTCCATGACGGTCCGTCATGACCACGACGGTCCGTCGCATGGTCCGTCGATCTAGCCGCATTTTGGCAGATTTCCAGCAATTAGAATTCTTGTGTAATTAGGTTTTTGTTTTTATATAAATAGTTCAAAAAACCTCATTTTTGAGGTTAGACACCAGATAGTTAGACATCATATTATTAGATTCTTTGTATTAGTGTTAGACTTTCGGATTATCATTGATTGATTGTTGGTGATTTGTGGTGATTAATCAAGCAACCTTTTGGATTTTATGAGAGCAAATACCAGGAGGGATCCCAATAATGTCCGCAATGGTCCACCCAATAGCTCTTTTGAACCTTTTTAGTACCTTCACCAAACTCTGAACTTGTTGTTCATCCAGGTCTGATGCAATGATTACCGACGAAGTGTCACCATTTCCTAAGAATTCATACCTAAGATGAGGTGGGAGAGCTTTTAATTCAACTTTTGGAGCCTCCTCTATCGATGGTTTCGTGGGTGGGGCTCGCGATTTTTCATATCAAGCTCAAATTTCTTCGGTTTAAACCGAACATCACCTCGGTCAAGAGCCGCGACTAATAACTGATACCCTTCAATGCAATCGCTATCAAAGTTCATTATCACTGCCGCTAATGCTTCGACACCTAGGCGTTCTTCCATTTGTGTCTCAGATGTCTCACCCATGTTGTAGGATATGGCAGATGCCGATTGGAGCTCACCACTCTGCCTCATGGACCTACAAATATTAAAGGTCACTTCCTCATTGTTCAACCGAAATTTCATCTCCCCCTTTTCCATGTCTACTAAGGCTCTTCCTGTAGCTAGGAATGGCCTCCCAAGGATAATAGGCACTTCAAAATCGACCTCGCAATCAAGAATAACAAAATCAGCCGGAAAGATGAATGATTCCACTTTTACTAGCACATCATGAAGTATCCCTATGGGCAGTTTTACTGTTCGATCAGCCATCAGTAGCCGCATCGCAGTGGGCTTTGGGTCACCCAAACCCAACTTCTTGTAGATCGAGAGGGGCATGAGATTTATGCTTGCCCCCAGATCACATAATGCTTTCACAAAATATAATAGCCCGATTGTACAAGGAATAGTGAATGCACCCGGATCTTCTTTCTTTTGGACCAGAGATCTTGTAGCAATAACACTACAATGCTGCATTCTATCATCATCCTCAAAAGTGACCGATCTTTTCTTTGTGACCAGATCTTTCATAAATTTGGCGTAACCGGGCATTTGTTCTAAAGCTTCTACCAAAGGGACATTGATAGAAAGTTGCTTCAACATTGTTATAAAAAGCCGATATTTGCCGTCCTCGGCCTTTTTCAATAATCTTTGAGGAAATGGGGGTGGTGGCCTAGGCATAGGAGTTACATTTTTAGGCACTTCAACATCAACTTCTCCTACTTTATCAGATTCTTGTCACATTTTTCTCATCAGATGGCATAGGTGGGTCAATGGTTTTCTTGCCACCGCGAGTAGTAATTGCCACACAATGTCCATCATTTTTTGGATTTTGGACAGTGTTGCTAGGAAGAGTGCCCGGTTGCCGTGTGTTCACTGTTGCAGATAATTGGGCCAATTGTAACTCAAGTTGCTTAATCGATATTGCATGGGTATCAACTTTTTGCCCAATACCCGCTAGATCATTTCTCAACTCTTTATTGTGCTCATCACTAGCATCGAACCTCCTCATCATTTTATGCAACATATCCTCAACTCGCGACATACTACCTCCACCATCCCTAGGAGTAACTTCACGATTTTGAGGAGGAACATAAGGCCCATTCCTATCGTTTTTATTAGCATAGTTACCCCTGTTAAAGTTGTTGTCGCGGTTGTAGTTTCCATCTCAGACATAAAGACCCTCACGATTGTAGTTACCATAGTTTCGACCTTGGTTCCCTTGACCTTGGCGCCAATTCTCCTTATTAGAGCCTTGAGCACTTGGTCGGAAACCCCCCATCTGTTCATTTACTGCATAGGAATCCTCCTCATAATAACACTCATCGTTTGGAGGTGGTGGTTTAGCCAAGTAGTTGACTGCATTAATCTTTTCTACACCCCCAGTGACTTGTTTTGGTACCAACCCAAGCTCAGTTCTCATCTGAGCCATTTCTTCCCGAATTTCATCTGTGGCTGGGTTGTGAGTGGACTGCACTGCGAAGGTGTTTCTCCCTGTATCAGGCTTCTCCAGGCAGTCATGCACGAGAGGGCATTCAAGGTCACTACTACCTACCCCTTCCCGTGTATGATCTTTGCCCTTTGCAGGTCCGTAGGTGTGCCCTTATGGCACGTCGATCAGCTTAGGACCCCGCAGGGCACTGTCGACGTCGGCCTCATCAGAGATGAGGCCAATGAGTTGGCTCCACACAGAGGGCCCCGTCCAGAGCTGCCCCCACTTGCTGATGATCTTGCAGATACGGTAGCCCAGGCCCGCACAGCGACACAGGCGTCCACTGACACTACCCCGATCGAGTCTATCCCGGGTAGTATCACAGCCCCGAGCTCCTCTCGCACAGCCCCTCTACCGTTACTGGTCCCGCTTTCTAGGTTCCAAAAACTAGAGGCACAAATGGCCACCTTTCTGCACCATATTCAGCCGTGGATGCAGAAGTCGATTACAGAGTCTGAAGCACGTCTAGAGAGGAAGATGCAACAATTTACAGAGCGGAAGATTGCTGAGGTCAACCAGCGTCTGGACGCCTTTGAGTTGAGAGTGATATCTGTTGACACCCAATTTTGACCGACCTTTGACCATATTTAGGAATACTATTCGATTAAATACGTATTTTAAATTTTAGAATTTTTAATTGACTTTGCTTGAAAATCATATATTTTAGTATGTTTTATTCTATAAAATTATCGTAAATATTATTAAAATATTTTAAAGTTATTAATGAATTTCAAATGTTAAAATTTAAATGATTTTCAATTATATAAAAAAAATATTTTAATATATGTAGTATTTTAATTAAATAGTATTTCCTACACTTTCCTTAAAATTATTTAAGTTCTAGCCTATTTTATTCTAATTTGCTTTCAATTCTAGCCACTCCAATTAAAATTTTATTACAATCATAGCCATCTCTTCCTTTCAATTCTAGCCAATTTTAATTGCAATTTTAGCCATTCCGTATCTAACTCATCTAATTTCAAGAAATCATCTTTCGATCTCATCCGTCTATTTAATTAATAAATCCTAGATCTAATCCTAACCCCTCATCTCTTCTAAAATCAATGGTCCAGATTTAATCTACATATTTTAACCTAAAAGACTCTAATCCCTAAAATAATTCTCATTCTCTTCTCCCTCCCTCAGATCAGCCGCCTCTCTCTCTCTCTCCCGACTCCACCAGTGACTTCCATCTTCTCCGGCTCCTCTCTTACGCCAGGATACCTCCCCTTTGCTATTCTCTTCCCCTCCCGTCTCTGCTCTTCCCATTCCTCTCCTCTTTGCAGGTAGCAGCAGCCGACGACAGCCACCAGACGCAACAGCAGCCGGCGACAGCAACCACGCAGCAGCAAAAGCCAGGCGAGGCAACTGGCAGCAGCAGTGACAACAGCTCCAACCACAGCCGCTTCCCCTCTCTTCTCGCTTTTCTCCGGCCAGCAGCTCCGACAACACCAGCGAAGCAGCTCCGAGCAGAGAGACATTGCGAGGACAACAATCCAGGCAACATCTCCAGCGCCTCCCGCCAGCAAGCAGCTCACTCGCCCCTTCCTTTTCCGGTGACACAACGGGCAACAACTCAGGCTATGGTCAGCAATGGCGTGAAATCCGAACTTAGTGTTTGAGAAATGGAGGATCTGGACAGATCCGTCTAGGTTTGTTCTAGTCAATTAATTGTTATTCATCTCTTAATACTCTTAGTTGTTGGTCCTTGGCATGCCCTTGATTTCTATACATCTACTTTATGTGAGTAAAAAATGTTTTGAACTGCATCGTAGAAGGAGCCATGAGTTTTTTTTTATATCTTAAGCATGTTTCATTGTAAGTTGCTGATGTTTGAATGCTCTTATATCTTTATTATTGGCTTCATTGTAATTTGATGATATGCAGAAAGAAATAATATGTTCTTGATTCAGAATTGTGGACCCTTGGTTTTAAATTGATTAACTTCTTAAACTAATATGATGCAAATTTTTCCTCAACTTTGATGCCTACAGATTTGTTTTTGATATCAACTTGGTAATTTTGTATGATCCTTTTGTTGAACTACGTGATTGATGCACATGATGAAATTGTAGGTTCTATGATCTTTGTAATATTGATACCTCTCCCTTAATTAATTACTCTTGCCCGGCGATTTGTAATTGATAGCTTATTAATCAATTTCTTGTTTTATTCGGTTGTGTATATTTTTGACATGTTAATTTTGGTTTTAGTATTTTGGAATTTGACTCATATTTGGCTCTTCATTATTTAAGGAAAAATTATATATCTCTTCCCAATTTTATTTTTACTTGCTTACATGATAAAGTAGTATTATTTTTGGCTTTTCTTTGGAAAAATATATTCTCTTATTTATTTATATTTGGTAAAAATATATATAAGATAAAGGCTAATTTCTTACTTGTTTATATATGGTCAAAAATAATTAATTATTTTCTGATTTTGGATTCGTCTTCATTTGTGAAAAATATTACTCTATTAATTTATTCTTACTTGTTTATATTTGGTAATGAAGTATATTAACATATTTTCTGATTTGGATATCCTTTAAAATAAGGAAAATTGCATTATGATTGATTCCTTGAAATATTTATTTCCCTTATTTGTTCCCCCCTCCTCTACTATATAAAGAGACCCCTTTTATTCATTCAGACACTCATTTCACTCTCAATCAAAATTTCTCTCATCACTCTCTCTTTTCTCATTGCTCTCTTGCTACTTTAACAACACATTAGTATTCCGGTAAATATTCAAGTGTTCTTCGCTATTTTGCTACTTTGTTCGAGTAAAAGGTGAATCAATTTGTTTTGCTTAACCGGTTAGTATTTTTTAACATTTATACTATCTTCACATTCACATATTTGTGTAAGCTATTTGTTTTTTTTATGTAGAATTCGTCATTAAATAATTGCATATTGTCTCACCTTGACTAATAAGTGTGATTACTTGTGTAGTTATTTGATTACTTTGACAGGTTTCAAACTTGAAGTTCAAGTTGAAGATTAATTGAAGAAAGATTTATTTGTGTATTTGAATGTATATATATATATTTTATTTTTGCCTATTTTATCTATTCGAATGTTGTAACAATTGTAACTCTAAAAGATGATATATATAAATTTATTTGGGGGGGTCGTCTAGGGGAGGGGGATTTATATGCTTACTTGTTCATTAAATTTTTTTAGAAATCATGCCTATAGGTTTGTCTTTAATTGCCTAGATTTAACATTTGTAGGTGTTATAATCTAATCAATTTTCAATTTGCTTGACGCTTTTGTTAACAAGTCTTAAAAAATAATAACTAGATTCCATTAATTTTTTTGTTAAAACCAAATCCTAATAATCTAGTAGGTTGTTAGATGTTAAAAATATTATAAATTTTCATTTGTCTTATCATGTAGAAACTATGCCTAAGTATTAAATTGTTCATATCATTTACAAAATCATGCATATATATGTTACATTATTTTTTTTTAAACACCTAGAAATCATGTTTATAGGGTTGTAAATAAACTTTTAGCATATCCATAAAAAATTTGTTTGTGCATATTTGAGCCCTCCCCCTAAAATTAGTTAATATTATTTAATTAGTAATCCTATTTGTTTTCCGCATTCATGATACAATAATTTTTTTTTAAAATAATACTAAATTAGAATCATTTCATGCATTTAACTTGGCTTTAAAAATATTTCATATCAAAACTTGTAACATAATTTTCTTAAAAAGTCATTATTCAATCTTCTTTTAAAACTTTGGATTGATTTTGACATTATTCATTTTGAAAATAAATTATAAGCACTATCTCCTAACCTATCATTAGTGGGAAAGTCAAAGGAACTACGAGGTCTAGTTCTAATTTTTAAACCCGACGCATCCTCGGAAGTACCACCTACCCTTGAATTTCAAAAGGAATTATGTGTATCTATATGATTATGTGCCTACATGTAAACTAGATCTTTTAAATCATTTTTTCAAAAATATAAACTATTGTTTTTTTTAAGACCGACCTCAAATCAAAATTGTTTCTATGGTGGAGGAGTGCGATCAACAATATCGTGGCATCATCCCTATAAAGAAACAAACATTTTTTTAAAGATAAAAACTACATATTCAAAACTTGCTCAATTTTCAAACTTTACTTTTGCACATATTAATTGCTTAATATTTGCCAATTTTATCTATAACATAGCCTCGTATGTTAAATAAATAAACTTGATTGTTTATTATTGCTGTCACCTAGCCTCGCATGTTTAAATTAATAAAATAGCCTTAATTGTTTTATACTTGTTATCACTTAGCAAGCATATTAATGAATAATAATGAAGTGACCTTGATTGCTACTTGTAACTCCCACATAGATTGCATGAGATACGGTCGGGACCCACGCTTGTGGACCTCGAGGGATGCCTAACACCTTCCCCTCGATGTAATTTGAACCCTTACCCTAATCTCTGGCTCGTCGACCTTAGTAAGACTTAGTTAGGTTATATAGGTGCCCTAACGCGCCTTAACTCGTTAGGTGGCGACTCCTCAAACTCAAAATCCCAAAAGAGTTGTTAGGTCATGCACAAAACTCGTTTTCTGCGAAAATGGGGCGCGACAATATCCCGACCAGCCCCTCCGGTGGATGTGTCGACTCTTCAGGCTGCAGTCGACAGTCTTCGTGTAGACATCGACGCGATCCTAGAGGCAAAGGTGCCGGAGTCTGAGGCCCCTTCTGTCGAGCCTGCTAAGGATACCGTGCTAGCGGCCCTGTTTACTACTCCAGACATTCCACCATCCCCGGAAGCGGCGCCAAAATTTGATACGCTCAAACTTACTTCTTAAATAAGAAGTAAAGCGGTCGTGTCAAGTAAATAACCCCAACTAGTGAGGTTGGGATCGTTCCCACGAGGAAAATAGTCTAGACTTAACTTCAACTTGTTATTACTATTGTTCGGTTGAAGATTTCCTTAGAGAGTAAAAACATAAAAAGGGGGGTTTATATCTTTAAATGAGTAAAAGTAACTTAACGAATTTGAAAGAGACACTTAGCAGTTTTGAAAGTTGGATTTTAATCAATTAATCAAAGTAACTAGGGTTTACGTGTTCCCCACAGGTTCATAACTTGATAATTCTAACTATAACAATTCTTTCCTAGTATCTTGCATGCAAAGTGATAAGTTATGTATTTCTAAATCCTTGGTCCGGCATCTAGAAAATCTCACTCCGCACCTTGGTCCGGCTACGTGTGTTGCTTTCCTAACCCTTATCTTTACCTCATATTAAGCATCGTATTCGATATTTGACTAAGTTATTACCTCGTACCAATCAATACTAGCCTATTAGATAGCATACACTAAATCTATGTTAATAATTCTTTTCCTATTATCTACCTCCTTGGTCCGGCAAGTAGCATTAAGGTGAGTTCTAACGTTGATCAGCCGTTAAAAAATACTTCTAAGGGAAAGAATTATTAATACACGTAAGACACTATTCTAGAATTGTTATTTTAGCTAGGGTTTATCTCATTATTTGCCTATGGTTCCCACAACCCTAGTTATGGAGTTTAGTTACTCATAGCCATAAACACAATATTCAAATCTATCAAATAAGAATTTATGTACTTACTTCAATGAGAAAGAATAAAATCCAAAAGGTTGCTTGATTAATCACCACAAATCACCAACAATCAATCAATGATAAACCGAAAGTCTAACACTAATACAAAGAATCTAATAATATGATGTCTAACTATCTGGTGTCTAACCTCAAAAATGAGGTTTTTCGAACTATTTATATAAAAACAAAAACCTAATTACACAAGAATTCTAATTGCTGGAAATTTGCCATAACGCGGCTGGGTCGACGGACCATGCAACGGACCGTCGTGGTCATGACGGACCGTCATGGACTCCGTCGTCCCATACTTGTGCACTTTTTTCTGCTGCTCTCGTCATTCCCCTCGAAGGTAAGTGTGACGGACCGTCATAGGCACAACGGTCCGTCGAGGGTCTTCGTTTCAAAATACTTCAACTCTCGGAATCAGGGTACTGGGATCACTTCTCTGAACTCCACGACGAACCTGCAGAACGGACCGTCATAGCCATGACGGACCGTCACAAGCTTCGTAATCCCACACTTGGTCAGACTTCCCCATCTTCCTTCAGCAGCTGCACTACGCTGCCACCTACGGACCGTCACAGGCACGACGGACCGTCATAAATCTCCGCATTCAGCTTTGGACAGATTTCCTGCAAAACACAGAGAAACTTATATCAAAATTAGCACAAAAAGGCTTTCGGACACACTAAAATTAAGGAAAAAGTATTAATTATACCGTGAAACCACGGTATATCAATGCCTATAATAGAACTAATTACTTCATAAAAAAAAGACTACATGTATTATACTACACAACGTGATAATTGAGGACGTGATCTTAATGCACCGATTTAAGATGTCTTAGAGGCTTCAATTGCAATGACTGAAATGGTGGTAGATGAAAATCTCTGATTTGAACAATTTTTAGCTAGACATAACAAAATTAAGGACAAAATGGTCAATTTGAACTCCGTAATGCATTGATAGAGCATTTATAGGAGTAACGTAATAATATCAAAAATTGAGCATTTATGTAATGTTTATGTAATCATATTTTACTTTTATTTGAATCTGTTCATTAATTTATATAATATATTTGTGAAATTTTATGGTATTTAAAAATTTAGAATAAAATATTATTTTTATTAAATAAAAATTTGAAAAAATAAAATTTTGTATCACATGAGAATTATATAAGTAATTTTCGGTAAAAAGAAATAAATGATTTATATTATGAAATAGGAAAATAAGAATGAAATAGAAATTATTATTTAATACTGAAATAGAAATTATTATATGATATTAAAGAGAGAGAAAAAAAATATATTTTAGAGAGTAAAATAGAGAATGAGATTGGAGTTGGTTGTCTAGAAAAATAGAGAACTCTATATTTAGAGAGTAAAATAGAGTATACGATTGGAGATACCCTAATAAGTAATGCAGACTAGAGCATGGATTGATGGAACTTAAAAAGGAATAAGGAGGCACTGATTTCGAATAAGGTTTCCAACAACAACATAACCAATATAATCCCACAAGTGGGATCTAGAAAGGTTGGTGCATACGCAGGCTTAGTAATAATATTGGGAGGAGCTTAAGAAGGAATAAGGAGGTATTGATTTCAAATAAGAGTTCCCAACAACAAGATACAAGTGTAATCTCATAAAAGTGGTGTGTACGCAGCCGTACCTCTACCTTGTGAAGGTAGAGAGGTTGTTTCTGATAGACTCGGTTCAAGTAAAGCATATTAAAATCAAGCATGTAAAGAAAATATAATAGTGAAGAATTCATGCTAAAAATAAAGGAAAGGAGACCAGTAACAACAATACGGTAACCGAAGCAAAGATAAGTCACCAGTCCACAGCTAGGCAACTACTCTCTTTGGTAAAGTAATTAAATCATATTAGAAAAGCATCAAGAAGATTTAAGGTTACAAGAGAACAAAAGAATTTGCTTCAAACAAAACATGAAGCAAACTTAGGCTTACCTGTGAAACAGCCAAAAGATCCCCTGAATATTCTACTCCTAAAGATGGGGAGCTAACAAAATCCAAAAAAGTTATCCACATTATTTACTGGGGAAAGGAAGTGACAACTAAATTTGGCTTGTCTAATACTCTACAATGAATTCCATTTTTTGGCCATTACTTCTTCATTGTGTTTTAGTATATTCTTTTACGATATTCTGGTCTACAGTCAGACTTGGGGACATCATTTGCAGCACTTAACTTAGGTTTTCCAAATTCTTCATGAGCACAAATTGGTTGCTAAATGTTTTAAATGCTTATTTGGGCACCTCAAGTTGACTATCTCGGTCATGTAATTTCCAGCAAAGGTTTAGCAGTTGACCCTTCTAAAATATCAGCTATCAGTTGTGGCCAATTCCAAGAAATGTTACGAGGGTATGGAGTTTCTTAGGTTTTGCTGTTAAGCACCATGGCATAATTGCTAGTCCTTTGATTGATTTACTAAAAAAGTCTTTCAAGTGGGGAGATGCCGCACAACTGACATGTGAGACTTTGAAGGACAAGCGAAGTTGCACTCTAGTCTTGGTGTTACCAGACTTCACACAAGAATTTCACATAGAGACGGAAGTTTCTGGTGTCTGTGTGGGGGCTGTCATATCCTAGAGAGGCCATCCAATCACATTTTATAGCCAGAAGTTGTGTCCTGGAATGCATAAAGCTTCGACCTAACATTGTAAGATGTATGCTATTACTCAAGCAGTTGGTAAATGGAGGCAATATTTACTAGGATGGTGTTCCACAATTGTACTGACCAACAACCACTCAAAACTCTGAAGGATCAAGTTATTTAGACGCCTGAGCAACAGCAATGGTTAGGGAAGTTGGTTGGGTTTGATTTTCATATTGTCTATCGCCCTAGGAAGCTTAACAAGGACGTTGATGCACTCTCTCGACTTGTTGAGAAAACTATAAATGCCTTACCTATTTGAACTTTTGACTGAATTGACGAAATTTGAATGGCCCCAAATCCCATACTAAAATGTTTACCATTAAGTATGGCATTGAGCCCCAAACTACTACCTACTCTGATTATGTCCTTCGAGAAGGGTTATTATTTTTCAAAGGAAGACTGGTTATCCCATATAATACCCCATTATGCATCCGTCTATTAAAAGAATTTCATTCTTCCCCTATTAATGGGCACGCTTGGATCTCTCATACTTTTCGCCATCTCTCATCTAATTTTTATTAGAACCATATGCGGCGAGATGTGCAGCTTTTATGACTATTTGCCAAGTGTGTCAACAAATGAAGGACATGAATTGCAGCCCTGCAGGCTTTCTGCAATCACTGCACATACCCAATGTGGAGTTTGATAACATTGCTATGGACTTCATCACTTGCCTTCCGAATTCTAAGGGGAAGGCCACAATCATGACTGTACTAGACCGCTTGTCAAAATATGAGCATTTTATTACATTGCCATCCACATTGACAACACATTATGTGGCCTTAGCTTTTGTTACTAATATCATTAAACTACATGGACCTCCACGAGTTATAGTAACTGACAGGGATCCGAGATTTCTTCACTCTATTTGGCAGGAAATTAATTGATTCCAAGGCACCACTCTAGCTATGAGTACAACATATCACCCACAAACTGATGGCCATACAACCCTTGAATTAGTGCATTGAACAGTATATGAGGTGTTTTGTTTTGGAGAGTCCTCACGAGTGGGTACCAATGCTACCTTGGGCCGAATTTCGATACAACACAACCTTTTATTCATTTGTCGAAGTGATACCTTTTCAGGTATTGTATGGGCGTGAGCCTTCTACTATTTCTTGTTGCGTGTCGGGCAGTGCTGCAAATGATTTAGTCGAGAAGTACAAGCTGAAGAGAGATGACGTTTTGGTGCTACTTAAGAACAACTTGTCCAAGGCTCAAACACGTATGAAATTATATGTTGACGCTTGTCGAACGGATTTGCAGTTTGAATTTGGGGATTGGTCATTTGTGAAGCTCAAGCCTTACATGCAGATTTCCCTCAGTTTGCAGCACCACCACAAACTCCATCGGAAGTACTTTGGTCCTTATCAAGTGCTGAACGAATTGGGTATGTTGCATACAAACTTGATCATCCAGCTGATGCACAAATTCATCTCGTCTTTCATATTTCTATGCTCAATAAATGTGTGGGAACACATGTTGAACAAGTCATACCCCTGATTCAAGTTCCTGTCGAAGATCAACATCAACCGAACCTTGAGGACAAGGTTCTTGATTGGGAGGGAAGCATTGATATGGATCAGCCAGCCCAAGTTGGTAGGGAAACTGAGAGTGGGCACAGAACAATTAGGAAAAGCCAACGAATCAAACAGACCAACAAAAAGCTACAAGACTATATCCTAGGATAAAGGAAAGACAAGCACGTGAGAAGCATATGAGTGAGAAAAGTTGTTATATGCAATAGTACTGCAAATAAGCGGGGAAGGCAGAAGTGATAGCAACATTCTCTGAATTCTCATCTTATTTCTTCTTAGTTTTCTCACCCTTTTCTATCTTATTGTTTTAGTATTTTTTCTATTGTAATTATTTTTCTTTTGAGAGTTGAACTACCAGATTTCCTTACTGTTATTTTTCTTCTTGAGTTTTCAGTTTAAGTATTGCTATTGTTTCTATAATTAGGTTGAAATTTGTTCCACCATAACTAATAGTAAATACAGAAGTTGACACATAATTACAAGGAAATTAGTCCAAGTAAAGCATTTTTACTTACTATATAATTAAATACAGAAGGTAGCAAAAGTAACAGATACACTACTGAATAACTTTCGAAATCAATTCTAGAAAAAAAAACTCACATCAAGCAACTAAAAATCAATCAAGTACTTACACAGTACATCTTTTTCCTTTAGAAAGAGGATCAAAGTAGTTTTATCATGTAACGGTTTTGTATCTATCAAAGTCTACTAAACTAATCAGTACCAACTTCATAAATAAAAAGAAAACCATTTCAACTACCATAATTAACAACTAGCAGGCTACACAGAATCAAGCTAAGGAAGCATGCAATGATTTAAATCTACCAAAAATCATTCACATTGACAGAACTTGGAGATTTTCGTAAAGAGCTACAAGCACAGGGGAATATGGATGGGTGGGTGAGTATTAATCAAAACTTAACACTAAATCACACCAGTAGCAAATGGTAACACAAACCAAAGAAAAATCATACCTGAAATAAATTTGAGAAGTCGAAACCTCAAAGCTTAACAGAGAAACAGGTGAAGTTGTGGAACTCGAACAATAACCCTCTCGAGCCTGATTCTTGGAGGGTCCCCGTTGTCGAAGGCTTGTGTTGGAGAAGAGGAGAGGGGAGCCGGGTGATTTCAGTTTCAACGAGGGGGAAGAGAGGGAGAGGAAGGTGTGGAGCCGGTGGTGTTTTAGAGGAATTGGGTGGTGGAGAAACTGAGGAGGTGCGGTGAGAGATCGGGTTACGGGTCGATCCCATGGGTTAATTGGAAGAAAAAGAACACTTAACAAAAAAAAATGCTACTCTACGAGTGGCTGCTTACTTTCACACTCATGCTTGTAACTACCGTTTACTGTTTTGAATATATTTCCTCGTCTCTAATTACTTTTGAATTGACAAATCATGAAAGAATAATTTTTTTATCTATTATATCATCAATTAAATGACTAATTAATTTTAAAAATATGACGTCATACTTAATAGGGGTAAAATGATAAATTTACTATGTCATTAATTATTTTCTTAATAAGTGTGTCAATTCAAAAGTAAACAAGTGAAAAGGGACAGAGGGAGTATATATATAAATTAGTCATTGAACAGGTTTTTCCTGCTCCTCCTTGTAGGTATATGCATACTCTGATAATATTAAAGATGAAAACATCGTGATCTAATGATATCATCATATAATATATAAAAGAAAATTTTAAGCCCGCCTACATGGCGCCACTACAAATTCAATTTATTTATTTTTAATACTAGTCTTACACTTTCATTAAAAGTTGTGACTTTTATGAAAATATGCGACTTTTATGAAAATATGCGACTTTAATGAAAATGTGCGACTTTAATGAAGAGTTCTGACTCTTATGAAAAATTGTTACTTTTATGAAATGTTGCGGCTTTTATGAAAAGTTGCGATTTTATGAAGAGATGCGACTTTTATGAAGACTTGCGATTTTATAAAAAGTTATGACTTTTATGAAAGGTTGTAACCTTTCTGAAGGGTTGCAACTTTCCAAATAGTTGTAACCTTTACGATAAGACATATAAATATTTGTTTACACAATAATTTATTTTCTATAAATAATGAGATTTCCTCTTATTTTAAAACAATGAAAAATTTTAACCTCCTTTTCCTCTTCTTCTTTGCAATTACATATTTGTATATTTTACTCATGTTGAGTGACTTAGTGACACTATTGCTTATGTTACAGATCTTGGTATGTTTTTTTTACAATCATTAATTTATGTTTATATTATTATGGATAAATGATAAGATCTAATAATGTTCATTTTTCTTTACATTATTAATCTTTTATATAAGATAATCTAGAGTTTTAGTTTTAGTGACTGATAGGTTTTAAGTATTTTTTTGATATACTCCGTGATTTTATATATATATATATATATATATATATATATATATATATATATATATATATATATAATTCATTACTCATCAAACTTATACTATTTAATTACTCATCATATATACTTTAATATAATTATCACTCGCAACTAACATTATACATTAATTACGTGGGCTGACTTCGAGTTTGTATAATTAGTCACATTTGTATATATATAATTCGCCAGGATATGCAAATACATATGTATAATGTACAATTATAACCTATATACATAAAAAATTTACCTTTGTTCCACTCTCTGCTCTCTCTCACTCGCCTCTCTCCTCCCTATCTCAATCTCGTCCGCCTCTCTCCTCCCTCTCACAATCTCACTTGTCATATATACAAATGCATATCTATAATATACAATTATATATAATTATATACATTTACAATTCACCTCTCTTCCACTCTCTGCCCTCTCTCTCTCGCCTCTCTCCTCCCTCTCTCGATCTCACTCACCTCTTTCCTTCCTCTCCCAGTCTCGCTCGTCTCTCTTCTCCCTCTCCCAATCTCTCTTGCCATATATACAAATACATATGTATAATATACAATTATCTAACCAATATACATATACAATTCACCTTTCTCCCACTCTTTTCCCCCTCTCTCTCGCCTCTCTCCTCTCTCTCTCATCTCGCTCGCCTCTCTCCTCTATATAAGATGTAGCTACAAATTATAATTATCAAACTATAGCTATTGGGAGTAATTAATTATTTTTAAGTAGCTATACGAAAAGTTTCCCTATTTAAGCCGTTCTTGTATTTGACCAAGTTTTACGAGAAAATAAATTTCTTGTTAGTAGCAGAAGTGATGGTTCAAAAACTAATAAAAATATAAATAGTTTTCTCCTGAAGCACTTTTTTTGAAAATATTTTTGAAAAGAAAACACTATTAAAAAGCTTGGTTAAAGATTAGTTCTTGTTCAAATTATTTTAAAATTTATTAGTCAAACACAAATTAATTTTACACTAAAAACGTAAAATTACTTTTGCAAAACATTTTTTGAATTTTTTTTCTTCAAAATAAGCTGATTATAAAAATTTAGTTAAACAAGCTATTAATCTCTATATTGAACATCCACGTACAATGTATCTCATAACACTATGTAATTGATTTGAAAGGGTCAATTTTTGTTTTTCTATACTTTGAACCTAACTATAAATAATCATCTCTCCATAGACAAATGACCCTTGAGTCCTAAAAAAAGCAAAACTTCTAAGTAAAAAATTGAATATGTGGAAGTCACCATCATCATCATCTTCTTCCTATCCCCTTAACATCTCCTTCTACACCATCCGTTTATTTCTACTTCTTTTGATCATCAACCAACATGTTGTTGTTGTTATAGTTTCATCACAACCACTTTACACAAATTCAAGATGGATTGTGAACTCAAAAGGGCAAAGAGTGAAATTAACATGTGTAAATTGGGTGTCACATATGGATGTTATGTTAGCAGAAGGATTAAATCATCAGCCAATTGATGCAATTTCTAAATCCATTATCAATATGGGATTTAATTGTGTTAGACTTACTTGGCCTCTTTATTTGTTTACAAATGATTCTTTGAGTTCTATAAGTGTTAGACAATCTTTCAAGAATCTTGGACTTTTTAGCTCTATTCTTGGTCTTCAAGCTAATAATCCTTCAATTGTTGATCTCTCTGTCCTTGATGCTTACAAGGTAACAAGTTTTTTATTTCCAAATTTAACTTATATATAGACATATAATAACTAACAATAACATACTATCGTATCGATGTAGAATAATATAGTATATAGTGACTTATATGTGATTTTTTTTGTTGTATTGGTCAAACAAGAAATGAGAAATAAAAGGATAAGATGGGAAGGAAAAATCTAGTAGTTATAAATAGGTATAACTTACTTATTTGTATCGGGTGTTACACCAAGTTAATATATATATACATACCATGTGTTTATATTTATAGTTCATTTTATTTAATTATAATTAATTTATATGTATTTTACTTTATTAAATTACATAATAATAAAAATTACTTTGACTTGATAGATAAATATTTTCCGCTTATAAAAGTTATCAACAATGTGTGGTTATATTATATTCATTCCACGCCTATAATAATTGTCCACATTCACTTTTCCCCAAATGGCATCCATATTCTATTGCATATTTATTTATATAAAAATACGAAATAATTTTGTGATGCCCCACCATTAGAACATAGAAATAGAGAGCCAGTGCGATCTTTTTTATTTATAAACAAGAAATGCTAGATTATAATGGAGTAAATATCATGTTATGCAAATATTGCTTTATTAAAGTATTTTCTTCAAGTTTCATTATGTATTATGACATTTCATTACAGTGAGTGATATATTTTATTGTTGAAATTACGAAACTCACATTTTAAAAAAAGAATCAAAAAATGTTCTTTAACTAAAATAAAAAAAGTGGGGTATAATTTGTTCAGCTTTGCAATTTCTTTTTTTTTAAGAACTTGACGTGTCCACTTTTGGAAAAAAATCAAATAGGCTATTGTTTGGAATTCTTAAAAAATCGTATTATAATATCCTTGCCGGTTTAATTTATTGTTTTTTCTAACTATAAGAAACTAAGTACCCCCTTAATTAATTTATAGCTAATGACGATGTACTGATGGTGACAACCCCCCTCCCCAAACAAGTATTTTCCTTTTTTGGTTTCTTTATAAAATAAAATAAAGAGAAGGTTCATATCATCAATTCCCGTAAAGTAATTAGACCACATGGAGTGTACTACAGTGGTATAGACTATTTTGTTCAAGGTCTCAAATTCGGAGCGTCACTTTCAAATGAGCCTTTCAGTGTGTGATTCGAATGAATTTAAGGCTCTAATATGGACTTTGAACACCAACAAAAAATAGATAAGAGACTACACATTTAAGTTCAATATTGATCTATGTATTTGATATTTTTCTCTAATTGAATAAAAAAATATTTACTACATATTTAGAAATAATATACCATGTACTATAAACTACAACTTATCATAGCTAAAAAAAAAAGAAAATTCCTTGAAAATTTATTCCATTAATATTGAATTGTTCATCTAACTAGGAATCTGGGTTGTACTGATCTTACTTGGGAGCTTAAACTCTAAATTTGTCTATAGAGAATGAATCTTATTGTATTAGTGTCTATAATTGATTTATTTTGTACGTGTAATACTTGTATGACAGGCAGTGGTGGCTAGCCTTGCAAAGAACAATGTGATGATCATATTAGACAATCACATAAGCAAGCCAGGGTGGTGCTGTAGCAGATTTGATGGCAATGGCTTCTTTGGAGATGAGTACTTTGACCCTCACCTTTGGATCCAAGGCCTTACAAAAGTAGCCACCACTTTCAAGGCCACTACAAATGTTGTAGGCATGAGCTTAAGAAATGAACTTCGTGGACCTTTACAAAATGTTGATGATTGGTATAGGTACTAGTCGTTTCCTCACATTCTTCAACCCCACCTTGATTAGAAACCCAGTGCTCGTGGTTTTTAGCATGGTACTAACTAAAAGGTGGTTATTGTTTGAGCTTAGGTACATGCAGAAAGGAGCTGAAGCAGTGCATGCAGCTAACTCTGATGTTCTCATCATTCTATCTGGACTAAGTTTCGACAAGGATCTTTCTTTCTTGAAGCAAAGACCGGTGAACTTGACATTCAGCGGCAAGCTAGTTTTTGAGATTCATCGATATAGTTTCACAGATGGAGACACTTGGTCAGCAGACAATGCAAACCAAGCGTGTGGAGAAGTGTTGAATGACATGGTGAGCAGAGGAGCTTTTGTTTTAGAACAAGGCTACCCATTGTTTGTGAGTGAGTTTGGAGTGGATCAGAGAGGCACCAATGTGAATGACAACATGTATTTCAACTGCTTTCTTGGACTGGCAGCTGAACTTGACTTTGATTGGGCATTGTGGACACTCGTTGGGAGCTATTATTTGAGAGATGGTATTGTGGGACTCAATGAGTACTATGGTATTTTAGATTGGAACTGGTCCGATATCAGGAATTCAAGCTTTCTGCAAAGGATCTCAGTCATCCGCACGCCATTCCAAGGTATACACTGAACTGATGACATAATTATCAGAAAATTTGTGAGAATAAGGACCAAGTGCTTACCTTGGTACAAATGCAGGACCTGGATATGCCGAGACTCGTCCACATAAAGTAATTTTCCATCCTATGACAGGGCTTTGTGTTCAAAGAACTTCATTGCTGCAGCCATTGGAGCTAGGTCCATGCTCTGAGGCTGAAGCATGGAGCTATGCTCCAGCAAAAGCACTGATTGTATTAGGAACTTACTTTTGCCTGCAAGCAGATAATAAGCTCGGGCAGCCAGCAAAACTTAGTATGATATGCAGTGATGATAGCTCAAAATGGGATATCATCTCAGACTCTAAGATGCACCTGTCTTCTAAGCTACAAGATGCTACTAGTGTTTGCTTGGATGTTGATCCTAACAATGTTATTGTCACACAAACATGCAAGTGTCTGAACACAAATGATACTACGTGTGATCCTGGAAGCCAGTGGTTCAAAATAATTGACAGCACAAGGACAACAAAAATTACAAAATCCTTTCTTCAAATCAAACCAATCATTCAATTTCTAGCGAGGAATTTCTTTGGAAGCTACATCTGATAACATAGAATAGTTCACTTAAGACTTGCAATTTAAACTTCTTCAACACTAAAATACTCATGGAATTGTTTGACAATATAATAATGTTTAAAGGAAATCCACATGGATTCTATCATTGCAGTAAAAGTCATTCTTCCATGGCGTCTCCACCTTCAATCACTTGCACAATTTCTCTCAGTGGTGTAATCTTTGTAAGGAGAACCTCTGTAAGCAAAAACAGTTGCAGCAGACCGTATTAGCAAAATTCTATTCAGAATCCTAATAACCATGAAACTTGCTTAATTACATTGAAGGTTGACAAGTCTGAGAACACTAACCAGTCTTTTTAGAGAACGAGTAACCCTTTTGTGGATAGGTGCGAGGATTGGGCGATAAATGATTTCGTAAGTACTCCGTGTTTCCCTAATAATCAACAAGATAAGGAGTTTAGAAGACACATGCTATCAAAAACAGAAAAATCGTGTTATGCATTCCATGCTGAAAATTCTGTCATTATCAAGAGCATTGTTCTTCCAATTAGGTTCACTTAAAAAGAAGAGCTGACCTTTGTTATCACACAGATATCGACATTGCTGCCACTACCAAGGTCATTGAACACTCCAGACAAAATGGCGTCTGCTACAAGCTTTATACCTTCTTCTTTCTGCAACAGAATTCCCATCAAATTTCAGGATTCACAAAACATTTACCAGTCATATAAAGCAAACTACTGTAGCCAAAAGAAACAAACTTACGCTCATTCCCTCCCGATACTTCGACTCAAACATAGCCATTGCTGCGAGGGAACCAGAGCCCATTGTAGCATATGGTAAAGTGTCAGTTGATCCATGTGGATAAATCTGAGAGGCAATCCATTGACCAAATAGTCAGAACTTCAATGACATTGTGCAAAAATACAAACATACTCAAATACAAATGTGAACTACTTACAGTATGCAGATGTGGCCCTGTGACATCAACACCACCAAGGACCAAAGCAGCAGAGACGTGGCCTTGGTAGCTGGTTGAGAGAACTTAGTTAGGCTTGTTGGATTGACATATAATGAACTCGAAAATACTACTATGCCTCTAAGTAATATTAACACCAGAAACATACCTGAAAAGGTGGGACTTCAAAAGAGTAAGAGATGTCACAACCCTGGATTCACGACCAGTGTGATACCTGTGAAGCTTTAACTGGGAACTGACCATGTCTAAAGAATAATAGTTGCTAATTAAGAGATGACATTGATAGATAGATAATTATACACAACCACACACACATGATTTAAAACTTAAAGGGAGAAGTTATATTGCAAACAATTTCCAAAAAGGCAAAAAGTGCTAGAATATGGATAAAAAAACTCATTACCAGTCACAGCCTCTGTATCAGCAGCTGTCCCAGCTCCACAACAATATATATTAGGAGCCATGTAATGAATTTTCTCACAGTTTTTATCAGCGACAATAGGCCCTTCAGTTGCCCGTGTGTCTGCTCCAAGGATAACACCATCCTGAACAAGAATCATGCTTAAGAAGTTGATTATAAAAGCATCATCTCCGGATTCTGTGTGATTTGTGCAGAATTGAATAGATAAAGCACCCAGAAACAGTCACATTTCTAACAAGCATGTTATAGAAAGTCAATTAAGCATTATTTCTGGAGCCTGTAAATTCATTATTGCAAGGGAAGAGCTCATGGAAAATCGACCAGAGCACTAGTAGTAGAATCACATTGTCCAAAAAAATGATGCATAGTTAGAGATTCGGTGAAAGAAGGGAAAAGAAAGAAATGTGAAGGAGCAGCAATCTTTGCAAAGTACTATCCATCAAAATGCAAAAACCTCTTCATTCAGTTTTTTATCAGCCCATTTTTCATATCATTCCCTGGAAGACAGACTAAATGTATTTAAAGATCATGAAACTACGTGGAGAAGTAAAATCAGTTAAAAGAAGTTAATACCATAAAATAGAAACTAAATAGTCCCGACACCATTACAATGACCTATATTATCCCCCCCCCCCTCCCTTTTCTCGACAAGTATGATGCCCTTCCTTTCTATATCTTTAAAGACCAAATTCTACTTATGATCTCAATAGTTCTTCCTCCATATCCTGCATTTTCAAGCAGAAAAGTACACATGAAAAAAGTCCGATGTGTGGCAGCAGTGAAACTATGCTGAGTACTTCGCTTTCTTGAGTGAGGTCTTCACCTGTTTAGTTTTAGTCCGATGCTTTTACATCTTATTTCAAGGAGTTCATAAAAAAAGTTCTTCAACAAAAGGAGTACCCGGATTAAAGTGAGGCCTTCAAATTTTACTTATTTTTGTCCTAAGCCGATTACAAAGGTGTTTCAGTCTAGGACCATTCAGATTCTCTATTAATATATGTATTTAAAGAAAAGCAAAAAGCATGAAAAAAGTCCTAATCTATGAACACCAATAGCCCTCCTCTCCTCTCTCATGCCAGCTTCTCTTTCCCTTTTGACCACAAAATCTTCATCAATGTAGCTTCTATTTTCTTTTTCCTATTTTTTTGTATCATTGACCGTATTGATTTTTTTTTAGTATGTTAAGAGAAAAAAAAGTCCTAGAAGGCATTCACTTACATCTCACTTTTTTTCCATTAATTTTTTTTAAATACATGGCTTAGGCTGTCGACATATTGCTACTTCAGATAAATATAACATGCCATATTTAGAAAAAGAACAATTTGAACTGAAAACATTTGAGTGAATGGAAAGGGGAGGATGGAGAGCTAAAAACACATTAAATGTTTCGTTCCAACTGCCCTTTTCCATCTCTACATTCAAGGATGCAACAGTGTGTGATGTAGCAAAATGGGACGACAATGTCTCCAACACTTGCAATTCAAAAGAGACTTGCCTTGCAAGTTTAGAAGAGGGAAGAGATGGGGAGTTGATGACCTTGCTGCAAAGAACTCTCAACAGGCATAGTACGGGAGGAAAGAGACAAGCCATAGGACTCCTACATGGAACTGAGGACTCATCAATAGGGGAGAACCACTCCTGCTGACAGGTCTCTATTAAATCATCTATAATAGCCATTGAAAGGAGAGGACAGGGACTTTCAAGCTTTTATGTATGGTCAATTAAAACACCCAAGAGAGTGAACTTCCCTTTTTTGTCTAACCAGCAGAGCTATTTGGTTTTAAAAAAATTTGGGACATGGAAAATGATTCATTTTAATTAATATTTCTTATGTAAGACACAGGAAAAGATGTAAAATACCTCTTGATCTATGGTCAAGTCTGTACTGTGACATTAAATGCTGAACCTATTTATACAAAAGCCAGGATGGGCTTGGCATCAGAAACTTAAAGATACAAAATAATCTTCTCTAGATGAAGTGGCTATGGAGGTTACAGGAAGAGGAATCAGCTTTATAGAGGGAGGTTATCCAGCATAAATATGGCTGAAGCAGTCCTTGGTACTCTAACGAGGTTAAGACCACATATGAAGTGGGAGTCTGGAGATCAATCAGAGCTCTATGGACAAGGTCCACTATAGGACTCTTTTCATGATCAATTGGTGCTATGCAACAGGACTGATGCTACTATCCATGAGTGTTGGTATGCTCAAGGCTGGAATCTCTCATTCAAGAGGCATTTGAATGATTGGGAAGTGGAGAGGGTGGCTAGTCTTCTAAAAGATATTGAGACTTTCCCTGACACATACTTTTTTAAAAAATTGGTAATGTTGCATTCCTCAGCATTAACGATATGCTGGAGACTTTCAAAAGAGGAACACAAAAAAAGAGAATTAAGGGAGAAACTTCTTACAGAGAGCCTAATATATCTACAAGCTCTAATTCCTCTATATTTGTTTGTTTACCAAAAAAATAAAGATACAATACAGTCCTATTTAACTCTATTAATGGAATTGGACGTATCATCGAAACATCTGCTATTTCTCTCTCTTCACCAGATGCAATGTGGAACGATTTTCCACCATCTCTTCTGGCTCTTGCTTCCACCTCTTCTAATCCAGCAGCTGAGCAGATCTGCAGTGTGCTCAGGCATGGTCCATTTTTGTGTCTGAGAGAAAGAAATAAATTCCACAACTGAGCAGTGAATTTACAATGCAACAAAAGATAACTATTTTTTTCAGTTATTTCCCCACAAAGTTGACATCTGGATACACTAAAATTCTCCTCTTTTTCTTCAAAACCTTTTATGTCAAACAAGCTTTCATGTGAAACATCTTACTTTTGTTGGTTGATGTTTCACATGGTTGGTTGTCAGAAAAGTTCCTTTGACACAAGAGGTTTCGAAGAAAAAGAGGAGAATTGTAGTATCCCTATGCTAACTTTGTGGAAAAATAAATGAGTCAAATAGTCATCTTTTCTTGCATTGTAAATTCACTGCACAGTTGTGGAATTTTTTTTTCACTCTCACAGACACAAAATGGACAGGAGAAAAAGTGGCCATGTTATTGGGCAAGTTGGATGAAGCAATGTATTATGTGTTGAGAGATCCAACTACAAAGCCTAAGTGTTATGATCCCATGACTGAAACCATATTGTTGTGCGAGAGGACACAGATACTGAATCAGCCTCTTTGAGATGGTGGAACACCTTGGATGGAATTTTTCCGGTTAAGAAGATCTACAAGAAGGAAAACAGTGTAGAGAAAGGGAGGCTACAAGGATGTGGAAGAATATCTGAAAAAGTTTGGCACCAACAGATGTGAATGCCTAAGAGGGTTTGCCTCACACAAGAAGTTCCAAGGAAGAATGAAACAGGCAAAACAAACAACCACTTATTCCTCCATTGAAAATTTACAGCTCAACTTTGGAACCTGTTCTTTAGTCTCACAGAGATCAAGTGGACAATGCACATACTGTAGAACTGATGAGCTGTTGGATTAGAAGAGGGTAGCAAGAGTCAGAAAAAGTGGAGGACAATACCTTCCTGCATATGATGGGCAGCATGAAAGGAGAGAAATGGTAGATGCTTTGTTTATAAATTAAGTCCTCACGATGTGAAATCGAATTTCATAGTTTCCCTATTTTGTTGGAGTAAAGAGAACTGTATAGAGCAAGTAAATGATCTTGTCGAATTCTTAAGTGACTGTGAATCTGGATTTATACTTACTCTCTTTTGTAACACTTTTTGAAGGCGGCCAGCATATCCTTGATGCTGAGGAATATATCAGTACCAGTTTTAAAAGAAATACTTAATTAACAAAATCAAGTAGTTGTATTCCCAACAATTGACATGGAATTAGCATAAAGTATAGTAATAAACATAAGTCATCAATGTTTATTATTTTGTGTAGCTTGGGGGAAATATAGATAATGAATGGTCAGTTGATGGTCTTACATATCCCCTATTTTTGTGATAGCCAAGCTACTATGCATACTACTAGAGACCCCGGCTTTTTACGAGCACACAAAGCACATAAAGATTGATTGCCACTATGTCAAGGATTGTTTGCATTCTGTGTTGGTTTCCCTTCATTTTATCAATAGCTCGGATCAATTGGCTAATATTTTTATCAAGGCCCTGGCCAGTTCACTTCATCAGTTCGTTCTTGGGCAAGCTTAGTGTGTTATCTCCTCCAGCTTGAGGGAGCTGTTAACGGAGGCCCATGTGTTGTGCAACAACCCATAACATAGGTCCACAAAGTATTAGTTGTTGTTTGTCTTATTCACATCGCAACTTTTACATTTGTAACTAATTTTATTGCTTGTAATCAGTCCATCAGTGTAAAGTTGTGACTCATGGATAATTGAATCAAAAGGATCCAGAATCAGATCAGATTGAATGAATAATTGAATCAAAAGGATCCAGAATCAGATCAGATTCAATTTTCATCATAATTAACATCTCTCTTTTCTTCTCTCTATTTACTCTTTGATCTAGGGTTTTCCCATTACAATTTTGCTTCCACATTTTATCCTCTATAATCAAACAGAAAAATAATAAAACCCCTCTAGATCATATACAGACGCCTACATGAAAATAGTATGAGATTTAAGAATCCTCGTGTCCTATTGTATCTTTAAAGGAAAATGATGTGATGTTAGAATGGAGTGAACCAAAAAAGTAGAACCGATAGTAGATTCATTAGCCGACCCCTACTAATTTAGAGATGAGGCTTAGCTGACTGCTTGATCTGGATGAAAATCAGGAATATGGCTCACCTAGAGGCCCCTGGAGCTATAACCCTAATACTAAAAAATTTGCTTGCAGTTTTTCATTCTTTGCAGAAATTCCAAAGTAAGAACCTTTAACGTATGCAATCCATAAACAATCCCAGAGAACACAAATACAACTAAACCCAAATCGAATTTTAACAGAATGAATTAGCAGCAAGCACAAAAGGGGAAATATACCTTAAAAATTAAGCCGACGATGGTAGTACCAGTCTTGAGAAAAGAGGGAGAACGAAGTCCTTTGCTGACCAACATCTCATTCCTTCTACACAAATCAAAACTAAACCCACCCTTTTGGGGAACATCGATTGTTGCCATTTTACCTCCAAATTAAACCTACACAGATAGCGAAAAAATGAAAACAAAGTGTAGATTAGTGAACTGTGAATAGTTAAGAGCCTTAAAACTAAGATTGTTAGCAGAGACTTACTTGTTGCAGATGAATGATGAACTGAAAAAAGCAAAGTTGGGAATCGGGAGAGATAATAGCCGAGACTTGAAGAAGAAGAAAAGTGATGGATTTACTGTGGTTTTTGCTATGAATCGTTTGGGCTGCTTCTGTTTAGGCCCAAAAAGTATTCCACTTTCAAGCTTTAATTTTTAGGAAAAACTACACTTATAACACAAAACACAAAGGAAAGATTACGCAAAATAACAAACATCTCTACTTTATTAATTAATTTAGTTACAATTTTTAATATTTATGATTTGTCGATACAATTTTTAAAGTTTTTCTATTGAATTTGTATGATTCGACTTCTGATGTATAATCTAAAAACTATATATATTTATTCCAGCTATTTATATACGATTTATTGATATATTTGTTTCGTATAAATTATGAAAAGTTCATAATAAATTAACATGTATATATATTAGCAAGCTAGATATATAAATAGAGTTATGAAAAATTGTTAAATGTATAAGTACAGAATTTGTATATAATTATCATATTTGTATATTAACAAGCGAAATATATAAACAAAAATATCTATAGAAACCAAAACTATAACTATGAAGCATAATTAGATAAATCATACCTAAGAAGGCTTGTTACGTTTAATATCTTTTGCTATTTATGAAATTTTCTCAAAAACAAAATAATTACTCGTCCTTTCTTTATGTCCAATCGGTCCAGATAAATTACCATTTGTGCCACCTTTAGCCTAGATTCATTAATATATATATATATATATATATATATATATATATATATATATATATATATATATATATATAAATGCAATTTTATGTTATATGCAATGTAACACCCCAAAAAAATTATAAGCGAAAGCCATAACATTCTTTATTTGTGTGTAAGGTTGTAACGTATGATTCTTAAATTGTTCTTAGGTATTGGTCATCTCCAATCCTATACTATATTTTACTCTCTAAATATAAAGTTCTCTATTTTTTTTCAGACAACCAACTCCAACCCAATTCTCTATTTTACTCTCTAAAAAAGAATATTTTTATCTCTCTTTAATATTATATTATTATTATTTCTATTTCCTTTTTATTTTCTTATTCCATAATATAAATCTTTTTTTTTATGAATAATCATCTTATATAATTTCATGTAATATAAAATCTTAATTTTTTGAAATTTTTTATTTAATATTAAATTATATATTATTCTAAATTTCTAAAGAACAACTACGTGTAATTGAAAAAAGAAATCAATAAGCACATCCACAATCATAATTACAACTTCTTTAAATCATACACTAATTCCTTTTTCGAATATCGTTACATCTACAAACGACTTACCGAATTACTAAATTATTGTTGTGATTTTTAAAATTATTATGTTATGCATTATATCAATTGTTATCTTATATTTAAATTAGAGCAACTTTCACATATAACAAACATTAAATTCATATTTGTATTTATTGCAAAGTTTGCATAATTGCGCTCCATAGCAAACATTAATATGTATAATTCGCTATACATATACAAAGAAACCAATTGAATAATTCGCTATATATATACAAAAGAAAGCAATTGTATACTAATCAATTGTATTATTTGTGTATGTATAAAACGAGAAAGAGAGAAAGACAAAAAAAAATTGGGCATGGGAAAATCTGTATTATATAATTATAAGTGTATAGAACGAAGATATATGTATTTGCAAGTGTATATACAATTTTCTCTCACTTTATACAAATAGAAACACAATTTATACATTTCATTTCTGTTTGTATAAGCGATAGAGGCGAGGGTGATGAGCGAGATCTAGGAGAGTGACAAGCGATATCTGGGAGAGGGGAGAGAGGGGAATGAATATATATATATATATATATATATATATATATATATATATATATATATATATACACACACACACACAATTTTTTCTCGATTTATACAAATAAAAACACATTTTATACACTTGTGTTTGTATAAAAATGAGAGGGAGCGAGCGAGAGAAGGAGAGTGGCGAGCGAGAGTTTGAGGGAAAGAGGTGAATGACAAACAATTTGCTACAGGGTACAATTAAATTAAAGTGTGATTATAGCATTTAATTTGATTTATTAGTTTGCATTATATACAATTTTTCCTTAAAATTATTATGTTATGTATTATATTTTTAAATTAAAATTTTCATCTTATCCTTTAAATTCTGTGCATTCTTCATAGTGGAAATTAATACAATATTAAATTGTATTACAAAGTGAAGAAAAATAAAAAATATTTAAAATATTATTAATTCGAGATGAAAGTAATATATATAAAATAAAATATTTTTAAAATGTTATATTAAATTTAAAAAGAATTGCATATATTAGAGATTTAATTAATTGCCTTGTATAAAAAATAAAATGTTAATTACAAAAAAGTAGAAATAATAATATAATATTCAAAAAGTGAAATTGAGAGTATGAATAGTAGTTCTACAAATTTGGAGAACTACTATTCAACTCCCTATAATTGGAGAGTAGAGGGTAATATAGAGATTGGTTGCCGGAGACATTCTCTATTTTACTCTCAAAATATAGAGTATGAAGTGTAAAATAGAGTAGGGTTGGAGATGGTCTTAAGGAGGTCAATTCTTTAGCATTTGAATGAATATATATAGGCCACAAGAATCCCCTAACACAAAGTTGAGTTGAAAGCTTCCTTACCCATTAAGTTTTGACATAATATTTTACTTAGGTCAATTTCAAATAATCGCACATAATGAATTAGGTAGCTCATGTCCTATCTAATTGAAGGTTTATGCTACCAAGTCTGTCTCATTTTAAGTTTGAAGCAAAAATTTATGACAATTTTATCAAAGACTATCGCAATAGAGTTTTCTAAGTTCATTCCTACGAATCCTTTCTACGGGCAGTAGAAATTTCTATGACCCGTACAATCAACAGGTAAACAGATCGTAGAATTTTCTATTGGTCGTAATTTGGACCCGCGGAATGAAATTTTGAACCTTAAAATTCAATATAAATTTTAGGGATGGTACTTACGGTGCGTAGAACAAATAGTTTGTCCCTGCGAAAGATTTTTGTCACCTTTTTAAGAAGGATATTTTAGACTTTTTCCACTTATTCTACACCTAAAACCTAACTTTTGACTCTATGCTAAGGGTTAAAACAATGTTAATCAATCTTTATGTTTATTATCATTTCAAGTCATTGAAATAAGGTTTTTAGAGGACAAAATCTAGGGTTCCAGACGTTTATTGAATTTTCACCAATGGAGCTTTGCATATTCATAAACAAGGTTATACTAAGGCATTGCCTAAGACCCATCCAATACTTTGATTCTAATTTGTCATGATCTAACTACAACAAAAAAGAGATTTAGTGGTCATTAAAAATGGCATTAGCGGCCATAACTATAACAACTATAACCTTTACCGGCCAATGCACTTTGATCACTGTATCAGGGATCGATAAAGGCTTTTGCGGACATCCAGACAAGAACTGGTAAAACCAAGCTCTTTTTCCTCTAAAAGTCATTCGATTTAGCGATAATTTCAAAGGTTGCTAAATCCAATTTAAAGCGGTTAGTTATGCTCATGTAGCGTCCATTATTATAGCCAATAAAACCGAATAGATTGTCATTAAAACACATTTGTTCTAGCATCTATTAATAGCAACAATTTAGATGATTGTTAAATTAATCCAAAATAGTTGGTTATGCTTGTGTAATGTTCATTTTTATAGCCGGTGAATTCAACTAAATTGTCGCTAAAATGCATTGTTCTAGCGGAAATAGTTGTTTGATCAAATCCTAAATGTCTAATCATAATCATATAGCATTCATTTTTATAACTAGTAAATTCAATAATATTGTCGTTAAAAGTTCATATCTTTAACGACAATAGTTTGGTGGCAATTATAAAGGCTAGAATATCTTTTGAAAACATTGTAATTTTGCTCATTGAACATCCAATTTTATGACTAGTAAATTCACTTAATTTGGCGTTGATAGTCACAAACTTTAACTACCAACTGGTTAGTCACCACCATTAATAATGACTACATCCATTCATGAAATTTGCTAATTCACACTTCTACTAATAAGCTTATATAACTAGTAAATCCAACAAAACTATAATCAAAATAGAGCCTATTAGAGGCGATGAAGTTTGTCAAATACTAAATAATATATATTATTATTCATAAAATATAATATATCTCGTCAAATCTAAAGAGAAAAAAATATTAATTCAAACTATAGTATCACAACTTAAATATTAAACGTATATTGTTTGAACACAATCCACAATATCATTATATAAATCAATTAAATAAATAATGTCTTCAAAGAATTGTCACAATGATTCGCCATCTGAGGTATTTCGTATATTGTATGACCAGAATAATAATATAAATGTGTCAAAATGTAAAATCCAATTGATAAAAACAACATGATATAGAAATTGTATATCATACAAAAATCCTCAGAGATCTGAAGACACTTGAATCTCCTGAGGAGATTTTAATTGGAAGTTCTTTCTAGGTCTTTATTTAATTAAGGCAGGTTGAATCAAGATTACTAAATCATTGCATGTATTTCATGCCTTAAGTTCACTGAATCTGGATAAATCTTAAATTTGAAATCTTTGTTTCGATGTGAATTAATGTATCCTTCTGACAATGCTGATTAATCTGAGATGAGGTATGCAAGGACTAGTTCCAGTAATCATACATACCACCAATACTCACCTATACAAATAGAACATTTAGATAAAACAAACTACGATTAAGAAATTAGAAACAATGATGTTGAATATCGTATGAAATGCAACAACTGACAAGGAATCAACATGAGAAATCTCAATTGGAAAATATAAAATCCATGGTATACATCATCTAAAACAAAGAAAGTAAGGGATGAGGTGTATAAGTTATAATTTCAATAATCAGACCGCTAATATGTAGCTATAAAAACAATGTCACGCCCCTAACCTACATCCTGGGCGGGACTGACACTCGAGTACTATTGTTGGTCCCCAAGCGAATTCCTGGTCTGACTTACTTACTCAGTGGAAGACTTAAACATAAGAAACATAGCTCTTGCAATAACTTAAGAGATAATAACTTAGCCAAAATGGCAACTCAAGTCTTAAACGTATACATCTGGAAAAAATAATACTAAAAAACTATAATTATCGAAATCTCTAAAAATAAAGAGGGATTTAGGGACAAGAACCCCGATCATCCTAACAACTGAAACTAGAAAGCAATGTAAAAAGGAGCCCTCCAGAAAGCAAGAAGGCTCACCAACAGACTTTGAGTGCTCAGCTGGGTCACGATGATGATCCTGATTATTTGTGTCTGGAACATAAAATGATTCAGGCCAACTTACATTAGTATATTAAATGTACTAGTATGCGAGGGGAATACTAAACATAACATAAGCTTGAAAGGAATCTGAAAGAAACACTTACCTTGACTTTACTCAAATCATGAATAACTTAACTCAATATAAAACAATAAAATACATGCAATATAAAGGAAGCTTTATAAAATAGTAGAAAGTAACTCAGTTCGTTAAAGCAAATGCAATAGTAAACTCAACTTTACTCATATAATAAAGTAATATAGTTTCTTTGGGAGATTTTCTAACTGACAACCACCACTATGAGAGTAATGGTGATACAACGTCTTACCTTCATTGCCAGAATTGTCATATACTTTTTTGTCTTATATGATGCCTTAACTAAGTGGATCTACTAGTCTATGCTAAAAAGCACTTAAGGAGTCATGTAAAAAGTATGATCCTTTACTATCCATGATGACTACATAGTTTATGGAGACTTGAGTTAATATGAACTTGCATCCCTATATCGGCGATCAATACTACTACCGAAATATACATAGCTCATATTGTTTTAAAACAAAACTTTTTTTTGGTTTGAGATAATTACTCAAAACTTAGTTTAAAAGCTCTCTTGAAAATCGGTGTTTCCCTTTCTTGTTCAAATACGAAAACATTTTTTAACTCATGAGAATACTTAATTCTTTTATAACTTTTGGAGAAATGAAGTCAACTTTTTACTCTTTTCTTAACTCAAAAATTAAGTATTAAAATAAATTTAAAGTGTTTGTAAAAGACTTTTGTAAACTTCAGGAACTTCTCTTGACTTGATTCTTAACTTCTAGAGTAGACTTAACTTTCCTTGAATTGAATTATGGATTCAAGGTTTATGATCTCATGTTTATGGATCATGATTTTCAGACGTACCTTAAAGTGTTGGAATCAACTATGAAACATTGGTACGTTGCTAAGGAAATAGTACGGAAAGATGGGAAAGAAATTGGAAGAACCGGTGTCCCTAGCGCTCTAGTGTTGAGCGCCAGCCCTTGAAATTCAACTTGGGGCACTCTATCTGGTGCGTCTCCCCATAGGTTAAAATTCAGAGGCCCCTTCTTGGGCTCGGTGAGGGGCGGTGCCTTAGACCCCTGCGCAAGTACCCTCTAACTTTTCTCCTTCGTTTTTTAACTCTAAACCCCCTATTTCAACTTAGTTCTTTACTCATACACTTAGAATCGATTATACCCTCAATATATACAAGATTCAACTCAATATCACGACAAAAAAATGAATTAAACTCAAGAAAACTTCAACAACACAAACCCACAAGAATTCAAATGAATTTCATCAAGAAGTCATAGGGTTTACATTAAATCAGTTATACTTTGCTTAATTGAATCACGATTGGCACATGAGTGGACTAATCCAACGCTATGTAATCTCACATACCTTGTAGGGATTACCCCTTGATGAAATCCACAAGTTAAAACCTTATGAACGACAATCGCTGGTTTTTTTTCTCATCTTCTCTCCTCTTGCGTTCTTTCTCCAAAACCCTAACTATAATTTCAAAAGCGTAAACTGACCAATTTCAGTTTACACCCTTAGATAATTACCAAAAATGAAATTAAAATAATAGTTTAAGGAAAATACTAAGCTATCCTTCCAAAATTCGGATAGGACTTTCTTTATCCAAACAACCAATTTCTAAAGGGAATATCTCACTCATACGAACTCGGAATCGCACAAACTTGGCGGCGTTGAAAAGATAATTCAACGATCTTCCCTACGATATTTGGAAACATACCTAAATCATCCATATCTAGGAGTTATGGTCATTTTAAGTTAGCCAAAAACGTAACATAACATACTTAACAATTTTTTTCCAGATTTCAATTCTTCCCAAAAATGATCATTTCAACTTCTTAAATTCTTCCAACTTCTTTCAATTAGCGAGATGTTAAAAACAATACCTATAGTTAAAAATTACTAGACTTTATTTTAAATTATATATGCTATGAAGAATGAAAGAAAAACTATCAAAATTAATTTGTTTGGATGGTGTTACCTATTCTAATGTAATTCAAAATTAAAGTTAAATTGAAGCTCTGTTACTATATTGTAATTAATCTATATGCTTGAAATAGTAGTGAGTGTTCAGATTATCAACGAAGAATCAAACTACATTAAAGCCAAGCAATTCAAAATATGCGCTTCAAAGTTAGTTAATGTCATGATCCTGATCGTCGTGATTGACACCCACACTAACTTTCCGGTGGTAGAACCACTACTATTATCCAACTGAAGCAAATAATCTAAGACTAAAGCATTTAACATAGGGACAAAATAGGAATTAAACCGAAGTTATTATAAACTTCAACAACTGATCTAACTACTAACAATGGGGAAGATAAATCGAGAATCTAAAAGTCAATGTACCAAAACATCTAACAAAAATCCAAGTCTAAACAAGAATTCTAATAAACTAATCCACTATTCTAAAGCAATGGTCTAATTTCGAAAATGGTGGACATAGACGAAAGAGAATCCCATGGAAGCCCATAAGATTGACTCACCCTTGAATTCGATATGACGATATTCAATCTCCTAAGCGAGGTCTGTCAATAGTCGTCGGAAGATGCCCTGTACTCAACAAAAATAAGAGCAAATGCAGAATCAGTACACAACCACCTTGTATTGGTATAATCACATGGCTATTCCACTAGTGCAATATAAACAAGTCAAACAACATTATATTCACATGTATATATATATATATATAAACGTATATAACATTATGAACATTACAATTCAACAACACATTTCACAAGCTTATCACATCATTGGTCCTCTCAACGAACCCAAACCTAAACAGTTAGCTTGCCGGAAGGTGGCAATTTGATCCTAAAGTTATGCTGGAACATGGCAATCCGATCCAAAATTGTACTGAAACGTGATAACCCAATCCAAAGTTATGCCGGAACGTGACAACCGATTCAGTTAGCTTGTCAGAATGTGGCAATTTGATCCCCATTCACATACCACAATCACAATCACAATCACATTTATATCATTAAGATCATACATTTACATCATGTTTTTTTTTTCCAGAAATATCATTCATCTATCTCATTTACAACTAGTGTGATCAATATTGCAAAATTCATACATATTCAAGTATCACAATGAAGCAAGAACATGCATACATCACACAAACATAGAATCACAACCATAATCTACCTCGAAACAAGCTTGAACGCCTAAGAAACTTGATCCTTCCCTTTTTCGGATTTGTTTCGTTTGTTCTTGGTCTACAAATAATCACAATAATATGAAAATCAACAAACAATCACTAATTACTCAAAATTATGGCAATTCTATGTACCCTATATCAAACCCATGATCCCAACTAACCAATTTAGGGTTATCTCCACCATAGAATCCATAACAAAACCCTTCCCCCAACATTATTCACCCATTCTATTATGTCCTACGGATTGAAAAATGAATTCAGGGAGTGAAAAACTTACCTTTTAGCCTCAAGAATGGTAAAAAACGAGTAGAAATCTCATGAAAGTCGTTCCTTAGCTCTAAAAGTCGAAAAGTGCATACTGTGGTCATTTAGGGGCCTATTTATTAACGACTTTAATTTGCGTCCTGCCTGCCATAACGACACCCATCCCGCCATAGCGGTGGTGCCAGGATTGTAGAATCCCCCGCCAGGGAGGCTTTTTTGGACCAGTGAGCTCCCTTAAGAATTTCCAAAATCCCATTTCACAACACATCTCTAATCTATAACACTCATTAAAAAAACCCTGTACGCTAAGATCAATTCGCGGAGCTCTACATGTTTAAATATAATTCTGTAGAGTCGTACAAGTTCATTAACGAGTTATCTAACTACTCACGCAATCAAAATTATTAATTATTCACCCGATTTCTACCAAATTTCTCTACACTTCAATGACTGATTTCCTCCAATTCTGGACAAGGTTGGGAAAATCCAAATACTACGAATTTTTTTGGGCTCCAGCTTTATACCATTGGCGTTTCTATAATGATGGAAAGAAATCGTTACAATAAACCTTCAGAAAATAAATTATTAATGATCAGAGCAAAATCGAACTGCATTTACTACACAAGCATAGAAATTAAAGACTTCAACCCTATGAAGTGGGTAACAATGGAGGAATTTTTGGGTCAAGTTATGGAGCTACCTGGCAACAATATTGATGAATTTGAGATAAAATTTCTAGGGCTCTGGCAAAGTGTCAACAAGAGTCATGTCAATTGCAAAATGAAGAACTGATGGTATATAGATCATCTAAAGCAAATAAATTAGGGGATGATGTGTATAATGATTAGTTTGAGTAATTAGACCACTAATACTAAGTTATACAAACAGAAGCTATGGATAAAACTATATACACTTCAGGGGTTGAAAAAATGTCGGTGAATTTGGAATAAAATTCAGGGACAGACAAGGCATCAACAAGAGTTATCTCAATTGAAAAATAAATAATTGATGGTATATAAATCATCTATAACAAAGATAGTAGGGAATGATGTGTATAAGGATTATTTCGAGTAGTAAAATCACTAATACTCAGGATACAACAAAACTTAATAAGCTATTTAAGCCTAGACGATTCTCTTTGTGATATCTATGTTCTTTAGCATTGCTATTATGTCAGACATTAATATAGAATATGTCACACCCCAAGCCTACAGAGCGTGGCCTACACTCAATAATTATTTTTGGTTCCCAAGCAAACCCTTGGCCTGACTGAATGCTTAGCAGAAGACTTACTCAAGCGATAAAAGGCTTAAAATAAAATTTTTGAATATTGAAACTCTAATTAAATATTCAACTGAAACTCTTTGTAAAAATACTCAACAACATAAGTATAATGTGAAGCCTATAGTAAATTGATAGACTCTTTAATTTTATCAATCTATGAAGCCTATATTACTCAAGATGGATGTCAGGATAAGACCCACACCATCTCAAGACAACTGACTAAAAAATAAATGTGAAGTCCCCCCAAAATGCAAGGAGGCACACTCAAGCTATCTGAAGTGTTAAGTGATCTCAAAGAAGTGCTTATTGATAATCCTAAACACATGTATCAACATAGTAAATAGATATAAGTCGAAGACATCAATACATTGAATGTCCGAGTATGTAATATAGCCGAAGAAAAATAACTGAATGATAGGACTACAATAGATAAAATATACTCAAGATAAATGTAAAGAAATAAATGAGTTAAATCATTTAAAGTTATACAAAATACTTACTCATCTATGAATTTAATATAATAAGTACTATAAGGAAAATACATTTCTAAATGCATTTGGGAGATTCTCTAACCCCCAACTATTACTATGAGCTACGTGATAATAATCGTCTTGTCATGCTCGTGTCGGGATATAGAACCTCTTACCTAAGTGGATCTACTAAGCAATAAGGATTTATATAAAAAGTATGATCCTGTATCCATGTTGACAAGACATAGTTTATGGGGGTTATGAGTTCTCTAAACTCTCCTCCATATCAATGCTCAATACTACTCCCAATAATATATATACTCATACCCAAATATATAAACATAATCTTTCTCTGGTTTGAGAGAATCGTTCAAACTATCATTTTAAAAGAGGTAATTGCTCTAAAATATCTCTGAACTCATTACTCATTTAGAAAATAATTTTTCTTTTTGCTAAATGTAAACATATTTTATCTGGGTTGTGATAATTACTCAATAACCTTTTTAAGAGGTATCTACTATGTAATCAATCTTTTAGAGAACTCTTTTACTTTTCTCCAAAATGATATTCTCTTTTTTCATGTAAAAATGGAACATTTGGGAAATACTTAGTTCTCTTATACACTTTCTCAAACTCCTCTTTACTTCCTCAAAAACTCACTTTAGAACACAAATGTTGACTTTAAAAGATTCTCAAAATTTATAACTCAAAATAAGGTTCATGTTGAAATATAGACATGAGCGAATCAACTCAAGGATCTCAATAACAATGTAGAAATACTTAATACTCAAAATTGAAGAACTCAAAACTCATCAACTCATCTCAAGTATACTCAAATCTAATGTAGAACCCTAGATTAGTCTTTTACTGATCTAAAAGTAGATGTAGGGCTTGAGGACGAAATGGTACATCACTATGATAACCTTACATACATGATTATGAAGCTATTGGATTGAAAATTTTTGTGGAGATTTAATTTTATCTTGAGCTAGATGAGGGACATTAGCTTTTTGGAGGAAACTTTTGATCTTTGAATCTTGATGCTTGCTCTTGATAAAAGAAACTCTTATATGAAGTTCTTAGAATGAAAAAACTTTTGAAACCCTTGGATGAAATGATTCTCTTTGTATCTTGGATTTTTAACTTAAAGGTTTTAGAGTTCTTGTTGAAGAAGAGGAACTAAAGTTACTTGAATGTTTTAATTGATGAAAACTAGTTAGTTGAATGATATACTCAGTTAAAACACTTAAAAATGACTTAGAATCAGGTTAATGACATATGAGAAAGACCAAAATGACCTCAACTTAAAAACTGACGTAGTGCCTTAATAGGAAGGTTTCACATACCATTTAAGTATTCACGGGCCATATAAGCCATCCGTGAACCTTCATTATTCCGACAAGGCCTTATTAAAACAAACATAACTTTTTACTCCAAAATGAGACAAATTTTGTGACGTTGAAAAGAGGACTCAAAGAACTTTAATTTGATACATCACAGGCCACCTAATTGAATATGTGCTGAGAGATATGATCGTTTGAAGTTGATCTAACTAGAATCTTACGTCAAAACTTAATCGATAAGGAAGCTTTCACCTCAACTTTGTGATAGAAGATTCTACTGACCTTAATTAATATCCACTATAATTTTCACACTAGACAATCAATCTTAGCATCTAAGAACAATAAAAAATTATTGAGTACGACCTTATACAAAATTCAATAATGATTCGGATCTTAACTAAGAATTCTTAGGGTGTTACATAATCAACAAAAATAGTACACAAATATATCATTATGTACTAAAATTAGTACATAGTAACTGAATTTAGGGATACTTGGGGACAAAGATAGCTAATCCCTATCAAATAACAAAATTCAACACATCTTTGATTGTACATTGCTCTCCTATTATAATACTAATGCATATAAGTGTTTGTAAACCTGATGCATATGTTGAGGTATCAAAGAAATCTTATTAACTTGAACTCGAATAGCAAATAAAATAGTATCACTAAAGGATAAAGATGAGTAACATCATGAGAAGTTGGAGTTTAGCAACAGTAGGTATCCATGTAAACTAGTTCTATTGTTCTCATGATTCTTACATGTTGAACCATTCTAAACATTTTGTTAATGGTACACTAAATGTGTTTTAACCTTAGCTTGTAGAATGTATATCTCCTCCTTTTTTTGTATTACATGAAATTAAACATGACTCATTAATTCTTGATAGCCGCCAACAATTTGGTGACTTATAATAAAAGACAATGTAGTTGTGATGAACAAGTGGAAATAATTTTGAAGAAAAATACAGATAATTGAAGCAATGCCAAAAATGTTAATAATTGAGGCCAAATAACATAAAAATTACTTAAAAAGAGGTCAACTTTACATATTTTTTCATGAATACTAACTTCTAATATACATGAATTAAGAATTATATTTTATTTTTTTAGAATCCCAGATAATTTGCATTTGCTTCTCAAAAGGCATTGAGAAAGTGTCGATCTTGGGTCATCCATGTGGATAGTGTCGACAAAATGAGCATATTTTGATAACCCACTCATATTTAGTGGGTTGGGTGAGTGCCTTTTTACATGGGTAAAATATAGGTTGATACCCATATTCAATCCATAAAATATGGGTAATACACGTAATATATGAATTAGCCAAATGAGTTAAGTTTCTAACATTTATTCACTCAAAATTCATGATATTACCAAATGTACTGTAACCTCTCTTCCTTTTTATGTTCTTGTATGAAACTAATTATTTTTCTCTATAATTGAAAATGTGAAGTTTTTGGCCCTCCAAAATGATCTATTTTAAAAGTACATTATTTGTTAATTATAATTAGAGCTGTCAATATGGGCTAGCCACCCTATCCGGGCTAATCCATACATGTTTTGATATTTTACGGGTCAGGCCAGACTAGCCCAGGCCCAACCCACAAATACGTATGCTACAGGCTTGTCGGGCCAGCTCATTTTTTTTATAATTATTAAATTAAATTATAAATTATAATTTACAAATATCATCATAAACATCGACAAAAAAATATTACATGATCTTTATGTTACTATTTGTTAATCAAATCCACAAATAAAATTATCTTTACAATATTTATTAAGTTTCTTTTTCAAGCAAAAGTATAAATATCTAAATAGAAGTATTAACCTAATTGTTTTGAATTTGGACTATCTTTAATTTTAAATTTTAATATTATATCATATTTTTAATTAATTTTTTACCGGCCTACGGGCCGACCCTAGTGGCGGAGGGAGGATTTTCATCAAATGGTTAAAAAAAATTAATCATATAAATAATACCCACAAATAAATGGGTCGAATAGGATATAAATGGGTCGGATAAAAAAATTAATACATCTAAAAACATAAATAGATCAAGTTTTTAATAACAACTGATACAATAGAAGCAACAAGTAGCATCCAGCGCCCAACGAGCAAAGACAAGGAAGACTAGAGGATGAAAAATAAAACGTGGAAAAATCCTAAAAGAAGAAAAGGGTTTTTAATATTTAACTTTTTAATTAGGAATTAAACTAATAAACTCAAATTTCGTATCAGGGTTTTAACTTTTTTGAACTAAAATCATTTTTCTGATTCCATTATTATTTTAAAAAAGCAATTTCTGATTCCATTATTGTTTAAAAAAACAATTAAAACGCCTAAAATATAAGCTGATAAAAAATTGCCTCCATTTCAATTTGAACTCGCGACCTTGCGAGGCTCAGCGCAGATTCCTGAACCCCCAACACCACTGAGATACGCCTATGGTGTATGTTCAAGGGGTTCAATGTTATATATTGTAACACTCCAAAAAAATGAATAGGATAAATACTTAAGGTGATTTATTTATTATTTAAAATCTGAGATTTTAAGGGCAAAATGGTCCTCTCACTAAGCTAATTAAATCAGGTTTTTATTTAAATAAATAAGGAGTCCTAGTTTGACTAATTCCCAAACTAAAACTCCTATTATTTTACTACTCTCTCACTCACGTTCACCATTCTCTCTATCACGTTGGCTTCTGCCAAAAACAACTTCAAGAATTGAAAATACATCAAGAGTTCTTTACACTTGAAGAACTCACATGAAATTTTAAGAAAAATAAAGTAACCCAAATGTTCAGGCAAAGAGAAGATTCCGTCGAGTTGGTGGTGAAACTTTAGATGAGTTGTACGTGGTTTTGGAGAAGGATTTGGGCAGCAACTTCACATTTGAAGAAGCAAATTAAGGTATGGGTTTCTTCTACCTTGGTCCATTTCCCAAGAGGCCCCTTATGATTCAAGATATTCACTCCGAAACTAAGGTTGTTCCCCGTTGCATGTCCTTGTCACTAGCTCCCAATGATTTCGTAGGTTGGGTATTGTGTGCTGGTATATTTAGGCAACTATGATGTTTTTGTATTGAATGTGAATACGTTTATGTGCTTAAAATCACGAAGATGACAATCAAGGTGTGATCGGAAAAAGGAAGTGTGTGTGTGTGCATGTTTGGCAGTGTGTTTTGGCCACTGTTTTGGTGACGTGTAAGGCATGTTATTTCTTGTATTTTATGCGCTAAGGTTGTGCAAAATGTGATGTTCAATTGGGGTGTGAAGTTATTGATTTTGAGAGAAAAACTCTTGATGAAAGTAACTACTGAACTACACCTAACTATACACTAAAAGCTTGGTGAAATACCCTAAGAAACTAACATAAAAAGGTTGATTAAAGGAAGCTAAAGTTGGGATTAAATTTCCAGATTTGTGTACTCTAGTTTCGGTCAACAATGAGGTTAAAAATCTGGGTTTTTAACATGAAAATATAATAAGTGAGATCAAGGGGAATTGAACCCAATACCTCACATGTTAAGGAGGCTAAAAACGTGAAGGGGGTTAAGGGTTTGAACCCTTTAGCTACTGGTTTCGCGAGAAAAGAAAAGGAAAAAGAGGGCTGGGGGAATCGAACTAGCGAACTGAAGGAGAAAGAGGAGAAAAATAAATTAAACAAATAAATGGGAGGCGTGAGATTCGAACCCACGACCTCCAGGCACGCGTGAAATGGGAGAAAAATAAAGAAAAGAAAACGTGAGGCGTGGGGTTCGAACCCACGACCTCAAGGTTGGAAAAGGAGAAGGCTAAATTAATTAAGAAACAAAGTGAGGCTGTGGGGGTTCGATCCCACAACCTCACTGCCAAGGCGCCTAGTTAAGGAAGATTTAATTAAAAATAAGATAGGAGTTTGTGGGGGTTCGAACCCACAACCTCCCAAGCCTCTAGCGAATTTAGTTGAAATAAGGATGCTGTGGGGGTTCGAATCCACAACCTCCTTATTCCAGCGAAATAAATAACAAAAATACAAGGGGCTGTGGGGGTTTGATCTCACAACCTCTTGGTTTGGGCAAAAATGAGCAATGAAATATTAATGAAAAATAAAAAGAGGTTGCGGGGGTTCGAACCCACAACCCTTCGGCCAACTTAATAGGAAGACTAAGTAGAAAATTAATGATACGATGTTAATGTAGGGATTAAATCTAGAGCTATAATGTTATGGATATAAAAAATAAAAATCAATGAAAAATGTAAATGATATCCAAGTGATTCGAAATTGGGTTCCCTTTCCCGAACTTTCTTTTGATACATAAGTCATACGTGAATAAAATATCCAAGAATAATGCCACCTAATTAGATCAAAATCAAGATCTCATATATACAAGATGCATAAGTCTTGTACTACATAATCTTAGGAATGTAAGAATCACTTAACGAACTATGAATGAAGTCCCATGGCTTGAATATACAGACACATAAGTCTAACATACGTTCAAAAGTAAGTGAACCTTAGATGTATGTAAATGATGAACCCTAGAAGGGTTAAGGATGAGTGTAAGATACACCAAATGGCCAAGTGCGTTGGCATATGATGAAATGAACATTCGCGTAATAAGAGGTGAGTAACTATGAAAAGCAAAGGTGCTAATGATGATGAATGTGGTAATAACATGATAAGAGGCTAATGTAAATGATGAGAGCAATCCCAAATGAGCCTAAGTAAATGTTACCAATACGTACTCACCTATGAGAGTGTAAGATAATGAAGAGACCAGTCTCCATGAACACTCTAATGAGAGTATTGAGCTTAACAACTCAATACGAATGATGAGATGAGAAATCGTCTAATGAGCTATGATGTCCTCATACTAGAAGCCAACTTCCATGACTTATGAGATGAATGTAATGGAACTTTATACTGAGCAACGATAGACTAGCTATGAGCGCTGATGCCTTCTTTCGGGAAGTCACGTAACTCTCATGAGATGAGACTGTCCGGCTTTCCGGGTATTGGTCTCCTTATATCTCCTAGTCTTCAAACCTGTACTGCCAATATAGGGATCTGGCGGGGTTCAATTCCCATGTGCGCTAGCATGTTATTGGGTCACTTTGGCCGGTGATTCCACCTCTTTCCGGTGTAGGGGATACACTGGATTTCATGATGCTCACATGATCTATGTCGGTTATAGCAAAAGTTCCCAATAAATGAATGAGGCCAGCCTCAAATGATGCACATAATGAAATGAATGATACCAAATGTGTTAGGATAAGATAATCAAAAGGTGAATTAGATATAAGTAATGACATTAGGTCATTCTTGGTCATTGCACAATGAACTCGATGAAAGTATTAAACTACATCCTAGGTATAGCTGGTGTTTACACTGTCCTATGAATGAAATGAAATGGAGTACGTATGAATGAACGAAACAGACTCTTTGTTTGCTAAAGCAGACACCGTAGTTGAGGTCCCATATGTTGAGCCCTCATTTCTGGGAAGTCTTAATGTTAAGTCCATGATTCCAAGGTCTCATGGCATATGAATGAATGATATGAAAGATTTTATGTTCTACATGCAATATGCTATGTGCTAAGTGTAAGATGTTATTTGCTGTGTGCAATATGATAAGTATGATGATGCAGGTTATTCTCATGGCATAACTTTCCTATTCCAAATCTTGATAGCTCACTGACTTTCCTATTCCAAATTTATAAAGCTCATTGATTTTCCTAATCCAAATTTGGAAACTTTCCTAATCTCAATTTGGCAAGTCCACTGACTTAACTTCCAAAAATCATGTTGTTAGGAAAGAGCTATTCTTTCTCATGCATGTCCTTGGTGTGTGCTTGCATATACCCATACTTAGTACAAGTGTGTACTAACCCTATAAAAACTCTACTATTTTAGGTGTAGGCACATGTGGACGATAGAGCTACAGGATTATCGCTGTAGTTATCCGGACGTCCAGCATTCATCCGGTTTGGTAGGTCCTCATGCTTTCGAGGATGCTGTTGTTTTATATTCTAGCTTAGTTTTAGAGTTGAGCTAGTAGAGCATGTTCCACTAGCGTTTCTTTCCTGTTTTTATTCAGACTATGTATTGGTGACATTTTGGCAATTATACACTTAATAAGAATTGGACTATTTCTTCCAGTTGCTTATCTCTTAATGTTAGATGGTTGATGGTGAACAATTACGTACTAATGAGAATGTTTTATAAGTATGTTAAGAAACAAAAAGTTTCAAATTTTTTCGCTAAAATTAACGTATGCAAAGTAAGAATGACGTAAGTAGGCTTGTCTGCAACCTCTGAGAGGTCAACGACGCCGATCTCGTCTGGGGTCTACATTCTGATCGTGACAAAGTTGGTATCAGAGCACTAGGTTAAATTCCAAGAATAATGAGTTCACATCAACCACATTGAGTAGTTTCTAAGTCATGGTAGTAAAGTGCACCACTATCCTGGATTAGAGACTGCATGATGCGTAGGAAAAATTTCTCTTTTCTGATCTTATCGTGCTTTTTCTAATGTCTGAGTTCTTGGTGTTATGAGTGTATCTAACACCAATCCTTTTTGTTTTTCAGAGAATGAATACTTGGAGAACTAAGGGTCAGAGGAGGGGGAGAGCAGCTGCTAGGGGTAATCAAAATTCACCCCAGGCCCCAACTGAAGGAGTGGCCATGCAAGTTAACTCATCTGTGTTGACTGATGCTTAGGTGAGGGGAACTCTGGCTTAGATGGCACAAGCCATTACGATGCAGGCTCAGGGTATGACTGCTCAAGTCATCCAGCAGGATGTTCAGAGAGAAAACCCACTGGTTCGCAGCATGGCTGACAGGATGCTAGACTTCACGGGGATGAACCCTCCTATTTTCACAGGGTCTAAGACATCAGAGGATACTCAGGAGTTTGTGGATGAAGTACATAAGATTCTGGTGGCTATTGGTGCCACAGATACTGAGAAGGCTGAGCTGGCTTCCTATCAGCTCAAGGATGTTGCACAGACTTGGTGCAAGATATGGCAAGATACCTGTGTTTTGGGTGGAGTGCCAGTCACTTGGGAGCTGTTCAAGACAATATTTCTGGAGAGGTTTTTCCCCAGAGAGATGAGGGAACCAGGTTGAGGAGTTCATTAACCTTAAACAAGGCTCTATGACGGTCAGGGAGTATTCCGTGAAGTTTGTTAAGCTATCAAGGTATGTTATTTTCCTTAGTATTTAATAGCAAGAGTGAGGAGAGTACTGAGCCATTTTGAAGTAATCTAGGTATGCTACCTCCCTGGTTTCAAACAGCAGGAATGAGATGAGCAGGTTCCCACGGAAATTAATGGAGACCTGGAGGAGGAGTGTCGGTCTGTGATGCTCCATGATAATATGGAACTTTCCAAGTTAATGGTGCATGTCCAACAGGTAGAGGACAGCCGCAAGAAGAGAGATGTTCGTGATGTTAGGAGGCCTAGGCCTCAAGATCAGGCAGGTCCCAGCCATGGAGGCCACAGGAACAATTTTGGCGTCCATAAGCAGCCCAGTTCAAGAAAGGGCAATAGAGTTCTGGAAATTCTAACTCTCAGAGGGGTACAACACCTAGAGGAGGCAGACCTGAATCCAAGAGGGGCAATGGCGGTGAGATGCAGCGTCATAAGAAGAAATGTGCTAAGTGTGGCCGAGCTCACAGCTGTGGCACTAATGCCTGCTTCGGTTTTGGTAAGAGTGGACACATGGTCAGGGACTGTCCACAGAACAGAGGTCAGGCTGGAGGTAATGCTCAGCCTAGGCTTAACCCATAGAGCGTAGCAGCATCCGATCCTCCCAAGAGAAACAGATTCTATGCCGTGAAGGGCAGGGAGGAGCAGGAGAAGTCCGATGATGTGGTCACAGGTATTGTTGACACCCAATTTTGACCCTCTCCGATGGAAATTAATTCATGAGCTTCTTAAATTTTCCAAGCAATTTAAAATAATTAATTTTATAAATTCTTAAGAAAAAAAATATAAAGTTTGCGTTATTCTGAATAGTTTTTTCATTTCTTATAACGTTTGAATAATATATATATATTACATAATTATGTATATAATTAGTATATTATATGATTATTCAAAAACCATCTCAAAAATATTTTAATTTTAGTAAGTATTCTATTAAACTAGTTTAGTTTAAATTATGGTTATATTTTGAATCACTATTTTAAAATTAAAATTAATTATTTTACTTTGATAAAATTAAGAAGCTCGTTGATCAATTGATATGAATTTGTCTTATTTAAATTATAGTCAAATTCCTCAAATTAATTTAATTTGACTATTCTAAGACATGACATAATTCCTAAACTTTTCCCAACCTGAAAGAACATCCAGCCCACCTCATTTCCTTCCAGGCCCATTTTTATTTCCTTTTCTTCCCAGCCCATTTTTCCTACCCACTAACTTAATTAATTCCCAACCCAATTTCATTTTTCCCTTTCCCTCCAACCTTACCCCTTTTAAAATTCAAAATTAAAAATTCAAATTTTAAAATTTCCCCCCTCTTTTGGCCATAATTTGGCTTATAAATAATCCCCATCTTCTTCATTGTTAGGGGATTGGTTGAGAGAAAGAAGAAAAGAGGGAGAAAGAAAAAGAGAAGAAAAAGAAGAGAAAAAGAAAAGGATGATTTTTTGGATAATTTTTTTTTTTTTACATCTTGTGATAGAAAAGAAAAAGATATATTGAAAGAGTTTATTCATAGGAAGATTTTACAATAGTTAAAGCACACCTATATAGCTATTGAAGTTGAATTAAAAACAGAAGGATTGCGGGATTTTTGATTATCATTTGAATTCGAAGTTGTGTAGTGGAAGGTTATCCCCTTGCTCGTTTCGTCTGCAGCTCGCTGCCCCGAAGAAGGTGAAATCCTTTTTTTTTTCTTTTTTTTTTCTTTCTTCTTTTTAGATGTTGTCATTCAACCTTGCTAATTTTTGTTTTGTTTTGTTTTCTTGTGTGACATCGATTCGAGTCCACTTTGGATTCCATTCTTGCATTGCTCGTTGAGCCATAAAGGCTCAAAACACTTTTTCCGAGTCAACCAACCCCTGAAAGGATGTACAGGTCGAAAGCGAAACCAACAGAAGCTGCTGAAAGGGCGGTTTGCAGGAGCTTGGCTGTGATCTCTTTGTTTTTTTTTTATTTGTTTTAATGCTGTGTATCTGGTTTATACACAATATATACACTGTGATACAGGTCAAAAATCCACAGGAGGCCCGAACTCAAAATCTGAGTTGACGACAGGAAATTGTACTCCTGAAAAGAAGTTTTGAACTTCCGAAAGTTGAAAAACTGGCAGATACACAGCCTGTATACACATATATACAGTGACAATATACTATATATATGCTTAAAAAATATGATTGGCAGGGAAACGCAGAGGGACGCCTATTCTAATTAAAATTCGGAATTAGGCAAACAATGCGGACGTAGGGTGCAGCCTGTATACATTAGTATACATTTTCGGGCGACGATATACACTTGTTAAGTAAGTTTTAAAAATGATACAGGTACAAATACGCAGGGCAATACAGGGAAAATAATAGAAAATATGTATTCAAACAGGTGCAGGGCTCAAGAGGTCCAAAATGGATTGGATATACACCGTATACAATAGTATCCAAATTGGGCCAGGGCACTTCAGCCCCTTTTTATTAACAGGCCCAAAGGTCATTTGTTTCTGCAGGTTTTAAAGAAGGCCCAATTATAAGGATTAGTTTAGGACAGGTGGGCCAAAGCCCAAATGAAAGAATTTGGGCAATTAAGCCCAAGTTCAAATATTTCTTTATCTATTATTTATTTGTTTGAATTATTTAATATCTTGATAGAATTTTAATAATCTCCTAAGGGGTAGCCATTTTTCATTATTTAAATTTTACTATTTTTGTTTTACTTACTTTTATCAATTTACTTCTCCTTAAATTAATTCCCTCAAAATATCTACCTTTAGAAATAAAAAAATATAATAATAATAATAATGAAATAAAAAATATTAAAACGAATTTCTTTTTACTTAGTTAAAAATTTTATTTTAAAAGTCATTTAGTCAAATCGCCGGTCAACCGCAAGTTAGCGGGCTTCCCGAGGGCCTAACACCTTCTCGGGATGTACATTGAACTTCGAACCTTTTTTCAATTGATTTTTAATCTATTTTTTAAATCTTTTGAAATTTTTTCTTGATTTTATCAAAAATCAAATGGCGACTCCGTAATTTGGAAAGTTAATTTTTCTTAAATAATAAGATTAATTGATTTTTCGAAACCTAGTCAATTTCTCCCATTTTTAAACGAATGGGAGTATTTTTTAAATAAACAGAAATGGCGACTCCGATTTTGAAGGTCGATTTTTCTTAAACAATAAGATTAATTGATTTTTTGAAACCTTGTCAATTTTCTCATTTTAAACCAAAAATTAGTTAGTAGTATTTTTTTAATAAAACAGAAATGGCGACTCTGCTGGGGAGGTTAAAGTTCTAACCACAAGATTTGATTGTTTGACTACTTGCTTAATTTGTTTTATTTATTGTTTGTGCGGAATTGTTTAATCTTTCATATATTGTTATTGCATGCATAACATATCATACTTCCGTCAAATGACAATTATTTCATTTCCACTAAAGGACGATTATGCGGGTTCGCAGTCGTTCGTTAACCAAAGATTTTCTCGGGGCACCCTGACGAGTGTAGTTGACTACTTGATAGTCAACGATCGTTAATTGTCCCAGCCCAAGTAGTCCGCTTGGGTTACCCATTCCATTTTAAATACAACTCACTCTTAGTCAAACTAAGATAGAGCGAAACTCAATCTCGAATTTAGGAGCATTTGAACTAAGATGACCCAATACCCATGGCGTGTTGGGCCCATTAGAAGACCACCTTGAGTCCAAAATGGCCCACGGCCTAAATGGACGTTCATACTTATGTGTTTAAATTTGAAGGATGTATACGGTGTTTGAGAAATATTTCAAATAACGTATACATCCCTCCAATTGCTAGGCCCACCCTTGGCAGGAAAGGGTCACATATGTGTTTAGAACGCGCAATATTTGTTTATAACTGCTTATGTGAATATGTTGTTTTATCTGGAGATATTCTAGCTCACTTTTCTCCAAATATTTTTAGAACCCATAAGCATAAATATTGAGTCACTATCAAAAGTGCGTCCAAATACTCTTCGAGTCTTTAGTTTCGGAAAAAAAAAAGTGAACTTCATTTTTCTTTAGTATTACTCTCATACCAGAAAAAGATTCATTATTTCAAATCAAATTTTTTTTATCTTTTCCAACTCTTACAAGGGAATTAGAGTTACATCTCAATCAAAAATCAAAGTACGGTAATGAAAGATACTGTCAACTATGTCTCAACTCGAGTCGACATTTTTATTCACTAAATCCCAAAGTCAAGTAGATAAATTCCTGTCTATTTGTTCATTTTTCTATATTGGTGAGCCAGTTTATCTCCGAATAAAGCAACTCTTATGTGTTTACACCTATATGCGATATCTTGTATTATTTACCACCTCCAGGCACTAACATATTGGTCTTTTGAGTTTTTTTCATTTGTCAGGTATTTAAAACTGATCTGTGTTAATAAGTTGGTTGATCATCCATATTTCACGAGGTCTAAGGCCCCTAAAGATTCCTTACCCGATCAAATTCGCGAAAAGAAAAGACAACAATGGGGGATAACAATGAGGAGATTGACGTGAATGATGTTGTCGTGGCTCAACCCGCCGCCGCTGATAAAAATGAATTAATTATGCAGTTGATGCAACAGATTGCCGAAATGAGGGTCGAAATGCAAAGAATGCAAGATTCGTCTAATCCAATTTCATCCTTCAACCCTCCAAGAGATGGAAGACCTCCACTCCACTTTCCTCCCCCAAGCGCGGAACAGGTTCAGAATCTTCTCTCTAACCCCTCTCAAAATCCTCCAACCATTGACTTAACTACCCCCAATCCCCGTCACGCCACCACGTCGTGTCAAACACCACATCATCCTCAAAATACTAACCTTAAAATTCTCCATCTCCCTCAAAACCAAAATACAAACAATGCTCAAACCTTCCCCCACCCTCAAAACCAAAATATGAACAATGCTCAAAACTTCCCCCATCTTCAAAAACAAAATACTGATCCCCAAACTTCCCCCCAAAATTATCAAGCCACTCAAAATACCCAGAATCCCTCCATTGCTCCACCCATACCTCAGAAGACCACTTTCCAAATTCCAACTTCAAATGAACCTTATGCCAATTGTTCCGAGCTTGATCACTATAAGGAACAGGAGAGAGAGTGGAGGTCAAAAGAAGAGGTAGTCAAGGTGAATATGAAAGAAGAGATCAGGAAAACAATGAAGGAGTTGCACTATGTTTCTGAAGTCGATAGATTGAGCTATAAGGATTTATGCATCCATCCGAATCTCGACCTCCCAGAAGGGTTCAAAGTGCCAAAGTTTGTCACTTTTAACGGAACAGGAAATCCTCTAGCATATCTGAAAGTTTATTGTGATCAACTCGTGGGAGTTGGAAAAAATGAAGCATTATTGATGCGTCTCTTCAGTCGAAGTCTAAATGGAGAAGCTCTAGAGTGGCTTACATCACAAGAGCTGAAACAATGGAAAAGTTGGAACGCACTCGCAAAGGATTTCACGGAAGATTTGGACATAACATAGAAGATGTCCCAGATCGCTACTACTTGGAGAAGATCAAACAGAAGTCTACAAAAAAATTATCGAGAGTACGCTCTTCGTTGGAGAAAAGAGGCCGCAAGAGTTCAACCTCCCATGTCCGAACGTGAGATCACTGAAATGTTCATTCGTACTCAAGAGCCTGAGTACTATGAAAGAATGTTGTGTATGATGGGATAAAAGTTTGTCGAGATTGTCAAAGTGGGAGAAGCTTTGGAAGATGGTTTCAAGACTGGAAAGCTCACCAAAACTACCGCATTGCGATCTAATGGAAAATTCACTAGAATTAGTGATATGGATAAATCAAAAGGAAAGGTGGAGGAGGTAAGTATGGTCACGGCTACCCGTATGAGGCCAGCTTCTCAAAGGAAATATCAAAATCATAATGTCAATCTGGAAAAATTTCCTCGCCCAAAATTTAGGAGGGCCCCTAAGGTATTTACACCATTAAGGGAATCTCAAACTCACCTTTATGAAAGGTTGAAAGCAAGGGGTATGCTCTATCCTATAGAAGGAAGACCAGCCAATCCTTTGGGAAAATTTTACAGAGCCGACTACAGATGTGCTTATCATTCAGGAGCCATTGGACAAGACACAGAGAATTGTTCAACTCTGAAGCACAAGATACAAAACATGATCAACAACAACTTGATCGGTATTGAGGAAACCACCTGAATGGATGACATATTGGATGCTTAAGAATGAGTACAAGACATTTCTGAACTGAGTCATTTGAAGATATTCATCATCAAAGGTCTAGAAGAAGAACGCCCAACATTGGCCAAAATTTTGTATATGAAGTTTTGTTATCTTTCTTTAGAAAATGTATCGTACATTTCTTGCCTGAACTACGTTTGACCTGATTCCTGCTCCAACGGGATACGTAGGCGCCACAACAGTTCGGTCATATTCCCAGTGAAATTTCCATTTCTCTTCATAATGGAAACTGGGACAGAATTTTTGAGAGGATCTCAAAAATTCATTTGAAGTGGGACTTCTTTAATGAGTCAAAACAGAAAATCAAAATTCTACGGGGAACTACGTTTGACCTGATTCTTGATCCAACGGGATACGTAGGCGCCACAACGGCTCGGTCATATACCCAGTAAGATTTCCATTTCTCTTCATAATGGAAACTGGGACAGAATTTTTGAGAGGATCTCAAAAATTCATTGGAAGTTGGACTTCTTTAACAAAGTCAAAACAGAAGACCAAAATCCTACGGAGATTAGCCTTGGGTGGATCTAAAAAATTACGACAATCTAGCTTGCAATTGGGACGGAATTTTTGAGATGATCTCAAAAATCCCACAAATGTCATTTGTTACTTATTAAGGTAAACTGAGACAAATTTTGAGGAGGGACCTCAAAATTCCAGAGTGAGCAACCTCAGAGTTAACAGAGCAAGTTATAAGAGTTCTTCTATATTGTAGACCGGGAGAAATTTTTGAGGAGGATCCTCAAAAAATACCATCAAATATGTCATATAAAGAATGGGCGAGCGTGCAAGCCAACTTCAAGAAGGAGCATGGAGACAAAACCAACACAAATCAGTCTTTCAAACTAAGAATTTTTCTTTGGATGCAGGAACATTGAAGTCACAAAAATGGCTATGTAAAGCTGTCAAGAATGACAAAAGGCGTCACTTGCACCCATCGTGGACTCCTCAACAAAACCTTGAAAATCTTCCACCTTATTTTATCACTATTCCTTTATATTGCCTCAAGTGATTTCTAAACAAGTTTCTTCTTATCTTGCAGGAACATTATCAAGACATCCACCTCGTTACAGTGGAACATTATCGAGTCATCCACCTCGTTACAGCGGAACATTATCGAGCCATCCACCTCGTTACAGTTGGAACATTATCGAGCCATCCACCTCGTTACATTTGGAACATTATCGAGACATCCACCTCGTTACAGTTGAAACATTATCGAGCCATCCACCTCGTTACAGTTGGAACATTATCGAGCCATCCACCTCGTTACAGTTGAAACATTATCGAGACATCCACCTCGTTACAGTGGAACATTATCGAGTCGTCCACCTCGTTACAGTTGGAACATTATCGAGACATCCACCTCGTTACAGTGGAACATTATCGAGCCGTCCACCTCGTTACAGTTGGAACATTATCGAGCCATCCACCTCGTTACAGTGGAACATTATCGAGCCATCCACCTCGTTACAGTTGGAACACTATCGAGACATCCACCTCATTACAGTTGGAACATTATCGAGCCGTCCACCTCGTTACAGTTGGAACATTATCGAGACATCCACCTCGTTACAGTGGAACATTATCGAGCCGTCCACCTCGTTACAGTTGGAACATTATCGAGCCATCCACCTCGTCACAGTTGGAACATTATCGAGCCATCCAGGCCTCGTTAAAAAACATGCATCACGAAAATCATGCATCGCGAAAATCATGCATTGAGGAAAAATATACATCGCGGAAATCATGCATTGCGGAAAATTATGCATCGCGGCAAATCATGCATTGCGAAAAGTCATGCATCGCGAAAATCATGCATTGCGGAAAATCATGCATCACGGAAATCATGCATTTAGGAAAAACATGCATCGCAAAAATCATGCATTGCGGAAAATTATGCATCGCGAAAAATCATGCATTGTGAAAAGTCATGCATCGCGAAAATCATGCATCGCGAATTTGAAATTTATACATCGCGAGAAGACTTTATACCTCGCTGGAATTTATGCTCGACGAGAAGGTTTATATGCCTCGTCAAATTTATATATCGCGAGAAGGCTTTATACCTCGCTGAAATTTATGCTCGACGAGAAGACTTCATGCCTCGTCAAATTTATATATCGCGAGAAGGCTTTATACCTCGCTGGAGTTAATGCATCACGAGAAGAATCCATACCTCGTTGAAATTTATATATCGCGAGAAGACTTTATACCTCTCTTGAATTTATGCACGACGAGAAGATTTCATGCCTCGTCAAATTTATATATCGCGAGAAGACTTTATACCTCGCTTGAATTTATGCACGACGAGAAGATTTCATGCCTCGTCAAATTTATATATCGCGAGAAGACTTTATACCTCGCTTGAATTTATGCACGACGAGAAGATTTCATGCCTCGTCAAATTTATATATCGCGAGAAGACTTTATACCTCGCTTGAATTTATGCACGACGAGAAGATTTCATGCCTCGTCAAATTTATATATTGCGAGAAGACTTTATACCTCGCTTGAATTTATGCACGACGAGAAGATTTCATGCCTCGTCAAATTTATACATCGCGAGAAGATTTCATACCTTGCTGAAATTTAGAAATCATGAGAAGAATCTATGCCTTGTTGAAATTTGCACATCGCGAGAAGATTTCATGCCTCGCCGAAAGTAATGCATCACGAGAAGAATCCACGCCTCGCCGAAAGTACTGCATCACGAGAAGAATCCATGCCTCGTTGAAATTTGCACATCGCGAGAAGATTTCATGCCTCGCTGAAAGTTATGCATTGCGAGAGGATTTCATACCTCGCAGGAATTTACGTATCGCGGGAAGATATTCATGCCCCGCGAGAGGACATACATGAATAAATAAAGGGACATCGTGTATCCCGAAAGCAATATTTATCCATAGGCCTCAACTGCATTCTTTTAGTTTTGATAAAAGTAAACGTCAAGGAGAGCATCGAAGATGACGACAAAAGAAACATCAATATCGCATTAGCATTTATTTATTTATTTTAGCATCAAACGAAGAGTACATTGAAGATTATATTGCAAATGCCAGGCATAAGCTTTATTTGCTGGACATCAGACCGATCGAGTCGACGTCGAATATGGAGGAGAACAATAAAGTGTCGACATGGTAAAAGACACTGTCTCCCATCCTAATTGCATTTTTTTAAGCTGACGAGTTTTATCTCAGTCTTTGTCGAGAGCATCCAAAAGGATGAATTCTCCCAAAAAACCACAGGTGCGGACGACATCAAAAAGGATGCAGCACAACGTGGAACTTTTTCTTAGCAGCAAACTGGGACACAGTCCAAAGAGGAATGTCAAACTCTTAGGACGCGAGCAGAGGAGCGACTTCCACCACAATCAAACCACACCCCTAGCTTAAGGCATGTGAGTTTTTCTTTAGTTTTGTCAGTTTCAGTCTCGCATCCGGAAATTTTGATTTACCGGAAGCAAGTTTCCAATCTGAGTGACAATGCGCCAAGAGCTTTGGAAATTATGTCCGTGTATGTTCTTAATTATGGGTGTGAAGCGCGCCACATTCATGGCTAAGAGGTTACAAGCCCTCTTTTCATGCTCATTTAACTTGTCACTTATCCAAAACCAAAGGTTATCTAGCATAATAGATTTCCTTTTCAACCGATCGAGTTGAACTACGAGCAGCCTGATTCCTGATGTATAAGGATATGTAGGCGGATTCAATGTTGAAAACTCGGGTGTATTCCAACATTCGCTGTCCAATTTTATTCTCGAGCATTTCGATACCTTCATAATTCGGTATCGAGGTGGATTTTGAATTCTTTCAAAGTCGTGCGTTAAATCAAGCTTATCGAACTACAAGTGGCCTGAATTCTCATATAGCCTGAGATATGTAGGAAACCCGTTTCAAGGGTTCGACCATAATTCCTAAACCCTTTGCCAAATCCTTCTCTTAAAGATGAATGAGGTTGGTCAAAATTGGCTTGGTCAATTTCATTTTCCTCGAATTGCTTGCATTAATCCAAGTAAAATGAGGGACAGGTATGCTGTATTATTCTCAACTTTTGTTTATGCTCTACTTGATCTAGGATCTACGCTTTCCTTTGTGACTCCTCTGTTTGCTCTTACTTTTGGAAAACTACCTGAAGTTCTGCACGATCCTGTAGTGGTTAGTACGCCTTTAGGAGAAAGTGCAAGAACTGATAGAGTATATAAGGATTGCCCAATAGTTGTATGTGGTAGTACTATGTGCGCGGACTTGGTTGAACTACCCATGCATGATTTTGATGTTATTTTTGGCATGGATTGGCTTCACAGTTGTTATGTTTGCTTGGACTGTCGTAGTAGAGTGGTGAGATTTTGCTTCCCTAATGAAGAAGAGTTAGTCTGGGAGGGGTACAATTCGATCCGTCCTAATCCCTTGATTTCAAATCTTAAGGCCAATAAAATGATGTCCAAGGGGTTACTATGTCATCTTGTGAGTGTTAATGATTTAGACCATGACATTCTTTCCATAGACTCAGTGCTTGTAGTGAATGAGTTCCTAGATGTGTTTCCTGAAGATTTGTATGGAGTCACTCCCCTTCGAGAGATTGACTTTGGTATTACTTAGAAACCGATACTAAACCAATCTCAATTTCTCCTTATAGAATGGCTCCAGCAGAACTCAAAGAGTTGAAGTTGCAGTTAAAAGATCTCACTGATAATGGTTTCATTCAGCCGAGAATATCCCCGTGGGGCGCTCCAGTGTTGTTTGTAAAGAAGAAATATGAGACCCTTAGAATGTGTATCGATTATCGGCAGCTCAACAAAGTCACTATAAAGAATAAGTATCAATTTCCCAAAATAGATGATTTGTTCGATGAGCTCCAAGGGTCTAGTTTGTTCTCTAAGATTTATCTTCGTTCAGGGTATCATCATCTTAGGGTTAGGGATGGAGATGTCCCAAAAACAGCCTTTCATACCCGTTATGTTCATTATAAGTTTTTGGTTATGTCATTTGGTCTCATGAATGCACTAGCTGCGTTTATGGATCTCATGAACAGATTTTTCCATGAATACCTTGACTCTTTCATCATAGTATTCATTGATGACATTCTCATATACTTTAAGACCAAGGAAGAGCATGAAAAACATGTGAGACTAACCTTGCAGGTACTTAGACAACATCAGTTGTATGCTAAATTCAGCAAGTGTGAATTCTGGCTGAGATCAATGACCTTCCTAGGTCATGTTGTGTCCGATCAGGGTGTAGAGGTTGACCCCAAGAAGACTGAGGTTGTTAAAAACTTGCCAAAGCCTCTTCTCTCATTGATATCCGTAGCTTTCTGGGATTGGCTGGTTACTACCACTGGTATGTGGAGGGTTTTTCTTCCATTGCTGCCCCACTAACAACTTTGACGAAGAAGAAAGCCAAGTTTGAATGGATGGAGACTTGTGAGATGAGTTTCCAGGAGCTCAAGGATAGACTCACTTCAGCCCCAATGCTTACTCTGCCTAAATATGGTGAGAATTGCACTATCTATTGTGATGCATCTAGGGTTGATTTAGGTTGTGTTCTTATGCAGGATGGTAAGGTGATAGCCTATGTTTCCAGACAGCTCAAGGTTCATGAGAAGAATTATCCCACTCATGACCTGGAGTTGGAAGCTATGGTGTTTGCACTGAAGCTGTGGAGTCATTATCTGTATGGAGTGCATGTGGATATGTTTACAGATCATAAGAGTCTCCAGTACGTGTGCACACAGAGGGAGTTGAATCTACGCCAGCGGAGATGGTTGGAGCTGTTGAGGATTATGACATGAATGTGCACTACCATTCAGTTAAGGCTGATGTTGTAGCTGATACTTTGAGCAGGATGAGCATGAGGAGTGCATCCCACGTTGAGGATGAGAAGAAGCAGTTGGCAAAAGAGGTACACAGACTGGCCAGACTAGGTGTGCGATTGGTTGACTCTACTAGTGGGGGTGTTTCAGTTCATCCTAGTTTTGAATCATCCTTGGTAGTTGAAGTCAAGAAGGGTCAGCATCTTGATCTTGTGTTGATGGAGCTGAAGGACTCAGTGTTGTTAAAAATGAATGAGTCTTTCGCTTTGGGAGGTGATGGCATACTTAGATACTAGGACAGGCTGTGTGTACCAGATGTGGATGATTTGCGGACCAGGATTGTGGCAGAGGCCCATGGTTCCAGATATTCCATACATCCAGGTTCCACCAAAATGTATCATGATCTTAAGCAGATCTATTGGTGGGATGGCATGAAGATAGGCATTGCAGAATATGTGGCTAAGTGTCCTAATTGTCAGCAGGTTAAGGCAGAGCATCTTAAGCCTGGTGGTCTGACTCAGATTATTGAGGTTCCAACTTGGAAATGGGAGGCCATTAATATGGACTTCGTGGTTGGTCTTCCGAGGACTAGAAGTTTGCATGAATTCATATGGTTTATTGTGGACAGTTAGACTAAGTCTGCTCACTTTATCCCTGTGAAGTCTACCTACAGAGCCGAGGATTATGCGAGAATTTATATTGATGAGATTGTGAGGTGGCATGGGGTTCCTTTGTCTATCATTTAAGATAGAGGAGCTCAATTTACTTCATATTTCTGGAGATCTTTCCAGAAAAACTTGGGCACGCAGGTGAAGCTTAGTACCACTGCCTCTCATCCTCAGACTGATGGCATGCAGAGCCCACCATTCAGACATTGGAGGACATATTTAGAGCGTGTTGATTGGCTTTAAAGGTAGCTGGGATGACCATCTGCCTTTGATAGAGTTCTTGTATAATAATAGCTATTACTCCAGCATTGGGATGGCACCATTTGAGGCACTGTATGGTAGGAGGTGTAGTTCTCTAGTTGGGTGGTTCGAGGTTGGAGAGTCATCTATTTTGGGTCCAGAGATCATTCATGAGGCCTTAGAGAAGGTTAGAGTGATTAGGGACAGGTTGGATACTGCTTACAACCGACGTAAGTCATATGCAGACACAGAAAGTGACCCTTAGAATTCGAGGTTTGTGACCAGGTTTACTTGAAGATATCACCTATGAAAGGAGTGATGAGATTTGGTAGAAAAGGGAAGCTGAGTCCGAGGTATGTTGGGCCAAATGAGATCCTACAGCGTGTGGGTGAGGTGGCCTATGAGTTAGCATTGCCTGTGGAGCTAGCTTCTGTCCATCCATTCTTTCATGTCTCTATGTTTAAGAAGTGACTAGGTTATCCAACATCGATTCTACCTATGGAAAGTTTGGGGGTTGATGAAGACTTGTCTTATGAGGAGGTACCTGTTGAGATCTTAGACAGACATCTCAAGCGGCTGAGGAACAAGGAGATTGCCATAGTGAAGGTATTGTGGAAAAATCATCTTGTTGAGAGTGCTACGTGGGAGGGTGAGGCCAACATGAGATCCCTCTACCCTCATCTTTTCATCTCTTGAGGTTAGATTTCCCACTCTTAAGTCTATGTTTCCTTATCTCTCCGTATTTTGTTGCTATTGCTTGACTGTGCATAGTGATTATGTTATGATCTGATAGGCATTACTATGTGTAGTGGTAGTGTCATTGAGGAAGAATGTTCCTTGGGGGGGGGGATAATGTAACACCCCAAAAAAAAAATGAATAGGATAAATACTTAAGGTGATTTATTTATTATTTAAAATCTGAGATTTAAGGGCAAAATGGTCCTTCACTAAGATAATTAAATCAGGCTTTTATTTAAATTAATAAGGAGTCCTAGTTTGAGTAATTCCCGAACTAAAACTCCTATTATTTTACTACTCTCTCTCTCACGATCTCTGTCACGTTCATCATTCTCTCTCTCACGTTGGCTTCGGCCAAAAACAACTTCAAGAACTGAAAATACATCAAGAGTTGTTCACACTTGAAGAACTCACATGAAATTTTAAGAAAAACAAAGTAACCAAAACGTTAAGGCAAAGAGAAGATTCCGTCGAGTTGGTGGTGAAACATTAGGTGAGTTGGACGTGGTTTTGGAGAAGGATTTGGGCAGCAACTTCACGTTTGAAGAAGCAAATTAAGTTATGGGTTTCTTCTCTCTTGGTCCCTTTCCCAAGAGACCCCTTATGATTCAAGATATTTACTCAAAAACTAAGATTGTTCCCCGTTGCATGTCCTTGTCACTAGATCCCAATGATTTCGTAGGTTGGGTATTGTGTACTTGTAGATTTTAGGCATGTATAATGTTTTTGTATTGAATGGGAATATTTTTATGAGCATAAAATCACGAAGATGACAATCAAGGTGTGATCGAAAAATGATGTGTGTGTGTGCACGTTTGGCAGTGTGTTTTGGCCACTATTTTGGAGACGTGTAAGATATGTTATTTCTTGTATTTTATGTGCTAAGGTTGTGCAAAATTTGATGTTCATATGGGGTGTGAAGTTATTGATTTTGAGAGAAAAACTCTTGATGAAAGTAACTACTGAACTACACCTAACTATACACTAAAAGCTTGGTGAAATACCCTAAGAAACTAAAATAAAAAGGTTGATGAAAGGAAGCTAAAGTTGGGATTAAATTTCCAGATTTGTGTACTCTAGTTTCGGTCAACAATGAGGTTAAAAATCTGGGTTTTAATATGAAAATAAAATAAGTGAGGTAAAGGGGAATTGAACCCCATACCTCACATGTTAAGGAGCCTAAAAATGTGAAGGGGGTTAAGGGGAATTAAACCCTTTAGCTACTGGTTTCACAAGAAAAGAAAAGGAAAGGAAAAAGGGGGCTAGGGGAATCGAACTCGCGAACTGGAAGATAAAGAGGAGAAGAATAAGTTAAACAAATAAATGAGAGACGTGAGAGTCAAACCCACGACCTCCAAGCACGAGTGAATGGGGAGAAAAATAAAGAAAAGAAAACGTGAGGCGTGGGGTTTGAACCCACGACCTCAAGGTTGGAAAAGGAGAAGGCTAAAATAATTAATAATTTAAGTGAGGCTGTGGGGATTCGATCCCACAACCTCACTGCCAAGGCGCCTAGTTAAAGAAGATTTAATTAAAAATAAGATAGGAGTCTTTGGGGGTTCGAACCCACAACCTCCCAAGCCTCTAGAGAATTTAGTTGAAATAAGGATGCTGTGGGGGTTCGAACCCACAACCTCCCTATTCCAGCGAAATAAATAACAAAAATACAAGGGGATGTGGGGGTTTGATTTCACAACCTCTTGGTTTTGGCAAAAATGAGCAATGAAATATTAATAAAAAATAAAAAGAGGTTGTGGGGGTTCGAACCCACAACCCTTCGGCCAACTTAATAGGAAGACTAAGTAGAAAATTAATGATACGATGTTAATGTAGGGATTAAATCTATAGCTATAATATTATGGATATAAAAAAAAAAAATCAATGAAAAATGTAAATGATATCCAAGTGATTCGAAAATGGGTTACCTTTCCCAAACTTCCTTTTGATACATAAGTCATACGTGAACAAAATATCCAAGAATAATGCCACCTACTTAGATCAAAATCAAGATCTTGGCTATATACAAGATGCATAAGTCTTGTACTACATAATCTTAGGAATGTAAGAATCACTTAATGAACTATGAATGAAGTCCCATGGCTTGAATGTGTAGACACATAAGTCTAACATACGTTCAAAAGTAAGTGAACCTTAGATGTATGTAATGAAATGATGAACCCTAGAATGGTTAAGAATGAATGTAAGATACACCAAATGGCCAAGTGCGTTGGCATATGATGAAATGAACATTCGCGTAATAAGAGGTGAGTAACTATGAAAAGCAAAGGTGCTAATGATGATGAATGTGGTAACAACATGATAAGAGGCTAATGTATATGATGAGAGCAATCTCAAATGAGCCTAAGTAAATGTTACCAATGCGTACTCACCTATGAGAGTGTAAGATAATGAAGAGACCAGTCTCTATGAACACTCTAATGAGAGTATTGAGCTTAACAACTCAATACGAATGATGAGATGAGGAATCGTCTAATGAGCTATGATGTCCTCATACTAGAAGCCAACTTCCATGACGTATGAGATGAATGTAATGGAACTTTATACTGAGCACCGATAGACTAGCTATGAGCGGTGATGCTTTCTTTCGGGAAGTCACGTAACTCTCCTGAAATGAGACTGTCCAGCTTGCCGAGTATGGGTCTCCTTATATCTCCTAGTCTTCAAACCTATACTTACAATATAGGGATCTGGCGGGGTTCAATTCCCATGTACGCTAGCATGTTATTGGGTCACTTTGGCCGTTGATTCCACCTCTTTTCGGTGTGGGGGATACATTGGATTTCATGATGCTCACATGATCTATGTCGGTTAAAGTAAAAGTTCCCAATAAATGAATGAGGCCAGCCTCAAATGATGCACATAATGAAATGAATGATACCAAATGTGTTAGGATAGGATAATCAAAAGGTGAATTAGATATAAGTAATGACATTAGGTCATTCTTGGTCATTGCACAATGAACTCGATGAAAATATTAAACTACATCCTAGGTATAGCTGTTGTTTACACTGTCTTATGAATGAAATAATGAAATGAAATGGAGTACGTATGAATGAACGAAGTAGACTCTTTGTGTGCTGAAGCAGACTCCCTAGTTGAGGTCCCATATGTTGAGCCCTCATTTCTGGGAAGTCTTAATGTTAAGTTCATGATTCCAAGTTCTCATGACATATGAATTAATGATATGAAAGATGTTATTTTCTACATGCAATATGATATGTGCCAAGTGTAAGATGTTATTTGCTGTGTGCAATATGATAAGTATGATGATACATGTTATTCTCATGGTATAACTTTCCTATTCCAAATCTGGAAAACTGACTTTCCTATTTCAAATTCGTAAAGCTCATTAATTTTCCTAATCCAAATTTGGAAACTTTCCTAATCTCGATTTGGCAAGTCCACTGACTTGACTTCCAAAATTCATGTTGTTAGGAAAGAGCTGTTCTTTCTCATGCATGTTCTTGGTGTGTGCTTGCATATACCCATACTTAGTACAAGTGTGTACTAACCCTATACAAACTCTACTATTTTAGGTGCAGGCACAGGTGGACGATAGAGCTACAGGATCATCGCTGCAGTTATCCGGACGTCCCGATTTTGGTTGGTCCTCATGTTTTCGAGGATGCTGCTGTTTTATATTCTAGATTAGTTTTAGAGTCGAGGTAGTGGAGCATGTTCCACTAGCGTTTCTTTCCTGTTTTTATTCAGACTATGTATTGGTGCCATTTTGAGAATTTTACACTTAATAAGAATTGAACTATTTCTTTCAGTTGCTTATCTCTTAATGTTAGATGGTTGATGGTTAACAATTACGTATTAATGAGAATGTTTTATAAGTATGTTAAGAAACAAAAATTTTCAAATTTTTCGCTAAAATTAACGTATGTAAAGTAAGAATGATGTAAGTAGGCTTGTCTGCGACCTCTGAGAGGTCAACGACGCCGGTCTCGTCTGGGGTCTACCTTCTGGTCATGACATATATATACACATATGTTTAAAATTTAATCGTGTATATTTAGTGTAATTTTTCGACGGTGGGGGTTCGGATGAACCCCATTGGTTGAATTTAAATCCGCCCCTGGCCGCCCCTACCTATATTTCTCAAATGGGCTCTGAAGAACATTCAGTTAAATCCCGGATTAGGCCAGTCCATCCCAACGGGCCTAGCCCATATTGACGACTTTAATTATAATTATATTTTTTACTTGTTTAATTTTATATTGGATAATAAATAGTAGTGTAAATAAGCAAATCATGCACTAGTATTGAAATTGCTTAAAGTGCATTAAGTATGTTTTAGGGTATGTTTGGTATGAAGCAAAACATTTTTACCCCTACCCTCGACCCCCCCCCCCTCCCACAAAAAAAAAAAAGAGAAGAAATTTAAGTTTATTTTTAGAAAATATTTTGAACTTAAAAATTTCATTTTTCACCCCTTACCCCCACCCCACTTCCCTATAGCCCCACCACCCCCACCCTCACCCCCAAAAATTAGTTTTAAGTTTGTTTTTAAAAAATATTTTCAACTTCAAAATTTGAGTTTTTCATTCCTACCATCGACCCCCCACCCTCTCCTACCCCTTCATCAGCCCCTCTCCACCCCAAAAAAATTAAGTTTGTTTTTAAAAATTATTTTCATGAAAATATTGGTAAAATAGTATTTTATCCAACCCATTTGTTACCCAATTCATTTTTATCCATATCAAAATGGGAGGATTGATTTATTACCCATTTTATGTTGACCCATTTTCAACCCACCCATTTACCGCCATCACATGTGGATAACTTCCAAATCAATGAGTCATTCCGAACTAAGAATTATATTATCACAATAGTTTCTTCGTAAATACTTATGACCAATCTTTTATAACAATATATTCAACATGTAGTATGAAACTTTGGTGATGATTCCGAGCTTACTTGATCACCTATATATTATTCTCTTTTAAATTTGACATCGAATTAAAGTTGAATTAATTATATTACATACAATCATATACACATTTTCTCTCTAAAGTGTGAATTTGTACGTTATCAATAAGATAAAGGACATTGAAGCACTTCCAAGTGACTAATAGTTCTAAAGAACAAAATAAAGTCCTAAAAAATAATTTTTTCTAAAAAAAAATAACACTAAGTTATGCTCGCCAGTCTTATAGACTAAATGAAGAATTGCGAAAAGCATGTCATCTCATATTAAGTTTATAGAGTGTAAATAACATTTGTAAATTTATTTGTGTTTTATTCTTTTTCTTTTATGTGTGTATGATCATTCATTGTTGCGACAAAGCTACACTACAATAAAAATAATATCTATGAATTTAATAAAAAAATAAAAAAATTGTATGTTACATTATTAAAAATGTGAATTTTTGCTGAGTGTCAACTGGAATGTGATAGTTTCCGACACAATAATTTTTTTATTGATTTCATTATAACTCAATTGAAAATCCATGTATTTTATTAATGTTAGTTTTAATATAATAATTTGTTTAAGTTAATACATAAAATTAAATTTAGAACTAAGATTATAATAATAGTTGACATAATAAATGCTTAGGATAAGTCATTTATTTTCCTTTATTAGAGAATTGACTATTTTATTTTGAAATAACATTAAGAATATTTACGAGGTGGAAAAGTTATAAATCAATCACTTTCAAAAAAACTACAAATCTTGTTTTAATTATGATTGTATTAAGTATCATTGACTAACATTATGATGACTTCTATTTGATTAAATAATAATTTATCTATAAATTTAATGAAATGTTATGTAACACATAGAGTTCTGGAATGAATGGTATCAATATATATAACATTAGATTTTATGCTATTGTAAGAACATACACACAAAACCTGAACAAAAATATCCAAATAACTGGCGGTTGAGACAATTTACGGTAATAAAAAAGGAAGCAAATGTTTTAGGTAATTATACTCTTGGCCTTAAAGCTTTAAACTTAGATCCACCTCACTAGTTTCGTTATCACAAATGAGTCGAGGCTTGAATTCCAACTGTAATGGATCAGGTTTATCCAATATGGAAAAATCTACCTCCTTTTTATGTGGTCCTTCAAATTCTAGAGGGGTTTCATTTGTGTCAATAACTACTAAACTTAAATCTCGTGCATAAGTCCTTCTTGTGAATTGAATAATTTGTTGCAATTGATTTTCTTCCACGCGTATGTTATTATTGTTAACTGAGAGAAGACGATATGATGATGAATGTGATGGTGACAGTAGTTGTTGGTTTGTATTGACATCTCCGCCTTCATTGCTAACTCTAATTTAACTGGTGTCATATAAGGACAGTGATAGTAGTTGTTGATTTATATGTACACCTTTGTCATCATCATTACCTCTAATAAAACTAGTATTATATGAGAATGATGGTGGTGGTGCCATCAATGTCGGTAGCAGCAATGATTCCTACTGATTTACAAGCACATTTGTAGTAGTATTAAAATCTCTAACACATCAAATACAAATACAAACCATCTACAACGTGTCTCTCCATTTTAGCGTCTGAATGAGAATTCACATGAATCAACTCTTGATAGCAACGAACAATTTCTTTACATATAGGACACTCGATCAGTTCTAGATGAGTCGCCATCCTGAAAAATAAAAATTAAAAAGAAAACAATACAAAAATATTAATATTTAAGGTAATAGAACATAAATATTTTATCCAAAAAAGGACAACTTCACCTATTTATTTTTTCAGAACGAGATATAGAACTGAATTATTCTTATGAATTTTTAGACTATAGAATGATTTTATAGGCTTGAGGCAGCTTTACAGATTTTAGATCTATCAATAACTTTGATGAAGTGAAACTTGACAATTAAATATGAGAGTTATTTCTTTGTTTTACTTATTAAATATACTATTTTCCTTGGTTATTACATATATTCTCCAATTTATTTTGTATTAGTTAATTTATAATAAAATTCTAAATATTGTTGGAATATTTCTTTATTTTTTGAATTTTTATTTTTCGAAAGTCAATTAGCACTTACAGACTAAAATTATTTTTTAATAATATTTTATATATTTATTTCTATTGCACTATTTATTTCTAATTCCTACCATTTTCCCTTTTTATCATTAATGTAAAAACAATCTATCAAAATAATTAATTATTAGCTAATAAATGAAGCTTGACTTCTGAGTTCCAAGATTTTTGTTTTTATAAATTTAATGTGGTTTTAATTTTTTATGTTAATTACCAAACAAAAATAAGAATATTATATCATGATTTAATAGAAAATAATATTATCACAGTAATTAGTTGTACCTTTTTTTTTTTACAAAGGAATACCTTTTAAGCTATATAAATTTCGAATTAGTTTATCACAACAGTTTCATAGTAAATACTCATGTCAAGTCATTTAATATTCCTCCAATAAGAGATATTTGTGAATTATAGATATATTGTAAGTTTTTTAATTCTTGAAAATGTGCCTATCAAAATAATGAACTCGTGATATACCAACAAGGGAAAAGACATAAAATCAACCTTGAATTTGTTATGAAAAATCAGTTACATGCTTAAACTAATGTGATGACCTATTACACACTTAATCTTATTCAAGGTGATATTAATACCCCCTTAGAAGATGACATGACATAAAAAGTGTCTTCACCTTCCTTAAGGTGTGTGAGAAGAAGAAAATCTATGTTAAAATGACAAGCTTAAACACGTGACACTATTTTATTAGCCATTATATAAATAAGTATTATAATATCAAATATATCAATTATATCATTTTTTAAATATTTTTATTGGTGACCTCAATTCCTTTAAAGATTTTACATTTTTTTGAAAAGTTCTTCTTCTTTACAAAATTCTTTGTTACCATGAATGATTTCTTCAAATATCCATCACTGAGGTTTGGTAAGAAGGAGAAACTTAGTTGAGAACAAGGGAACTTGCATCAGTCAAGGTCCTTCGGAGGAACTAATTTGTTGAAGAAGGAACTTGGGAAGCTGAAGAGGATATGAAGAAGATATATCCACATCTCTTTGAATTCGAAGAGAATGCAAATCAAGGTACTAAATTCTCTTCCTAGCATTATATAAGACTATGTGTAAGCATGTCATTACTTGATTTTGTTTGTTGAAGAGATGAAATGACGTTACTACCCTTAGCTTAGAGAAATAGTTCTCAATCAAGGACGAATATTCCCAAGGGGGAGATATTGTAACATCTCGTAACTTGAAATATCTAGAACAAAGAAACTACTAATAGTTATTTTTGGAAAGAATAGATAAAATCTGGAATATTTCCTTAGTTTAAAAAGTGATTTTGGTCATTTTCAAACGGCAATAACTTTTAGCTCAAGATGAGTTAAAGTCACTTCTTTAAATGGTTGGAAATCCCTTGGAAATAACTTTCCAATCCCGCCGAGTTTGAGCATTTTTGATACCGTATGAGGGAGATATGTCTTTCGAAAGTTGGGCTGTTGGACTAAGGAAAGTCGAATTCGGATTTTAGTAAGGGTAAAGTAGTCTTTTCACCGTACAATTTCCTAATTCTTTTTAAGGGTTTATTAGGGGTAAAACTAAGCTTAATTTAAGTTTTAGAAAAGTTGAATACGCTAAGGGCTTGGGAGAAAAGAGAAGAGAAGAGGAAGATTAAGAATACTTCGAGAATTCTAAGGTTTCATGAGCGAAATTCGTCAGGGGTGATCCCTATCGATGTATGTGACATAATAATATGTTTAATTCACCAAAATTAGAGTAGATTGAATGATGAACATTGAAGTTCTTGATGAAAAACCATTGAATTCTTTTTGGTTGAGTTGTAATATACCTTTGATTGTTTGATTTGTGTTTCCGGGTTGTATTATAAGTCTAAACTATTGGGTATTTTGAATTTTAGTGATGCTAAGTGTTTGCGGAAAGATCCTTGGGAGTTTAGAAGGTTTAGAGATGAAAATCGGAGAAGAAAAATCGAAAATTCCACTGGAAAGGCCCTGGGGTGCCGCGCCAACCAGAGCCCTTCAAGACAGAACCTGGTGTGCCGCGCCAGCCAGAGCGCCTGAGGAAAGTGTCTGTTCATCAGGCTCTGGCGTTCTGCGCCTCTCAGAGCGCCATGGTCACATGGAGATCTCATATTTCCCCCCATCTTTTCGTACGAGTTCCTAAGTGATTTACCTATAATTTCTAGTTGATTCCAACACTCTAAAGTACATCTAAACATTATGAAATCATCCATATACATGAGATGATGATCCTTGAATCCATAATCCCATTCAAGGAAAGTTAAGATCAAAGTGAAAGAAGTTAAGAGTCAAGTCTAAAAGTTAAGAAGCAAGTCAAAGTGAGTTCTTAAAGTTTCCAAGAGTCAATAACAAACCTTTTTAACTTTGTTTTAAGACTCGAGTTACATGTTAATCAAGAGTAAATGGTTGAGTTCAATCACAAAAGTTATAAAGGGTCTTAGTAATCCATAAAAGTTACAAATGTTTTCACATTTAAACAAGTAAAAAGCCTTCGGCTAGTTTTCAGACATAAGTAATAGCTTTATGAAATGAAGCAAGCAGGAAAACTATGATTAAGTTTTGAGAACTAATATCAAACCATAGAATCAGTATGTTTTAAAAATATAAGAGCCAGTATAATTTTGGGAGTAGTATTGAGCATCGATGTGGGGTGCGAGTTTCAGATTAACTTAAGTCTCCATGAAAACCATGTAGCCATCATAGGTATAAAGGGGTCATACTTTTTAGATGAACCCTTTTCGCAGTTTATTAGTGGATCCATTAGGCAGTTCAGGTCTTATACTCCGGCAAGGTTAGGATGGCCGGGCAGCAAGGGCTGAGTAATGCCGTATCATCACTATAGCTCTTAAGTAAGGGTTGTCGACTAGAGAAGTTCCCACATAAGTTATTGTATTTTCATATTCATCATTTATTTGTATTTTTACATACATCTCATAGATTTATTGTATCCATATATACATACAGAGTTTACAACATGTTTTCACTCATCTTTTCTTTATATTGTTGTTACTTTTAAATTGCATTATATTGAAATGAGTAGTATTCATGAGTTGAACTTAGCCAAGGTAAGTGTTCATTGTTACTCCTTTTACAGCGTAAGTTTGTTTTAGCTTTCCAACTTGCGTACTCATACATTCAATGTATTGATGTCAGTTCGCCGGCATTGTATTATAATGTAGACGCATGTAACTAGGATCAACAATTGGCGTGCTGTTGATCCAGTGAGCAACTCAGAGTCAGTGGTAAGCCTCCTTTCTTCTGGAGGACTCATTTTTATTGTTATTTCAGACATTTTTTGGTTATTTAATGTCGTAAGGCTTATTCCAACATTCATCTTAGTACTTTTAGAGTCTTCATAGACAGATAGTGTTATTTTTGGTTTTCTTTTCATTCATTTGCAAAGACTTGAAGTTGCCATGTTGACTAAGTGCTATTTTAAAAGCTACTCTTAAGTTATATCTTATGTTTGAGTCTTCAACTGAGCTAAGTAAGCTTGACCAAGGGTTCCCTCAAGAAAAGAAATGATCATTGGGTGCTGGCTATGCCTATGGTGTAGGCTCGGGGTGTGACAATCTGTACCCCTATTCTCCTTCCACTAAGTGTACCATATATGAGCCATATCTTTCAACTGATATGATTCCAATTCAACCCGATCATTCCCAGTGACCTGCATCACCTCAAAGGATCTTCTTGATCTCATCCAAGAAATTTTGAGGATCCTCACTTGTCTGCGATCCTAAGAACTCAGGGAGATTCATCCTAACAAAGTCATGAACCCTTCCTGCTGCTGATCCCCTATAATATTCATAGGAGCTTGAATCTTATTTCTCTAGTTGGACACACCTGAGCCAACATCTGAATGGCGTTCCTGAACTCAACATTGGAGACTTGCTGATCTTGAAGTGGAGGAGCTGCGTTCTCTACGAAGAGGCATGATCTGAAAGATAGAACGTCGAGTTAGAATGGAATTAGATCATATCGTACGCATGATAAGAGTAACAAGAAAGTGAGGATTTTCCTAAAACACTTTGTTGTCTCCTTCTCATTAAATGTGGTGCACTTCACACCCATGAAAGGGACTCTACTTAGTGAGGCTTTTCAGGCATCCTAGTACACTTAAACCTAGGACTCTGATACCAAGTTTGTGACGCTCTGAGCTACCCCCGAGACGCGGACACGATACTTGGGACCTGGGATCATAAGTGATCCCAAGCTAGCCCTGCTGGTATGGTCATGAGCATACTAAAGATAATAAACTGATGCAGAAGCTATATCATAATTAAAATGAAAAGATGGGGAATACCCATATACTATAACAGAAATATATGTAAACTGATCAGTATAATACAAAGAAAATATTAACTCAATACTAAGCTGAAACTAACTATGTCTGAAAATAGTCTCTAACTGACTAGAAATTCTGGGACAGACCCCAACTAAGTCTAGCAAAACTGAAACTAAAGGACTAAAAATAAAGAAAATAAACTCATGACTATTATCCTCGGAGAATGAGGACTCACCACTGATTCTGCTATATTGGAGATCGGGAATCGTTCTAAGCATGATCTGAATGGTGAGAACCTTAACCTACATCATGAGAAGATAAAGTGCACGTATGTGTTAGTACTTGAAAGGTACTGAACATGTAGGATAGAGTAAAGCTGAAATAATACATAATTGAAAAAACATAAAAGCAAGTTTAATATTCTGAATATGATATACCGAATGTTGAGCTCACTGATGCAATGAACAGATATATAACATGCTGAGACTGAATACTAACTAAACTATAAATATGGTCAATGCAATAAAGTCTGAATAAACTGTGGAAGCAACTAATAACCGATAATAAAATCACATGAGCTAAATGTGGAGTCCGATGTATACGCCTCATCGAGGGATAAAGGCATGCTGGCGTGATCACTAAACTAATGCCCACAAAGGGGACTTACAACTTACTTAGCTAGTAGTTCTCGGACTATTTGGGTACGCTGAATCCTAGTCCAACTCGGTATTATTCTACTCCCAATGAATTAAGTGATTAACTGATTATAAATGAGTTTTTATAAATACTGGATAGCTCAAACTAAATATGCAAACTGAGAATGCAATAATTAATCTTATAATGATGCATTAATAACTGATACATATATAACTGAATGACCGATATATCTGACCTAGCATGTGTAATTCGGGAACTAAAGAAATACATAGATAGAGTTCTGAAATTCATGCAATAAGTTGAGTAATAACATGATAATATGAATATATAACTAACTAATTCATGATAATCTGCTGAAGTTCTAGAAACCCTATGTCTAATCATTATAAGGGAATCAAGAATCTGAATGAAATCTAGGAACCTGATTGGTGAAAGGAACCATTAGTGAAATCCCACATATCTTGTTGCGTTCTTGAACTAGGGTTCTTGACCTTTTTCTCCTCTCTCGCTTCTAATTTTCTATGTCGAAATTAATGATTTGACTTAGCTAAGTTCTAGTTATGTTTCTACGCTTAAATTGACTAAAACCTCATGATTTAGGGTCTAAATGACGTACCTTAAGGGTTCAATAAAGTAGGAAAAAACCAAAAAAACCCTGAATTAACTATTGTCGCAGTGATCGATGGAGGGTCCGTAGGTTGGGTCTGTCGATCAAGTCTGCTCGATAGACCTTCACTAAAATGAGCATAACTTTTTACTTGGAGGTCGGATTTTAGCAAACTCGGTGGACCTAGAGTTATGACCATTTGAAGTTGACCCAATCATCAATTTCCCCCTAACTAACTGCTAACCATCACCTACAGTCAGATTTATGGTTTTTAGGTCCATCTACAGACTGTACTGGTCGATCGTGGTTCATGTCAAAGGCTGGGTAATGGGGTCTTGATTCACGGACGCAGACCACGGACCGTGGGATGAGACTTAGCCAATTTTCTGAGTTGGGTTTTGGGAGGGGCTACAATGGTGAACCACGGACCCACAGTAGGGGCTGTAGGTCAGATTACGGTCCGTAGGTGGCGACTGTAGATTGCGCCTGCAATTTTTGAAAACCTGAAATCTGGTCTATTTTTGGATACGGGGTGTTACAATGTAGGTTTTGATAACGGTAAACTAAGTATGTTTGAATCTTCCATAGTGTATATCTCCATATATTGGTGTGTTTGATGAGATTTAACCTGTTTCAATAGTTCTTGATAACTATAAACTATTTGATCAGAAAATTCACAATGGAGTAAGGATAGATGAGTTGACATTATAAAGAACAAAATATAAAAAAATATTAATATTTGAGGTCAAGTAATATAAATTTTTACCTTAAAAGCAGTGAACTTCATCTATATAATTTGTTCTGAACAAGGAGATGAGATTGAATTGTGCATGTCAATTCTAGAGGTTGTATGGAGAATTTATAGACGTGTGCGCTACTCACCTTCGGACTACTATATTTCATATATCTTATAATAGTAAATTTATTAAAGTGAGAGTTCAGTAATCAAAATTTTAAAATTATTGATATTTTTTCTTTTTTAGATATACTATTCAATTTATATGTCACGACCCAAATCAGGGACGTGACTGGCACCCACATTTACCCTCCTATGTGAGCGAACCAACCCATCTAAACCTTAACATTTCAAGATATATCAACAGAAAATAATGCGGAAGACTTAAACTCATTAATAAAAACAATTCAATACTATTATTATTATCCCCAAAATCTGGAAGTCATCATCACAAGAACATCTATCTCAAATTACTTAACTAGGAATGTCTAAAAACAAAATAACTAAAAAGCTAGTCCATGCCGGAAGTTCAAGGCATCAAGACTTGAAGAAGAAGACCCAGTCCAAGCTAGACGCATTAGCTCACCCTGAATTTCCGATGAAGTGAAGACTGGCTAGATCTGCTGTTGAGTTGAAGTTGACAGAACGTTTGCTGCATTACACAAATAACAAAGAGGAAAACATGAAAGTAGGGGGTCAGTACAACCACACGTACTGAGTAGATATCATCGGCCAACTCAAATTAGGGAACAGTATATATCAATAATAATGTAAATCAACTACAATACTCAACATGTAGCAATAACAACATGAATTCATCAATAACTACAACCGAGTTCACACATGAGGACTCAAGCCTCAATACCATACTCTTTTGGGAATTAAGTTCATTAGATTGAATATATTCATTATCTTTCAAGATTCATTATCTTTCTTCCTCTTGTGTCGGTACGTGACACTCCGATCCTCTATTTCTATCCTGGTGCCGGAACGTGGCACTCCGATCCTCATTCTATCCTGGTACCGGAACGTGGCACCCGATCCATATTCTATCCTGGTGTCGGAACGTGACACTCCGATCCTCATATTCTATCCTGGTACCGGAACGTGGCACCCGATCCATATTCTATCCTGGTGTCGGAACGTGACACTCCGATCCTCATATCCTATCCTGGTACCGGAACGTGGCACCCGATCCCCTAATTCATCAAGCCTTCTTTTACACTAAGGCATCATCATTCTCATTATATAATTTATCAAGCCTTCTTTCATACTAAGGCATCATCATTCTCATTATATAATATATCAAGTGAATTAGGGTTCTTTCAAGATTTGGGATTCAATAGCTTCATCATGCTTTGTTAATTCATCACAATTTTATAATCATAATCATGCAAGCATACAACTTAAGCACATAGCAGGGTTTACAATATTATCAACACATAATATTCACTATTAAGAGTTCACTACGAATATCGTAACATAAACCATAACCTACCTCCACCGAAGAATTGAATCAACAAGCTATCTTCTCAAAACCCTTGCTATCCTCTTCGTTTCTCTCTCTCTACTCGTTCGTATCTCCTCTCTTTCTGTTCTTTTCTTTTGTTTTGTTTTATTCAAACCCTCCTTCTTTTTACCCTAATTAAAAGTATAATTAAGTGTAAAGGAGGACAATAAAACCCACTAATTAACTTAAGGTTACCTCTTTTAACCCCAAGTAATTAGACCTATTAATATTAACCCTCAATCTTTATAATTAAGGAAAGAATAGTCCAAAACGACCCCTAAAACGTGTAGAGGAATCCTATTTTGCCTAGGACTGCGCAACCTGTGACGGGCCGTCGTGCCTGCGACGGTCCGTCACACAGGTCGTCGCAGATCCTCGAACTCACGTAGCCTGTGACGGCCCGTCACAGCTGTGACGGTCCGTCCTGTTCCTCCGTCATGTCGGTCAGAAACTCGTTTCTTGTACCAAATTCTCAAAAGTTGAAGTGTTTTGCAACGAAAACTCACGACGGTTCGTCGTGGATGTGACGGCACGTCCTGCAGGTCCGTCACAATTTACCGCGAGTCGGTTTTTAGTACCCAATTTCAAAATTCTAAGTGTCATGGGACGACACCTCCTCGACGGGCCGTCGTGACTATGACGGTCCGTCGTTACATCCGTCGTCCCAGCCAGTTTTTTTTTCCAGAAATAAAATCTGTTGCTCAAAACGACTAAACAGGTCATTACAATAGATACCAATTTACCCATCGTTCGTCCCCGAACGATCAAAAGAAGGAAAACAATGGCGAAAAGGAGTACCTGAATCTGTGAACAGATGTGGGTATTTTTCTTGTATATCCGCCTCCTTCTCCCAAGTAGCCTCTTCAACCGGTCGATTCTTCCATTGAACTTTGATGGATGCAATCTCTCTCGACCTCAACTTGCGAACTTCTCTATCTAATATAGCAACTGGTTCCTCTTCATAAGTCAAGTTCTCATCCAACAATACTGAGTCCCAACGGATAATGTAGTTTCCATCTCCATGGTATCTTTTCAACATGGACACATGAAATACCGGATGCACTCCGGACAGCCCTGGGGGCAGGGCTAATTCATAAGCCACCTCCCCTATTCGCTTTAGTACCTCAAATGGTCCAATATACCTTGGACTTAGATTACCTCTTTTGCCAAACCGCATCACCCCTTTCATTGGCGAAACTTTCAACAAGACTTGTTCACCTTCCATGAACTCTAAGTCTCTAACCTTTCGATCTGCATATTCTTTTTGTCTACTTTGCGCCGCTAGAAGCTTTTCTTGAATGGACTTCACTTTCTCCATCGAATCTCTCAAAAGATCAGTACCCCAAGGTCTAACTTCAAATGCATCAAACCAACCAATGGGAGACCTACATCTCCTACCATACAATGCTTCAAATGGAGCCATATCGATGCTTGAGTGATAGCTATTATTGTACGAAAACTCTGCCAAGGGTAAGAAGCTATCCCAATGGCCACCAAACTCTATCACGCATGCGCGAAGCATATCCTCCAACACTTGAATCGTTCGCTCAGACTGACCATCGGTCTGAGGATGGAACGCGGTACTAAGGTCCAACCTAGTACCCAATTCTGCATGCAATGTTTTCCAAAACTTAGAAGTAAACTGCGTACCTCTATCTGATATAATGGATAGTGGAACCCCATGCAATCGAACGATTTCTGAGATGTAGATTTTTGCTAACTTCTCTGCATTGTGAGTCACCTTGACCGGAATGAAATGAGCAGACTTAGTCAATCTGTCCACAATTACCCAAATTGAATCAAACTTCCCCAGTGTCTTTGGAAGACCAACCACAAAGTCCATTGCAATTCTCTCCCACTTCCATTCGGGAATGGGCATTCTTTGAAGTGTTCCTCCGGGCCTTTGGTGTTCATATTTCACTTGTTGACAGTTTGGACACTTGGCAATAAAGTCAACAATATTGCGCTTCATTCTACTCCACCAAAAGTGTTGTTTTAGGTCGCGATACATCTTGGTTGCACCCGGATGTATAGAATACCTTGAACTATGAGCTTCTGCCAGAATAGTGTTGATCAAATCATCAATGCGGGGTACACATACCCTTCCCTTAATCCTCAACACACCTTCCTCGTCGATTGTTGCTTCTTTAGCCTCTCCTCGCAACACTTTATCTCGGATTCGCCTTAGTTTCTCATCATCAAACTGTTTTCCCTTAATCTTGTCAAGAAAAGAAGATCTTGACTCCACACTAGCCAACAATCCTCCCTTCTCATTTATTTCCAACCTCATCAAGTCGTTAGCCAGAGTCTGAACCTCTCTAGCCAATGGGCGTCTAGAGGCTTGCAAATGAGCTAGACTTCCCATGCTATCCGCCTTTCTACTCAAGGCATCTGCCACAACATTCGCCTTTCCCGGATGATACAAAATAGTGAGGTCGTAGTCCTTCAGTAGTTCCATCCATCTCCTTTGCCTCAAGTTCAAATCTTTCTGAGTAAAGACATACTGAAGGCTACGATGATCCGTGTAGACCTCACACTTAACCCCATATAAATAGTGTCTCCATTGCTTCAATGCAAACACTACCGCGGCCAATTCCAAGTCATGAGTTGGATAGTTACGTTCATGCACTTTTAATTGTCTTGAGGCATAAGCAATCACGTTCTTCTCTTGCATTAGCACTGCACCCAAACCCGAATAGGATGCATCACAATAAACAATGAAGTTCTTACCCTCTACCGGCAAAGTGAGGATAGGTGCGGTAGTCAACAAAGTCTTAAGCTTCTGAAAGCTTTCCTCACATTCATCTGACCATACAAATGGAACATTCTGCTTAGTCAAGTTCGTCAATTGGGAAGCAATAGAAGAGAATCCCTTGACAAATCGGCGGTAGTAGCTAGCTAGCCCAACAAAACTCCGTATTTCTGACACATTAGTGGGTCTTACCCAATTCTTCACTGTCTCAATCTTAGAAGGATCTACCATCACCCCATCCTTCGAAACCACATGCCCCAAGAAGGACACTGCATCTAGCCAAAACTCACACTTAGAGAACTTGGCGTAAAGCTTTTTCTCCCTCAACATTTCCAACACAACCCTCAAATGCTCCTCATGTTCCTTCTTACTTTTAGAATATACCAGTATATCATCTATAAATACGATCACAAAGAGGTTCAAATACGGCTTAAATATCCCGTTCATCAAGCTCATGAACGCAGCAGGGGCATTCGTAAGACCAAAAGACATCACCACAAATTCGTAATGTCCATACCTCGTTCGAAAAGCAGTCTTTGGCACATCCGTTGCCCGTATTTTCAATTGATGATAACCGGATCTCAAGTCAATCTTAGAGAAGACACAAGCACCTTGTAATTGATCGAATAAGTCATCAATGCGAGGAAGAGGATACTTGTTCTTAATAGTTACCTTGTTCAACTGTCGGTAGTCTATGCACATCCGAAAACTCCCATCCTTCTTCTTCACAAACAAAACCGGAGCACCCCAAGGAGATGCACTTGGTCTAATAAAGCCTTTGCTCAACAACTCTTGAAGTTGAGCCTTTAATTCTCTTAACTCCGCGGGGGCCATTCTGTAAGGGGGTATAGAAATGGGGCGTGTACCCGGTTCGAGATCAATACAGAAGTCAATATCCCTATCTGGGGGCATACCCGGAAGATCTGCAGGGAATACATCAAGAAACTCACGGACCACCAAAACCGACTCAATCGAAGGTACTTGGGTAGTGTCATCCTTGAGATGTGCCAAGAAAGCTAAACACCCTTTACTAACCATTTTCTTAGCACGAAGAAATGAGATGATACGCACCGGATTGGAAGTGTAGTCACCCTCCCACACTAACGGATCTGTCCCAGGCTTGGCCAATGTCACAGTTTTAGCATTACAATCCAAAATCGCAAAATTTGGAGAAAGCCAAGTCATACCCAGAATTACATCAAAGTCACCCATTTCTAAAATAACCAAATCTACATAAGTGTTGCTCCCCACAAAGTTCACCAAACAAGTCCTATGTACCTTTTCAACTACCACAGACTCACCCACCGGTGTAGAAACACGAATAGGCATATCAAGTAATTCACAATGCAATTTTAGACCATTAGCAAATGATGAAGATACATATGAAAACGTGGAGCCAGGGTCAAATAATACAGATGCCATGTAATCACAAACCAAAAGATTACCTGTGATAACAGCATCAGACGCCTCCGCTTCAGATCTCCCAGGAAAAGCGTAACAATGGGCCCTATCATTTGTCTGTCCATTGCCCCTACCATGTTGCGTAGTAGTGGCTCCATTTTGCCCATCACCTCTGCCGTTGTGATGACCACCATTACCTCGACCACCACGTCCTCCAGAAGAGCGGCCTCTACCATGACCACCTCTACCTCTAGCTAGTGGGGTTCTGTAACTCTGGTTTGGACAATACCTCTTGATGTGCCCAACCTCCCCACATCCATAACACTCTCGGGGTTCATGCATAGGTCTCTCGGAGTAGTGTTGACCGTTCTGAGGTGGACCCCCAACTACAGTCTGTAGTGAAGACTGAATTGGTCGACTTGAGTAACCTCCGGAGCTCTGTCCTCTAGAGTGAGAACCATTAAACTCGCCTCCCCTTCGAAACCTTTTCGATGTCGATGTCGTGGTGAAGTCGTCTGGCTTCACTCCTTCCACCTCTATCACAAAGTCTACCACCTCTTGGAAGGATGTTGCCGTAGCCGCTACCTGTAAGGCTGAAATCCGCAACTCTGACCTCAACACCTTCACAAAACGGCGAATCCGTTCTTGTGGACTGAAACACAGTTGGGTGGCGTATCTGGATAGTGCGCGAAATTTAGCCTCATACGCGTTAACTGTCATCCTCCCTTGTTCTAGACTCAAGAACTCGTCCCTTTTTCTATCTCTCAAAGTCCTTGGGATATACTTCTCCATAAACAGAGTAGAGAATGATTCCCAAGTCATAGGTGGTGCCTCTGTTGGTTGACACTCAACATGTGACCGCCACCACATTTTGGCGTTCCCTTGAAACTGATAGCTCACGAACTCAACGCCAAACCGTTTTACTATACCCATCTTGTGTAGTAGCTCATGACAATCAACCAGAAAATCGTAGGCATCCTCTGATTCTGCGCCCTTAAAGACTGGAGGTTTCAATTTCAAGAACTTACTGAAAAGTTCATGCTGATCATTTGTCATAATAGGCCCAGTAGTCAGACGTGGAAATGTGCCTATTCCCAATGATGCATCCATGCGGGGAGCCATAGTAGCCGCATGTCGTACCTCTGAAACCGGAGGTGTTGTGCAGAAACCACTGGAGGTGCCTGACCCTGATCGGATAACCCACTAAGATAAGCAAGTACCTGGTTGATCATCTCTGGGGTAGGTTGGGGTGGCATTTCCTCATTCTGCCCTTGTTCATTCTCCCCTTCCTTCCCCTCTCTTATCACCTCCTCGGTCGGTGGAGGAGTCACCGCCCTAGTATCAGATGGGCTAGGTGCTTGTCCTCTTCCTCTAGAGGACGTCCTCCCACGGCCTCTTGCCGTTGCTCTTCCTCGAGCTACAGCCCCAGTGGCTGGCTCAGTCGTTTCTTGTCTTTCCGTTGTTGTTGCTGGTGCGGTCGTTGCTCTAGTTCTAACCATCTGCGAAATAGAGTGAAGATGGTCAGATACCAATTCGTATCGCCCAGATACCAATTGGACTCAAGTAGTAGCACGAAAGAAGAATGAAAGAGTGAAATTTTTCCTAAAGTCTTATAGCCTCTCAAGGAAAAGTAAAGGCGTCCCCCCACCGTTCCTTAAGACTCTACTAGACCTGTTCTTGTGTGATGAGACCAACGAACCTAATGCTCTGATACCAAGTTTGTCACGACCCAAATCAGGGACGCGACTGGCACCCACATTTACCCTCCTATGTGAGCGAACCAACCCATCTAAACCTTAACATTTCAAGATATATCAACAGAAAATAATGCGGAAGACTTAAACTCATTAATAAAAACAATTCAATACTATTATTATTATCCCCAAAATCTGGAAGTCATCATCACAAGAACATCTATCTCAAATTACTTAACTAGGAATGTCTAAAAACAAAATAACTAAAAAGCTAGTCCATGCCGGAAGTTCAAGGCATCAAGACTTGAAGAAGAAGACCCAGTCCAAGCTAGACGCATTAGCTCACCCTGAATTTCCGATGAAGTGAAGACTGGCTAGATCTGCTGTTGAGTTGAAGTTGACAGAACGTTTGCTGCATTACACAAATAACAAAGAGGAAAACATGAAAGTAGGGGGTCAGTACAACCACACGTACTGATTAGATATCATCGGCCAACTCAAATTAGGGAACAGTATATATCAATAATAATGTAAATCAACTACAATACTCAACATGTAGCAATAACAACATGAATTCATCAATAACTACAACCGAGTTCACACATGAGGACTCAAGCCTCAATACCATACTCTTTTGGGAATTAAGTTCATTAGATTGAATATATTCATTATCTTTCAAGATTCATTATCTTTCTTCCTCTTGTGTCGGTACGTGACACTCCGATCCTCTATTTCTATCCTGGTGCCGGAACGTGGCACTCCGATCCTCATTCTATCCTGGTACCGGAACGTGGCACCCGATCCATATTCTATCCTGGTGTCGGAACGTGACACTCCGATCCTCATATTCTATCCTGGTACCGGAACGTGGCACCCGATCCATATTCTATCCTGGTGTCGGAACGTGACACTCCGATCCTCATATTCTATCCTGGTACCGGAACGTGGCACCCGATCCCCTAATTCATCAAGCCTTCTTTTACACTAAGGCATCATCATTCTCATTATATAATTTATCAAGCCTTCTTTCATACTAAGGCATCATCATTCTCATTATATAATATATCAAGTGAATTAGGGTTCTTTCAAGATTTGGGATTCAATAGCTTCATCATGCTTTGTTAATTCATCACAATTTTATAATCATAATCATGCAAGCATACAACTTAAGCACATAGCAGGGTTTACAATATTATCAACACATAATATTCACTATTAAGAGTTCACTACGAATATCGTAACATAAACCATAACCTACCTCCACCGAAGAATTGAATCAACAAGCTATCTTCTCAAAATCCTTGCTATCCTCTTCGTTTCTCTCTCTCTACTCGTTCGTATCTCCTCTCTTTCTGTTCTTTTCTTTTGTTTTGTTTTATTCAAACCCTCCTTCTTTTTACCCTAATTAAAAGTATAATTAAGTGTAAAGGAGGACAATAAAACCCACTAATTAACTTAAGGTTACCTCTTTTAACCCCCAAGTAATTAGACCTATTAATATTAACCCTCAATCTTTATAATTAAGGAAAGAATAGTCCAAACGACCCCTAAAACGTGTAGAGGAATCCTATTTTGCCTGGGACTGCGCAACCTGTGACGGGCCGTCGTGCCTGCGACGGTCCGTCACACAGGTCGTCGCAGATCCTCGAACTCACGTAGCCTGTGACGGCCCGTCACAGCTGTGACGGTCCGTCCTGTTCCTCCGTCATGTCGGTCAGAAACTCGTTTCTTGTACCAAATTCTCAAAAGTTGAAGTGTTTTGCAACGAAAACTCACGACGGTTCGTCGTGGATGTGACGGCACGTCCTGCAGGTCCGTCACAATTTACAGCGAGTCGGTTTTTAGTACCCAATTTCAAAATTCTAAGTGTCATGGGACGACACCTCCTCGACGGGCCGTCGTGACTATGACGGTCCGTCGTTACATCCGTCGTCCCAGCCAGTTTTTCCAGAAATAAAATCTGTTGCTCAAAACGACTAAACAGGTCGTTACATTATATATATTAGTTAACTTGTTAAAAATATTTCTAATAACTATGTGATAAATATTTTCTCTTTTTTTTTTACTTTTTATTTTTTAAAACCTTTCCATCTAGACGAATTTAGGATTAGATTACCACAATAATTTCATTGTGGCAAATCTTTTATTATTATTTCATTATTTGTAATTATGAAGATCAAAATAATATTGCAAGCTTTTTAATTTAAAAAAATATACCTACATAAAGAAATAAAATCATGGTATGCTAAAAGAATATCTTACTCCACGTTTTATGAATTCATTTATTTTTTCAAAGTAGAAATTCTCAACCCTAATAAATTAATTATTTTTATGCCATGAATGTTCCGTATATAAAATATACTTTTCACATCTTATTTACATCTCTAATTCTTTTTATCGCGATTCAAATATGTGTAACTAAGACAAACAATTGAAAATTTACTTGATCAGTGAGTAAATATATCCATTTTCATTAAATCATCATTTCAAAATGCATAACATCAATAACTATATAAAGAGTTTGAGAGAGGTGTTGCAATGCATACCATTATAACGCTTTTTTTCATATGCAAAAGAATGAGGTGTTGCAATGCATACCATCATAACATTTTTTTTAATTGATCAATTTTTTAATTCTAAAAAAATTAAACACTCGATACATAAAAATAATCTAAGTTTACATCATAAGTAAATATATTAGACTTGATCAGTCTCATACCATGACGGGATATGAGACTAGCAAATGATCTATAATGACCTAATACTACATTGATTTACATGATTTTTAATCATTATCTTTAAACCTATGGCTTCATAATTGTCTATAATACTCATGTTAAAGGCATACATAAATTAGGTCATAACCATATTTAGTTTGATCTGTTGAAATCCAAATAAATACTATATTGAGCATGCATGTACATTCATTTTAATATCAAATATCTCATCCTAATCCTTTATTATCTATAGATTTAACATGTAGTATGAAACTTTAGTGATGATTCCGAGCTTACTTGATCATCTATACAGTATGAAACTTTAGTGATGATTCCAAGCTTACTTGATCACCTATATAATATTCTCTTTGAAATTTGACACCGACTTATAATTGAATTAATTATATTTTATACCATCATATACAAATTTTCTCTCTAAAGTGTGAATTTGAATGTTATCAAGAAAATATAGGATATTGAAGCAGTTCTAAGTGACTAATCGTTCTAAAGAACAGAAATAAAGTTTTGAAAAATATTTTTTCTTAAAAAAAGAAATAACACTAAAATATGCTCGCCAGTCTTACCTACCAAATGAAGAACATATTTTAGAAAATCATGTTATCTCATATTATGATTAAAGAGTTGTAAATAACATTTGTAAATTTATTTGTGTTTTATTATTCTTCTTTTATGTGTGTATGATCATTTATTATTGCGACAAAATAACACTACAATAAAAATAATTTTCTATGAATTTAATACAAAATAATATTATTGTATGTTACATTTATCACACCCGGGTCCTAGACCCTAGATGAGACCGGCGTCGTTAACCTCTCAGAGGTCGCAGACAAGTGTCTTCTTAGCTTTCATCACAATCATAAAGTTAAATTTAGAGAAAAATATAAAACTTCTTAAATTTACTAAAGTGTACTTAGAATTCATATAATTCATTCATAAGAGTGATATACTAACAGCTCAAAATAAACAACTATCTATTAACAGATTGAACAATTGAAATGAAGAATTCATAATATCATTAATAGTTGTCAAACCGGCCTTAATACAAAAGCTTGAACAAATGTTTGAAAGGAAACACTAGGTAAAACATCCACTAGCTATGTCTAATCTACTAAAGCTAGAAAATAAAGCGTAGGCATCCTCGAACTCAAGAGGACCTACCAAAGTCTGGAGGTACTAGTCCAAACAACTTCAACTAATCTTCAATCTTCTTCAAGGACCTGCACCTATAAAATAGTAATTGTATATGGGTTAGTACAAACTTTTACTAAGTATGGGTGTGTGCACATAAACACATAAGGACTATGCATGATCAAGAAAAGTTCTTCCTATAACAACATGTCATTTTTTGAAAGTGAAGTCACTTCACTTTCCTAATTCGTTATTTATGAATCATGCTATGAATATGACATATTTTCATGCATTTAAAGAACACAACTCATTTTCTATATGAACATAAGACCTTGGAATCATGAACATAAATTTAGAACAACTCAAGCAAAATTTAATATTTTTGATCCCTTTAGGCCGAGAGCTCCCTCTCCCAAACTTAGTTTATTTTTCAGTCTTTTCTTCTTTTTATTATGTATTTCAATGATCTCCTTTGATCCTATGTTTTGATTACGAGTGCAATGATTCATCGTAGTCCCATTGCTACAATGAACCAAGTAAGTAATCCAAAAGACTATGGAAATGATTTGACTACCGTACTCATAAGTTATTCTTTCCATTCTTGTTAAACTGGGCATGAAGTCTTTATAAGCCAATCTTTATTGGCTATGCACTTTATTTGATCATTTGCATAATATAAAGATGTTGGGCCATATATTCATACTCCAATTAATGAGTCATTATGTTTTGCTCCCTTTATTGGCATAAAGTCAATAACTGTTAAAACTTCATTCTTATCAAACACTGATGATTTGATATACTTATGCTTTTGCTTACTTAGTTCACTTTGAACTTACATTTCTTCTTCTTTGATCTCATGTTCACTTTGAACATGCTAGGTTGACTTAAGATATTCTTTTAAGACTTCCATTGGGATCTTTCTGTGCAATGACTAAGAATGACTTACATCATTACTTAGTCTAACCTCACCCTTTGGTCATCCTATTCGAACACCCCTCATCTTCCTAGTTCTTTCTTTCTTTCTTTCTTTCTTTCTTTCTTTCTTACTTTCTTAGAGAAATCTTTAGCATTTAAACGACATAGATCATGTGAGCCAACATGAAATTCAATGTCTTCCCCAAACTGAAAAGAGGTGGTTCACCGGCCAAAGTGAAACCGAATACTTCCTAGCTTTCTTAGGTGGATCCACTAGCCAGTAACCTATGCTGGTGATATAGTTCAAAGACTAGGAGAATTTGGAGATCCTTATCCACCTTGGTGGTATTCTCATGTCATGAGGCTTACACGTGCTTGCACAATCTCATTACTAGTCTATCGGTGCTTAGCTCAATTTATTAATACTTTACAACTTTTAGAGTTGACTCATACATTATGGAACCTTATTCTACTATGAGGTATGCTTAGCTCAATGGATGGCTTATCATCCCTTTCTATAATTGATGAATGTGAACTTAAATCTTACATTATCATTATGGTGTGAATGAGACTTGTCTCACGATTTCTAACACCCTCTTATGCGAGTATCTTTAACATAATTGTTTAGGTGCAAGTGACTCTTGTCTCACTTCCTTTAACACCCCATTCTAGGTCAATTTCATAAATCATAAGCTTTTAGTTCTTTCATTACTCACCTTATATTGTTTAATGTTATTTGATAGTCTTGTACCATTGTTTATGAAAGTTATAAGGACTTATTCAATGTGCTACTATGTTCACAAGTTCATTTAGATAGCGTATGTTGGGACTTGATCCAAACATTGGCATACCCTAGGTTATGAGTTCATTGATCTACATCTTGTCAAGTCAATCTTTAACATGTATTTGGCCTTACAAGAAACATCATTATTTACATTGGACATATAATATTGGTATGACTTAGTCATTGGCCAATTCTATTACATATTTTGGAAACAATGTTGCTGGCCAATTTATTGGCATAAACCCAACTTTCACTAAACACTTGTCATGATATTATCACTAGCCAAGTCAATTAACTTCATGTATATACTATAGTAATCTCATCATTTTAAGCAAGTCAACTTTTAAAAATTGATTAGATCATAAGAACAATTTAGTGCTTGGTTTGGCCAAGCTATAAAGTTGATTTGGCATTGAAGATCCATTAACTAGATTTGATTCTCATTCTTATTTCTTCTTGGAAACATTGCATTCCAAACACTAACAAACATACCGATTGTAAATACAAACAGTAATCTAAACCTTCATTCCTTTCAAGAGTAAACTGAATTTCATAAACGACTTATAACAATTTCATCTTCTAGAACAAAATTAGGCATTACAACATTGCTTATCTCAAATGATACTCTAATCATACGGATCTAACCTATAGGTCTCATTCGACATTATCAAATCATAGAAACCTACAAATAATGATCAGTTATCACCACATACCAATAACATGCTCGAGATTTGTGTTATACCTACTACTAGAATCGGAAATAGGGAGAACTAGGGAGATAAACATTCAACAATTTCATTGGGAACAACCCTAGTTTCGGTTTTCTTGAATTCAAAACATTTGAAAAGCCTCCCGGGAAAAGGAATCCAAGAGAGAAACCCCATACCTTACTGTAGAATTGTATCTATGTAGATCACCCTGTACTTTGCGCGAAAATCTTATAGAATTTCCTTGAAATCACTTAAGAATAACCGGGAGTATTTTTCTGTTTTTCTCACATTTGTTCATTGTTTTTCAGTCGTGGATTTCTACTGGATAAATGTGAGTGTAAGTCTTAGGATCTGAATATTGACTAAATCAACTTAGGCTAAATAACTTAATTAAATAAATCAATTAGCAAATTACCAAAATGCCCCTCCTAAATTGACTAAAATAGGAGAGCATTTCACTTAGCCAAATTCTGAAAATTTGCTAAGGGTCTCGGGTTTGACCATGAATTTAAATTAATTAATTAAGTTATTAATTTAATTAATTAAGTGACCTAGGGTAATTACTAAAGTACCCCTTAAGTCACTAGGATCATAACCAACCCTTTTGGACCATCCTAGGTTAGCTACTAGGATGTTTCTTTAGTTAGCTACTCGGCTAGTGTCACCCGGTTAGGTCTTAGGATTTCGGGCACACTAGTTAGTTCATTTTAGATAGTCCTAGGTTAGTTAGCTAGTTAGGTAAGTTAGTTAGAGCCTAAGATTGGTTAGGAAGCTCGGCCCCACGTGGCTTGACCCAACTCATGTCGGCCCCCTAATCGAATCGGTTGGGCTTGGTCGCTTGGTCTGTCGGCCATTAGCACATGTGATTGCACATGTGTTGCCGTGCACTGTCCTAGCCGTGCACTCTGTAGTTTCACTTGAAAAGTTCAGTTCTTGTCCGAAGGATCCTCACTATGTCCTTGGGCAATTCTTAATCTAAAATGATCATGTGCTATGGTACCTAGGCTTGACACTTAGATGCCTCGTACCTAGTGTGTGTAAGCTATGAAATCAAAAATTTTAGATTAGGGTCTTCATTGTAGGTACAATTCCTAAACAATCTTGGATTGGAGCATTTGAACATCAAAATATATCTTAAGTTACTTGTTAATACATAGAAATTGGCTAACACCCTTAAGCCAATATTCTCTAACATGCCCAATGTTACTCAATATTGGGCATTGGGATGCCTATGTATCCCAATACATATTATTAAAACCTAATAGACTCTTCACTAGACAAGTATATTTTCTGGAATGTTACATTATCCCCCCATTAGGGACATTCGTCTCCGAATGACACTACACATCATTTTGAATCAAGAGGGTATTTTCCAAAAACACATCAACATACTTGAAACTTTACTCCTTGTAAATATCTGATTCACAACTTACTCTGGATGATGCTCATCACTCAAAGCTTATCTGAAGCTTCATATCTGAGATTGAGGAACTTCCTTCTCAATCACACTTTAACTCAATGCACATCACAACTCATGCGACACAAAAATCATGTCAACGCTATACAAAAACAACAACATGAATGCAAGCATGAACTCATATTAACTCATATAGTGCAAGTATAAAACACACAATTATGGACTTAAAACACCAAAACTGACTAATGCACTAAAATTTAGAGTTTCATAAACAAAATCAGACTTAGGAAGAGTATATCTAACCTCAAGAACTGAACAAGTGAGGGTAACGGGATCTCATGTCGGCCTCGGCCTCCCATGTTGCTCCCTCAACAAGGTGGTTCCTCCATAACACCTTTACGGTGGCAACCTACTTGTTCCTCAGCTGCTTCACTTGGCGATCTAAAATTTCAACTGTACCCTCTTCATAAGAAAGGTTCTCATCAACTACTAACCCCTCAACAGTCAAGATGGATGCTAGATCACCTAGACAGTTTTAAGCATCAAAACATGAAACACTGGATAAACAGAAGCCAAGTCATTTGGTAACTTCAGTTCATCGCAACATTCCCTACTCGCTTTAAGACCCCATAAGGACATATATACCTCGGACTCAACTTCCCTTTATTACCAAACCTCATCACCCTTTTCATGGGTGATATCTTCAGGTAGACTTAATCACTTACCTCGAATTCAAGAGCCCTCTTCCTGTTATCAGCATAGGATTTTTGACGACTGTAAGCAGTAGCCAATCTATCCCTGATCATTCTCATCTTTACCATAGCTTCATGTATGATCTCAGGGCCAAAGATGGAAGACTCTCCTTCCTCAAACAACCCAACTGGGGTCCTACATCTCCTGCCATACATTTCTTCAAAAGGTTCCATCCCAATACTGGAATGGTAGCTATTATTATAAGAGAACTCAATCAGTGGCATGTGATCATCCCAACTCCCCTTGAAGTCAATAACACATGCTCTCAGCATGTTTTCAAGGGTCTGAATGGTATGCTCTGCTTGTCCATCTGTTTGAGGATGAAAAGCAGTACTGAGCTTCACCTGTGTACCCAAGCTCTGTTGAAAAGATCTCAAAAAGTGAGAAGTGAATTAGGCTCCCATCTCCGTGATGATAGATAAAGGGATCCCATGCCACCTCACTATCTCATCAATATACAGCTTGGCATAATGTTCAGCCCTGTAAGTAGACTTCAAGGAATGAAGTGAGCTGTCTTAGTCATCCTATCATAAATGACCCAAATGGAATCATGCATTTTCCTGGTCCTGGGCAGACCAACCACAAAGTCCATATTAATAACCTCCCACTTCCATGTTGGGAACTCAATCGACTGGGTAACACCTCCAAGCTTAAGGTGTTCGGCCTTAACCTATTGGAAATTGAGGAACTCCTCCACAAACTTAGATATCTCGCTTCAGGCATCGAGGGAATTGCACGTATAGAGATTCAAAAAAGAATCGATCTGATCCAGATCATAATCTTTATGGGATTCCCAAAATTATTAATAGAAAGTCGACCGCGCGGAATCGAAGAATTACAAATGACCTTACAAAAAGAATTTAATTGTGTAAACCGAAAACTGAACATTGCTGTCACAAGAATTGCAAAACCTTACGGAAACCCTAATATTCTTGCAGAATTTATAGCTGGACAATTAAAGAATAGAGTTTCATTTCGAAAAGCAATGAAAAAGGCTATTGAATTAACAGAACAAGCGGATACAAAAGGGATCTCCTTGAGATTATGATACATCTTGGTGGAACTTGGATGAATGGAATACCTGTAGCCATGAGCCTCTGCAGTAATATTAGGTCTCAGATTATCAATATTGGGCACACACAATCTGCCCTAGTATCTAAGTACACCATCCCCAATTCATTCAACTTACTCAACACTGAGTCTTTCAACTCCATGAGTTATGGGTCGAGATGTTGCTTAGCTTTAACATCTACAAAAAATGAGGATTCAAAATTGGAATGAACTGAAACATCCCCACTTGGTGTATCTACCAGCCGTACACCTAATCTAGCCAATTGGTGTACCTCTTTAACCAGCTCCTTCTTCTCATCATCAATATGAGACACACTGCCCATGCTCAATCGGCTCAAAGCATCGGCCACTACATTGGCCTTACCTGGGTGATAGTGGACACTCATGTCATAATCCTTGAGCAGCTCTAGCCATCTTCTCTAACGAAGATTCAATTCTCTCTGTGTAAAAACATACTGAAGACTTTTATGGTCAGTAAATACATTAACATGTACACCATATAAGTAATGTCTCCAAAGTTTTAACGCAAATACCACAATAGCTAACTCAAGATCATGGGTAGGGTAATTTTTCTCGTGAATTTTCAAATGTCTTGATGCATATGCAATCACCTTGCCATCCTGCATAAGAACACATCCTAAACCTACTCGTAAAGCATCACAGTACACCACATACCCTTCTACACTCCTCGACAATGTGAGAACTGGGGTTGAAGTGAGTCGGTCTTTGAGCTCTTGGAAGCTATTTTCACAAGATTTAGACCACTCAAACTTTGCCTTCTTCTTTGTTAAAGCTGTCAATGGAGCAACAATAGCGAAAAAACCCTTAACAAACTTCCGATAGTAATTAGCCAAACCCAAGAAACTCCGGGTGTCTGTAAGAGTGAGGGGTCTCGGCCAGTTCTTTACTGACTCAAATTTTTTTGGATCAACCTCTACACTCTGGTCGGACACCACATGACCAAGGAAGGTCACTGATCTTAGCCAAAACTCACATTTGCTGATTTTTGCATACAACATATATTCCCTGAGTACTTGCAATGTCATTCTCAAATGTTGTTAATGCTCTTCTCTAGTCTTAGAGTATATGAGGATGTCATCTATGAATACTACGACAAAAGAATCAAGGTATTCACGAAAGACCCTATTCATAAGGTCGATTAACGCGATTGGTGCATTAGTGAGACCAAATGACATGATAAGAAACTCGTAATAACCATACCTAGTACGGAAGGTAGTCTTAGGAACGTCCTCTTGTCTCACTCTAAGCTGGTGATACCCTGACCAAAGATCTATTTTAGAAAAGAAACTTGAACATTGGAGCTGATCAAATAGATCATCAATTCTGGGAAGAGGTATTTGTTCTTTATAGTGACATTGTTGAGTTGCCAATAATCGATACACATTCTAAAGGTTTCATTCTTTTTCTTAACGAACAACACTAGAGCACCCATGGGGATATGCTCAGCTGGATGAAGCCCTTATCAAGTAGATCTTTTAACTGCAACTTCATCTCTTTGAGTTCAGCTGGAGCCATTCTATAGGGAGGAATGAGAATTGGTTTGGTGCTGGGATCTATGTCAATACCAAAGTCAATTTCGCGTTCAGAAGGGATTCCTGGTAAATCCTCCGGAAAGACATCTTGAAATTCATTCATTATGGACACAGAGTCTATGGAAGGAACTTCATGTTCTAAGTCATTGACTCTGACTAAGTGGTATAAATACCCCTTTATAACATCTTATTGGCTTTAAGATGTGAAACTATTTGGCTTGTTGGATTTGAACTACGCCCTTCTCATTCCAGCTCTAACTCATTAGGAAACTGAAAACTTACTACCCCGTTTTGACAATATATAGTAGCATATCATTTATGGAGCCAATCCATACCCAAAATTATATCAAAGTCAAGCATGGTTAATTCTATTAGGTTAGCATAGGTAACTCTATCAAGAACAGTATGGGGTAATCTCTATATACTCTTTCAGCTCTAATGTTGTCTCCTATGGGATTACTAACTAAAAAAGGTTCATGCAAGATCTTAGGAATCAAGTCAAATTTACTAGCTACTAAAGGAGTAACAAAAGACAAGATGGATCCTGGATCAAACAATGCATACACGGGAAAAGAAAAGACATACAATGTACCAGTGACCACATCATCTGATTTCTCCTGCTTCTATCTACCTTTCAAAGCATAGAACCTATTCCTCTTGGAAGGCTCGGCTGCAGCAGTAGGATTAGGCCGAGGCCGAGTATCTGCCTTGGCCTGATTCTTCACATGTGGGTAGTCCCTGATCATATGCCCACTATTTCCGCACCCATAGCAGGTATTAGAACCTACCATGCACTCACCTCCATGCAAACGGCCATACTTACCACAGAACTTTCTGTCACGCTGGGCATTTCTATCATTGCCCTTCTTGGGGCCAGACTTGTCCCATTTGACATTAGTGTTCCTGGAAAGAGTAGGATTACCTAAGTGCTGGTGCCCCTTCTTGAACTTAGGCCTATCTTGGACTCTAAACGAACTCCTACAAGTGCTAGAACCAGCCTGATCCGAGGGCCTAGGCTTCTTGTCTTCTCGGCCTCTCTTCCTCCGACGACTCTCCTCCATCTGTTGTTCATGTACCATTAACCTAGCGAGTTCCATGTTATCATGCAAGATGGCTGCCCGACATTTCCCCTCCATATCCTCCGATACACCAGTCACAAACCTGCTCATCTCGTCCCTGCTACTGGATACCAAGGAAGAAGCATATTTGGAAAGTTTAACAAACTTTAAGGAGTATTCCTTGACTGACATACCTCCCTGATGTAGGTTGATGAACTCCTCAACCTTAGCCTCTCTTTTCTCTCTGGGAAAGAACCTCTCAGGAATGCAGTCTTCAGAATGTTCCAAGTGATGGGGACTTCTCTTGGTGCTCGACCATCTACCCACATCTTGTACCATACCTGAGCCACATCCTTGAGCTGGTATGCAGCCAACTCAACCTTCTCCTCTTCATTAACACCCACAATACAGATAATCTTGTGGACCTCATCCACAAACTCTTGGGGATCCTCATTGGTTCGAAACTCGAAGTAGACTGGAGGATCCCCCACCAGCTGCTTCTCCAACTCTCCTGCCTGCATTTATTCTTCTGTTCATTTTTCTACAAGCACACACAAGAAGGAAGTTAGATGCTAGAATGACACAAATGTCAAAGCTCTACACAACACAATAAAGAGTAGAAGAAGGGAAACTTTTTAACATCACTAATTCTCTAAGTCATGGTTATGGTGCACTTCACAACCATAAGCTAGAAACTATGCAACGTGGTTGTTTTGAGCCTTAGTTCCTAGTTAATTTAACCTCATGCTCTGATATAAATTTTGTCACACTCGGGTCCTAGACCCTAGATGAGACCGGCGTCGTTAACCTCCCAGAGGTCGCAGACAAGCCTTTTTTTAGCTTTCATCACAATCATACAATTAAATTTAGCACAAAAATTTATTACTTTTCAAATTTACTGAAGTGTACTTAGACTTCATATAATTCTTGCATAAGAGTGATATACTAACAGCTCAAAATAAACAATCATCTATTAACAGATTGAACAATTGAAATGAATAATTCATAATATCATTAATAGTTGCCAAACCGGCCTTAATACAAAAGGTTGAAAAAATGTTTGAAAGGGAACACTAGGGACAACATCCACTAGCTATGTATAATCTACTAAAGCTAGAAAGTAAAGAGTAGGCATCCTTGAACTCAAGGGACCTACCAAATTCAGAGGTACTAGTCCAAACAACTTCAACTAATCTTCAATCTTCTTCAAGGACCTGCACCTATAAAAATAGTAATTGTATATGGGTTAGTACACACTTGTACTAAGTATGGTGTATGCACATAAACACATAAGGACTATGCATGATCAAGGAAAGCTCTTCCTATAACAACATGCCATTTTTGGAAAGTGAAGTCACTTCACTTTCCTAATTCGTTATTTATGAATCATGCTATGAATATGACATATTTTCATGCATTTAAAGCACATAACTCATTTTCTATATGAACATAAGACCTTGGAATCATGAACATAATTTTAGAACAACTCAAGCAAAATTTAATATTTTTGCTCCCCCTAGTCCGAGAGCTCCCTCTCCAAAACTTAGTTTATTTTTTAGTCTTTTCTTCTTTTTGTTATGTAGTTCAATGATCTCTTTGATCCTATGTTTTACTTACGAGTGCAATGATTCATTGTAGTCCCATTGCTACAATGAATCAAGTAAGTAATCCAAAAGACTAAGGAAATGATTTGACTACCCTACTCACAAGTTATTCTTTCCATTCTTGTTAAATTGGGCATGAAGTCTTTATAAGCCAATCTTTATTGGCTATGCCCATTATTTGATCATTTGCATAATATAAAGATGTTGGGGCATATATTCATACTCCAATTGATGAGTCATTATGTTTTGCTCCCTTTATTGGCATAAGCCAATAACTGTTAAAACTTCATTCTTATCAAACACTGATGATTTGATATACTTATACTTTTGCTAACTTAGTTCACTTTGAACTTACATTTCTTATTTTTTGATATCATGTTCACTTTGAACATGCTATGTTGACTTAGGATATTATTTTAAGACTTCCATTGGGATCTTTCAGTGCAATGACTAAGAATGATTTACATCATTAATTAGTCTAACCTCACCCTTTGGTTATCCTATCCGAACACCCCTTATCTTCCTAGTTATTTCTTTCTTTCTTTCTTTCTTACTTTCATAGGTAAATCTCTAGCATGTAACCGACATATATCATGTGAGATAACATGAAATCCAGTGTCTTCCCCACACTGAAAAGATGTGGTTCACCGGCCAAAGTGAAACCGAATACTTCCAAGCTTTCTTAGGTGGATCCACTAGCTAGTAACCTATATTGGCGACATAGTTCAAAGACTAAGAGAATTTGGAGACCCTTATCCACCTTGGTGGTAGTCTCATCTCCTGAGGCTTACATGTGCTTGCACAAGCTCATTACTAGTCTATCGCTGCTTATCTAAATTTATTATACTTTAAAACTTTTAGATTTGACTCATACACTATGGAATCTTTCTTCTAGTATGAGGTATGCTTATCTCAATGGATGACTTGTCATCCCTTTCTATACTTGATGAATGTGAACTTAAATCTTACATTATCATTATGGTGTGAATGAGACTTGTCTCATGATTTCTAACACCCTCTTATGTGAGTATCTTTAACATAATTGTTTAGGTGCAAGTGAGACTTGTCTCACTTCCTTTAACACCCCATTCTAGGTCAATTTCATAACTCATAAGCTTTTAGTTCTTTCATTACTCACCTTATCTTGTTCAATGTTATTTGGTAGTCTTGTACCATTCTTTATGAAAGTTATAAGGACTTATTCAATGTGCTACTATGTTCACAAGTTCATTTAGAGAGGGTATTTTGGGACTTGTCCCAATATTGGCATACCCTAGGATATGAGTTCATTGAGCTACATCTTGTCAAGTCAATCTTTAACATGTATTTGGCCTTACAAGAAACATCATTATTTACATTGGCCATATAAGATTGGTATGAATTAGTCATTGGCCAATTCTATTACATATTTTGGAAACAATGTTGTTGGCCAATTTATTGGCATAAACCAAACTTTCACTAAATACTTGTCATGATATTATAACTATCCAAGTCAATTAACTTTATGTACATACTATAGTAATCTCATTATTTTAAGCAAGCCAACTATTAATATTTTATTAGATCATAAGAACAATTCAGTGCTTAGTTTTTTGTAAAGTTGATTTGGCACTGAAGATTCATTAACTAGCTTTGATTCTCATTCTTATTTCTTTTTGGAGACATTGCATTCCAAACACTTACAAACATATCTACTGTAAACACAAACAGTAATCTAAACCTTCATTACTTTCAAAAGTAAACTGAATTTCATAAACGACTTATAACAATTTCATCTTCTCGAACACAATTAGGCATTACAACATTCTTATCTCATGTAAATGATAGTCTAATCATACATATCCAACCTATAGGTCTCATTCGATATTATCAAATCACAGAAACCTACACATAATGATCAGTTAGCACAACATACCAACAACATGCTCGAGATTTGCATCATTCATACTACTAGAATTGGAAATAGGGAGAACTAGGGAGATAAACATTCGACAATTTCATTGGGAACAACCCTAGTTTCGGTTTTCTTGAATTCAAAACGTTTGAAAACCTACCGGGGAAAGGAATCCAAGAGATAAAATCCATACCTTATTGTTGAATTGAATCTACAAAGATCACCCTGTACTTTGCACGAAAATCTTGAAGAATTGCCTTGAAATTGCCTAAGGAGAACCGAGAGTATTTTGCTGTTTTTCTCACGTTTGTTCACTGTTTTTCAGTCGTTGGTTTCTACTTGATAAATGTGTGTCTAAGTCTTAGGAAATGAATATTGATTAATTCAACATAGGATAAATAACTTAATTAAATAAATCAATTAGCTAATTACCAAAATGCCCTTTCTAAATTGACTAAAAATAGGAGAGCATCTGACTTAGCCAAATTCTGAAAATTTGCTAAGGATCTCGAGTTTGACCATGAATTTAAATTAATTAATTAAGTTGCTAATTTAATTAATTAAGTGACCTAGGGTAATTACTAAAGTACCCCTAAGTCACTAGGACCATAACCAACCCCTTTGGACCATCCTAGGTTAGGTACTAGGATGTTTCTTTAGTTACCTACTCGGCTAATGTCACCCGGTTAGGTCTTAGAATTTCGGGCACACTAGTTAAATCATTTTAGTTAGTATTAGGTTAGTTAGCTAGTTAGGTAAGTTAGTTAGATCCTAGGATTGGTTAGGAAGCTCGACGCCACTTGGCTTGACCCGACTGCGCCAGCCCCCTCATTGACCTAACCAAATCCGTTGGGCTTGGTCGCTTGGTCTCTCGGCTGGTATCACATGTGGTTGCACATGTGTTGCCGTGCACTTTCCTAGTCGTGCACTCTGTAGTTGCACTTAGAAAGTTCACTTCTTGTCCCAAGGATCCTCACGATGTCCTTGGGTACTGCTAAATCTAAATGATCATTTTAAATGATCATGTACTATGGTACATAGACTTGACACTTGGATGCCTCGTACCTAATGTGTGTATGTTATAAAATCAAAAATTTTAGCTTAGGGTCTTCATTTGCAGGTACAATTCCTGAACAAGCTTGGATTGGAGCATTTCAACATCAAAGTATATCTTAAGTTACTTTTTAATACATAAAAATTGGCTAACATCCTTAAGACAATATTCTCTAACATGCCCAATATACTGAATAGTAACCATTGGGATGCCTATGTATCCCAATACATATTCTTAAAACTTAATAGACTCTTAACTAGACAAGTACATTTTCTAAAATGTTACAACATTATTAAAACTGTGAATTTTTTGTGAGTGTCAATTGTAATGTTATAGCTTTTGACACATGAATTTTTTATGAATTGCATTAAAACTCAATTGAAAATTCATGTATTTTATTAATGTTAGTTTTTGTATAATAATTTGTTTAAGTTAATACATAAAATTAAATATAGAACAAAAATTATAATAATAGTTGACATAATAAATGTTTAGGATAAGTCATTTATTTTCCTTTATCAGAGAATTGACTATTTTATTTTGAAACAACATTAAGAATATTTATGGGGTGAAAAAATTATAAATCAATCACTTTCAGTGAAACTACAAATCTTGTTTTAGTTATGATTGTATTAAGTATCATTGCCTAACATTATGATGGCTTCAATTTGATTAAATAATAATTTATCTATAATTTTAATGAAATGTTATGTAACACATAGAGTTTTGGAATGAATGGTATCAATATATATAACATTAGATTTTATGCTATTGTAATAATATACACACAAAAGAACCAATGACTCCAAGGAATGTCATATTAAAGTTTCAAGAACAATACAAGTTTGTAAATGATTAAAAACCTCAATAAAAATATTCAAATAACTGGTGGTTGAGACAGTTTACGATAATAAAAAAAGAGGCAAATGTTGTAGGTAATGATACTCTTGGCCTTAAAGCTTTAAACTTAGATCCACCTCACTAGTTTCGTTATAAAAATGAGTCGAGGCTTGAATTCCAACAGTAATAGATCAGATTTATCCAAAATGGAAAAATCTACCTCCAATTCATGTGGTCCTTCAAATTCTAAAGATGTTTCATTTGGGTCAATAACTACTGAACTTAAATCTCCTGCATAAGCTTTACTTGTAGATTGAATAATTTGTTGCAATTGATTTTCTTCCACGCGTATATTATTATTGTTAACTGAGAGAAGACGATATGATGATCAAGGTGATGGTGATAGTAGTTGTTGATTTGTATTGACATCTCCGCCTTCATTGCTAACTCTAATTGAGTTGGTGTCATATAAGGATAGTGATAGTAGTTATTGATTTATATGCACACCTTTGTCATCATCGTTACCTCTAATGAAACGAGTATTATATGAGAATGATGGTGGTGGTTCCATCAATGTCGGTAGCAGCATTGATTCCTATTGATTTACAACACATTTGTATTAGTATGAAAATCTGTAACACATCAAATACAAATAAATAATGGTGGTTATTTTGATTGTGAATTATTTTTTTTGTCTTTCAAGGTTCTTACATGTTGGACTGATTCTGAAGATCTTGATAATGGTTCACCTAGGTACTTTGACCAACTATAACGTTTTCCTCCATTTCAGCGTCTGAATGAGAATTCACATGAATCATCAACTCTTGATAGCCACGAAAAGTTTCCTCACATATACGACATTCGATCAGTTCTAGATGAGTCGACATCCTGAAAAAAAAAGAAAACAATACAAAATTATTAATATTTAAGGTAAAAGAACATAAATATTTTGCCCAAAAGAGGACAACTTCACCTATTTATTTTTTCAGAACGAGAGATAAAATAAAATTTTTCTTATGAATTGTTGAGACTATAGAAGGATTTTATAGGCTTGAGACAACTTTAAAGATTTTACATCCATTAATAACTTTGATGAAGTGAAATTTGACAATTAACTATGAGAGTTATTGCTTTGTTTTACTTATAAAATATACTATTTTCTTTTGGTTATTACATATATTCTCCATTTTATTTATATTAGTTAATTTGTAATAAAAATCTAAATATTGTTGGAATTTTTTTTTTAATTTTCATTTTTTAAAGGATAATAAGCACTAACAAACGAAAATTATTTTTAATATTTTTTATATATTTATTTCTGTTGTACTATTTATTCTAATTCCTACCATTTCCTTTTATCATTTATGTAAAAATAATTAAATATTAGCTAATAAATGAAGCTTGACTTCTGAGTTCTAAAATTTTTGTTTGTATAAAATTTAATGTGGTTTTAATTTTTTATGTTAATTACCAAACAATAATAAGAATAATATATCATGCTTTAATAGAAAATAATATTATCACAGTAATTAGTTGTACCTTAGAGTTATGACCATTTGAAGTTGATCCAATTATCAATTTCCCCCAAACTAACTTCTAACTATCACCTACGGTCAGACTTACGGTTTTTAGGTCCATCTACAGACTGTACTGGTCGATCGTGGTTCATGTCAGAGGCTGGGTATTGGGGTCTTGATCCATGGACACAGACCACGGACCGTGGGACGAGACTTAGCCAATTTTCTGAGTTGGGTTTTGGTAGGAGCTACAATGGTGAACTACGGACCCATAGTACGGGTCGTAGGTCAGACTACGGTACATAGGTGGTGACTGTAGATTGCACCTGCAATTTCTAAAAAGCTGAAATCTGGTTTATTTTTGGATACAGGGTGTTATAATGTAGGTTTTGATAAAGGTAAACTAAGTATGTTTGATTCTTCCATAGTGTATATCTCCATATTGGTGTGTTAGATGAGATTTTTTTTATGGATTTTATTAAAAATCAATTGAAAATTCATGTATTTTATAAATGTTATTTTTTATATAATAATTTGTTTAAGTTAATACATAAAATTAAATTTAGAACAAAAATTATAATAATAGTTGACATAATAAATGTTTAAGATAAGTCATTTACTTTCCTTTATTAGAGAATTTATTATTTTATTTCGAAACAACATTAAGAATATTTATGGGGTGGAAAAATTATAAATCAATCACTTTCAGTGAAACTATAAATCTTGTTTTAGTTATGATTGTATTAAGTATCATCGACTAACATTAAGATGGCTTCGATTTGATTAAATAATAATTTATCTATAATTTTAATGAAATGTTATGTAACACGTAGAGTTCTGAAATGAACGGTATCAATATATATAACATTAGATTTTATGCTATTGTAATAACATGCACACAAAAGTACCAATGACTCTAAGGAATGTCATATTAAAGTTTCCAGAGCAATATAAGTTTGTAAATGATTAAAAACCTGAACAAAAATATCTAAATAAATGACGGTTGAGACAATTTACGATAATAAAAAAGGAAGCAAATGATTTAGGTAATGATACTCTTGGCCTTAAAGCATTAAACTTAGATCCCCCTCACTAGATTCATTATCACAAATTAGTCGAGGCTTGAGTTCCAACTGTAATGGATCAGATTTATACAAAATGGAAAAATCAACCTCCTTTTTATGTGGTCCTTCAAATTCTGGAGGGGTTTCTTTTGGGTCAATAACTACTGAACTTAAATCTCGTGCATAAGACTTTCTTGTTGATTGAATCATTTGTTGCAATTGATTTTCTTCCACTCGTATGTTATTATTGTTAACTGAGAGAAGACGATATGATGATGAAGGTGATTGTGATAGTAGTTGTTGGTTAGTATTGACATCTCCGTCTTCATTGCTAACTCTAATTGGGCTGGTGTCATATAACGACAGTAATAGTAGTTGTTGATTTATATGCACAGCTTTGTCATCATCGTTACCTCTAATAAAATGAGTATTATTTGAGAATGATGGTGGTGGTTCCATCAATGTCGGTAGCATCAATGATTCCTGTTGATTTACAAGAACATTAATATTAGTATTAAAATCTATAACACATCAAAGACAAGTAAACAACGGTGGTTATTTTGATTGTGAATTAATCTTTTTATCTTTCAAGATTCTTACATGTTTGACTGATTCTGAAGATCTTGATAATGGTTCACCTAAGTTGTTTGAACCATCTACAACATTTTCTTCCATTTCACCGTCTGAATGAGAATTCACATGAATCATCAACTCTTGATAGCCACGAACAATTTCCTTACATATAGGACACTCGATCAATTCCAGATGAGTCGACATTCTGAAAAACAAAAATAAAACAATACAAAAATATTAGTATTTAAGGTAAAAGAACATAAACATTTTACCTAAAAAATGAAAACTTCACCTGTTTTTTTTTCCAGAACGGAAGATAAAACTGAATTATTCTTATGAATTGTTAAGACTATAGAAGGATTTTATAGGCTTGAGGCATCTTTACAGATATAACATCTATTAACAACTTTGATGAAGTGAAACTTGACAATTAAATATGAGAGTTATTGCTTTGTTTTACTTATTAAATATACTATTTTTTTTGTTGTAACAAATATTCTCCAATTTATTTATATTAGTTAATTTATAATAAAAATCTAAATATTGTGGGAATATTTTTTTTTTTAAAATTTCATTTCTCGAAAGACAATTAGCACTAACAAACTAAAATTATTTTTAATAATCTTTTATATATTTATTTCTATTGAACTATTTATTCTAGTTCCTACAATTTTTCCTTTTATCATTTATGTAAAACAATAATCAAAATAATTAATTATTAGCTAATAAATGAAGCTTGACTTCTAAGTTCTAAAATTTTTGTTTGTATAAATTTAATGTGGTTTTAATTTTTTATGTTAATTACAAAACAATAAAAAATAATATATCATGAGTTAATAGAAAATGAAATTATCACAGTAATTAGTTGTACCTTTTTTTTTTACAAAGGTGCACCTTTCAACCTATATAAATTTCGTATTAGTTTATCACAATAGTTTTATGGTAAATACTCATGTCAATTCATTTAATATTCCTCCAATAAGGGATAATTGTAAATTATAGCTATATTGTAAGCTTTTTAATTCTTGAAAATGTACCTATCAAAATAAATGAACTCGTGATATAGTAAAAAGGGGAAAAACATAAATTCAGCCTTGAATTTGTTACGAAAAATAAGTTACACGCTTAAACTATTGTGATGACCTATTACACACCTAATCTTATTCAAAGTGATACTAATACCACCTTAGAAGATGGCATGAAAAAAAAAGTGTCTTCACCTTCTTTAAGGTGTGTGAGAAGAACAAAATCTATGTTAAAATGATAAGTTTAAACACGTGGCACTATTTTATTGGTCATTATATAATTAAGTATTATAATTTCAAATATATCAATTATGTCATTTTTTAAATATTTGTATTGATGACCTCAAAAGTTGTTCTTCTTTACAAATTATTTGTTACCATTGATGATTTCTTCAAATATCCATCACTCTATCTTAAAAAAAAAAACTTTAAAAAGAAGAAAAAAAATATTGGGGAAGATGTTTATGTTCATTGGAAAGTTAATAATTTTAACTTAAGGTTCATGATTTTTATTTGAATTTGCCGGAGGATTTACTGGAAAAATTATGAGAAATCAATGACTTCTATTGAAAATCCTATGACATTTATGCATAAAATTCATGATTCATTGCCTATATTTCTCAAAATTTCACGGAAGAAAATAATTTTCTAAAATCTATGATTTTTGTCTCAAGCCATCAATAGCATATTTAATTTTACACACAAAGAATACTAATGAAATGTTTGATTTTCATCTATAATTATCAAAATTTTCAAAAGAAATTTTACAAATCCAAAAGTTTTGTTTGTTTTGCCTGCAACACTAGTGTTGCCCATCGCCTATCGCCGCTGCCAATATCACTAAATTTCATCATCATTTTATTGTGTCATATTCTCTCTTAAAATTTCTTATATTACCTTAAATTTATGAATAACGAAGAATAAAGAAGAAGAAATTTTAACAAGAAAGAAGTGTAAGGTGAGAAGAGGAAGAAAGTCTAGGTGTTTATTTTTTTTTTGCAAAAGTCTAAGAAAATATTAAGAGAAATGATTTTAAAAAATTAAAATAATCTTATGTACATGTCAAAATACATGTATAACACATTTATCACACACAAATTGGTATTGTTTCGGAAGGGGGTATTAATTTCACTTTAAACAAGATTGAGTGTGTAATAGATTGTCATGACAGTTTAAGCGTATAACTGACTTTTCGGAACAAGTTATGGGGTGAATTTAAATCATTTTTCTATTAAAAAATATCATCTTACTCCGCTACACTAGTAACCAAATGTGTTCCATTAAGTCAAACACTCCTTCTCTACCGTCCTCCTTGCTCTAAAAATGATATCCCACTTTTAGATGCATAGTTAAATGTGTGTCGTTCCATATCAAATCCAAAGTAACAGTCTTAGCATACAATCCAAAACTATATGATAAAAAGATAATTGATTCATTCCTAAAATTACATCAAATGTCACCATATCAAGAATGATAAGGTCCACCCATGTATCATCTCCAACAAAATAATAACACTATATCAATACACTACTAATAAATCATATACATGAGTAGAAACATGTATAGGCACTACTAACGAATCACACATCATATCTAGGTACGTAGCAAAATATGTAGATACATAAGATAAGTAGATGCTGAATTAAATAAAATAACAGTGTGTCAATAAAAATCAAATAGTACATTTGATAATTGCATCTCAAGCCTTAACCTATTTTCAACCTAGAAAAGTATAGCAATAGTCACCTCAACTCCCGAAGTGTATGCCTCCATAAGTACCTACATGTCTTGTTTATGCGTCATCCCTATTTTCTTTCTAAGTTTTTCTTTTTTTATCTTGACCAAATCTGTATAACTAATAGCCTACAAAACCAATCAAACATCTATCCACCATGAAAAATCATAATTTGTTATTAAATCAATATTTCACAAGGCATAACATCAATACCTAAATAAATGTGAATATCATAACAAATAAATAAAGTTCGAGTGAACATGATAAATCGTATGATATATCCAAATAGTTATACAATATCTATTGTATATGAATACCAAAAAAAAAGTAATACTAAATCATATGCAAAAGAAAACTGACACAAAATGAAGTTAATTCTACATCAGAAGTTGACGATTCAACTTAAAAGATGAATGAACTTAGGAATCAATTTAGCATTCACAATTTTCTTATAGAATATACAGAGATGAATCATAATGACAGAATGTATATCATGTGCAAAAGAATGAGGTGTTGCGATGCATACCATCATAACATTTTTTTTCAATTGATTAATGTTTTAATTCAATAAAAAATCTAAACACTCAAGACATAAAAATAATACAAATTTAAATCATAAATAGATATATTAGGCTCGATAGAGGTGATAGAGTTTCTAGTAGAGATGTTGCAGCTCAGCAGAGTGGGGGTAGAGGTACCACCTAAGCTGGAGGTGGACGAGGAGGCCACTGCTATGCTTTCCCGGGAGACCTGAGGTGGAGACCTCTGATGCTGTTATTATAGGTATCATCCCAGTATGCCATCGACCTGCGTCTGTGTTGTTTGATCTAGGTTCTAAATTCTCTTATGTGTCTACGTATTTTGCTGCTGAATTTGATATGATACGTGATATCATGACTGTACCTATTCGTGTTTCTACACCCGTGGGTAAGCCCTGAGTGGTGGATCGACTGTATCGATCTTGTTTTGTTTCTGTGGCTGGTTATGACACTTGGGTAGACTTAATCATTCTGGGGATGGTAGACTTTGATGTTATCTTGGGTATGGATTGGCTTTATCCTTATCACGATGTCCTTGATTATAATGCTAAGACTGTGACTTTAGCAATGCCTGGTGTTCCGAGGGTTGAGTGGAAAAGTGTTAGTGGTTCTTATCCTAGCAAGGTTATCTCTTTTATCCGTGGTCAGATATTGGTGGAGAGGGGGTGTTTGTCTTACTTAGCGTTTATTTGGTATACTAGTGTTGAACCACCTCCCATGGACTCTGTTCTCGTGGTTCAGGAGTTTCTCGATGTATTTCCTTTTGATCTTCCAGGTGTTCCTCCCGATAGGGATATCGATTTTGCTATTGATTTAGAGCCGGGCACTAATCCTATTTCTATCCCTTCGTATCGTATGGCCCCAGCAGAGTTGAAAGAATTGAAGGATCAGTTACAGGATTTATTGAGTAAGGGTTTTATTCGCCCTAGTGTATCACCTTGGGATGCTCCTGTATTGTTTATGAAGAAAAAGGATGGGACTATGAGGATGTGTATTGATTACAGACAGTTGAACAAAGTAACAGTGAAGAATAAGTATCCTCTTCCGCGTATTGATGACTTATTTAATCAATAATAGGGAGCATCATTTTTCTCTAAGATTGATTTGAGGTCTGGGTATTATGAGTTCCTAGTGATGTCCTTCGAATTGACTAATGCCCCTGCAGTATTCATGGAGTTTATGAATGGGGTGTTTCCACCATACCTTGATTCTTTTGTGATTGTTTTCATCGATGACATCTTGGTTTACTCCAAGACTGAGGGAGACCATGTCCGACACCTGAAGATTGTACTTCAGAGGTTGAGAGAAGAGAAATTGTATGCCAAGTTCTTAAAGTATGAGTTCAGGCTTACTTCTGTGTCATTCTTGGGATACGTGGTGTCCAAGGATGGTATTAGAGTTCATCCGGCCAAGATTGAGGCAGATAGATGCTAGACACGACCTACTTCACCTACTGAGATTCGGAGTTTTGTGGGATTGGCAGGCTATTATCGACGATTTGTTCAGAGTTTCTCTACTATTGCAGCTCCATTAACTATATTGACTCGACAGGATGTGCGTTTTCAGTGGTATGATGAGTGTGAGCAGAGCTTTCAAAAACTCAAGACTTTGTTGACTTCAGCTCCTGTGTTGACTCTACCTGAGGAGGGTGCAGACTTTACAGTGTATTGTGATGCTTCAAGAGTTGGATTGGGTGGTGTGTTGATGCAGAAGGGGAAAGTGATTGCTTATGCTTCTAGGCAATTGAAGTCCCATGAGAAAGACTACCCTACTCATGACTTGGAGTTGGCGGCTGTGGTATTTGTACTTAAGTTATGGCGTCAATATTTTTATAGAGTGCATTGTGAGATCTTCACTGATCATTGGAGTCTTCAGTATATCTTTAGTCAGAGGGATTTAAACTTGAGGCAGCGGAGATGGCTTGAGTTGCTGAATGACTATGATGTGACCATTTTGTATCATCCGGGGAAGGTCAATGTTTTGGTCGATGCTTTGAATAGGAAGACTTCTAGCATGGGGAGTCTTGCATCTCTTAGTATTGAGTTGAGACCATTGGCTAGAGAAGTTCAGATGTTAGCTAACAGTCTTGTCCGTTTGCAGATTTCAGAAGAGAGTGATAGGATGATTTCTTTCACTGAGGCTCGGTCTTCTTTAGTCGAGCAGATCCATGTACCCCAGTTTAATGATGAAAAGTTATGTCTCATTCGAGACAAAGTATTAAGAGGGGAATCTAAGGAGGCTGTCCTTGATTTTGATGGTGTCTTGAGAATAGAAGGCAGGATTTGTGTGCCCAAGACAGGCGATTTGATTAGATTGATTCTTGAAGAGGCCCATTGTTCTCGGTATTCCATCCATCCGGGAGCGGCGAAGATATATCATGATCTGAGTAAGCATTACTAGTAGTGTGGGATGAAGAGAGATATTATAGACTTTGTTTCGAGGTGTTTGATTTGCCAGCAGGTCAAGTGTGAGCACCAACGGCCCAGGGGTGTATCTTAGAGGATGCCTGTAACGACCTGTTTAGTCGTTTTGAGCAACAGATTTTATTCTGGAAAAACTGGCAGAGGTGAAGGAGGCCACGACGGACCGTCACAGGCACGACGGACCGTCGTGGATGTGTCTTTTCAAAACACTTAGAAAATCTGAAATTGGGTACTGAAAATCGACTCTCTGAACGTCGTGACGGAGTGGCAGGACGGACCGTCGCAGGCGCGACGGCCCGTCACAGGCCATCCACTGAAGATTGACTCTCTGTTGCACGCGACGGACAGCAGGACGGACCGTCGCAGGTGCGACGGCCCATCACGGGATACGCAATCCCAGTTCGGGTCGGATTTCTTTACACGTTTTAAGGGACGTTTTTGACTATTCCTGCTTTAATTATAAAGTTAGAGGGTTAATGTTAATAAGTCTAATTACTTGGGGGTTAAAAGAGGTAACCTTAAGTTAATTAGTGGGTTATTATTGCCATCTTTTATTCTTAATTATATATTAATTAGGGTAAAAGAAAGAGGGTTTGAATAAGAAAAATAGAAAGAACAAAGACAGAAAGGAAAAGAGAGGAGAACGAGTAGAGAGAGAGAGAGACGAAGAAGATAGCAAGGATTTTGAGAAGATAGCTTGTTGATCACTAATCTTCGGTGGAGGTAGGTTATGGTTTATGTTACGATATTCGTAGTGAACTCTTAATAGTGAATATTATGTGTTGATAATATTGTAAACCCTGCTATGTGCTTAAGTTGTATGCTTGCATGATTATGATTATAAAATTGTGATGAATTAACAAAGCATGATGAAGTTAGTGAATCTCAAATCTTGAAAGAACCCTAATTCACTTGATATATTATATAATGAGAATGATGATGCCTTATTATGAAAGAAGGCTTGATAAATTATATAATGAGAATGATGATGCCTTATTATGAAAGAAGGCTTGATAAATTAGGGGATCGGGTGCCACGTTCCGGTACCAGGATAGAATATGAGGATCGGAGTGTCACGTTCCGACACCAGGATAGAATTATGGATCGGGTGCCACGTTCCGGTACCAGGATAGAATATGAGGATCGGAGTGTCACGTTCCGACACCAGGATAGAATTATGGATCGGGTGCCACGTTCCGGTACCAGGATAGAATATGAGGATCGGAGTGTCACGTTCCGACACCAGGATAGAATATGGATCGGGTGCCACGTTCCGGTACCAGGATAGAATATGAGGATCGGAGTGTCACGTTCCGACACCAGGATAGATAAATGGATCGGGTGCCACGTTCCGGTACCAGGATAGAATGAGGATCGGAGTGCCACGTTCCGGCACCAGGATAGAAATAGAGGATCGGAGTGTCACGTACCGACACAAGAGGAAGAAAGATAATGAATCTTGAAAGATAATGAATATACTCAATCTAATGAACTTAATTCCCAAATGAGTATGGTATTGAGGCTTGAGTCCTCAGGTGTGAACTCGGTTGTAGTTATTGATGAATTCATGTTGTTATTGCTACATGTTGAGTATTGTAGTTGATTTACATTATTATTGATATATACTGTTCCCTATTTTGAGTTGGCCGATGATATCTACTCAGTACGTGTGGTTGTACTGACCCCCTACTTTCATGTTTTCCTCTTTGTTATTTGTGTAATGCAGCAAACGTTCAGTCAACTTCAACTCAACAGCAGATCTAGCCAGTCTTCACTTCATCGGAAATTCAGGGTGAGCTAATGCGTCTAGCTTGGACTGGGTCTCCTTCTTCAAGTCTTGATGCCTTGAACTTCCGGCATGGACTAGCTTAGCTTTTTAGTTATTTTGTTCTTAGACATTCCTAGTTAAGTAATTTGAGATAGATGTTCTTGTGATGATGACTTCCAGATTTTGGGGATAATAATAATAGTATTGAATTGTTTTTATTAATGAGTTTAAGTCTTCCGCATTATTTTCTGTTGATATATCTTGAAATGTTAAGGTTTAGATGGGTTGGTTCGCTCACATAGGAGGGTAAAATGTGGGTGCCAGTCGCGTCCCTGATTTGGGTCGTGACAAACTTGGTATCAGAGCATTAGGTTCATTGGTCTCATCACACAAGAACAGGTCTAGTAGAGTCTTAAGGAACGGTAGGGGGACGCCTTTACTTTTCCTTGAGAGGCTATAAGACTTTAGGAAAATTTCACTCTTTCATTCTTCTTTCGTGCTACTACTTGAGTCCAATTGGTATCTGGGTGATACGAATTGGTATCTGACCATCTTCACTCTATTTCGCAGATGGTTAGAACTAGAGCAACGACCGCACCAGCAGCAACAACGGAAAGACAAGAAACGACTGAGCCAGCCACTGGGGCTGTAGCTCGAGGAAGAGCAACGGCAAGAGGCCGTGGGAGAGGTCGTGGGAGGACGTCCTCTAGAGGAAGAGGACAAGCACCTAGCCCATCTGATACTAGGGCGGTGACTCCTCCACCGACCGAGGAGGTGATAAGAGAGAGGAGGGGGAGGAAGGGGAGAATGAACAAGGGCAGAATGAGGAAATGCCACCCCAACCTACCCCAGAGATGATCAACCAAGTACTTGCTTATCTTAGTGGGTTATCCGATCAGGGTCAGGCATCTCCAGTGGTTTCTACACCAACACCTCCGGTTTCAGAGGTACGACATGCGGCTACTATGGCTCCCCGCATGGATGCATCATTGGGAATAGGCACATTTCCACGTCTGACCACTGGGCCTATTATGACAAATGATCAGCATGAACATTTCAGTAAGTTCTTGAAATTGAAACCTCCAGTCTTTAAGGGCGCAGAATCAGAGGATGCCTACGATTTTCTGGTTGATTGTCATGAGCTACTACACAAGATGGGTATAGTAGAACGGTTTGGCGTTGAGTTCGTGAGCTATCAGTTTCAAGGGAACGCCAAAATGTGGTGGCGGTCACATGTTGAGTGTCAACCAACAGAGGCACCACCTATGACTTGGGAATCATTCTCTACTCTGTTTATGGAGAAGTATATCCCAAGGACTTTGAGAGATAGAAAAAGGGACGAGTTCTTGAGTCTAGAACAAGGGAGGATGACAGTTAACGCGTATGAGGCTAAATTTCGCGCACTATCCAGATACGCCACCCAACTGTGTTTCAGTCCACAAGAACGGATTCACCGTTTTGTGAAGGGGTTGAGGTCAGAATTGCGGATTTCAGCCTTACAGGTAGCGGCTACGGCAACATCCTTCCAAGAGGTGGTAGACTTTGTGATAGAGGTGGAAGGAGTGAAGCCAGACGACTTCACCACGACATCGACATCGAAAAGGTTTCGAAGGGGAGGCGAGTTTAATGGTTCTCACTCTAGAGGACAGAGCTCCGGAGGTTACTCAAGTCGACCAATTCAGTCTTCACTACAGACTGTAGTTGGGGGTCCACCTCATAACGGTCAACACTACTCCGAGAGACCTATGCATGAACCCCGAGAGTGTTATGGATGTGGGGAGGTTGGACACATCAAGAGGTATTGTCCAACCAGAGTTACAGAACCCCACTAGCTAGAGGTAGAGGTGGTCATGGTAGAGGCCGCTTTTCTGGAGGACGTGGTGGTCGAGGTAATGGTGGTCATCACAACGGCAGAGGGATGGGCAAAATGGAGCCACTACTACGCAACATGGTAGGGGCAATGGACAGACAAACGATAGGGCCATTGTTACGCTTTCCCTGGAGATCTGAAGCGAGGCGTCTGATGCTGTTATCACAGGTAATCTTTTGGGTTTGTGATTGCATGGCATCTGTATTATTGACCCTGGCTCCACGTTTTCATATGTATCTTCATCATTGCTAATGGTCTAAAATTGCATTGTGAATTACTTGACATGCCTATTGTTTCTACACCAGTGGGTGAGTCTGTGGTAGTTGAAAAGGTACATAGGTCTTGTTTGGTGAACTTTGTGGGGAGCAACACTTATGTAGATTTGGTATTTTAGAAATGGGTGACTTTGATGTAATTCTGGGTATGACTTGGCTTTCTCTAAATTTTGCGATCTTGGATTGTAATGCTAAAACTGTGACATTGGCCAAGCCTGGGACAGATCCGTTAGTATGGGAGGGTGACTACACTTCCAATCCGGTGCGTATCATCTCATTCCTTCGTGCTAAGAAAATGGTTAGTAAAGGGGTTTAGTTTCTTGGCACATCTCAAGGACGACACTACCCAAGTACCTTCGATTGAGTCGGTTTCGGTGGTCCGTGAGTTTCTTGATGTATTCCCTACAGATCTTCCGGGTATGCCCCCAGACAGGGATATTAACTTCTGTATCGATCTTGAACCGGCACACGCCCATTTCTATACCCCCGTATAGAATGGCTCCCGCGGAGTTAAGAGAGTTAAAGGCTCAACTTCAAGAGTTGTTGAGCAAGGGCTTCATTAGACCAAGTGCATCTCCTTGGGGTGCTCCGGTTTTGTGTGGAAGAAAGAAGGATGAGTTTTCGAATGTGCATAGGACTACCGACAGTTTGACAAGGTAACTATTAAGAACAAGTATCTCTTCCTCGCATTGATGACTTATTCGATCAATTACAAGGTGCTGTGTCTTCTCTAAGATTGACTTGAGATCCGGTTATCATCATATGAAAATAAGGGCAACGGATGTGCCAAAGACTGCTTTTCGAACGAGGTAGGACATTACGAATTTGTGGTGATGTCTTTTGTCTTACGAATGCCCCTGCTGCGTTCATGAGTTTGATGAACGGGATTTTTTAAGCCATATCTTTAGATCTCTTTGTGATCGTATTTATTGATGATATACTGATATACTCCAGAGTAAGAAGGAACATGAGGAGCATTTGAGAATGTATTGGAAACGTTGAGGGAGAAAAAGCTTTATGCCAAGTTCTCTAAGTGTGAGTTTTGGCTAGATGCAGTGTCCTTCTTGGGGCACGTGGTTTCTAAGGATGGAGTAATGGTGGATCCTTCTAAGATCGAAGTAGTGAAGAATGGGGAAGACCTACTAATGTGTGTAGAAATAAGGAGCTTCGTTGGGTAAGCCGCTACTACCGCCGATTTGTCAAGGGATTCTCTTCTATTGCTTCCCAACTGACGAACTTGACTAAGCAAAATGTTCCATTTGTATGGTCGGATGAGTGTTGGGAAAGCTTTCAGAGAAGCTCAAGACTCTGTTGACAACTGCACCAATTCTCACCTTGCCAGTGGAAGGTAAGAACTTCATTGTTTATTGTGATGCCTCCTATTCGGGTTTGGGTGCAGTGCTAATGCAAGAGAAGAACGTAATTGCTTATGCCTCAAGACAATTAAAAGTGCATGAACGTAACTATCCAACTCACGACTTGGAATTGGCCGCGGTAGTGTTTGCATTAAAGCAATGGAGACACTATTTATATGGGGTTAAGTGTGAGGTCTACACGGATCATCGTAGCCTTCAGTATGTCTTTACTCAGAAAGATTTGAACTTGAGGAAAAGGAGATGGATGGAACTACTGAAGGACTACGACCTCACTATTTTGTATCATCCGGGGAAGGCGAATGTTGTGGCAGATGCCTTGAGTAGAAAGGCGGGAAGCATGGGAAGTCTAGCTCATTTGCAAGCCTCTAGACGCCCATTGGCTAGAGAGGTTCAGACTCTGGCTAACGACTGATGAGGTTGGAAATAAATGAGAAGGGAGGATTGTTGGGCTGTGTGGAGTCAAGATCTTCTTTCTTGACGAAAGATAAGGGAAAACAGTTTGATGATGAGAAACTAAGGCGAATCCGAGAATAAAGTGTTGCGAGGAGAGGCTAAAGAAGCAACAATCGACGAGGAAGGTGTGTTGAGGATTAAGGGAAGGGTAGGTGTACCCCTCATTGATGATTTGATCAACACTATTCTGGCAGAAGCCTCATAGTTCAAGGTATTCTATACATCCGGTGCAACCAAGATGTATCGCGACCTAAAACAACACTTTTGGTGGAGTAGAATGAAGCGCATATGTTGACTTTATTGCCAAGTGTCCAAACTGTCAACAAGTGAAATATGAACACCAAAGGCCCGGAGGAACACTTCAAAGAATGCCCATTCCGGAGTGGAAGGGGGAGAGAATTGCAATGGACTTTGTGGTTGGTCTTCCAAAGACCTTGGGCAAGTTCGACTCCATTTGGGTGATTGTGGACAGATTAACTAAGTCTGCTCATTTCATTCCGGTTTAAGGTGACTTACAATGCAGAGAAGTTAGCCAAAATTTACATCTCAGAAGTTGTTCGATTGCATGGAGTTCCACTGTCCATCATATCAGATAGAGGTACGCAGTTTTACTTCTAAGTTTTGGAAAACATTGCATGCAGAATTGGGTACTAGGTGGACCTTAGTACCGCGTTCCATCCTCAGACCGATGGACAGTCTGAGCGAACGATTCAAGTGTTGGAGGATATGCTTCGCGCATGCGTGATAGAGTTTGGTGTGGCATTGGGATAGCTTCTTACCTTTGGCAGAATTTTCGTACAATAATAGCTATCACTCCAGTATTGATATGGCTCCATTTGAAGCATTGTATGGGAGGAGGTGTAGATCTCCCATTGGCTGGTTTGATGCATTCGAGGTTAGACCTTGGGGTACCGATCTCTTGAGGGATTCGTTAGAAAAGGTGAAAGGGCATTCAAGAAAAGCTTCTAGCGGCGCAAAGTAGACAAAAGGAGTATGCAGACCGGAAGGTTAGAGATTGGAGTTCATGGAAGGTGAACAAGTCTTGCTGAGGTTTCACCCATGAAAGGGGTGATGCGGTTTGGCAAAAGAGGTAAGCTAAGTCCAAGGTATATTGGACATTTGAAGTACTAAAGCGAATAGGGGAGGGGGCGCTATGAATTAGCCTTGCCCCCAGGGCTGTCCGGAGTGCATCCGGTATTTCATGTGTCCATGTTGAAAAGATACCATGGAGATGGAAACACATTATCCGTTGGGACTCAGTGTTGTTGGATGAGAACTTGACTTATGAGGAGGAACCAGTGCTATTTTAGATAGAGGAAGTTCGCAAGTTGAGGTCAAGGGAGATGCATCTATCAAAGTTCAATGGAAGAGAAGAATCGACCCGTTGAAGAAGCCACTTGGGAGAAGGAGGGCAGATATGCGAGAAAGATATACCCCACATCTATTTACAGATTCAGGATTCCTTTTCGCCCTTGTTTTCCTTCTTGTGATCGTTCGGGGACGAACGATGGGTAATTGGTATTGGTATCTATTGTAACAACCTGTTTAGTCGTTTTGAGCAACAGATTTTATTCTGGAAAAACTGGCAGAGGTGAAGGAGGCAACGACGGACGTCAAGGCACGACGGACCGTCGTGGATGTGTCTTTTCAAAACACTTAGAAAATCTGAAATTGGGTACTGAAAATCGACTCTCTGAATGTCGTGACGGAGTGGCAGGACGGACCGGCGCAGGCGCGACGGCCCGTCACAGGCCATCCACTGAAGATTGACTCTCTGTTGCACGCGACGGACAGCAGGACGGACCGTCGCAGGTGCGACGGCCCGTCACGGGATACGCAATCCCAGTTCGGGTCGGATTTCTTTACACGTTTAAGGGACGTTTTTGACTATTCCTGCTTTAATTATAAAGTTAGAGGGTTAATGTTAATAAGTCTATTACTTGGGGGTTAAAAGAGGGAACCTTAAGTTAATTAGTGGGTTATTATTGCCATCTTTTATTCTTAATTATATATTAATTAGGGTAAAGAAAGAGGGTTTGAATAAGAAAAATAGAAAGNCACTTCCTCGGAAATTCCGGGTGAGCTAAATGCTCTAGCTTTGGCTGGTCTCCGCTTCAAGTCTTGTGGCCGTGAACTTCCTGCGAGATGACTATCTTAGGCTTGTTTTAGTTAATTTTGTTTCGATGACATTCCGTAGTTAAGTGTAATTTGGATAATCGATTTTCTTTGATTGATGACTCCAGATTGTGGTGAACCATAATAGTCATTGAAATTGTTTTTTATTACTGAGTTTTAGTCTTCCCCGCATTATTTTCTTGATGATACTCTTGAGCATGTTAATTGTTTAGATGGTGGTTTCGCTTCATCATATAAGGTGAAATGTGGGTTGCCGAGTCGCGTCCCTGATTGATGGTGCGGACAAGTGCCCATTCGTCCTAGTCTTGGGAAGTGGGAGAGTATATACTCTGGTACTTTGGTTGTTGTTTGCCTACAACATTGGGTGGTTATTACAATATTTGGGTTTGTTGTGTGATAACGGACCAAGTTTCTGCGACCCACTCAATTCACTTCGGGTGAAGGTAGATGGAAAAAAGTTAGCCGAGCTATATCTGCGGTGGATAGATGTGCGACTACACACGGATTCCTGGTTTCTATCTACAGATCGAGGGTTCGAGCGATTTAACTTCGCACGTCTGGGAAGGAATTAACACATGTTCTTAGATTACTCGATTTAGATATATACAGAACATTTAACCCTCAGACCGATGGTCAATCTGGGAGGACCATTCAGGTATTGGAAGATTATAATTTCGAGCCTGTGTGTATGATTTTGGTGGGCTAGATGGATCGACTGTGTACCCGCTGTTAGCGAGTTTGCCTAAAATAACAGTTATCGACTCTAGTTATCCAGATTGGCCCCATTTTGAGTAATGGGGTTGTAATGGCAGAAGGTGTGAATCTCCATTGGTGGTTCATTCGGCGGAGATGGCAGCTATTTTGATAAACATATTTGCTTAGAATTCTAATGGATCAATTCGTATGGATTCGAATATAGACTGTTGAGTAACGGCAAGTATAGATTGGATTTCTCCTTATCACGTTGTCCTTGATTGTATTGCTAAAACTGTGACTTTAGCAATGCCTAGTGTTCCGAGGGTTGAGTGGGAAAGTGTTAGTGGTTCTTATACTAGCAAGGTTATCTCTTTTATAATCCCATTCAAGGAAAGTTAAGATCAAAGTCAAATAAGTTAAGAGAATAGTCAAAAATTTAAGAAGCAAGTCAAAGTGAGTTCTTAAACAAACCTTTTTAACTTTGTTTTAAAAAGACTGAGTTAATAACTAAGCAGGAGAGTAAAAGGGTGGAGTTCACAATCTCAAGTTATAGGGACTAGTAACCCTAAAAGGTCCAATGTTTTTAAAACATTAAACAAGTAAAGGTCCTTCGCTAGTTTTCCGGACAGAAGGGTAATCTCTTTATAAATGAGAGCAGCAGGAAAGGCTATGATGAAGTTGAGACTAATCTAATCTCACACCATAGAATCATGTTGTTCTAAAAACATAAGACGCCATTATAAGTGTTGGGAGTGTATTTGAGCATCGATGTGGGGGATGTGAGTTTTGCAGATTAACTTAAGGCCTCCATTCACCATGTAGCCATCATGGGGGGTATAAACTGGTCCATACTTTTTTTAGGTAACTCTTTTCGCATTTACTAGTGATCACCATTAGGCAGTTCAGGTCCTATAATCTGGCAAAGGTTAGGGCGATGGGGGCCAGCAGCAAGGGCTGAGTACAACACTGGGGGGAAACATGCCATTCATAGCTCTTAAGTGAGGGTTGTCGCTGAGGAAAAGTTCCCACAGAAGTTATTGTAGTTTTCCTATATATCTTTAGATATATATAAGTTATTTTGTATTTTTCCTACATCTCAGAGATTTAATGTATCCTATAACTCTACAGAGGTCACAACACGTTTTTCCACAGTCCCACTTTTCTTTATATTGTGTTTAACTGTTAATACATTAATATTTAAAATGAATAGTTATTCAAGAGTTGAATAGAACAATATAGATGTTCTTCTTACTCCGGTTGGTCTAGTTAAGTTTTGTTTTAAATGTTCACTCCATAACCGTACATCAATCTATTGATTCGAGTTCGCCTGCAATCGGCTTATGAGTAAATGCAATGGAACTAGGATTCAATGACTAGCGGTAAAGCCGTTGATAACTAGTAGCAGCTCAGAGTCCTTGGTAAGCCTCTTGGCATTTGGGAGGGACTCATTTTTATATGTTTGTCAATATTGTGTTTGGGGGTGAGCAAATGTTTTGGGGCTTATCCCATTCATCTAATAGTACTTTTAGAGTCTTTCATAGACCATTGTGGTATTTTTTCATTTTCTTTTCATTCATTTGCATAGACTTGAAGTTGCCATTTTGGCTAGTACGTTATTTTTAAAAGCAACTCTTATTTAGATATGCTTTATTTTGGTCTCAACTGTAGTTAATAAGCCACACAGGGTTCCCTCAAGCATCAAAAAATCGTGATTGGGTGTCCGGCTATGCCCGTAATAAGTGTAGGCGCGGGTGTGACGTATGTACCCCTATGTCTCCTTCTAGCTGATGTAACCAGAATGAGCCATAGCTTTGACTGAGTATGATTCCAATTTAACCCGATCATTCCCATGACCCTCTGCATCACCCTCACAAAAGGATCTTCGATCACACTCCAAGAATTTTTAGGATCCCCTCACTAGGCTGCGACCTAGACTCACGCAGATTCATCTTAACAAAGTCACGAACCCTTCCTGCTGATCCATCGTTAGCATTTATAGGAGCTTGAATCTTATTGTTCTAGTTGGCCACAGTCTGAGCCAACATCTGAATGGCGTTCCTGAACTCAGCATTGGAGACTTCCTGTCTGGGACTAGAGGAGCTGCGTTTGCATCCTGGCGTTAGCTCTACGAGGAGGCATGATCTGAAACGTAGAGTTAGAATGGAATTAGATCATATCATATGCACGATAAGAGTAACAAAAAGTGAAGTGATTTGTTCTTAAAACCCAACCTTTTTTGTTTTTTTTTTGATTGGTATTCTCCTTCTCATTAGATTTGTGGCACTTCACACGCCATGAAGGACTCTACTTAGGCTGGCTTTTCAGCATCCTAGGACACTAAACTAATTCTCTGTAACCAATTTTATGTCACGCTCCAAAGCTACCGCGCCAATACGCACGGACACGTGGACTTTACCTGTGATCACAATTGAGGCCCAAACTAGCCCTGCTGCTGATGTCTGTCATAAGCATACTAAAGATATAACGAGGGCCGAGCTAAACATAGTAAATCAAAAGATGAAGGACATAACCCTTCATACTATAACAGAGATATATGTAAACTGATCACTTTTAATACAAAGAATATTTACCTCAAAATAAGTTTTGAAACTAACTATGTCTAAAAATAGCCTTTAACTTACTAGAGAGATTCGGTGATCAGACCGCAACTAAGTCAGGCAGACTTAACTAACGGACGTAAGATAAGCTAAAAATGGATAACTCATGATTATGTCCTAAAGAGAATGATGACTCACCACTATTCTTTTGAATTGGAGATCTGACTCGGCTAGAGTCTTGACCTGATTCGTAAGGCAACCTAACCTACAATCATTAGAAATAAAGTGCCACGTATGTGTTAGGACTGACAGTACTTAACATAGTCAGAATAGAGTAAGATGAAATAATATATAAGCATGAACAACACAAAAGCAAAGTTTATATTCTGGAACATGATATAAACCGGAAAATGATGAGCCAACTGGATCAGGAAACAAATGGTATAACAAAGTTGAGACGTGAATATCTACTACACTGTGGAAATATGTCAATGCAAGTATAGTCGACTAAATGTGGAAGCTCCTAATACCCCTGTAATAAAATTACAATGACGCTTAATGTGATCGCCGAGTTACCACGCCTCTCGAGGATAATAGAGGTCATGATGGCGTGATCACTCAACTTATGCCCACAACAGGGGACTTACACCTACTGGCCAGTAGTTCTCGGACTATTTGGGTACAACGTGATTGCATTCCAAACAGGCGGTAATTATGTCGAACTACGCAATAGATTAAGTGTTAACAACTGTGGATGATTGAGTTTTTGGTAAATACTGGATAGCTCCAATTGAATATTGCAAAACTAAGAATGCATAATGGGACTCTGAAATTAATGATGCATTAAAAGTAAATGAGGCATTTGTATAACTGAATGACTGATATAGTCTGCCCTAAGCATAGGTCAGTGTCCGGGAACTAAAGAAATACATAGCTAGATTGCCTGAAATTCATGCAATAAACACGGAGTAATAACATGTTGATATTATTTGTGAACATAGTGCACTACTATTCATCGATAAGCTGCCGAATTCTAGAAAATCCTTTGTCAATCATTATAAGGGAATGCAAGAATTTGAACAATCGAGGACACAATGTGTGAAAAGAACCAGTGAGGAAATCCCACATACCTTGTTGCGTTCTTGAACTCAGTTCTTGACGTTATTGCTCCTCTCTCACTTGGCTAATTTCTATGAATCGAAATTAATGATTTTTACTTAGTCTAAAAGTCTAGTTATGTTTCAAATGAACTTAAATTAACTGACCTAAAACCCTCTGATGTTGGGTCTAAATACGTACCTTCAGGGTCCATACAGTCGGAAAACCAAAAACAACCTGATAACTATTGTCGGAGTGTATCGATGGACTGGGGTCCGTAAGGTTGGGTTCTGTCCTCAGGTCCTGCTCGATAGACCTTCACTAAAAATGAGCATACTTTTTATTGGTGGGGTCGGATTTGTAGAAAACTCGTGTGACTTAGGTTATGACCCTTTGAGAGTTGACCCAATCCAGCAATTCCCCCAAACCTAACATGCTAACCCTCAACCTACGATTCAGACGAACGTTTTTAGTTCCATCTCAGACTGAAGTACTAAGGGTCGGATCGTAAGGTTCAATGTCAGATGCGGTGGGGTAAAATGGCGGTCTGTGATCCCGACCGTGGGATAGACTTATCCAATTTTTTTTTTCTGTAATTTGGGTTATATTGGTTTAAGGCTACAAATCTTTAAACACGGACCCACCATATTACAAGCCGTAGGTTAGACGACGGTCAACTAGGTGGCAACTGTAGATTGCACCTGCCAGTTCTAGGAAAGCTTAAATCTGGTCTCTTTTTGTATACGGAGATTTATAATGTAGGTTTTTGATAACGGTAACCATGACGTCTGTGTGAATATTCCATAGTGTAATATCTCCATATACTAAGGTGTGTAGAGTGAGATATAACTTGTTATCGAGTTAGTTCTTGATAACTAGAACAATGTTGATCAGAAAATTGATAATGGATAAGGATAGATGAGTTTTACATTGTAAAGAACAAATATATAAAATATTAATATTTGATTCAAGTAAGAAGTAAATTTTTACCTAAAAAGGCAGTTGAGCTTCCGCTATTAAATGTGGTTCCTGAACAAGAGATGAGATTGATGAAATTGGTGGCCTGGTCTACAAATCTGAGGTAGTATGATGCGACTGTTTCTGCGAGTGCACTACCACCTTCGGACGGCTATAGTTTCATATATCTGATAAGAGTAAGTTTTTAATTAAGTGATAGTTCAAGGTAATCAAAATTTAAAATGTACTGAATTTTTTTCTCTTTTATATATATTCAATTTATATATATTAGTTCACTTGTTAAAATATTTCTAGACAATATATAAAGATTTCTCTTTTTTTAGGACGTTTGCTATTTTTTAAAAACCTTCCATCTCTACACTTAGAATTAGATTACCCTACAATATTTTATGGTGAGAAGCTGTTTATTATTATTTCCGTTGAGTCAAAATTATGAAGATCAAATAATACGCACTACTATTTTTTTTTTTTTGTTTTTTAATTTTTAAAAAATAGACCTACCTAAAGAAAGAAAATCATAGTATAGCGAACTAAAACCAATCGCTTCATCGACCTTTTCTAAATTCATCTAATTATTTTTGTTCACAGTAGAAATTCTCAACCACCTAATAATTAAGTATTTTGTATACATTAAGATTCCTAGAATAAAAGATAACATTTCACATTTGTTTTTCATCTCTAATTCTTTTTAAGTCGCGATTCAAAAATATGTGTTAAGACAAACAATTGAAAATTTGGTACCGTGATCAATGAGTACATATATCCATTTGGGTTTGCTGAAATCAGCAGTTTCAAAATCATACCTCAATAACTAGATAAAGCAGGAGTTTGAGAGTCGGGTTGCAAGTGCATACCATCCTAAAAGCACTGTTTTTCGCGATATGCAAACAGAATGAGGAATGGTGCAATGCATAGGCCCAGGATCATAAGAACTTTTTATTCAATTGATCAGTTTTTTTTATTTAAGAAAAAATAAACACTCGATACATAAAAATATAATCTAAGTTTCATCATAAGTAACTATATAGACTGGATACAGCTCTGAGGCCATAACTTCACAGTGAAAGTAAACTCTTTGATCATTAAACCGATCTCCTACCAATAAGGGGTATGAGACTATGCAAATTAGTATAATACACCTAAGATTATACAGTTGAGTTTACATGATGTTTTAATCATTTCCTTTAGACCTTGCCTTCATAAGTGTCTATATACTCATGTAAATACATACATAAATTTGGTCAATAATCATGATTTCATTGATTGGTTGAAATCCAGACTAAATACTTATTGATAATGACTGTACATTCGTTTTAATATCATATCTCTCCTAAGTCTTCCTGAATCTAGAGATTCACGATGGTATTATGAAATCTTAATGTTATTCCCGAGGCTTACTTAATCACCTATAAGTAATGGAAAATTTTCATTATGATTCCTAGGCTTACTTGATTCACCTCTATAATATGATCATTGAGATGTTGATCCGACTTAATAATTGAAATAATTATCTTTTATAACAACGTATACGACAACATTTTCTGCTTTAAATCCGTGAATTGGTACGGTGCTCGACAAGAAAATAAGGACCTTGAAGCAGTCCTAAGTATAATCTTTTCTAAAGAACACAATAAAGTATCTTGAAACAATAATGTTGTATTCTTAAAAATAGATCTAACACTACAATATGATCACCAGTCTTACATACCAAGAGAGAATATATTTGGGAACAGCTGTCACATCTATTATGATTAAAGAGTTTTGAAAATAACATTGTTAAATTTATTGTTGTTTGAATACTTCTTTATATGTGTAATGATCATAGTGCATATTTTTCGACCAAAGTTACCTACGATCAAAATATTGTAATAATCTGAATTATACACAAATAATATTATTATAAATGTGTGTTAGCATTATAAAACTAAGAAGTTTTTTTATGAGTGAATTGGTGATGTGTTAGCTTTATGACACATGAATTTTTTATGTATTTCATTAAAACTCAATGAAAATGTCATACTATTGTTTTGGTTAATGTTAGTTTTTTTATCTGGATAATAAGTGTTTTAATTTAATACATAAAATTCATTTTAGAAACAACCCTTATCATAATGAATTATGACAGTAGCATAAAGAAAAAAAGAAATGTTGTAAGATGAATTTGACTTTGCCGTTATTAGAGCATTGACTAATTTTAAATTTTGAAACAACCTATACGAATATTTATGGGTGGAAAAATTATAAATCAATCACTTCAATGAACCTAAAATAAATGCTATGTTTAGTAGGTTTATGTAATTGGTAATTAAGTATTCATCGATCAATTTCTGATAGGTTTCGATTTGATTAAATAGTAATTTATGGCTTAAATTTGAATGACTGTTTTAGGTAAGCACATAAGAGTTCTTAAATGACGGTAGCAATATCTATAACATTAGATTTTATGCGTATTGTAATAACATACACAGCACAAGTACCAATGACTCTAAGGATGGTCATATTAAATTTTCAAGAACAATGACAAGTTGTAATAATTAAAAACCTGAACAAAATATCCAAATAAATAACATGTTGAGCAGGCCATTTTACTATAATAAAGTAAGGAAGCAAATGATTCAGGTAATGAAATCCTCTTGGAACTTAAGCTATTAAAAAATTAGATCGCCCCTCACGACATTCATATATCACAAATTAGTCATGCTTGAATATCCACGTTAATGGAATCAGCATTTATCCAAAATGGAAAAATCTACCTCCTTTTGTGTGTGGTCCTTCAAATGTCTGGAGGTGGGTTTCAATTTTGGCAAATAACTCTGAACTTTAATCGTCGGCCAGAAGTCTTTCTTGTCGCTTAGAATCATTTGTTGCAATGATTTGCCTTCCCACGCGTATGGTTGATGTATTGTTAGCTAGAGAAGACGATGTTGATTAGGAAGGTGATGGTGTTATTAGTTGTTGGTTAGGTATTGACTTGCTGCCGTCTTTCATTGCTACTCGAATGGGCTTGGTGTCGATTATAAGTACATAGTGATAGTAGTTTGTTCATGTATAGCACACCGTTGTCATCATCGTTACCGGCTACCAATAAAAGGCAGTATTATATGAGTTTGATGGTGGTGGTGCACTCAATGTCGTAGTAGTCAATGATATCCTGTTATTTACAAGCACATTTATATTAGTATTAAAATCTCTAACCATCAAAGAAAGACAAGTCACCGACGGTGGTTATTTTTAATTTTGAATTAATCGTTTTAAATCTTTCAAGGTTCTTACATGTTGATTGAGTCTGAAGATCTGGATAATGGTTCACCTATTTTTGTTTGAACCATCGTCCAACATTTGTCCGCCATTTCAGCGTCTGAATGATGATTGCAATGTAAATCCGTCAACTCCTTATAATCCACGAACAATTTCCTTACTATAGGACCCTCGATACAGTTCCCTAAGAGTCGACATCCTGAAAAATAAAAGATAAACACAATACAAAATAGTAGTATTAATGTAAAAGACCTAAATATCTGTAGCCAAAAAGGACCCCATCACCTAAAAAGGACCGACCAACCTCTTTTTTATTCAGAACGAGAGAACAACATAAACTGAATTATTCTTATGAAGTGCTAAACTATGAAGGCATTCTCTCATAGGCTTGAGGCCTCTTAACAGATTTCACATCTATTAACAACTTTGATGTAGTGAAACTTGACATTAAATATGAATATGTTATTGCTTTGTTTTACTTATTAATAGACTATTTGTTTTTTAGTTGTTCCAGTATTCTCTAATTTATTTACTATTAGATTCATTTAATATAAATCTAAATATTGGGGGAATATGTTCTTTTTCTTTCTTTAAAAATTTTTCATGTTTCTCTAACGACAATTAGCACTAACAAACTAAAATTATTATTTAATAATTTTTTATATCTTTATTCACTGACCTATTTATCTAGTTTCCACAATGTTTTTCCTTTTAATCATGGTGTCTTGAAACAATAATCAAAATATTATTATAGCTAAATAAATGAAGCTTTGACTTCTAAGTTCTAAACTTGTTTGTTTTATAAATTTAATTTGGTTTTTAATTTTTAATTATCATTACGAAACACTAATAAAAATAATATTATCTGAGTTTAATAGAAAATATATTATCACCTAATAAGTTTGTACCTTTTTTTTTTTACAAGGTGTTACCTTTCAACTATATAAATGTTGAATTAGCTTATCACAATAGTTTATAGTAATACTCATGTCAAAATTCATTTAATATTCCCTCCAATCAAGGGATGATTTGTAACTTTCGCTATATTGATAACAAGGTTTTTAATTCTTGGAACATGTCCTTTCATAAATGACTCGTAGATATAGGTCAAAAAGGGGAAAACCCGATAAATTCATCTTGAATTTGTTATGAAAAATAATTTACACGCTTAACTATTGTGATGCCCTAGGTTACTCACGGACAATCTTATTCCAGGTGATCTACTACCGGAAAAAACCATAGGAAATGGGCAGAAAACACAGTCTTCACATATCACGCGTTCTTAGGGGTGTAAGAAGAACAAAAGCTTGTTAATGAAAAGTTTAAAGACGTGGCACTATTTTTTGGTCAGTATATAATTAAGTATATGAAGTTTTCAACTATATCAATTATTTATTGTTTTTAAAATTATTTTTATTGATGACCTCAAAAGTTCTTCTTCTTTACAAATTCTTTTGTTACGCATTGAATAAATTTCTTCAAAGTATCCATCACGTCTATCTTTAAAAAAAAATTAAAAAGAAAAAATATTGGGGACGGATTTTTATGGATGTTCATTGGAAATTTCATAATTTTAACTTCAGGTCAGAATGATTTTATTTAATTTGCCTGAGGATTTAGTGGAAATTAAGAGAGAATTAAGGAGATGACTTCTACTGAAACTTCTATGACATTTATGTATAAAATTCATGATTCAGTGCCATCTTCTCAAATTTCACGGAAGAAATATTTTTCTAAATCTTTGATTTTGTCTCAAGCCAAAATCAATAGCATATATTTGATTTTACACACAAAGATACTAATGAAATGTTTTGATTTTCATCGGTATAACTAAGCAAAAGTTTCAAAAGAAAATTTTAGCAAATCCACAGTTTGGTGTTTATTTGCCGCAAACAATAGTGTTGCCCAGCCGCCTATGGCAACTGCCAATATCACTAAATTTTCATCATCATCTTATTGTGTATTTTCTCTCGATTAAACTATTCTTAGCTACCGTTAAGGTTTTAGAATAACGAAGAATAAGAAGAACAAATTTTAACAAGAAAAAAATGTAAGGGTTAGAAAGAGGAGAAGTCTATCTAGTGTTTTTTTTTTTTTTGCAAAATCTAAGAAAATATTCAGAGAAATATTTTTACAATTTAAAACAAATCTACGTACCTGTCGAGAATACATTTTATACAGCATTTATCACACACAATTGGTAGGTTTCGGAAGGGGTGTTAATTTTCACTTTAAACACAGATTGAAGTGTGGATAGATGTCATGACAGTTTAGGAGCCGTATAAAACTGAGACTTTTCGAAACAATTACTGGGGTGAATTTAAATCTTTTTCCTAACTAGACAAAAAAAGGGAAGATAAAAAATATCATCTTAATTCCGCTACCTAGTATGGAGAACAATGTGTTCCATAAGTAGTCAAACACTCCTCTTCCCGTCCTCCTGACTCTAAAAATGATATCGAGAAACAAAAACTTGTAGATGCATAGTTAAATGGTTTGCCGTTCCATAATCAAATCCAGAAGTACAGTCCTTCGCATACCATCCAAACTATATGTATCGCAAGAGATATTGATTCATACTAAAATACTCAAATGTCACCATATCAATAATGAGAATAATGTCCACCCATGTACATCTCCAACAAAATAAACACTAATCAATACACTACTAATAAATCATATGCATGAGTAGAACATGTATAGAGGCCACTACTAACGAATCAACACATCAATATCTAAGTATACGTAGCAAAATATATAGATGCATAAGAGTAAGTAGATCTGAATTAAAATAAAACATACAGTTTGTCAATACAAATCAAATATACATTGATAATGCATCTCAAGTGCCTTAACCCATTTTCAAACAACCTGAAAGTGTAGCAAAGGTCACTCAGAAACACCCGAAGTGTTGCCTCCAGTAGTACCTACACGTCTTGTGTTATGCGTCATCACCTCTTTCTTTCTAAGTATTATTATTCTTTTTTGATCTGACCAAATTATGTATAACTACTAGGCCTCAAAACCAGGATAAACATCGATCCACAATGAAAAATCATCATTTGTTATTAAATTAATATTTCACAAGGCTAACATCATTAACTAATACATGTTAATATCAATAACAAAGTAAATAAAGTTCGAGGGAACATGATGAAATCGTATGCTATCTCCAAAATGTTATACAATAATCTATTGTGATATGAAATACCAAAAAAAAAGTAATACTAAAAATCCTATGCAAAGAAAACTAACATAAAATAGCCGTTAATTCTAGCATGAGAATTTGACGATTCAACGTAAAATATACTGAACTAAGGAATCATATTTAGCATTCACAATTTTTTTATCGTATCATACAGAAGATGCATCATAATGCACAGAAGCTGTAAATAGTCAGTGCAAAAGAATTAGGTTTGCTATGCATAACCATCAAACATTTTTATTTTCAATTGATTCACTGTTTTAATTTAATAAAAAAGTTAAACACATCAACACAGTACCAATAATACAAATTTACATCATAAATAGTATATTAGGCTCGATAGAGGTGAATAGAGTTTCTAGTAGTGGTGTTGCCAAAATCTCATACAATAAGTGGGTGGTCGCGGTGTCCGACCAGGCTGGAGTGTGTGACGTAGGCGGCCACACTATGCTTTCCCGGGAGACCTTAGGCGGAGACCTCTGTGTTGGTCACCTACAGGTGTCTCATCAAAAATCCCATTATTCCAATCGACTGCGTCAATGTTGTTTGATCCGGTTCTACATTCTCTTATGTTGTACAGTATTTGCTGCGGATAATTTGATATGATATGTGATATCATGACTGTACCGTATTCGTGTTGTTCTCAAACCCGTAGGGTAAGCCCCTTGTGGTGTGATGGAATTCGAGTGTATCTGATTTCCGTGGGTTCTGTATTATCTTTGGCTGGTTGATGAACACTGGGTAAGACTTAAATCCATTTTGGGGATGGTAGAGCTGTTGATGTTCTCTTGGGTTCAATATGATTGGCTATTCATCTTTATCACGCTGTCCTTGATTGTATTCTAATACTGTGACTTTAGCAAATGCGGTTAGTTCCGAGGGTTGATGGAAAAGTTTTTTAGTGGTCTTATCTAGCAAGGTTATCTCTTTTATTCAATTCTTGCTCAGTATTGTTGTGGAGAGGAGGTGTTTGCTTACTTAGCGTTTTACGGTATAGTATGTGTTGACCACCATCCCATGGACTCTGTTTCCCGGTGTTCATAGAGTTTCTATTACTCGAGTATTTTCCTTCTGTCTCCCAGGTGTTTCCTCCGATAGGATATCGATTATTGCTATTGAATTTGGATCCGGGCATGTCTAATCCTATTTTTTTGCCAAGATTCCATATCATTAGCCCCATCAGAGTTTTAAAAGAATTGAAGGATCAGTTGCAGGATTTATTTAGTAAGGGGTTTTATTCTCCCTAGTGTATCACCTTGGGGTGCCCACTGTATTGTTTGTGAAGAAAAAGGATGGACATTAGGATGTTTATTGATTACAGACAGTATGAACAAAGTAACAGTGAATTTAAGTTCCTCTTCCGCGTAAATTGATGACTTAATTTTGATCAATACCAGGGACATCATTTTTTCTCTAAGATTGGATTTTAAGGTTTTCTGGGTATTATGAGTTCCTAGTGATGCCTTTCGATTACTATCCCCCTGCAGCCTTCATGGAGTTTATGAACCAGCGGGCCCCTGCAGCATTCATGGAGTTTATGAACGCGGTGTTTCGACCATACCTTGATCTTTTGTGATTGTTTAATAGATGAATCTTGGTTTACGTCAGACTGAGGAGGACCATGCCGACCACCTGAGGATGTGGACTTTTGAGGTTGAGACCGAAGAGAAAGTGTATGCCATAGTTCTTACAGTGTGAGTCAGGCTTACTTCTGTGGCAATCTTGGGACAGTGGTTCCCAAGGAGGGTATAGAGTATATCGGCCAAGATTGACGGCCGTAGAGGCTATGACGCGACCCGATCTCACCTATGAGATTCGGAGTTTAGTTTTGTGCGGGAATTGGCAGGCTTATCGACGATTTGTTAGACGTTCCACTATATTGCAGCTTCATAAATAAGATGGACCTCGACAGGATGTGGGTGTTCAGAGTGGTATGAGGAGTGTAAGAGAGCTTTCAAAAAATAAGACTTGTTGACTAACTCTGGGTGACTCTACCTAGAAGGGTGTAGTGTAAGTTTACAGTGTATTGTGATGCTTCAAGAGTTGGATTGAGTGGGTGTTGATGAGAAGGGGAAAGTGATTGCTTATGCTTCTAGGCAATTGAGAGTCCTATGAGAAGGACTCCCTATCATGACTTGAGTTGGTGCTGTGGATTTGTACTTAAGTTATGGCGTCATTATGTACTGGAGTGCATTGTGGCTCTTCACTGGACCAGCGGAAGTCTTCAGTATATTCTTTACTCAGAAGGGATTGAACTTGAGGAAGCGGGATGGCTTGAGTGGAGGACTATTGCGTGACCATTTTGAATCATTTCGGGAAGGCCAAATGTGTGGCGAGCTTTGAGTAGGAAGAAAGTATGGGATTCTGCATCTATTAGTATGAGGAGAGACCATGGCTAGAGATGTCATATGTTAGCTAACCGTCTTGGGCGATTGACAGATTTCAGGGAGGAAGATGGGATGATTGTTTCATTGAGGCGGTCTTATCTAGTCGAGCAGATCAGTGTACCCAGTTTAATGATGAAAAAGTTATGTCTCATTCGAGACAATGGGATGAGAGGGGAGGGAAGCTAGGATGGCTGTCTGATTCTGATACGGTGTTGTATGTGAGGATAGGCAGGCAGGATTTTGTGTGCACCAGACAAGGCGATTTGATTAGATTGATTCTGAAGAGGCCCATATGGTATGGTATCCATCCATTCGGGGTAGCGGCGAATATAATCATGAATTGAGTAAGCAACTCGTAGGTGGATGAAGAGAGATATTACAGACTTGTTTCAAAGGTGTTGATTTGCCCAGGCAGGTCACAGTTGTGCGCCACCAGAGGCCCGAGGGTTGTATCTTAGAGGTACTTCTATTCCTACTTGTAAGTGCGAGCGGATTACTTAGGACTTTGTGTGGGTGTGCCACAACAGTGGGAGTTATGCAAGGGTTGCTGTTTAAGCTGGACCAAGTCTGCCCACTCATTCCAGTTCAGGTATGAAGTTTGCAGAAAAGTTAGCCAAGCTTATATCAGTAAGATGTGCGACTAAACGGAGTTACTTATTTCTATCATATCAGATCTAGGGGCACTATTACTTCTCACTTCTGGAAGGAATTAAAACATGGCCTGGGGGTACTCAGGTAGAGTGAGTACAAAATTTCACCTCAGACCGATGGTCAATCTGAGGCGGACCATTCAGGATTGGAAGAGATATGTGCGAGCCTGTGTGATCGATTGGGCTAGAGGATCGAATTTACCCCTTACCAGAGTTTGCCTCATAAAAAGTTATCACTCTAATATCCAGATGGCCCCATTTGAGGTCGTTGTTATGGCAGAGGTGTAGTATCTCCGATGGTTGGGTTAGAATGCGCGGGCGGAGATGTGACTCTGTTGAACAGATAGCTTAGAGTTCTATTGAGCAAGTCGTATGATTCAGTATATACTGTGACACTCAGATCGACAGAAGAGTTATGCAGACCAGGGTTAAGAATTTTCCTTTTAGGTTTGTTTTGTGGAGGGATATGTTTGGGCTCCGAGTAGTAGAGTACCATGTAGGGTGGTGATGAGGTTGGAAATAAGGCAAGCGGTAGCACACTCGGTTCATGGACCCCTTTTGAGATTGTGAAGCCGAGTGTTAACGAGGTGTGTGGCTTATAAGTTGGCGTTGCTACCTAGTTTTTTAGAAGTTCATCCTGTTTTACATGTTCTATTCTTCGAAAGTATATTCCGGATTGAATCCATATGTGCTTAACTTTTAATACGTAGAGTTGAGGGCAAGATGGACATTGAGGATGAGGCCGAATAATATTATGGATAGGCAAGTTAAGTTCGAAAGATTAGACCAAAATATTGTTTCAGTGAAGTGCAATGGGAAGGGACACCGATCAGTGGGAGAGGAACTTCGGAGACGAGTATGAACAAGCGTGCAGAATCATCAACTTTTTTAAGCTTCAGGTACTTTCTTTAATTTATGTTCGAGAACGAATGATTTTTTTAAGTGGTGGATAAGTAATGACCTGGAGGTCAATCGTTTAACATGAATTAATCTGTTGAGTCATTGAGATAAAGGGACTAATGATAGGTCGTGGGATTAAAGTGATCAATATTAAGACGTACACCCTTAGGGGGAAATGATTTAAATATAAGGTAGTTGGATTTGTAGGTTTAATAAACAGTGATTCTTTTTGTTTATAAAAAAGAGTCAGGAAACCACAACTGAAAAAGGGAGAGGAAAACGTAAGCTAGAGCAGCATCGTCAAGAGGAAAAAAAACGTTTGCAGATTAAGATTATCATCGGCCATCTCAATTCTGGTAGGCATGCATTAATTACTTGAGATAAAATATAGAGAGTTTAGACGGTTGGTTATATATAGAATGGAAAAAGTCTATTGGTTGTAAGTTTAGGGTTGGTGACAAATGGCAGGTGATAGCTGATGGAGGTTGATATTAATTTTGAATTCACTCTTTCTGAGAGAAAAATATATATGAAATTTATTAGATACTTAATTTAGAAATTGGATGGATGGGTTATTGTTAGGGTGAGGAAACGTGTGGTTAGAGAATTGCCATAGTTGCTGGTATGATTCGCTAATCGGCTGGCTGCCAATTTTAAACGAATACCATTTTATTATCATAGTATAAAGTAAGAATTCATATATGGACGATAGATAATTAGATATTAGGGTGTATTTATTACTTGGCTTATGTATGCAAGTTTGTAATAATTGGAGGAACTGATTACTTAAAAACGCCCTGATTCAATGCTCTTGTGCACTGTTCATTAAGGTCTAGTATACATATATGTTATGAATTATAATTGAATGGAAGAACGAGATTGAGACCAAGGATATTGGCAGTGATATACGTAGGAGTTGGCCAAGAAAGAATGTGTTGGATTTCTAGGGTCAATTCATGGTCCACATGATGACTAATCCTTGGATAATGATGCCCTAATCATTGGACAATGATCCTCGGGAAATTTAAGTGAGGAATAGTGACAGTTGATAGTGAAATGAAGAGATACTGCTACACGCTATTTTATCTTTGTCCTTCTCTTTTAAAATTAATATATATAATATAGACGATATAGGATATAGAATTATATTATAGATATATATAGATATATAGATATATATATATAGTATTAATATATATATATATAATAGATAGATATATATGAGTACCACATAGTATTAAAATGATGATTTAGTGATAATCTAATCAAATATTAGATTTAGTATGTTATATGACTCTCATTTAAAGTTGATGAATAGGGGAATTATGCTTTAACTTAGGCTGGAAAATTTAGATGTGAGACTTTTACATATTACTTGGGATCAAGACCTATGAACTGGACTATAAATTGGGGTGCGTGAATCTTGAGTCTAGACTAAAAAAACATGGTAATGTGGGGGTGTGGCTCTTGAGATTTATGGTTGGTCATTATTGGAATAAATTGCTTTTGAATTGAAGTACAACGAAAAGGGAAGGCTCAAGTCCCGAAGTGAATGTCGAATATTTGAGGCAAGGTGGATTTATAAACTCTTGTTAAGCCTATGGAAATTCGTATGATTACTGATGTGGTGTTGAGAATGATTTGAGAAAACTTGTGTATTTGTGGGTGTATCCCAGTGTTGCAAATTGTGCTTTGTGACAAAATGGCTATTCTCCGCATGTTTTTTATATTTAGTAGTAATTCACACTACATTGAAATATTGGTTGCTGATAAGAGTTAGGGATTAGGGATGTACCATTTCGGGGTCGCTATCGCGACACCGTGAATGGATATGATATTTACGAGGAAGTATCGCGAGCGTGATGTTACTATATAAAGGGTCGTGTAGTGCGCCACGACAGATGCATGGAAAGATATGTAACCCATGGGTCCCAACGGAGAGACAGCGGGTGTGTATCTTAGGAGACATTGCAATCACTATATGACATTGCAATTCATGGCATTACTCAATTTGTATTATTGATGTGAACTTGAATAGTGTTTGCAAGATCTGTAGGTTTCTTGTGAATAAAAGTGTGGACTGTTGAGTTGTATGGTATTGTTATAAATAGTACACTAAGAGAGTGTGTTATTGAGTTGTGTGTGGTAAAATGGAGTTGTTGTAGTGTGAGATCAGATAGGGTTTGTAAGGGAGTATCGTCATTTGCTTCCTTAACTGTGTTTAGAGCGTTTGATTTTTGGGTACAGCGTTGGTTGGACTCACCTCTGCTTCTAAAAAGTTTGTAGGGTACGAGCCCGAATTTTGTTGATACATTCCATGCTCTCGTTTTCCGAGGCATCTTTGGAGGATTGTGAGGTAGCGCGTGTATCTAAGCGAACTTCCTACTCCAATTAGGGACTTGTTTTTACTTGAAAAACAATTCATTTTTGTTGACTCGCATTCTTTATTTCAATTCAAGTATGACATTTAAGGGGGATTGTGCAAATGGACTACAGGTTTTGGGAAGTTGGAATAAGTTGAATGTGTCCGTATATAAGTAATGTGTGCAGACTTTTGATTTTATCTACATTTTATCAAAATTGGGTTATGAGACTGTCTGGGGGATAAGACGAGTTTATCACGCACGTTTTTGAATCGTGACATATATTAATATTAGTATTTATCCGTACACTAACAATGACCTAATCCTACATTGATATACATGATTTTTTAATCATTATCTTTAGACCTATGCCTTCTTAATTGTCTATACTACTCATGTTCATTGCAAAATAAAATTAGTGCATAATCAATTTAGTTTCATAGCTCATACTCATAGACTATTATGATAGTGCAGTTAATGAAAGTTTCTTCGGGCCACATCATCTCATTGAATTATACACATTTGTTCTCCTCGGGTAGAACGTGTTATACTTCTTCTATTAAAATACAAATAAATAGTCGTTTGATGTGTTGAATCTCAATCTAAATAACATATTGTATGAATGTAATTCATTTTAATATCAAAATATGTCATCCGATTCTTCACTGATCTATAGATTCAACATGTAGTATAAAACTTATGATTGATCCGAGTTTACTTATCACCATTATAGTATATAAAAGTTTAGTAGATGATTCCCAGCTTAGTTGAGTCACCTCGTATATATCTTCTCATTGAAATTTAGATACCGGACTTAAATTGAATTACTTATCTTTCTAAAAAATCGTATACACAATTTATCTTTACAGCGTGTGAATTGTACGTAATCAAAAAAATAAAGACATTGAAGCAGTTCTAGGACTAATCGTTTTACAGAACAAAATAAAGTTTTGAAAAATAATTTTTTCTTAACAATAGAAATAAAGTAAAATATGCTCGCCAGTCTTAATACCAAAAGAAGAAATAATTTGGAAAATAAATCAGCTCATATTATGATTAAAGAGTTGAAAATAACATTGTAATGTATGGGTGTTTTATACTTCTTCTTTTATATGTGATGATCCTTCTTGTGCGAAAAGTACCCTACAAAAACAATATTGTTATATGAATTTATAGAAAAATAATATATTATAGTTACATTATCCAAACTATGAATTTTTTATGAGGTGAATGGAATGTCTATAGTATGACCATGAATTGATATGGATTTAATTAAAACTCAACGAAAAGTATGTATTGTATTAACGGTTAGTTTTTAATATAATTGGTTTAATTGAATACATGAAAATTAAATTAGAACAAAACAATTATATTAATAGTTGACATTAATAAATGTTTAGATAGTCATTTACTATCCTTTATTAGAGAATGACTATTTTATTTTGAAAACATTAAGAATATTTATGGGGTGGAAAAAATATAAATCATTCACTTCAATGAAACTATAAATCTTGTTTTAGTTTATGATTGTATTAAGTATTATCGACTAACATTATGATGGCTTCAATGGTGATTAAATAATAAATTCTATCTATAATTTTAAGAAAATGTTATGTAACACATAGAGCTCGAAATAAACGGTATCAATATTATAACATTAGATTTTTTTCTTTTTTTTTGTTTGCTATTGTAATAACAACACACACAAAGAGTACAATGACTCTAAGGAAGTCTATTTAAGTTTTACAGAGCAATACAAGTTGTAAATGATTAAAAACCTGACAAAAAATATCAAAATAAATGTCGTTTGAGAACAATTACGATTAATAAAAAGGAAGCAAATGATTTAGGGTAATTATACCTCTGGGGTTTTTTAAAGACTTAAGAATCGATCCACCGCACTAGATTATTTCACAAAATTCTGGTGGAGGGGTTCATTGGGGCAAATAACACTGAACGGAAACTCGTGCTAAGTCTTTCTGGTCGATTGAATCATGGTTGCAATTGATTCTTCACGCGGATGTTATTATGTAATTAGAAGAGAAGACGATGTGATGAGAAGGTGATGGTGATAGTTAGTTGTTGGTTAGTATTGGAAATCTACCGTCTCACTGCCTAACTCTAATTGGCTGGGTATATAAGGACAGTGATAGTAGTTGTTCATGATATGCACACTTTTTCATCATCGTACCTCTAATAAAACCGAGATTATATGAGTTTGATGGTGGTGGTGCCATTCAATGTCGGGGTAGCAGGCCAATGATTCCATGTGATTTCCAGCACCATTTATATAGTATTAAAATCTCTAACACCATCAAAGGACAAGTGATAAAAAACGGTGGGTTATGTTATTGTGAATTGAATGGTTTATCTTCTTCAAGGTCTTACATGGTTGGAATGATTATAAAGATCTTGATAAGGATCACATAAGTTGTTTGAAACCATCTACAACATTTCCTCATTTCAGCGTCTGAGATGAGAATTCACATGAGATCATAACTCTGATATACACGAACCAATTTCCTACATATAGGACACTCGACAATTCCAGCTGAGTCGACATCCTAAACAAACAAAAATAAAACAATATAAAAATATTAGTATTTAAGTTAAAAGAACATAAATATTTTTTCCAAAAAATGACCCACTCACCTGTTTTTTTTTCAGAACGAGAGATGAAAAACTGACATTATTCTTTTGAAGTGTTAGACTAAGAAGATTTTATGGCTTAGGAGCTTTCACAGATTTACATCTATTAAATAACTTTGATTGCAAGTGAACTTGACAATTAAAATATGAGAATTATTCTAGTTTATTATGAAATAATATATTTCCTTTCGGTATATTACAGATATTCTCCAATTTATTGTATATTAGGTAAGTTACAATAAAATATAAATATTGTTGAGAATATTTTTTTTTTTGTTTCTTTAGAATTTATTTTTCGAAGACAATTAGCGATACAAACTTAAAAGTATTGGTTAATAATTTTTTTTATTTCGCTATGGATTCTAATTTCCTACCATTTTTCCTTTTATCATTTATGTAAAATAATAATCAAAATAATATTATAGTCTAATAAATGAAGAGATTGACTTCTGAGTTCAAAATTATGTTTCTGTATTAAATTTAATCTGTTTTTTATTTTTTATGTTAATTACCAAACAATCTATATAATATTATATCATGAGTTATAGAAAATGTGTATGATCACAGTAATTAGTTGTGACATTTTGTTTTACAAAGGTGTACCTTTAACCTATAATAAATTTCGAATTGGTTTTTCACAAGTAGTTCATAGTAAATACTCATGCAAACTCAGTTAATATTCCCTCAATAAGACGATGATTATAAATTATAGCAATTGTAAGTTTTTAATTCTTGAAAATGTACTATCAACATAACATGACTAGTGATATACTACAAAGGGAAAAGAACAAAATTCAGATCTGAATCAGTTACGAAAAATAAGTTACACGCTTAAACTATTATGATGATGTTTTCAACCTAACTTATTCAAGGTGATATTAATACCTTTAGAAGATGGCATGCATAAAAAAAAAAGGTCTTCACATCTTAAGGGGGTTGTGTGAGGAAGAAGTAAATCTATGTTAAAAAATGGACAAGTTTAACACGGGCTCTATTTATTGCGTCATTATATAATTAAGTATTATAATTTCAAAATATCAATTACGTAATTTTAATCATTTTAGTGAGGACCTCAATTTCTTTAAAGGAGTTTACCATTTTTTTGAATAAAGTTCTTCTCTTTACAAATATTTTACATTGATGATTCTTCAAATATCATCACTCTATCTTAAAAAAAAAAATTAAAAAAGTAGTAAAAAAAAAATAATGGGGAGGATGTTGATGTTGATTGTGAATAGTTAATAATTTTATGTCACGACGCTCAAAAATGGAAGTGAGGCACTCGTCTTATTCCACCAGACCAAGTCCGCCTCTAAAACTAAACCATTAAATAAAGCTGCCGGAATAAAATAAAAGTAACTTAATAAAATTAAAACCCCAAACCCTTGTCACCGGTAGTGCAAGGTACAAGCCTCTAAAGTATTACATCGATTCAAGAAAAAAATTCGAGTATCAAATGAACTTGTTCTAGACTAGAACAAGATCCATATTATGGAGAAGAAAAGCCGTGAGATGGAAACGCTACCTCACAAATTCCAAGAAGCCTCGAAAACGAAGAGAACGACAAGTACAACAAAAAATCTAGGATCATACCTCAAACTTTGTAGAAGCATGGGGTGAGTACCAAACCACACGTTACTAAGCACGAGTAAAACTCTATTAAAACACAAAGCTAAGTGGATGAAATACGGGTACTCCTACCACCAAAAGAAACCTCCACAATACAAAACCTGCGGAAAAATCAAATCAACCTAAACCAGCTCACAGTTTACATTAGCGTAGCTCCAACAACAACACTTTAGACCAAATTTAATATCCTCAACAAACAACACTTTAACAAATTACATCCCAACAACACTACTTCAAAAAGTATATATCCGCAATAACAAGCCTCAATATTGATCATCACAAGTTCTTCATAGAAAGGCCAAATCAGAACTCAGCAAAAACGATATCAAGATTCACTAATGATACAGTAGGTGCAATGCAAGGAATGAAATGTCAAAGTATAACTGAGCATGTTGACCCTAGTGATACACACCCGCTTTTCTATCAGTTCGGGACCCATTGGGGGCACATATTGTCCATGCATCTGTCGCGGAGCACACGACACGGACCCTCGGATAACAGTAAACAAATCGCGGCCGCGATACGTCCATCGAAATATAGTAATCCATCGCGGCGCGCGATACGCTCCCTCGAAATGGTACATACTCTTTAATGTTCTCATTCTTTCTCAATGCACATAACCAATTTTCCACCATCATGTCTCAATAATGCAAATGGAATGTTCACACAACAAGAGGATATTCACAATCTTCCATAAATTGACCAACAATTCACAACATAATGATTAAACAAGCTTTCAAATCATTCTCCCTTATCAACACCTCACACACAACAATATTCACATACCTTTTTTACCTTTGTTTTTGAATCATTAAAATTAATCAAGGGTACAAGCCAAACCCATTACAAATTCAGATACTCACAAATATACCACAAGGAAATACACGATCCATTAATAACAGAAGTTTAGAACTCACTGCCTCATTAGTAAAACAATCACTTCAAACCTTGAGCCTTCCTTTCGTTGTACTTCAACTCAAAAAAATCTATTCAAATAGATAATACCAATACGATTTCAAACTTTCCAACACCATATCATACATGTCTAGCCTAGACCAAGAACTAATTAATTTTTATTAATCAAGTTCTGAAGTCTTGATCTTGAGGGCAATTGGACATTTTAATGAATACTATTTTCCAAGTTTCAAGCAGCGGGATTAAGTCCCATTGGGGCAATATCATAAATCAAGACTATTCATATAAAATATAATAAATAACTATTAAATATCCTATCTTAAATGTTAAAAAAAATAAACTGTATAAAGCAATTTATAACAATACTAAAAACAAGATGAACCAAATGATCGTTAAATTACATTCTGAACTGGAATCGAGAACAAGCAATCATCCAATTATAATGCACCAAACATCGGGAGCATCTTTCCAAATTTTAATTTCTCAAGGAAAAGAGATGATCACTAATTAAATAGGGCATGCGTATTTGTCCCCTAAATCAACAAATCTAAATAAAACTAAATTAAAAAAGAACTACCCTAATAACTCAATTTTTTTTTTAACCCCATTAATGCCTATCCTCTACCTGTTACGATTTCCCTATCAAAAAATTAATAATGATAAGAACAAAAATGAAAGGGTAGATAGGGAATTTTCTACCTTGTGAGCTTGTCTCTTCGAATTACAGCTTAGTCGCTTTTTTTTTGCATTTACAATGTAAAATAGAAGTTACATCCACTAAATCTGTTATAATATATGGGTAATTAGGGTATTAAGTAACACTGGACTTAGCCCATTAACCGTTAGAATAAATAAATAAATATTTCAATACTATATCCATCCATTATAATCGTAGTTATCGAATAGTTGAAATCTCAAATCAACTTTACCAACTGATCATAAAATTACTCGGGGCAACTATTGAGAGGGTAAAACTATAACTTTAGAAGAAATTTCAAATTGACTTTGTGGGTCATTACATTATCCACCACTAAAAATCATGTTCGTCCTCGAACATGAAGAAAGAGAAAGTGGAATAACAGATGTTACCAAAAAGCCTAAGTTATGATTTTTCTGAGTTGTATTCACCTCTCCAAGTGATCAAATCATCTTTAGGACCATTCCATCAAAGTCAATTACCAAGAATTAAGCTTCGAGATTTAACTTCGAAAGATTTACAAATCAAGATCGAGTCACAGACTAACTCATGAATCCAATCTAAACTGAAACCCACTGGACCATAACACAACCATCGTGACAAATCTTTTCTCCTAACCAAGTAAACATTTGGAATGGGATATCGCTACATCCAGAAGGTAATTTCAATCAGTTACCACACTCATAATGCTCACCCAAATCGGATATTATAAGATTTTTTGTCAAAACACAATCTTTCACGAGTTTAACTTACATAAAATCTATCTTTAGACATGGGGTACTCATCACAGGAGAATCAAACTTATCTAATCAAAAGAATAATAGATCAAGTAAAGACCCAACAAGTTGTACGCTCTAGGATGCAAAGACATTTAAACAAAAATATAGGATAAACTATAACAATCACGGAAGCTACTTCCAAGTAAGTCTATAAGGAAAGGTTAGTGCGGTAGAATAATTCACTAGGTAGCTATCCTTCAACATCTCAACACACCAACTCTTCCCATAACTGAAATGAACAAGTCTAACGTAGGATGCCTCCTATGGGAGAAAAATCGCTAGGGATCGTTACACCCGATCCACCACTAAGAACTTCACTCTAGAAGTGAAAAGCACACACGAATGTAGAAGTGAATCATAATCTAAACCAGGTCATAATGAAGTAGTTGGTCTCACATAAGAAGATAAGAAAGCAAGGTCGAATAACACAAAAACTCCGTCGATTGGTCCTATATAACTAAAAATTTCATGTTCAGTTGAATGCCAGACCCTGAATTTTTAGTTGATTATTGAGCCACCCAAATCACCAGTCTGATCTCCAAGACAATTTTATATATATTAAATATCAAACTAATACATATATTATATACTATACCAAAAACAAATTTAATTAACTAACAAACAATCTAACCATACTGATCAGTTCTTCACTCTCAACCAGCTATTGAATATCAACGTCTTCTTACAAAGCACAGTGGCGTCTTACAAATTTCAAAAATGCCTCTTTTATGTAGTATTAATGATAGATTCCAGGTCGCACACAAATCTGAGGTAGTGTTCATAAGATCAAAACAAAATGGAATACATCCAAATCTCAATTTACAAAAGATTTACCAATCAAGTTCAACTACCATTAGAACCTCATCTACTTATGTGAAATTAGAAAAATTCTGAGTCACCTCATAATTCTATATAACTATGAGCACATAACTCTGCATTCTACCATTAGAAGTCTATGTAACAACTCATAATAGTCTCTATAGTCCCATCAACAAAGTAGGTTTCAAATCCCTCACATTCTCTATAACCATTGTAGAACGGTAGGTTCCACATGTTAGAAAATTTCAGTAGTTACGATATATTTTGAACAAATCTAACTTTACATAAACCAAATAGAATCCTTCACACGTATAGTTGCTTGTCACCTGATCAAAAACTCAAATCTTATAAAAGAAGTGATAATCCTAGTAAGTATTGTAGAATCAGTTTCAATCTCATCGTAATATCTTAATTTAAAAGGTTTTAAAAAATTCTCTATAACAATAAATCGGAACCAAGGGTGGCTCTAACAACGGGTCTTACTCTTTTACCTGTCTTAAATTCCGTCTATGATGCACTGATGAAATATTTTAAATCGGTAGTATATTAGATTTTTTTCTCTCGGCTCTTACTTGCTGAGCTATATTATCCTGGTTGACCAACTCTTATATTTTGCATTATCCTATAAACAAAACATTGCTATGAAAAACACGATCCTTAAGTATAGAATCAAAAGAACCCAATGTGTATCACTTAAAGTATTTTTAAGGCCTCTCCAAATTACTTCATACTAATGTTATCGATTATTTCTTACCGTACCAATTCAGACATTGAAAAAGACACTACCGCAAATCTAAATTCACAATGAAAAAACTTGAATTTATTCAACCATGTAACACAACCCCTTGATATAGCAACTAATCAATCTTGAAAGATTTTTATGAATGCATGGTATCTTAGCTTACATTGATCGCACTATCCATAACCAATACATATCTTGCAAACGCAAACGTACTCATAAACTTAAAAACAAAAAAAAATCATATAATCACATTCGAGAACATCCTATATACCACTCCTTCTCAGTTTTATTCCAATAGTTTTATTTAAATCAATCGTTTGTCTGGTGGCACTATTATATTGATCCTAATCAGGAAACACAGATGAGAAATCACATATTCGATTTAATATCATCTTTTGATAATCTTGAACCCTAACAATCCTTGAAATAGTATCCTTATTTCTCACGTCCTTCTAAAGGTTAAAACTAAATCCCCACTACTTCTTCCATTGGCTTAGCTCCTTTCAAATATATTCGACGACGAAATCATAATTCCTCATAAAAATATCATACAACCAGCTACCCCCAAAACAGGTAGTAACCCAACTCCGACTATTCGAAAGTACCTTATCATAGAAAAGTATTTTAACCAACAAAACTGATCATCTAGTTGACCAACGCCAATGAACATCCATCACAAACTCTGCCTTATCACTATGATGTAGCCCTTTCTCACTACCACAAGTCAACCCTATTCTGACAGACATTCTCAAAACTCAACTATGCCAATCAATTTTCACAGACTAACTTAATTTATACACATCTTTCTTACTAAAAAATTTCAATTGCCTTCACTCAAGTAATACTCGTTGGGAACTTGGCCTTTACAGATAAATAGTCATGTCCAATATTAATCCCCTCATTAGAGCTTATGATAAAATCACCACGGCTCATTTAGAAAATCCTAAGGATACAGTTCATAACCTATCACACCATTCATAGATACCAAAGCTCCACTCACTTAAAAGCTTTCTTATAAATAATGCTTAAACTCAGTCGGTCGAGTAACAAGCTTAGTTGGTTTTCAATATGAATGTAACAAAAATCTATTATATTACAATGAGAAATTATAGTTTTTCCTAAGTAGTTAATCATCACACTTAACATTGAATTATTAGTTTTCATATAACAGTAGTACCACATCGTGAAATTTCGTTAGATCCATCACTAAAACACATCATACTTCCTGAGAAGATTGTACTCAAATCTCACATATTTCTATTCGTTGAGTGATTGTAGTACATTACCAAATCCATTTGATCTTTAGTCCAATCGTTATGCACTATTTCATAGATTGATAATAGAAGTAGCACACTCCATAACACTAACCAAGTAAACATCGATACTAAGTAGTCATACTATGATTTTCTTAAATATACAAAATCTATGCCATCGTAATAGTTCAAACCTCAATTGGTCCATCATTATTCCTATCATTTTCTAAGCAGCACATTCACGTTATGATAACTTTACAAATTGTAGTTTCCAAAGTTACATGTCCTCTATTCAGTCATCCCTTTAATCATTTCACTTTTACTCGTTAAATCACTCTAACTATCTTATATATCACACAAGTACTATTCATTTTACTAAGGTAACTAATCTTACACAACCCTTTCAAATTGTTGAATATTTTAAATCTAATCACACATCTTTTTCATAATTTCCATAACTTTCACCTTAGTAATCTAACATTCAAGAAATATACACGATCCAAATATCACTTTGAGGAACTACGCACTGAGTTATCTTAAACGATAGAGCACAAATGAAGCGATAAAAATCAAATTGGACAAAAGACCACGATAGAATTTAAAAAAGTGAATTTTTTGGCTAAAAAGTCAAAATACAATCCATCTCTAATATAAGAATCACAACGTCTCCGTAATACCGATCCTGAACTCTACTTAGACTCGGCTCTTACACACGTAGACCTATGAACCTGGGGCTCTGATACAATTTTGGCACGACTCCAAAATGGAACGTGAATGGGCACTCTGTCTTATCCCCACCAAGACAAGTTCAGGCCGTAAAACTCAACCATTACAATAAAGTGGTCGGAATAAAATTATAAGTATATTAATAAAAACGCCAAAACCCTGGTATCACGTGTACAAGGCCCTCTAAAGTATACAATCGATTCACCAAGAAAATTCCGAGTCTCAAATGAACTTGTTTCTAGAATAGAACAAGATCATAATTAAATTGAGAAGAAAGTCTGCGGAGATTGGAAACCGCTTCCTCACAAATCTCCAAGAAGCCTCGGAAAAGAGAGATGACAAGTAAAAAAAACAAAAATCCATCCAGGCTCATAACCTACAAAAAGTTGTAGAAGCAAGGGGTGAGTACCAAACCACACGGTACTCATCAAGTAAACCATCTAAACACACGCTAAGGGAGAAATACGGGTAACTCCTACACCCCTAACCTGAACCCCCACACTACAACACAACTGCAGTAAAATCAACTCAACCTACAGCTCAATTTACATAGCACGTACTCACACACAACACTTAGCGAAATTACATATCCTCAACAGACCACACTTTAACAAATTACATATCCTCAACAAACCATACTTCAACAATTATATATCCGCAAATAACAAGCTCAATATGGATCAATCACAGTCTTTCAGAAAGCAATCAAACATCAGCAAAACACATATCAAAGTTCACTAATGATAAGGTATGTGCAATCAATGGAATGCAATGTCAAGTAAATGATGCATGGCTGACCTATGATACACACCCGGTGTCTCCTCTCAGTCCTTGACCCATGGGGGACATAGTTGTCCCATGCTCCTGTCGCGGCGCACGCACGCCCTCGATAACAGTACCCTCGCGGCGCGCGATACGTCCCGCGAAATATGTAAATCCATCGCGGCGCGCGATAACGTCCCCCTCGAATGTACATCCTCTTTAAGTTTCGCATTCTTTCTCAATGCACATAACCTTTTCAACCATCATGTCCTCAAAATAATGCAAATGGAACATGTTCACACAAATAAGAGGATATCACCATTTTCATAATATTGCACAAAACTAAACTTTATAAAGCAATTATAACAATTAACTAAAACAAGATTGAACCCCAAATTATCGTTAAATTACATTCTATAACTTGAATCGAGAACCCAAGCAATCATCCAATTATATGCACAAACCATCTGAGCATCTTTCCAAATTTTAATTTCTCAAATGGAAAAGAATGTGATCACTAATTAATTAGGGCATGCGTATTTTGTCCCCTAAATCAACAAATTATAAATAAAACTAAATAAAATAACCTACCCTTATATCTCCAATTTTTTTTTAAACCCATTAATGCCTATCCGGCTAACTGTACTTATTTCCCTATCAAATTATATTGATACGAAAAAAATGAAAAAGGTAGATAGATTTGCCTGTGGGCTTGTCCCTTCTTCAAATTCAACAGTTAAATTTCGCTTTGGTTGTTTTTTTTTCCATGTTACAATAAAATAGAAGTTACATCCCACTAACTCTTTATATATATATGGGTTAATATAGGGTATTAACTTAACACTTGGACTTAGCCCATTCACCGTTGAATAAATAAATAAATTATTTAATATATATCCATCCATTAAATAATCGTAGTTATCAAATAGTTGAAATCTCAAATCAACTTTACCAACTGATCATAAAATTACTCGGGGCAACTATTGAGAGGGTAAAACTATAACTTTAGAAGAAATTTTCAAATTGACTTTAAATGGGTTCATTTTTCATTTTACTAAGATCATGATTTTTATTTGAATTTGTCGAGGATTACCTCAAAAATTATGAAAACTCAATGACTTTTAATTAAAAATAACTCCTATGACATTTCTGTATAAATTCCATGATTCAATGCCTATTTCTTCAAAGAATTACCGAAAAAAATAATTTTCTAAAATTTTGATTTTTTGTATCAAGTTCATCAATAGCATTTTTGATTTTACCCACACAAAGATACGATGAAATCTTGATTTTCAGCATATTACAAAATTTTCAAAGAAATTTTTTACAGATCCCCATGTTTTGGTTTGTTTTGCTGGCAAACAATAGTGTTTGTCCACATCGACTATCGCCTATCGCGCTGTATTAATCACTAATTTCATCACATATTATTGTGTCATATGTCTTCTCTCTAAAAATTTCTTTTCTTATTTTGGTAAAGAAGAGGGAAAAAAATTTAACCCAGGCCTGTGAGGTGAGCAGAGGAATAACCGATAGGTTTTTATTTTTTCATGTCACAATCTAAGAAAATATTAAGAAAAATGGTTTTAAAATATTTAAAATAATCTTATGTACATGTCAAAACACGTGTATAACGCATTTTTCATAGACAGATTGGTATTGTCTTCAGAAGGGATATTAATTTCACTTCATGCAATAGATCACCATGACAGTTTAAGCGTATAACTGACTTTTCGAAACAATTTCAAGGGTGAATTTAAGTCATTTTCTACTAAAAAAGATCATCTTACTCCACTACACTAGTATCCCGAATATGTGCTATTAAGTAAGTCAAGACTTCCTCCTCTACATAGGGACCCCCCCCTACCGTGTGGGCCTGGGTCCTTGCTCTAAAATGATGTCACACTTTTAATGCATAGTTATGTTGTGCCGTTCCATTTCAAACATTCAAAGTAACATCTAGCACACATCCCCAAAACTATATGATAAAGAGATTTTTTGATTCATAACATAAAATCACATCACCATATCAAGAATGATAATGTCCACCATGTATCATCTCCAAACAAAATATAACAATATATCAATACGACTCTATAAATCATATACATGAGTAGAAACATGTATAGGCACTGCCAAGGAATCACACATCATATTCAAGTACGTACCAAAATATGCAGATACAGAAGATAAGTAGATACAGTGTGTCAATAAGAATTAAAATAGTACATATGATAATTGCATTTCAAGCCTTAACCTCTTTTCAACCAAGAAAAGTATAGCAATAGTCACCTCAAACTCCCGAAGTGTATGCCTCCATCAGTACCTACACAACTTGTTTATGTGTCATTCCTATTTTCTTTCTAAGTTTTTTTTTATCTTGATCCAAATTTGTATAACTAATAGCCTACAAAACCAATCAAACATCTATGCACCAAGAAAAATAGTCATTTGTTATTAAATCAAGATTTCACAAGGCATAACATCAATAACTAGATAAATGTGAATATCATAACAATTAAATAAAGTTCGAGTGAACATTATAGAGTATCTATTATATATGAATACACAAAAAGTAAAGGCAAATCATATGTAAAAGAAAACTGACATAAAGTGACGTTAACTCTACGTGAGAAGTTGACGATTCAACTTAAAATATGAATGATCTAAGGAAGCAATTTAGCATTCACAATTTTTTTATACAATGCGCAATAGTGAATCATAATGACATAATGTATATCATGTGCAAAAGAATTAGGTGTTGCAATGCATACCATCAAAACATTTTTTTTTCAATTGATAAATGTTTTTATTTAATAAAAAATTTAAACACTCAATACATAAAAGTAATCTCTAAGTTTACATCATAAATAAATATATTAGACTCGATCAATCTTTGTGGCCTTAATATGAATAACTTTTTTGCCGTGGAAAAGGTCATACATATACGCAAAACTAAAAAATATATTAATTGTAGTATTCATCTGAACTAACAATGACCTATTTTTCCATCGATATACATGATTTCTTAATCATTATCTTTAGACCTATGCCTTCTTAATTGTCTATACTACTCATGTTAAACACATACATAAATTAGGTCATAATCATATTTAGTTTCATAAGCTCATAACCATAGACTATCTATCATAGTGCACTTGAAAGTTTTGAGTATCACATCACACTCATTGATAGTATACAACATTTGTCTCCTTGGGTAGAACATGTATAACTTCTTCTATTAAATTAAAACAAATAAGTGTTTGCTGTGTTGAAATCCAAATAAATACTATATTGAGAATAACTGTACGTTCTTTTTAATATCAAAGTCTCTTCCTAATTCTTCATGATCTATAGATTCAACATGTAATATGTAACTTTGGTGATGATTCTGAGCTTACTTGATCACTTATATAGCATGAAACTTTAGTGATGATTCCAACTTACTTGATCACTTATATAATATTCTTTTTGAAATTTGACACCGAGTTATAATTGAATTAATTATAGTACATACAATCGTATACACATTTTCTCTTTAAAGTGTGAATATGTACGTTAAGTTCTGAAAAATAATTCTTTCTTAGAAAAAAAAAATGGCAGTAAATTATGTTCGTCAATCTTACAAACTAAATGAAGAATTTTGGAAAAGCATGATGATTATAAAGAGTTGTAAATAGTAGTTGTAGAGTTATTTGTGCTTTATTTTTTCTTCTTTTATGTGTGTATAATTATTCATTGTTGCGATAAAGTTACACTATAATAAAAATAATTATCTATGAATTTAATACAAAATAAAAGCATTGTATGTTACAATATTAAAAATGTGAATTTTTGGTGACTATCAATTGGAATGTTATAGTTTCTGACACTTGAACTTTTTTATGGATTTCATTAAAACTCAATCGAAAATTCATGTATTGTTATAAACAATTTGTATTATAGTGAATGTCTAATTATGTGGAGTCCTTGTAGGACATGGTTAGGAATTCTACTTGGAGACCAAGTAAGGTTTTCCCTATAAATAAAGGGTTTTCCTTTATTGTAAAGAAGATTTGTGAAAATCTATGAATCCGATATTTTTCAAGAGAAATAAGAAGTCTTTTCTCTTTCTCCCTACTGTTCTTCTCTTCTAATTGATATAGTTTTCTATCACGTTCTCAGCACGATTGTTCTATTCTTAAAGAATTATGAAGAAGACGGGAAAGTGCAAAAGGATCTTGCATAAGTTATCAATAAGATTCTTATATCTTCAAGGTATATTTCTCTTTTAATGTTTTATAATTATATATGGACAGATCTAGAGGTAACCATCTAACGTAAGTATTTAAAGGAGACGTGTTGACTTTTATACGTTAAATTTTTAATCGATTGGGAAGATAATTTCATAATTTATTTTAAGAATTGAATAAGCCCAATGTAGTGAAGGTATGTGTTTCAACCTTTATATGAGGTAGTGATCTATTGCTAATATTTATTACTACTAATGTCGATTATAGAAGTCCTATCTCAATTATGTGTAATTATAGATGTACGATCCTATTAATGGTCATCAAAAGTGGTAAAACTTACAATTCTTTGAAGGCTTGAGGTTGAGCCTCATTATGGGTAAGACGATAGATTTTAAGTTTTATCGCACCAAAAGAATAGACGATGGATTATGTCTAATCACACAAAGAGGGTAAGACATTGGGTTTCCTGATGCACCATGCTAAAGATTTGGGTTCAAGACCCTCGATTTAAATGACCTAAGAAACTTTTATATGGAATAGACATTAAATTTGGAGTCTTACTGCCCATATTGGATGAATATATTAATGCTAAAAAAACTAATGTGTTTTCAGATGGAGTGTCATGAATTTACTGAATTTACTTCTATTACAAAAGTGAATGTTGGTATTAGTGCATAATATGTTTTAAAGAAGACAAGTGATTGAATAATGCACATAATATGGAATGCGTACTAGCTATCATAATTTGATAAGCTCACATGTTTGTTTCCATTTTAAAATTAGACTTCTGATAAAGCTAAATATGGATCATTCTCTAAAGAAGAATGAGGTGTAAGCCCACCATGCTAGGCATTAGAAGATTCCGACCTTGGTCAATGAATGTGGTATCACCAAGATGTCCTCTACGAAACATGTATTATAGAAATGTTTCATGTTTATCTTCGGGCTTGTATTGGCAAAAATTAATCATAATTGAGGCACATTTTTATGGTAATAAGAAGTTTACTAACCTCAGTACTTTCTAGTTTTGACACGATTGGTCTGGGACACGTGAGTCTATCATGTTTAGACGAATTATGGAAAATTAAAATGGACTTTCTGGAAGAAACTAATTCTTTTAAATGTTAATTTTCTTATACTACTTGTAGCAAGACAAGCTAATTGTGAGACCATCCCCATAAAAGAAAGTTGAAGATTGAATTTTCTCATTATAGGAACGTATACAGATATTTGTGACCTAGTCATCCACCAGTGGATCGTTTAGATATTTAATGGTCCTAACAAATGTTTTCTTCTATATGGTCTCATGTGTGTCTATTATTATCGTCGTCAACTTGATGTTTGCCAAAATGTTGGTCACAAATAATATGTTTAACATGCACAATTTTTTCTTCAGATATTCATTCAATGATGTTGATCATGACCACCTCAATGGGGGTGTTGAGTGGGGAGTTTGTGGTTGGGTGTGTGGGTTTTTGTTATTTGCTTTTTTTTGTTTTTTGTTTTTTTGGGGAGTGGGGGGTTTGGGGGTAAAGTGCTTGCAGAACTAACATCTGCAACATTCCTCTTGTGAGTACTAACATTGAAATTTACTCATATCATATCAATCAGAATTTACTAAGCAAAATTCACATGACTAGTAAATTTGTAGTTTACGAGTGCTAATCATTTTGATTACTTGGCATGAATAATTTGGTCATCCCAAAGAATTATGCATACTGAGTAATGAACATACATTGAAAAACTATAGATTCTTCAAGATTCTTTTTGTTGTTTGTTCTATGACAATTGATTGGATCAACTACTGTGAATTAAATCTCTAATTCCTGAAAAGTATAAAGGTGAATAGGGTCCTTTTTATCTATCATTTGATATAATAAAAGATGCTCAATAAGATAATCTATTTACGTTTGTTTGTCAACCTGTTAGTTTGACTTCACAAATTGTTTTGTGCAAAATAATTGATATAAGAACCCAATTTCATAATAATGAAATCAGATAATCACCTGGGATAATATTGATAAATATATAAGATGATGTGACCTTAATGTCACATATCGTGAATCATTGCTTATTAAACAATAAAGTCACTTGATAATATTGATAAATATATAAAGTTGATGTACATTAACTGTCCTCATATAATGAATCATTGCTTATGAAATAAAGTTTCCTATGTGAGCTGAAATATGATTTACATACAACATATTGTAAAATCAAACGCAAGAAGTTATTATTCATGTTTCTATTAATTGGTTTAATGGTCGGACCAAATAGTTTTCATCTGATAATTTTTGATGTGCATATATAATTAATGACTATACTAGGAGCCAAATGTAGATTCTCAAAGATTGAGATATATGTTAGTTGTCTAACCCTAAGGGGGAGTTACAAGCAACACAAAGTTGTAAATACTCCTTATTGAATGTCCCCTTAAGGTAAAGTCTATGACCTACAAGAACATGATAGACTAATCAATTCTAATACATAATCCCTTGGAAAAAGAGGAGGATCACAGATCAAATGATCATAATAAAGAGCCATGTGCTCTTGAGAGACTACGAATACCTTTATGAAATCTCATGAGAGGAGTAGCTACCTAAAATAATGAAATGAGGAATCCAATAAGTTTTTTCGTATTGTGACTCGATACAAAATGATATATCGTTATGATATCTTTGATACAATAGCTCGCAATATTGTAAAGATGATGGAGGATATGAATTCTACATCTATTAAAACATGCTTGTGTAAAATATTATCAAGTGAAAAGTGGAAGAACGCATTTTGGTAAGCGTAAAGCTATTTGGACTTGCAATCCTAGGACTAGAATGTCATACTCTAATATTGAATGTTTTACTTGACAAAATTGATATGAAAATATCCAATGGGTTCAAAATCTAAAGCATATACAGTTTTTTGAAAAACTTGTTTATCATCCTCATAAGGATAATAGATTCAAATGCATAGAGCATATACCAAGTCTTATTATGGCAAGTTGATGACTATAATTGAAACTCTTGGCCAATTATTTGCTTAAAGAATTTGACGTAAGGAACTTGCAGAATCTTTGCCTGAAGGAAAAGAGTCCATACAGCAAGAAGAAGAAAGCTATTTTATCAGGTTTTCCTACACTCAGGGTCCCAAGAATGGTGATATCAACATTCAAGATGTCTGTTCAGTAATATTATTGTTGAATTTATTCACGAATTCTCTACCAATTCCACTTTCAAGAAGATGTGCACAAGCGGGAAAACGAAGATTCTATCTTTCATTGAGGTGTCATTAGGGGGAGTTAATACGCGATGTCTCTTTTTTCCTCACAAGGTTTTTGTCCCACTGGGTTTTCCTTAAGGTTTTTTACTGAGGCATCCTAATGGGTATTGTTTAAGATATGTGTAACTCTTTTCCTTCACTAGATTTTTTTTCCCACGGGAATTTTCTAGTAGGTTTTAACGATGCACATAATGTATCGACATTCAGGGGGAGTGATATAATAATTTGTATTAATAGTGAATGTCTAATTATGTGGAGTCCTTGTTGACATGGTTAGGAAATACTACTTGAGACCAAGTAAGAGGGTGGTGTTCTTTGTGAAAGGGTTGAGGGACCGAGTTTTTACTTTAAAAGGGGTGGGAGAGGGAATAGGGTAGGAAGGCGGGGGGGGGTGGACGAGGGGAGGTAGCTGGAATTGTTTCTTTCTTAATTAGTTGAGGTGGGGACTGTCATGGGGGGGGTGGGAGGGGAGGAAGAAGGGGGTTATGTGTTAGTTTGATAGTATGCTGGGTGGAGCATATATTTTTTTAATGTAGAGTCGAACTGGAAGTCGATGTTGGGGTGGTATTAGGGCGTAGTAGGAAGGGAAAAGAAGGTGTGGTTGGTGGCAGAATTGGATTTGTGTAGTTGGTGGGGGTTGATTTGTGTGAATTGGTAGAATGGGCTTATTTGGTTGGGATGTGGTGAAGAAGTGTTGGGCGGGTTCGAGGTATTTAATGCTATGTGGGGTTAGACTAATGTGCCAAGAGGAGGTTTGGCTGAGAGGGTAACGGTAATTTTTTGAGAGTTTGGGGGTTGTTAGAGGTATGTGGGAGCTAGGGAGTTTGGCGTAGGAGTTGATTGGGGGGGGGGGTGGTGGTGGTGGAGTTGGAAGACCGGATGGTGGTTGTGTTGTTGTTGAGTGGGTATAGGGGGATATTGTGTTGTGGGAGTGTGGGTGGATTTTTGTGATACGTGGTTATTCGGTGTTTATATGCGGGGATGAATAGGGAAAGAATGGGGGGGGGGTCTTGCGTAGGGGTTTGGGTGATGGGAAAGAGGCGGTGGGTGATGTTTTTGTCAAACGTAGGGTTTAAATTGTGTTGCGTGGGTTGAGGGGTTGTTATGGAGGATTGGAGGTTGGTGTTGTTTGGGGCAGCAACGGGCGTGGTGATGTAGTAAAAATAGTTGAATGTAGGACATGTTGAAAACTGGTGGTGTGACATGGGTTGGTATGGAGAGAGGGGGTCATGGGGGGCGGATGGGGAGACGGGGCTAGACAGAATTTATTGGGTAGAGGTTGTTGTGGGACGGACAGCAGTTCGTGAAAGAGAGCGGTGGTAAGTTGCAGGAGGTCGGGCGTTTTTTTTGGAAAAAGGGGGACGTGGGGTGGGGTGCGAGGTTTTCCCTATAAATGAAAGGGTTTTCCTTCATTGTAAAGAAGATTTTGAAAAATCTATTAACCCTGAATATATTTCAAGAGAAATACGAAGTCTTCCTCTCTTTCTCCCTACTTTCTTCTTTCTAAATTTATATAGTGTTCATAACATAAATTTTATTAATGTTTAGTTTTTTATATCATAATTTGTTCCAGTTATACATACTAAATTCTAAGAACAGATTATAATAATAGTTTACATAATAACTGCTTAGTATAAGTCATTTATTTTTTTCCTTTATTAGAGAATTTGACTATTTATTTGAAACAACATAAGATATAAAATTAAATTAGACTAAGATTATAATAGTTACATAATAAATTCTTCGGATAGTCATTTTATTTTCCTTTATAGAGAATTGACTATTTTTATTTTGAAACACTATAAGAATATTTATGGGTAGAAAATTATAAATTAATCACTTTCAGTGAAACTAATCGTATTTTTATTATGATTATATTAAGTATCATTGACTAACATTATGATGACTTCTATTTGATTAAAAAATAATTTATCCATATTTTTCATAAAATGTTATGTAATACATAGAATTCTGGAACTAATGGTATCAAAATACAACATTGAATTTTTGGCTATAGTAATAACATACACCAAAAGAAGCAATGACTCTAAGAAATGTCATATTAAAGTTTCAAGAGGAGTACAATTTTGTATATGATTAAAAAACTTGAACAAAAATATTAAAACTATTAGCGGTTGAGATAATTTACGATAATAAAAAAAGAAACAAATGCTTAGGCATAGATACTCTTGGCCTTAAAGCTTTAAACTTAGATCCACCTCATTGGTTTCGCTATCACAAATTAGTCGAGGTTTGAATTCCAACTGTAATTGATCAGGTTTATTCAAAATAGGAAAATCTACCTCCTTTTTATGTGGTCCTTCAAATTCTAGAGGGCTTTCATTTTGATCAATAACTACTGATTTTAAACCTCGTACATAAGTCCTTGTTGATTGAATCATTTGTTGCAATTGATTTTCTTCCGCGCGTTTGTTATTATTGTTAACTGAGAGAAGCTGATGTGATGATGAAGGTGATGGTGATAGTAGTTGTTGGTTTATATTGACATTTCCACCTTCATTGCTCAGTCTGATTGAGTTAGTGTCATATAAGGACAGTGATAGTAGTTGTTGATTTATATGAACACCTTTGTCATCATCGTTGCCTCTAATAAAACAAGCATTACATGAGAATGATGTTGGTGGTGTCATCGATGTCGATAACGACAATGATTCCTGTTGATTTACAAGCACATTTGTATTAGTATTATAATCTTTATCAATCAAGGACAAATTAAAGGTGGTGGTTATTCTGATTGTGAATTAATTCTTTTTCCTTTCAAGATTCTTATATGTTGGACTGATTCTGAAGATCTTGGTAATGGTTCACGTAGGTTGTTTGAATCTTCTACAACATCTACCTCCATTTCATTGTCTGAATGAAAACTCACATGAATCATAAAACTTTGATAGCCACGAACAGTTCCCTACATATAGGACACTCGATCAGTTCTAGATGAGTCGACATCCTGAAAAATAAAAATAAAAAAGAAAACAATATAAAAATATTAATATTTAAGATCAAAGAACATAAATAATTTACCCAAGAAAGGACTTCACTTATTTTATTTTTTCTGAACGAGAGATAAAATTGAATTTTTCTTGTGAATTGTGGAAACTATATATACACTTTATAGGTTGTAGGCTCATAATTGTATATTTAAATATATTAAATAAGTGTGTTGAAGTGAGAGCTTGATAGTCAAACATGAACTTATTGTTGTTGTTTTCTAACTAAATATACTATTGTCCTTTGATTTTTACAGATATTCTTCAATTTATTCATATTAATTAATTTATAAATAAAATAATCTAAACATTGCGGAAATATTTTCTTCTTTGTTGGATTTTCATTTATCAAAAGAAAATTAGCACTAACAAACTAAAGTTATTGTTTTAGTAATTATTTATTTTGCATTTATTTCAATTCCACTATTTATTCTAGGTCTACCATTTTTCTTTTTATCATTTATGTAAAATAAACAGTCAAAATGATTAATTATTAGTTAATCAATGAAGCTTGACTTTCGTGTCCTAAAATATTTGTTTATATGATATTTTATGTGATTTTTTATTTTTCTTTGTATTAATTATCAAACAGTAATAAAATAATATATCATGATTTTACAGAAAATGGTATTGTTGCATAATTAGTTGTACCTTTTTTTTTTACAAAGGTGTACCTTTCAATATATATAAATTTCGAATTAGTTTATCACAATTGATTCATAGTAAATACTTATGTCCAGTCATTTAATATTCCTCTAATAAGATATATTTGCAAATTATAGCAATATTGTAAGTTTTTTAATTCTTGAAAATGTACCTATCTAAATAAATAAACTCGTGATATACTAAAAAGAAAAAAGACATAAATTCACTTCTAAATTTATCCTGAAAGTTCAGTTACACGCCTAAACTATTTTGGTAACCTATTATACACCTAATCTTAATCAAAGTGATATTAATACCTCCATAGAAGATGACATGACACCAAAAGTATTATACTTTCTAATATAAACATGTAGCACTATTTTATCGGTTATTATATAATTATATTATAATTTCTAATATATATAATTATGTCATTTTCTCTTATTTTTATTGGTGACCCAATTTCTTTAAAGCTTTTACATTCTTTTTAAAGTTCTTGGTTTGGGTTGTGTTCTAACGCAAAAGGGCAAAGTTATAGTTTATGCCTCCAGACAGTTGAAAGTTCATGAGAAGAATTATCCAACCCCTGACTTAGAGTTGACTACTATAGTTTTTGCCTTGAAAATATGGTGTCACTATTTGTATGGTGTTCATGTTGATATATTCATTGATCACAAAAACCTACAATATGTGTTCACTCAGAGAGAGCTCAATCTCAGACAAATGAGATGGTTAGAATTGCTCAAGGACTATGACATGAGCATTCTTTACCACACAGGTAGGGCCAATGTGGTTCTTGATGCCTTAAGCAAGTTATTCTTGGGTAGTACCGCCCATCTTGAATAAGAGAAGAAAGAACTAGCAAAGATGTACATAGACTTTCACGCTTAAGAGTCAGACTTATGGATTCCATTAAAGGAGGAATAGTGGTGACAAATGGGGTTGAATCATCACTAGTGGCAGAGGTGAAAGAAAAAGAAGATCAAGACCCCATTTTGCTTGATTTGAAGGCAAATGTTCATAAGAAAAGAGTATTAGATTTCGAACAAGGGGGAGATGGTGTATGTTGTTTGTACTAATGGTGGATGGAATCCAAGAGAGGATCATGGAGGAAGCACATTGTAGAAATCTCACGAAAGTATGGAGAAATCAAGGATGTATTGGTGATTATAATGTTGAGTTACAAGCTCCTTATATAGGAGAAGAGGCATATTCTAGTTATACTAAGAGTCCTAATACAATGCAAATAATTACACGAGTTGCATTGTATTACAAGTCAAATACATTATCCTAGTCGACTCCTATAATATTCAGTAGCTTAGTCTAATCCTAGTATGACTCTAACTCTAACTCGTCAGCCTGCTTCGATGGACCTGTTCCTTCGACGTGTTCCATCAGTCGTCAAGCTTTCTTCAACACACATAACTCCAGATATTCTATCCAGTTGTGTTCCACAAAGATGTACCGCGATTTCAAAGAGGTATACTGGTGGAATGGTATGAAGAAGGGATTTGCTAAATTTGTTGTCAAGTGTCCAAATTGCCAGCAAGTAAAAATGTAACCCCAAAGGCCTGGTGGTTTGGCGCAAAACATCGAACCTTAGGAGTGGAAGTGGGAGATAATTAACATGGATTTTATCACATGTTTGTCAAGGTCTCGCAAGTAGCATAATTCCATTTGGGTGATTGTGCATAGGATGAAAAAATCAGCCCACTTTTTTCTGGTAAAGACTACTCATTCGGCAGAGGATTATGCAAGGTTATACATTCATGAGGTATTGAGACATCATGGAGTCTCAGTTTTGATCATTTCAGATAAAGGTGCACAATTTACTACACAGTTCTGGAAATCTTTTTAAAAAAAGGTTTGGTTCAAGGTGACTTAAGTACGGGTTTTCCACATATGCCAAAGAGTAACGGCTTAACCGGTAGAACTCTCTACGTGCCATCCATGACGATTATGAGATATGTTGAGGTCTGTTGCAGTGATCGATGTCAACTGGCAAATTGGGATGATCCCACCACTCTTACCCACACTCTACATTGAGTTCAGCTGACCGAACAACAGTTATCATTTCATTTCCCCATTTTGGTTCGAGCATCCAAATGGCTTCAATAACGAAGCTCTTTACCCAGACGGATAAGAAGATGTAATCTCTTATTGGGTGGTTCGGAGTCTGGTGAAGCAAGGTTGATTAGGGGACCAGATCAGTTCATCCAAGCTATGAAAAAAGAGTGTGACGGTTCTTCAGAAGAGGATTGAAAACGGCATAGAGTCGTCATAAATCCTACATAACAACTGATAATCATGGAGATGGGTCGTTTAGCACAAATACAACAGTTTTGAAGCATAGATGAATGGTATGTCTGTAACGTAGTTCATTTCATCATCAGTTCATTCAAACACCGTCCATGAAGGTGTCACATGGTAGGGTTGGTATGAAAGGGAAACTTAATCTCCCGAGTATAATATGACCTTATCGTATAGCCAAAAGGATGGAAATTTAAGGGCTATGAGTTAGAGCTTACCTAAAACCCGCAGAGTTAGCAGCACTTTTTCACATCTCTATTTTGAAAAAGTACATGGGCAATCCTTCATTGATAGTACCAACTGAAAATGTCGAGGATTGAAGGATAGACAGTAGAGTCTATGCGAGATCTGGTATTAGACTTTTAGCAATCGCCAAGTTCGTAGAATTGTAAGAACAAAGGACGGGTTGCAGAAATGACAAGATAGCAATAATGCAAGTCCACTGGAGGAACGCAATTTGTTCAAAAGCTTACATGGAACAAGCTGAAGAAGAGGTATATGAAGAAAAGATAAATCCCACACATCATCTTTTTGATTCCGTAAAGAGATCTGCAAATCAAGGATTAACTCACATCTAATTTCTCTTCTTTTTTAGGTACTATAATAAACAGACTAAATCATTTGGTTACTTATTTTTTTGTACAAATCTGTGAGCTGTTGAACATGAGGTTTACTATTGCTGGTGAGGGGGCTTAGGTGGGAAAGGGGAAATCTCATGTGGGGTCGAGGACGAATGCTTCCCAAGGGGGAAGATATGTAACATCTTGGTGGGTGCTGGTAGATTTGAAATAGCAACTAAAGGTAAGAAAACTAAAAATAATATACAACCTATATATGTATTATAACTATAAAACTGTTTTTCAAAAATTATATTTTAAGTTTGGGGGGGGTTTTTGTCAAAGAAAAATTGACATATTCGTATATAAGTGTACAGGTTTGTTAGAAATCGGTCTATTGATCAAAACGCAAAATCAAAAAACCAATTTAATCGATTTATAGGAATTATTAAAAGCAAACCAAAAACACCAAAAATATGTGAAATTTACTAGTTTTGGTGTTTCTGGGATTTTGGTTTTCGGTTATTTATTTAACCATACCAGTACAAAATGAAAAGAAACATTCACTTCAAAAACAGGAAAAACTGAAAAAAAATGACAACAATACCACTTCAAAATCAAAACAATCAAAATTATATACATAAATAAATAGTAAGTAATGGGAACGTGTCCTTATGCAACAAGAATTGTGCACATATCATTGAATTTACATTTAACTACTAATAAAACTAAAAACTGTCAAAAATTCACGATTTTAGCATTAGAAAGGAAGTGACTTTACACACCCAGTCAATCTATAATACAACAGAAATCCAACCCTCTTTCAGGCAAAGAATAAATCGATAGACCACTCTATATACATTAACCAATAATAAAAATTGTCATCCTCACAAGGTCTGGCACAGGTATAATTTTTCCATAAGTAAATTTTTAACAAATCTAAATTAACATTTTATTGACTCGGTAATACATATGAAGTAAAAGTCCTTCTAAAATCAGTTTATGAAATATAAATTTCATGTAATTATAATAATGAAATTTCTAAATGTATATAACATTGTTGTTCAGTTTCGGTTATTTCGTTAAGTATTTTTTCTTCCATCTAACAACAATCATACAAATAAACCAAAACCCAAATACTATCGTTTCTTAAATACATCTAAAAAAACGAAACTAAAATCAAATCCAAATTAAAAATCGTGTTGGTTCGATTTTTTTTTTTCGAATTTGAATTGATTTTTTAACCATATCCAAACCATGAACACCCCGCCCAATTCGTTAGCCATCCCGTAAAATCTTATACTAATGGTCTTTTACATTAAACTTAATATGAGATATCAAAAAGAATTTATAATCTTTGATAAGTCGAACATTATTTCTCTAGTTCAGCTATTTATGTTAAGATTCTTACTTATACTCTTCTTTCTTACCTCACTCCATCAATGATGAAATACTTTTATTGATTTTCACTAAATATTGCATAAGGCTGTATAGCCTATAGCATTACATCACACACTCAAATATCAAAACAAGTACATGAATATCAAAAAAGGCAAAAGTAAGAACAATAATAATACTCACAAGAGGACTAGTAAATGGTCCTTTTATTCAAATTTATAGTCCTCTAGGAGCTCCAATTCATATCCGTCACTAAATCCTTCAAACTCAATGCAGCCGCGTACATGATAACTTGTCCATGGGACGGGCCACAATTCATGGCACAACAAACCACCTCTCAGCATGAATATGTCCAGAGGTCCTCGGTAGAAAATTTTTTTTTTAGTCGAGTCCAATGATGTAGGACTGTGAGACACGAAGTCTGATGAAAAGGTCCAAGGGCAACAAATGTAGTTTGATAATCACTCACATTCATTTCTACAATTTCTCCAACGATCAAAAAAATCCCTTACATAACTTGCACTAATCAGATCACGCTTTTAACCGCCCTCTAAGTCAGTCTCAGTGCCAAAAACTGTGCCGCGGCTGATACAATCGGCCATCCAAATCACTCGACGTCACTTCCATGCAATAACACTAGCTCAAAAAAATCGATCACAATCCAATTCCTTAAGGTTCGACGGGTCAGATTTCACATGTTCATTCACCGGAGGATGTCTTGTGTTGAGTCCTATAGAGTCCACAATTAGGCTTTCCTAGCCTTTCCCAAAATAAGCCAATAAGAGTTTGGTCCTTGCACAAACCTAACATGGGCATCAAGTTTCCCCATTATGGGATTATTGAGCTGTTCTATAGTTCCTTCTCTTCCCGGACTCCTTTCTTTTTGGATTCTTTTTCTCCTCCCACCACGTAAGCATCTCTAGTGGAACGCCGAGCTGCATTTTGGCAACAGCTCCGTTGATGAGGTGAATGAATTCTGATCCATTCAATATCTTCTTTCTCTTTCTCCTCCGTACAAACATATATGTCATTTGGTGCACTCACTTATTCTGGAAATACGTATATAATTTATAAATTTAAAGAACATATATCGTATTATAAAGATTATTATTAATTATATCTGTTCGTACCCAAGTGAAAATGTTTTGATCATTGGAATCAGCTAAGAGTTCAATATTCCCAGATTGTTCCTATCCACAGAGCTGGTCTCCCTATCTTTTAGTGTCCAAGGAAAAGCCAAACTTCCAAACTTTTCCCCAAATCATAAATATGGTAAGCTTGTTGTTTGCTTCTTTGTCTTGTGGATCAAGAACAACAAGCTGAGGTCTTTTTTTTCACTTGAAATCCCCCCACACATCCTCACTTAATATTAATTATTAAAATTAATGCCCTCTTATCACATCACTGGTTGCTGGATCGATCACGATGGATGGTGCCACACTGAGTACCCTGGGCTTGTGAAGCTTTGTCTTCTTCTTCAAAATTTCATGTATGTTTTTGCTTCAGTCCATGGTGTTTATAGAGCCTCATTGTCAACCACAAGGGATTCCATACAAACTCATAGTTGCTCTCCTGGCCTGTTTGTTGCATATCTTGATTCAAGTGTACATGTGGTTGAAGGATAAAGAGTTCTCGGTGGGGGATACTGAAGGGGTTGGGGAAAAGTATAAACTTGGGACAATAAAAGAGACAGTTTATATCAGTTGGGTTTATTGAGGGGTATGGCGAGAAAGGGTGGGGTAGATTGTGATTAAGCTGGGTTTGTCACTTGTCTAGATCAGAGATCACTAGTAGAACACATGCTTCCCTCCTTAGAACATCAAGACTTACCTGTCATAAGTGAAAAGTATCATATATTACGCGTTCAACTTCTATACACTTAAAAACGACGTACCAAGTAAACATTTCAGTATTGAGCTGTAATAAATTAGTTGTACCCTTCTCCTCTAGGATTCCCATTCAAAAAGTGGGATTGATCATCCTTTGGAGTGAATCCATCACGATTGAATTATCTCAGTCTCATGTGAGGTGTTCCTGAGGAGGTCCGCAGAAAGTGCTTCAAATGCATCATGTTGCCTCTTCTCCTCTGTTTTATAACACTTCAATTAAATATCGCAATTTTAAATTTGTTATACATAACTTATACTCATACTAAACATTATAACTTACCAATCTTTTGGTGACAAAGGTTAAGAACCTTTTTGAGATGATCCAATATGTTTGCAAGCTTGTGAGTCAAACTAGATAACTCCCAAGACTCAGATGTTGAAGAAATTTGCCTAATAAATATTACACATACCATATTCATCAAATTTCATAGTTGATAATCTCACGATTGAGTGTTGAAAGAATAAAGAAAACGTACTCGTGGCCAATGGCAATGAGATTCAGAATCATAGCAGCACACATGACAGCAGCCCTCATAGTCCAGTAAGCAGCAGTGGAAATATGGGCAGTATTGATCAACATTTCCAATTCTTGTGTGATAACATGTTGACTGTGAGACGTTTGAACGTCTCTAAACTCGATATTACACTTTGTTACATCCAACATTTTGTCGATCAGATCATGGATCGCGTCAAATTTATGCTTGAGAACATCTTGACGACTCATAATTTCTGGAAGTTCCATGATGATTGCAACAGACTTAGCCAGTGGATCCGTAGTATACTGATGAGCAAGCAGACCAAATTGACCATATTGCTGGGCAAAAGCCGCGAATGTTATCGCGACTTTTGTGTCCCAGGCATAGGTTGTGAGTGAATGAAGCAGTGACATTGTTGTTGAGTGTGCATCTTCTTTGTTAGCACATTTGCTTATCAACTGTCATATTTACATTTATATGAACCATCAAATAATGACTCGATTAATTTGTATTTATAATGTTAATTAAAAATATTTATATTACTTACCTCCATACTAATTCTATGAATAGGATATGCCAAATAGTTGAGTATGTCAGTAAGTCCACTGTGGGGAGCCTTCTCTTCCAATGCTTCCAAATGTGCTTGAACTTTAGCTTCCTAAAGTTCCCAATTTTTTTAAAAAAAAACAGAATGATGAAAATAATGTTATTCTGATATAATTATAAAGTAAGTAATAGTTTAATATTTTCGATACTGTCAGTATATAGGAATTAATTAATGAGGTGGATGATGATACGTACATGAACATGTCCAGCAATGGGAGTAGCGCGATGCACAATATCCTCAATAATATGAACAGAAGAGGCTTTGACATCAAAGTCGGCAGGCACATCTGGGATAGGGAGTTTCTTCAATGGCTCCATCATTGCATTAATTATATCAAATGTCAACCAAACACTATGATGATCACCATCTCCTGTGTGGAATGCCTAGCTTGATAGATTTGATTGTTCGTGGTGGGAGTTGATCTGAGGCCCCCCCCCCCCCCTTTTTTTTATTTTTCAAAACAACCAGAACAAAACTTGGGGACAAATTTGAGCCAGGTACAACAACTAGCTGGTATCTGTGAAACATAATTATAATTATGTAATTGAAATAACGTGATAAGTATTTAAAATTAAATGATCACATTCAATTCAAATGTATACACCATGTCCATGAATGACTCTTCTCTGGTTCACAACAGAATGAGGATTGATTGGTGCATTCACTAGGGTTGAACATTGATGGCCTGTAGTTGGATTTTACCAAATACTACAAAAACAACAATAAAATACATAAATAAAAAACAATCACATTTATCAACTATTCATTTCTTTATATAATACAATAATCCACAAATTACCCATCATTGTTTTTCACGAGCATCTCCAATTATCCCAACAGATCCATGGGAAGGTGCAACTAGCAAGATGGTGGTGCATGTGAGGTGCAGAATCCTGCACAAAGTGTGGTTTCTCAACGCACCACAATTCCTCTCCTGAAGCTGGTCCCTCAACGGGACAACAAACACGCCCGAGGCTACGACACGTGATATGTAACGCTGTTGTTCTATTTCCCTCCTCTTTACCCCTAGGCGGTTCCCGACTGTTGCCTGAGCCATTAGCGAGTGCATGGTGTCTGTCCAAGCAGCAGACATATTGGGTGCACAACACCAAAATGCAGCAACCAGCACGGTGGTTTCATTGCCCTCACGAAATTCAATTCAATCCAATATTTCCCCAATTGTTTCGCGTTAATTCACCAGTTCAAGGCGCCCTTCTGGCACAGTTTTGCTCCCTTCCTCCCCACAGTGACGCATTTTCCCCTCTGTGGAGTGGTTTCACTCGTAGGATCGTAGGCGTTTTTTTATTCGGTTTTTTCGGCAGCCGAGCGTGTTTTCACTGTGGTCGGTGGGTTAAATTTAGATGTATGAATAGTGTGTGTGCAACGAAAAATCCTATTGCCAGCAGAGCCACTTGAATCATATTATCATTGGGTTTGTAGTCATTGGTTTTGTTCATGGATACTCACTTTATCATTTCAAGGGTTAATACTTGTCATGTGTCAAAGGGATGGGCGGGGTTTTTAGAAAGGTAAGTGTAGTTAAATATTTTTGTGTGTTGTAAAAATATTGAGAAGGGGTTTAAATAGGTAATTAGAATGGTATAAAGGTGGTGGTGAATCAAGTTCTTTGCTTCTAATTTGGTCTAAAGCTATGAAAGAGGTTTGGAATTGGTCCTGTGAAAGGCTCCTATGAAGCAAACATCTTTGTCCTTTCACAGTAAAAAGTAAATTAGACAAAGCACTAATTCTTCTTATCGTTATAATTAAGATTTGGGGTTTCTCATTTTCACGTGATGCATGTTTGGGTGCTTGAGTTTAAGTTTTGAACACACGACTCTAGTATAAGAAGCATTTCTATGACCTCTTCTTTACTACTAAATTGTCAATCAGTTTATTAGGGGTTTAGGGTTAATTTACATAAATCATATATTATTATAAGTTGAAAAATTTTAAGTTCAAATTAGATTACGAAAATGTCTTTCACTAATTTTTAAAAATTAAAAAGAATTTTTTACTATTTTTAAATTAAATCAATATAACAATTAAATAACAGACAAAAACTATTAGATGTTATAACTTAATCATTTTTTTTCATTTTCTGAATGAATTTTGAATTGTTAAATTTTTTTAGCTTCTAACAATTAAACACATCCCTGCACAAACCTATTCATGTACTTGTAATTTCTCTCCTTTATAAATTGCCAATAAAATATTAATCCACCACACTTTTGTTTCATCATCTAATAGTGCTTATGTAAGAATATTTTTTATTGGTCACTATTTTTCTTATTAATTTGTGCCTTAGTTCATTTTTATTTTCATGGTTTTTGGAAAAACACAATAAATCTCTAGTTCTTGTAATCTTTTTTTATTGGTCCTATTTTCTTATTGGGTTGTGGTCCTTCATATTTTTTTTCATTTCATTTTTTTTATTTTATTACAAATGTAGATTGTTGGTGAGATTTATTCCCCAAAAACTCCTTCAGTCTGCGGCTTAGTTCTAGCCTTCACAAGTTGCTCATCTTCCCCCCCCAAAAAAAATTGGTGGTTTTTGACATATTTTAAGTTTTAGGCTGAAATGTAAACCTAAAAAAGAGTTTAATTTATATGTACAAAAATACTATACAAGGATGTTATAATTATAACCTGTATTTATAAGAAATTAAAAAAAACCATAAACAGAAATAACAATAAGATGTAATCAGAAATACAAGAAGTATCCAGTCCCACAGAAATTACTTACTGTGTGTCCTTAGAAATTTACAAATCCCTCACTGTACGACCAAGGTTATGGATTAATTCTCTTCCCAAGATAACAAATGGATTCACCCTGTTAAAAAAAATAGCGGTAAACCCTCTGCTACTCACTAACGCAAGCCCCACTTCCTTCACCTCCCGAACCTGACCTCAGACCTCCGCGCAGAAAATCAAATTTCTTTAACTTCATACCTAACTTCACATCGACTTAACTAGAACAAGCAACAAGTCACACAGACTCGTCCCCCCCCCCCCCCCCCCCCCCCCCGATCGACCACTTTGAATTTATTTGAGAAAAATAATATGCAGAACGGAAAATTTCATCACTGTTTGAAAAATAAAAATTGACTTAGTTTTATATAGGTCATTTCATCAAGGAAACGTGTGTTCAAGAATTTGTTCAGACCACCGTTTTATAATCACAGAAAGTTGCGTCTTTTGAAAAAAATAATAACTTTTCAAAAAAAGTGTCAGGTTAGAGAAAAAGAACGAGCTTTCAGAAAGTAATATGACTTTTTTGAAAGAGTAAACAATTTTTGTTGGAATGTTCCCCGTAAAAACAACCCCCCAAACCCGCAAATTTTATAAGAGATAATATTAACAGGTTTATTTGATTTAAACAAAAACCTAATTAATAAATTTTATCCAAAAAATTTATCAATCATCACATCATTTGCCAAATTCGAAGCCGAAGTGAGCAGAGCGACGACGACAGCCAGCGAGGGGGGCATCTTCCTTTTGCTCTTTAAAGAAGATAATGGAAGTGTTTTCCCCTTATATAAAGTAGAACAATTCCTTTTCTTTCCAATAGGAAAAAATGATTTTTCATTTGGCACTTTGCAACTGACTTTTTCATTTTCCTCCAAATGTTTCCTCACTTTCATATTCTCAGCTCTTTTCTTTTCTTTTCTATTTATCACTTGCTAAACTCCAACAATCCCCCACATGAATGGGGACGTCTATTGTTAAACATATGCATGAAAAAACTTGTGTGTCTTGTAGGTAAGGTTAATCCGCATCTGATACGTAAGGGATTTTCTTTAAACTTTTCGTCAGTGAACATATATCGGATATTCTGCCAATCTGTAGATTTGATATCTTTGAATCGTCAAGCGTTGTTGTATACCTAGACAACATATGTCACACCAATGCAAAACCCTTGAACTGTTCTGAGTTCTCATTGTTTTGTTCGTTTCATCATCAGCCATGAACACATCTTGGATAGTTGGTGCTTAAGAACTGGACTTACCGATTTTCTCCTGAAAAGCGGCTTACCTTCACACTTCTCTAGGTGAATTTCTAAATGTGTAATCCACCCTAGCTATACCATTTGATATTCCTGTATCAAACTTAGAAACCATTAAAGTCCTTATGTCCTTTATCCTGGTTACTAAACATTGTTTCATCATGAGAATGGACCATAAAATACTAATAAAATTTTTTTTCCTGACAATGTTGAAACCGATCAATGACTTTGTTTTATCTCCTTGAACTAGATCCTTTGGGATCATCGTCTTCTAGGGTAAAGTTACCTGTATTTATAAGGTTAACCAATAAACAGAAACATAAATAAGATGAAAGTAAGAAAATACATCAAATACAATAAGTAAATCCGAGGTCCCCACAGAAACTAACTGTGTATCCTTTAAAATTTAATCCCCTCACTGTACCCAAGCTTATGGATTAATTTTCTCCCAAGATAAACGGATTAAACTTGTTAAATAATAGCGGTACCAGTCAAATTTCTTTAACTTCACAGCTCATTCAGAACAACAACAAGTCACACAGACTCAGTCGATCAACAACTCTTTGATTTAGTTGAGAGAAAAATTTAATGCAGAGAAGGAAATTTCAAGTGCTTAAAAAATTAAAAATTGACTTCCTTCCTTTTATAGCCATTTTCAGCAAGAAATAGGTCTTTACAGAGAAATCTGTTCAGACTCCATTTATATAATATCGCAGAAAGTTGTTCTTTTAATAAAAAAAATCGGAAAATGTGTCTATTAGGAAAATAATGGCTTTTTTGGAAAGTAACGACTTTTCGGAATGGTTACCGTATAGTACCCGCAAATTTATAAGAGAATATTAACTAAGTTTATTTGATTTAACAAAAACTGATTAAATAAATTCTTGTCCAAAAATTTTCTCAATCAATTGCCGAGCCGCGCGACAACATGCGAGGGACCTCTTCTCTTAGCTCTTTTAAAGAGTAATGGTAAGTTGTTTCCTATATAAGGACAACAATTTCCTTATCTGGGCTTTTGCCGATATGGAGAAATGACTTTTCTTTGCACTTTGCAAATGACTTTCATTTTTCCTCCAAAATAATTCCCGTCGCGTTTCATAGTCTTTTTTTTTTTCTCTCATTCACACTTGCTAAACCCCAACAAGGAGTACATCAGACAATGTTGAGCAATTTTATATCTTGGGCTACATAAATTATAACAGTAACAAATGTCAAATGTGCAAGACACGTTTCCAAAACTAGTATTTATTTATAATTATCTAGTATAAATACAAAATTTACAAAAAACTATTAAATTCGCTCGAACCCTAGCTTCGCTACTCTGCCAGGTCCTTGAAATAATTTCACACTATCCAATCATTTTTATGTGTTATAATAGATACTATATATATATATGATATAATCTATTATTAAATTTCATGTTTATTAAAGACAAGGTTGACATAAAATATCTTGCTTTCGATAATTTGCAGCATTATGAAGGACATGCATGGAGGGTAAGTATCTAGGGTAACATCAACCAAATAGAAATGAATTTTTGGAACTTACCTAGAATTTAAAAAACTATTACTTGATAGGGTAAGTTACATTATGACTAATCATTCAGGTGAGCCATGGTGCGTAAAACTTCATAGGTTATTAGTATGTACACGTATAAGTTAATTAGACTCATTTTCTCATGTAAATGAAAGATTTATTATTATATAATTCAAAATCCATAAAAGTACATCTTGGAAAAAAAGAGAGTGCATTAAATTTCTAGCCTTTTGTTTCATTCTGAAAGACTATTCACTTTTGTTGATTAATTAAAAATAATCACTAATAAGATATGGAACATTAGCTAGTATAACTGGGATAAAATAGTTTCAAAAAGTTTAATTATATTATAACTTATAACATATGCTCTACAAAGTTCAAAATTCCTTGCTCATAAATCATAATATATTTTTGTCAAGTTGATTAAAATTAACATGTCAAATCGTAAAGTGCCTAGAGGCATCAAGACAATCTAGCTAAGAATTAAGATTTTTCTTTTTTCTACTTTTGGTGGTTACTTCAAAGGGATGATTTTGTGGACCAATTTGAAGCTTGGGAATATTGCAAAGTATAATTAAACAATTGAAAAAAGCAAGGAAATTGTGCTTGGTAAAAGAAAAGGCAACTGAATATAAAAAAGGACAAAATGTTTAGTACAAGCTGAGGTAAAATCTTTACATTGACAATGACTTCTCATACACCAATTATGGGGTGCTTTAATTTATTTGCTATTGTGCTTCACTGCTTTTGGTTACTTTTTTCTTTTTTGCTGTTTGAGGATTTTAATGTTGGTTTTCATCTTTAACTTTAGTAATTAGTGTGCTAATGGTATTTCAAAAATAATTTGTCATCCTTCGCAATATAAAATGAAGTTTGTGTATAATCTATCCTTCTAAATATAATATAGCAATCATTATATTATTTCCGCTAAATAATTGCCACAAAATCATGATGTTGTTGTTAATTTGTGCAGCAAATGAGAAAAGAAATTAAATGATCCACTAGATATTCTGAGATAAGTGAAATTTTCCTTTTAAAACCATATATACATATGAGACTCTTATTTGGTATAAAGAAAAAGAAAATACCTAAATAATATTTTGCATGATGTACAATAGAAAGTTGTATAGTTAATTTAAGTTCTAGTCTCTTCAATTACATAAAACGAAAGCTCATATTTGATTGCATGATATGCAAACACCATTTCATCATATTTAGATTAAAAAAATTGATCACTCTTGTAATTAGTCTTAGTAGTTATGTTCATCTCATGACACTTGCACTTTTAATTAAGGCATTTTAGTTCCATCTTAACTAACCATAAAGACGGAGAGCTTTAATGCAATTGATAAAGTTGATGGCATGTGATTAAGAGGTCACGAGTTCGATGCAAGGTAAAAATACGTACAATAGACCCTTGTGGTCCGACCTTCCTAGGACCCCACACATAACAAAAGCTTAGTGTACCAGACTATCCTTTAATCGATCCTTTCCGCACTTAACATTCAATTAATCTAATTAGAGATACTAGTGTTCTTTTATAGACTAGTCCTTTAACCTAAGGATGTACAAGCTATAGACAAGTAGTCTACTAAATGGAACTTAGTTTCATTCAACTTTCAAGTTCTAACCTGAAATTGAGCAGACAATACTAGTTCAAACTAACCAACACTCTTTGACTCTTTAACATGGATGTTTCAACATCTCATTGAGATAATTTCATCATACAAAAAAAAAACATGCATGGTACTGCATTACATTTGTATTTTAAATTTAAGAGTAAATGTGTTAATGCAGAACTGCAGATCACTCATCAAGAATGCTTACTCATAATGAGTTTGTTAAAGTTCTATGTGATAAGACCTCACTAAGAATACATTATTTCAAAAGCTAATCAATCTTTGCCTCCTGTTTTGCCTCTGCTGTCTCTGTTACATTACATTGGTAGACAATAAACTTCTCCACAGGACGATTACAACGCGAGCAAACTACAGTTTCTTCACTCAATAATCCTTCTTCAGCTGGAAGGATCTTGTTGTGATAGCAGGGTTTAACAGGCAGAGGAGATTCCATTGCACCTCTAATAGCACTAAATAATCCTAACTTCATGACATATTCAGTCATTCCCGGAACAATATTTAAGCATTCTTGGACTTCTCTCCCCGTGAGGATCATTACATCAGTTGATAATCCCTTTCCGATAATCATCCAATCATTCGATGTTTCACAAGCATCCAGCAATCTCAACACTTTCTGTAAACTGCTGCTATAGTGAGCTGCTTGTTCTACTCTAGCAACTGAATTCTTTATGCTCTCCAGCCTAAGCCAGAACAACTTCATCTTCGTCGTAGATAGGGAAACACTCAAATTATCTTCAATGCTGATGTCTAAAATGTTCTCTGCATCTTTAGATGGATTTCTATAGCCTACATAAACAGCTTCAAGCTGAATTCCAGCATTTTTAATTTTCTTTAATGTATCGTTGAGTTCTTTAATCCAACTAATGTTATCACTTCCGTAGATACAAAAATGTTTACCCTCCTCTACCTAAAATCAAAAAAATATATATATTCTGTTAGTTAACAACTAAAAGCACCAGTAAAGAGCATTAGACTATTGGTTAAAAGGCAAAAGGCAACATATGAAAAGCTTACCAAATTGGTCAATAAAGGGTCAATCCCATCAATTAAAAGCTCCAAGATCCTGTTTTCCTGTTCCCACAACTCTTTTTCTTTTGAGGTTGAAAAAGGAAATGCTTTGGCCCCCCATAGCCATACCATGTCAATAGCATTTAAGTTTGTCACAACACCATCAGTGCTTAATACTACCATTACGGGCTCATCTTTGTAGCTCCATTCTTGTCTAATAAAGTTAACCACAGATGAATGTAGTGACCATGGGTGTCGGATTGAGAACCAAGGCAATGAATTTGACAGAAACTGGAAGTTCATCTCATCAGTCAAACTCCAGGTTTGTGAATACGGAATTGGAACCCATAATATTGCATAGCTTCCTTCATTCTCTTCATGTAACGGATGATCATGCATTCGTTGTACTAGATAAAATATTTTCTCTGAGGTAAAGAGTTCTGGCTTTGAGATCAAGAGTATGACCACCTTGTTTTCCAGTTCTTGGATGCCATAATACTGCTAGCATTCATTTGTTAACTCACAAGAGTACTATTGATTCTCCACTTACATATTAAGAAAATAACTTAACACGGAAACAAAAAGTACCTTTTCTAGTGAACTATCTTTCAGTGGTAAGTCATTCTTCAACGAGAATAACACACGAAGCACCTCTTGATTGTCAAAATGGGACATTTTGAAAAGATCGCGTATCTTTTCAGGAAACTTTCTACCTGAGAACAACAAAAGAATTTCAACTTCTTTTCATGTGAATTTTGTCGAACAGGATATTCTCTATAACAAGGGATCATAGAAAGATAATCACCTATTTGCATTTGGCACGTACGTAATTTCTCTTTGAGGTCATTGCATAAGCCACTTAGCTTGTATACCAAGCTGAAGAGAGTCCATGCTGCAATGGTTGTTGAATTTGAATGCCTGGATTTAGGATTTTTCGCGTCAACTTATTTACTGGCGAAGAGATCATGAAGAACTAACAAACTAAAAGACATTACATGCTAAATGACTTAAATGAAGGGAAAAGGGAAAAAACATGCACTTGGTTATCTTTCAAGGTCCCGAAATCTGCGATTTGATAAGCACATGAAATCGAGCTTCTTAAAATCCAGTAGACTGTTATGTACATCTTCGACTTTGTAACAACTATTGTGTCATCATCTAAAAGTTGTTGTTGCAAAGGCAGGCCTTCAAAGTCGAGAACAAGATTCGCTGCCTCAATCATAGTATCGATCAACAAGTTCAAAGCTTTTAATTGTATCGTTAACATGTTCAATTCTTTAGGCATTTGCTTAAGTTTTGCAGTTAAAGCTGCCAAAGAGTTACGATGGACTAGCTGTGTTATGAGCCAAAACTCGCCATATATTGAAACAACAGCTGCAAGTGCCAAAACTACTTTAGCATCCCATCTGAAAGGACCTAAAGTTTCAAACACCATCATAGTTTCTTCATGTAAGTCTCCGTTCTCGTGGCATCTGCAGAGAATCTACGATAACCAAATTAATATAATTTAGCTCCACGAACATGAACAATGAGGAAAGGAACAAAACATACAGAGAAAGCACTTACCTCATGTGAAATCTTTTTAATAGTATATCCAAGCTTTTCTTCCAACCCAAACACTTCAACATTCCATGAATTCATATAATTGCTTTGAGGATCAGTGAACTGAAACGAAAAAACACCAAACGCTGTCATGCTGCTACATCAAAATTATATGCCTAAAACTCTCACTGTCTTGTTTGTCGGATCCTCCAAAGCTGCACTATTTTAGAGGATCCGATATGCCCCTACTGACATTTTTGAAGAGTTTGAACAACATATTACGCCCACGTTTCTTGTTTCTTTTAATGATTGTATGTATGATGGAAAAAACCTCAACGAATACATAAACACAGGTGGAAAAAACTCATAATCAAAGCTATACGGTATCCAAGTCTAACATACATGAATAAAGAACATATACAAAAGAAGATAACTTGGACATTAAGAAAGAATAGATATATATATATATAACCTTAGGTGAGATGCAATGCATGGTGCTCTCAACAACATGAAGCAACTGGCGAGCATCGATCTTATAACGATGATTAGGATCATGGATTCGGAGAATCTTCATGATCAAAAGATCTTCTTGTATAGATGATAGGAGACATGGATCAAATTGTTCACCTCTAAGCAAGTTCATTGCCAGAATGATTAAGAAGTCACATAGAATACAATTCTTTGCTCATTCTTTGTATACTTGATCATGTGCATATATGTTCATGTGTTGGAAAAGAAAAAGTGTTCCTGTTTCTACAGTGATATTAAAAATAAGTGGACACCACCAAAAGAAGAGATGCTTATTCAAACTTGTATCAGGGGATTTCTTTTTGCAACATTAAAGAATCATTTTAATTTGTACTAGCGGTTCCGTTTCAACACTCTTTTTCTTTTTCATTTCATCGTCTGATATGCGATATCCACATTGAAGCCTGACTAAATTTAAATTAGCATCGAGAAGTTCCACAGTCTAATAGACATATTGGAGCTCGACTAAATCTAGATTTATGCGAGGAAAGTCCCATGTTGGGGCCGGGTAAAGCCCAACTAACAAAAGTGACTCTGTACCAAAGAAGACTCAAACCCGAAACCTCTCAATTAAGGATAAAGATATACTTACTACACTGCATATAAACCCTTGTTGGTCCCTTTTTAACACTTTGGTGTTGCGTGATCCTGAAGAGAGCCAAACAAACACTAGACAAAAATGTTCAACACAAAGGACAGTACTCTAGATTTAGAGAATTGTATTGAACAGTAACTAAATGTGACAAAAATGAGAAATTCACTAAAAACGTAAAAAAAAATCATATTCAAATTTGGTAACAAATTGACAACCACCATTAATCAGTAAAATTCAACTACGACTCATTCTACTCTTAAAACACTCTCTTATGAGTGGATTCGAGATTTGGAGAATTTACTACGTTTAAATTATGACTCTCAATACTAGTATATGGTTACTAATAATGCTATATAGTAGTCAAATTAATAAATTAAAAAAAAAACACCTTTTAATTAAACAAAGAAAAAGAAGAATTGTCATTGCCGGGCCCACCACAAGCAAAAACAGGAAAAAGCTAATACATGCTTTAATGTACATGCAAATATAAAAAAGAATAAAGAGAGAGAGAATATTGGGTAAAGAAATATATATGTAAACAAAAAGAAATCAGACAAAAAGAGCATATATAACTTTTTCGGGCGAGATTTGATTTTCGCAGCTCTTTATAAATTTATGTTGAGTTTAATTTATACGCATCAACGATGTAAATATACTATCAAATAATCTTAACTTGATTTCATGTCTCTTACTTTTATTTTAAGACACACTTCACTCATCTCCCTACTAAATATTTGGACCTCCTTTTAACTATGAGAATATATTTTTTGATATAAATCATAATTTTGATAACGAACTGTTCTACTTTTTTATGTTTAGATTCTTACTTCAGTTTTCTTTTAATTTTTAATTTTGTCTCTGTTTATTTGTTATATTTGATCTTTCCAAAATCACTTATATCCATCAAGTTCCAAATCTCTTGGAATGTGTAATTAAAAAAACTTCTTTGTTGTACTTATGGAAGCGTTATTTTAATTTGTTCATTTTCTCAAAAGAAATATATATATGGAAATTGAGTTTTTGGTTAAAATCATCTCTCAACTATAACTCAAATCTAATGTACATTCTTACCTTATCTAAGTGAGCAAAAAATATTCTTATCCAAAAGATAACAAAAATCATCCTTCGATTTAATTCTTGTTAAGAAACTTATTGAACAATTTTATTTTTTTTTAAATTTGGTCATGTCTTAGCTACATCGAGAAGATCAATGTTACCTAAAAAGAATAAGGATATGGCTAAACAAATATATATTTTATTCTCATAATTTAAATTTTGTGTGTTGTTAATTTTTTTTTTTTTTTTTTTGCATAATCAAGTAAATTGACTTGAAACAATTCATAAGTTTTGAAATATAGGATCCAATGGTTTGAAAGATTATACAAAAAAAATCATCATAAAAATATTATGTGTAATTATTTAGAGATTATCTTTAATAAAAAAATTATATAGTACGTATATACTATATAAACAATGCAATTCACATTTTATACAATATATAAAAATACTGGTGATTTAGTGAAACTATGTAGGCATTCTGTTGTGAAAGTTAAATGATAATTACTTTATTTGAAATTTTTGAAAATGGAGTTGCATTTGGATAATTTTTGTACAAAGAATATTTAGAATTTGAATATATTTTGTTTGAATATTTTAATCCTCAATTTCTAAAATTCAAAAAAAATCACCCAACTTGATTAGCTTAATCGTGTGAACACATATTCATTCGATTTGACACATTTTTTATTGATGACTTGAGCTTCTTAAAAATAGACAGAAGGATGAATCTTGCAACTTTTTGAATAGTGTATGGATGTTTTTTGTTCACTTTTATAATACAAGGTGTACTTTAGATTTAGGTCATAGTTGAGGGATGATTTTAGCCAAAACTCTATGGAAATTCATCGATTATTTTGGGCCAAATACATAAATAGATTCTTAAACTTGTTGGTTTTTCCCCTTAGGTACTTCAACTATGTTGTTTTCCTATTAAATCATTTAATCACCCATAATTTGTTCCTTTTAAACACTGTTGCCAGATGTGAGACCAGATTTTGTGAGGGGGTATTGATAGAAAACACAAACGTTGTTCCATAACTCATTTGTCCAATTATTAGTGAAAATGTTTGAGAATAATTGTGTTTTACTTCAAGTCATTTGAACACATTAGAAAAAAAATAAGACTTTCATTCAATCAAAATAATTACAGTATGAACACAATTGAAGGCATTTACAATAGAAAAGTCGATCAAAATTAGTCAACAGTGTTTAAAAGGAACAAGTTATGGGTGGTTTAATGATTCAATAGAAAAATAACGTAGTTAAAGTACCTGAAGAAAAAACTCAACAAGTTTAGAAATCTGTATAAGAGTTCGACCATTATTTTAAACAAAAATAAAAATTATTGTACGTAGAGCCACCATAAAGAATGATGAGTACTTGTTTCAATGGTGTATCATTTGCCTGCTTCAATGGTGTGAGGAAACACTAAAATAAAAACAGAATTTGGTATATATTAATGGTTGGTTTGAGACTTTTTTTAATTAAATCGTGACGGACCCATTATGGCGGCCTCCAGCCGGCTATAACGACTTCACAGAAACAAAGATTCATAATTGTTGTCCAAAGTTCACAATACACCCTCGAACTTTGACATTCTAAATAATTTTTTACGCCAAATGCAAAGTTCACAATACAACCTTTTTTTTTATGTAATTCTGTATCATTTGATATTATTATACAATTTATTTCTTTATTTTTCGTATTATTATTCTTTTAATTGCTATTTAATTAACAAATATTTTTATTAATACATAATGAGTTTGATAATACTTGAATAATTTATGTAATATGCTTTTGTTTAATAAATTTTTTTAAATAAAATTACTAAAAAAATTGTTACTTTGAATGAGAGATTTTGATTGTGTTACTTTGTCGTATATCTAATATAGTGTTGCAAACACATACATATGACTGAAACCTACATGTAAATGCAATTCGTAATAATATTATTTATGCGTATGTTATTTTTTTTCCTTCTATGTTTATTTTTTATATCTTCTCTCTATCATCTTCTTTAATTTAATTTTCTATGAAAAGATTATTGTTGTAATATTTATTTGAGATTGTTGCACTTTAATATTGATAATTACACCATATCTTCATAGAATTTTAATCATCCTAACGAATTTATTAAAAAATGAATGGGATACACTCTAGAAACTAGTAAATTTAAATGAGGTAGTTGGTCACTTAGTACAGCATTCCTGAAATTAAGATTACTCTAGCAAGAACTTCATAAATTGAGGGCAGAACCCTATATTCAACTTGCTACCAATTAAATTGAGATGTAAAGCATGAGGACGAGCTCTAGTCTAACACTATGAGTAGCCTTACATACTTAATAGAATAAAGTTCTTGAAGAAGTTTGAAGAAAAACTTGGTTTTAAAAGACTTGAAACTCTAGTTTTTGTCTTTTTTGCAGTTTCTTAGAGATAAAGAGCGGGCAAGAATCTTGGATTGAAAACCTTAGGATTATTGAAGAGAATCTTGAACTATGAGCATTTAGATTTTGAGAAATTGGAGAAATCTTTTCTTGGAGCTCTCTATCTTTGGAAGAATGAGAAAAGGAGAATTTGAGAGTTTCTATACATATAATGATGCTATTAGGTTCTAAGATTCAGGATTTTACAATAGTAGGTGCTTAATTTTTTTAGCGGACAAGGGCCAAAAATACCTTTAAAGTATCGAAAATGGTACAAAATTACCCTTCATCCACCTATTGACTCCAAAATATCATTTTCATCCACCTATTGGCTCCAAAATACCCTTGTCATCCATTTTTGGGTTCAAAATTGACCATTTTTAAATTGTTTTAATATTAAACTCTTTAAATATTTTTTTAAATACCTGGGCGTTCAACTATTAATTATAATTTTAATTTATGATATAATTTATAAGTCCAATCCACCCCACTCATTACTAACTACCCACTCAATTAATAATTCAATTATATATCAAACAAATCGTCATAAACACTAACATTATAGATTACTAAATGACATCAAAATTTATTCCGCGTCGAATCGAAGCCCCCATTAAATTTAGGTTGACCGCTTATTTAGGAGACACTTCTTATCAAAATTGAATTAGAAAATTTATGAATTAAGCTAAGAAATAATACATCCCGAATTAATTCATGCACTTTTTTTTAAATATAATTTTATAAATTTTATGATTATTTTAAAACCTTTAATATCTTATTTTTGAAAAAAAGTTTACGCAATGAAGTAACATCACAACTGAGTACGTAGAATAATTAAGACGAACATAGTCAGACCTTTTAAAGTTTTCGGTGATTGTTATGTAGTCACTCGAATGTATGAATATTTTAACTTCTATATTTTTTAAAAACACCAATGGCAGTAGCTTACCTTAATATGTTGACATTCATTAATTTAGAGGGATTTTAAATATTAGTAATGGGTGGGTGTGGATTGATTTATAAAATTACACTATAGTTAAATTATAAACAGATAGTTGAGCCGCACATATTTTAAAAAATATTTAAATATGTTTAAATATAAACCGTTGTAAGTGGTCAATTTTTGAACCAAAAGGTGGATGACAAGGGTATTTTTGACCCAATAGGGGTGGAAAGGGCATTTTGGAGCCATAGGTGGATGAAGGGTAATTTTGTACCATTTCAATACTTTTATGGTATTTTATCCATTTTCTCCATTTTTTTTAGCGTAAAGTTTATTACTATTATCAATAGCATAAATTTTGATGTGTATTTTGGGGGGGGGGGGACACAATCGTCTGGTAGATCCTTCTACTTGTATGTGTTTGTACTGTGAAATCTTTTCACTTGCCATTTTATCATCTGAACCCCTGAACCCATCAAAACACAATAAAACACTTTTTTTACCACTCAATTATGTGTGTATCACAAACATCTGACACATAATTTTAAAAATAATTATAAAATGACACGTTTGATTATAAAATCACACACATATATACAATCACTCCACGTCATTTTTTTATTATATTAGATTAATATTGTAACACACTTAAATGAAAAAAATTAAAATCCATTTGATTTCAGAATTGCTTCAGACCTGCTATAGCAATTGAAGATCTCTTCACTTCGCGTATGAGCAAGCAGTCAAAGTTTGTAATCAAATTCTTGTGATTGCGCCTGAAAGTGAAGGTGTGATACGGTGTAAAGTGGTGGTGTTAGTAAAAGCAGATTCTATAGAAGAAGCATTGGTTGCTATTAAAGAATGTAGCAAAAAGGGTTTGATTGAAGGAGTTTTGATCGAAAAAGGTGAAGAGGACGAGAGGAAGTCAGTAAGTTTGTGTTTGGCTGGATCTGAAACAGGGGTCATTTGTGTGGTTGATGATTGAAATAGGGACAAATCTCGAACTATCTAGGTAGGTTTTTTTAATTTATTTTCAAATTAATTTGTTGTTGAATTTGAATTTTATCTTCTATTTGTGTCTTTGTTGGTTTTGGATTTTAGTCAATTACATTGATTTCTTGAAATTTTTTGGAATTTATCTTTGTTTTATGTTTATTGTAAGTGTAAGATGTTTGGGGATAGTGTTTTTCTTTTATGGCGGGTTTAGTAATTAAAAAACAGTCGAATGACAATAAATAATAGAGAAGAAATTTGGGGGGAAAGATAAAAAAATAAAAGGCCAAGAAAACCTCTCAAATGCTATCTAACAATGATGTTAGATCCAACTAGGAAGATGATGACTATATAAAAGCCATAATGTGACTTTTAGACCTTTTTTCAAAGGTCACACGCTCCTAATAGGGGTGTTTACACACACGCTGGTATTAGATGCCACATAAGATGTAAAGTTAGAAATAGTGTTTAAAATAGATCAACTTTCACATATAGTAAAGGGATAATGCACAAGTCCTCCTCACCAGCCCTAAACTCAGAGACCACAATTATACTATAATACGGTCCTATACCACCCCCTCTTAATACCCCCCCCCCCTAAACTTATTTTATTAATAATTTTCCACCCCTTTTCCGCCTACGTGACACTATCTTGTGGGCCCAACGTTGGTTGACTTTTCCTTTCAAGCTAGTGTCACGTAGGCCGAAAGGGGGCAAAAAATTATTTATAAAGTATGTTCAGGGGGGTAATAGGACCTTAGTATAGTATAAGTGTGTCTCTGGAAATTTCGGGCATAGGTTGAGGGGTACTTGTGCGTTTTCCCTATAGTAAACACAAAAGTCATATTTGTATGTTATAGCAAAGTGTGCATAATTATGCTCCATAGCAAACATAAATATGTATATTTCGCTATACATATACAAAAAGAAAACAATTGTATAATTCGCTATATATATACAAAGAAACCAATTGTATAATTCACTATACATATACAAAAGAAAATAGTTGTATACAAATCAATTGTATATTTGTGTATTTATAAAACGAGAAAGAGAGAAAGACAAAAGAAAATTGGGCAGGGGAATATTTGTATTGTATAATTATAAGTGTATACGACAAAGATATATGTATTTGCGTGTATATATACAATTTTCTCACTTTATACAAACAGAAACACAATTTATACATTTCATTTCTGTTTGTATAAGCGATAGAGGCAAGGGTGGCGAGCGAGATTTGAGAGAGGGAGAGAGGGGAATGAAAATATATGTATATATATACTTTTTTCTCGCTTTATACAAACAGAAACACATTTTATATGTCACGCCCGGAATCTAGACCTCAGACGAGACCGGCGTCGTTGACCTCTCAGAGGTCGCAGACAAGCTTACATACGTCATTCTTACTTAATCTAGGTTAATTTTAGCAAAAAAATTGAACTTTTTGTCTTCTTACTTCATGCTAAATATTTTAAACTTAATATTATAGCCATTCACAAATCAACTATCTAATATAGTGATAATCAAATAAAAGAAACATTTCATAATTGACTTAAACGTATTTTTGCCAAAACGACGCCAATGCAAAGTATGAAATGGAAGTGGAAAGAAGCACCAGTGGAACATGATCCACTAGCTAAAGCCTACATCTAAGCTAGATAATAACGGTAGACATCCTCTAAAGCATGAGAGCCTACCAAGTCCGGATGAAAGCTCCATGTCCGGATAGCTGCAACGCCAACCTGTAAGCTCTAGCGTCCACCCGTGCCTGCACCTAAAAATATAGAGTTGTATGGGACTAGTACACACTTGTACTAAGTATGGGTATATGCAAGAAAACACCAAGGACATGCATGAGTAAGAATAGCTCTTTCCTTACAACATGATTATGGAAAGACAAGTCAGTGGACTTGCCAAAATGGGATTAGGAAAGTCAGTGAGCTTTCCAAAATTGGATTAGGAAAGTCAACGAGCTTTCCAAATTTGGATTAGGAAAGTCATGTCATGAGAGTAACATGCATCATCATACCTATCATATTGCACACACCACATAACATCTTACACATAACACACATCATATTGCATATAACACAAACATCTTACACATAGCACATATCATATGCCATGAAACCTTGAAATCATTGACTTGACATTAAGACTTTCCAAAATGGTGGCTCAACATATGGGACCTCAACTAGGGAGTCTTCATTAACAAACATAGAGTCTGCTTCATTCATTCATACGTACTTCATTTCATTTCGTTCATAGGCTAGTGTGAACACCAGTTATACCTAAGATGTAGTTTAAGACTTTCATCGGGTTTGCTGTGCAATGATCAAGAATAACCTAGTGTCATTACTTGAGTCTAACTCACCTTTTGATTATCCTATCTTAACACCTTTGGTATCGTTCATTTCATTATGTGCATCATTTGAGGCTGACCTCATTCTTTAATTGGGAACTTTAACTTTAACCGACATAGATCATGTGAGCATCATGAAATCCAGTATCTCCCTCACACTGAAAAGGGGTGGAATTACCGGCCAAAGTGACCCAAAACATGCTAGCGTACATGAGAATTTAATCCCTCCAGATCGATATATTGGCAGTATAGGTTCGAAGACTAGGAGATATAAGGAGACTCATACCCGGCATGCCGGACAGTCTCATCTCATGAGAGTTACGTGAACATCTTCCCTTCCCGAAAGAAGGCATCACCGCTCATAACTAGTCTATCGGTGCTCAATATAAAGTTCCATTACATTCAACTTATACGTCATGGAAGTTGGCTTCTAGTATGAGGATATCATAGCTCAATAGATGATTTCTCATCTCATCATTAGAATTAAGTGTGTTAATTTCAATACTTTCATTAGAGTGTTCATAGAGACTGGTCTCTTCATTAACTTTACACTCTCATATGTGAGTACTTTTTGGTAACATTTACTTAGGCTCATTTGAGATTGTTCTCATCTTTTACATTAGCCTCATATCATGTTGTCACCGCATTCATTAACATTAGCACAATTGCTCTTCTTAATTACTCACCCCATTTTTATGTGAATGTTCATTTCATCATATGCCAATGCACTTGGTCATTTAGTGTGTTTAAAACTCGTACTTAACCCTTCTAGGGTTACTTCATTTTTTTACATACATCTTAGGTTCACTTACTCTTAAACGTATGCTAGACTTATGGGTCTATACATACTAACCATGAGTCTTCATTCATTGTTCGTTAAGTGACTCATATCTTGTTAAGATTATGTAGTACAAAACTTATGCATCTTGTATGTATGCGAAGATTTTGATTTCGATCTAAGTAGATGACACTATTCTTGAACATTTAATTCACGTATGATTTATGTATCAATACGAAAATTTGGGCAAGGAAACGCAAGTTCGAATCCCTTGGACAATACTTACATTTTTCCTTGACTTTATTTTTAGTCTTCATGACATTGGGACCCTAGATCGAGGCCCAAAATCAATACTCTATCTTTATTTTTCTCCTTGGATTCTCCTCTTATTTGGCCGAAGGGTTGTGGGATCAAACCCCCACAACCCCTTTTATTTTTCATTTAAAATTGTGTTGTCCAATATGCCTAGACCAATAGGTTGTGGGATCAAACCCCCACAACCCCTTTTTATTTTACTCTTTATTTCGCTGGGAATTGGGAGGTTGTGGGTTCTAACCCCCACAGCCTCCTTAATTTATTTTTATTTAAAATTTGCCTTAGTTATGCGTAGGCAGTGAGGTTGTGGGATCGAGCCCCCACAAACTCACTTTATTTTCCTATTTAATTCACCCATTTTCCCTTCCAGCCTTGAGGTCATGGGTTCGATTCCCACGCCTCACACTTCCTTTCTTTTAATTTTATTTCCCTTCATTCGCTGCCTGGAGGTAGTGGATTTGATTCTCACACCTCCCAATTTATTTATTTAAATTGTTGCTCTCTCCTTTCTCAACCAATAGACCCCATTTCGAATCCCCCCAACCTCTTTCCATTTATTGCTAGTTTAAGTTGTCGCACGGGTGAGGTCACAGGTTCGAATATTGGTGGCCTCACCCCTTTAAAATTAATTAAATTTTCCATATTTCTTCACTAAACTTTAGCCTAAACTAAACTTATAATTTTTACTCGAAACTTAATAATTTTCTTACTTATTTTCATCAATATTTTCCAATTTAAAACTTAGAAAGATTCATGGATCGTTTAACACTTTTTGGGGTGTATTTCATAGATTCGTTTAACCAACATATTGACACTCAAATCAGCCCCACTTCCATTTTAATGAATATCACGATTTACATAGGTTTATACACGTAAAATGACAATCAAAACAATATCAAACTTGAAGCCTTAACTTGAGACCTCATTCACAGTACATTCACTGTAACCTTTTTGCACATACACACACTTGCTCAAACTTTCGAATACATGGTTGTCTTTCCTACGATTTCAAGTATACAAACAAAATCATGTTCATCACGAAATCATAACATACACCTAAATCTACCAGCAATCATACCCAACCTACGATTCATTGGGAGCTAGTGACAGGGGCATGCAAAAAGGAAACAATCTTAGTTTTCGAATGAATAACCTGAACATTAAGGGGTCTCTTGGGAAAGGGACCAAGAGAGAAGAAAACTCATAACCTTATTTGACGCTCAAACTTGAAGTTTGGCTGCCCGAATCAAAAAAAACAAAAGAGCTGGCCAAAACCCTCCTCAAAAACTCACGTCCAAGGCCAAGTTTTTCAAAACCCAAAACTGTCGATGGAAAAATCCTCTCTTTCCTAACGTGTTCACTTAGCTTTGTTTTCTTCTATTTTCGTGGGAGTCTTCAAGTGTGAAGACTTTAGTAATTTTTTTTTGTGTCTTATATGTTGTTTAGGGCAGAGAAGCCATCGTAGAAAAACAATGAGAAACTGAGAGAGAAAAATGATCATGAGAGAAGAGTTAAAAAGATGTGAAGTAGTTTAGACTTAGTCCACTATGAGACTACTTAGTCAATAAAAACATATTAATTGATAATAAATAATAATTAATAATTAAAAAACTGATTTTTCCTTTTTAAATCAGCCATTAAATATAATTTATAATTTAATTCATCCAAAAATTCACATTAAATCATGCTCCCACCCCTAGGTTCGAAACCAGGGTGGAGCACAAGACTTAACTTCAGAGCTCCATTTCTATCTCTCTCCCCAATTTGCCCCTCCACCTTATTAAATAAATAATTATTATATATTTAGGGTAATTCGATTCTTCCCCTTAGCCTGGAAAGACCATTTTGCCCAAAGACCCTCCAACCTTAAGATTTTCTCTTTTTTAAGTCCGGTAAAGACTCCTTCGAGTATCTTCGTATTCGATAGCCCGCATGGTTGGACCCACCCTTTCCAAGCTCAACTAACTCCCCAGTTAGCCTGTCTTGGCTGTAGTCAAGGGTTTCCCGAGGAGTCCTAGCTCTACGCAGCATCAATCCGTGTGAACCCTGGTGAATTCATAGACATTCTTGACACATTAAGCAGTTCATATATTATTCCATTTTTTAGGGTGTTACTTAACACTTCTGTTTGTATAAAAGCGAGAGGGAGCGAGAGAGGAAAAGTGGCGATCGAGAGTGTTTATGGGAGAGAGATGACTGACCAACAGTTTGCTACAAGACCAATTAAATCACAAGTGGTGTTATAAGCATTTTAATTTTGATTTTATTAGTTTTGTCATTAATATACAATTTTTTCCTTTAAAATATTATATTTATAAGTTTTTAGGGTTTAAAATAACAAAAGAGCAAACAGAGGGGTTACTATACAAACACTACAAGTTAATGGGCCACCATACTCTTTTTTTCATAATTATTAATAAAATTCATTTGCAATATGAGTTATAAACGCTTTTATTTATGGTATATTTTTTCTTTTAGAAAAAATTAAAAAAATATTAGAACAGCTAAGAAGACGTAACAATAAGAAAAATAAATCTTTGCTTTGATCCCTGGGCCACTAAAAACTTAAGGCCTTTAACACCCACTCTTAACCAACACCACAATATACTAATATGTTGTAGATGCTCACTAGCTCTTTATATCTATTTTCTTAATATTTATATATATGTATATCTATATACATTTTATATCTGGATCAATGGGTGCTCGAGTACCCATAACCTAATATGTAGGTCTGCCCCTGGTTTTAAGATGGACTTATGGAAGTTTATTGAGGATAAAAGGTCAAGAATACCCTTTTGGGAACATAAGAAAACCATAAAAATCAAAGAAAACGACCTTTAAATAAATTCCGTCGACCAAATCGGCGATGTGGAGGTCTTCTCTCCGAAATAGTTGGTGAGTCGCCCGATGGTACTTTTGATCGCCCAAATAGATAGATACTTAAGGTTTTCGGGATATTTCAACAATTAGCCAACTCACCCGGTGAATCGCCGATAGGACAGGTGACCTCATCGAATTTCCCAATCAAGGTATTTTCCATTAAAACGACCATAATTTTTTACTTGGAACTCAAAATAAGGCAAACTTGGTGGAGTTGAAAAGATAACTCATAGACCTTTAATTTGAGAGCTTAGGTCAAAGGCCACCTAATTCATTATATGCCGAGAGATATGAATGTTTGAAGTTGACCTTTATATGAACTCAAGCATGAACTTCGCCAACATGAATGTTTTGAATTGGCATAATACATAAATATGCCCTTTAACTTCGCTTCGAATCATATTTATGCCCTTCAACTTTGGGTGTGCACAAGTAGACACTTAAACTTGTATAAAATTGAATGTCCTACATGTCATTTTTTGTCCTAAGTGGTGTCTTAGGTGTATTGTGTCATGTAGGACTCATGTCTTTATTTGTTTAAAATTTGGATAGTTAAAGTGTTTGTTTGTGCATTATGAAAGTTGGATGTCAAAGTTAAAACTTGAAGTCAAGTTTAGGGTCAAATATATGTATTATGCCCTTTGAATTTGATTTGGAGTTTGAGTTCCCTTATGACCTTAGATAACTTTAGATACCCTTGATATATTTGGTAAAGGACCTTAAAACACATGAGGAAGTAGGAATTCATCTGGTTCAAGCTCATATACTTACGACGAACGATTCAGATTTTCAGAAGAGAGTTGCGAGGTGTTATAGAATGATTCAGATCGTAACATAGAAATTTTTGGAGTGTTACAAGAATAGTACCAAGAATAGAAATGCAACACAAATGTCTACATTGGCCACTTCTGTTTGAGATAGAATTGTTTGATTTCCTTCTAAATACTCATGCAATAAACTGCGAAAACAATATTAACTGTTTGTCTTTGTCATCACAAACAAATATAAAATTGAGAAAATATAAAATAATATTAGTTTGTATCGAAAAGAGAGAAGACGTCGCAATAGATAGACAGAAAGTCTACTTTGTGTTGCCTACAACCGGAAATAATGCTAAACTTTAAGAAATAGGATAGTAAAATGTTTAAGTGAGAGAAGTATAAGTTATGAGTAAAATAATAATTAATATAACCTAATTAGTAGACTATCAATTTAACTGTCAACAAAATTATAAAATCAAAAATCAAATCAAATAACCCAATAAAACAAATTTGTAATATCGTTTACAAATTGTTAACTTAACAACAATAAATCAATAATATTCTTTTCAATTCAATTACCGGTGTTTGTGGACTACTAGCATGCATCATGTAAAGATGAGAACAAAATCTTAATTATAACGACAAGGAGAACTATTGCTATGTCTAATTACTTTTTACTGTGAAAGGACAAAGATGTTTGCTTCACAGGACCAATTCCAAACCTCTTTCATAACTTTAGACCAAATTAGAAGCAAAGAACTTGATTCACCACCACCTTTATACCATTCTAATTACCTATTTACCCCTTCTCAATATTTTTATAACACACAACAATATTTAACTCCACGTGCCTTTCTAAAAACCCTTTAGTTTTTTTTTTTTTTTTTCCACTCCCTTGAAATGACAAGTGTTAACCCATTGAATGAAAAGGTATCCATGAATAACCCAATGACTACAAACCCAATGAATAATATGTCAAATGGATCTGCTGCCAATAGGATGCAACCAATGAGCAATCCAACTACAGGCCATCACATCAACCCTTTGAATGTCCAAATCAATCCTCATTCTGTGGTCAAACCAGTGAGTCATCATGACATGATATGATATTTAAATTGTGTGATCATTTCATTTAAATACTTATCACGTTATTTCAATTACTTAATTATATTATGTTTCAACAGATACCAGCTAGTGCGGTACCTGCTGCTCATCATACAGCTCCGATCAATCCACGAACATCAAATTTAGCAGCTAGGCTTCCACACAGGAGAGGTGATCATCATATGTTTTTGACATCTGATGATAATGCTAATGATGAAGCACATTGAAGAAACTCATATCCCAGATGGCCGCGACTTTGATGTCAAGCCTCTTGTTCATATTATTGCGGACATTGTGCATCGCGCTACTCTCCTCATTGCGACATGTTCATGTAGCTTATCATCATCTCCACCTCACTTTTTCTTACAAGATTTAATTTAATTCTATATGCTTGACAGTATCGACAATACTTAACTATTACTTACTTATAATTTATATCAGAATGACATAATTTTTCATCATTTTTTTTTTTAAAAAAAAAATGGGAACTTTAGGAAGCTAAAGTTCAAGCACATTTGGAAGCATTGGAAGAGAAGGCTCCCCACAGTGGACTTACTGACATACTCAACTATTTGGCATATCCTATACAAAGGATTAAAATGGAGGTAAGTGCATTACAACTTTATTTTTTTTAAGATGCGGAGAATTGAACCATAACTATGAAGGTGGAAGTTCAGGTAGCCAACCATTCCCCCGTTAAAACGTTTCCAATAATAGGACTACAACAATTACATTATCGATACAACATAACCGATTATTATGAGTCATTATTTGACAGTTGATAAGCAAATGTGCTAACAAAGAAGACGCTCATTCGACAACAATGTCACTGCTTCACTCACTCACAACCTATGCCTGGGACACGAAAGTAGCAATAACTTTCGCGGCTTTTGCCCAGCTATATGGTGAAATTTTGGGGGGTCTGCTTACTCTCATATACTAACAAATCCTCTGGCTAAGTCGTTTGCCATCATCATGGACTTCCATTAAATAATGACAAGTCAGGATATTCCCTCAAGCAGAAATTCGATGCAATCCATGATCTGATCGACAAATGCTGGATGTAAACAAAGTGTATTATCGAGTTTAGAAGAGACGTTCAAAATCGTCTCAAAATCAACATGTGATCACCCAAGAATTGGAAATGTTGATCATACTGCCCATATTTTTTTTCCACTGCTGCTTACTGGACTATGAGGGCTGCTTCATGTGTTCCTGCTATGATTTTTGTAAGGTTCGCGGTGCCATTTGGCCAACGAGTAACGTTTTCTTCTTCAACTCTTCACACTCAATCGTGGAGATTATCAACTATGAAATTTTGATGATACTGGTACGTGTAAAATGTTATTAGGCAATTTCTTCAACATCTGAGGGCTTGGGAGATATCTGTTTGGCTCACAATCTTGCAAAACATATTGGAATCACTCCAAGGTTCTTAACCTTTGTCAACCAAAAGATGGTAAGTTATAATGTTTACTATATTCATTCTTATAATGATGTAAAAGAACTGTGATATTTAATTGAAGTGCATTTTTTGTGATATAAATATACGAGGAGAAGAGGCAATATGAAAATTCGAAGGCAATTCTAAACGACGTTCTCAGGACACCTCAAACTTGATAACATGAAGATACTCTCCAACTGTTGATAGCCCTCCAAGATGATCAGCTTCCACTTTTTTTGTGGAACTCATAGAGGAAGGGTAATACTATCTAAAGAATTATTTTTTTTGCACACTGTCAGAGTGGTAATAGAAGTTGAACTCGGCTATTCATTTTTTCAGGAAGTTCTTGATGTGCACAGACGGAAGCATGTTTTTACTTTTGATCTCCGCTTAAGACATTGGCCCCCGAAGAGCTCTTTGTTCTCCACCACATGTCTATGAAGTCGCGAACACAACCAACAGGCCGAGAGCAACGTATGATGTTGTATGGATCCTGTGGTGACAGAGAGTACACCATGGACTTGATTCAAAACCCATGAAATTTGAAGAAGTACAAGGCTTCAATGCCATGGTATACCATGGCACATCCATGGAATGATCGATCCAGCAGTGTAAGGTTGCATTAAAGAGGTGTGATGGATTCAAGAAGAAGCCTCAGCTTGTTGTTCTTTCCACAAGGCCAAAGATCGAACAATAATGCTTTTTACCATATAATTATGGATTGGGGAAGTTTGGCTTTTCCATTCCACAAAGCTAGGGAAACAGCTTTGGTGGAAGGAACAAAACCTTGGATGTTGAACTGTTAGCTGATTTCCATTGATCAAATGTTTTTCCACTTGGGTGCCTACGAAACACATCTACTTATTATAATACGATATGTGTCTTAATAATGATGATATTTAATTTTTTCCAGATTAAGTGAAAGGGCAAATGCATATCTTGTACGGAGGAGAAGATATGATGGATCGATCAATTCACCTCATCACCGGAGCTGTTGCAATCAGCTGGCGTTCCATTGAGATGCCTGTAACGTGGGAAAAAAGAATCCAAAAGAAAGAGTCCGGAAGAACAGCTCAATAATCCAAATGGAAAACTTGAGCCATGTGGTGCAAGACCAAACTCTAATTTGGTTCTTTTGGGAAAGGCTAGAAAGCATGTGGCACTCTAGGACTCAACAAGATATCTCCGATGAAAGTGACCCGATCCTTCAGGAGATTGTGACCATTTTGAGCTATGATGGAAGTGATCTTGGATGGGCTGTATTCAGCCGCGGATTGGCTGAGATGACTAGAGGTAAAGGTGATTTGATAGTGCAAGTTATGAAGGGATTTGATCGTTGGAGAAATGAAGTGAGTGATGTAACTACATTTGTTCCTGCATTGGACCGTCAACTTCGTGATCTTCATAGTCCACATCATTGTACTCGACTAATTCTACCGAGTACCTCTGGACATATTCCTGAGAGAGTGATTTGTGCTGAATGTAGTCGTCCCATGGAGAAGTTTATCATGTACCGCTGTTGCACTGATTGAGGATTTATGAGGAGGTGGGTCGCGTCTAGAGGGACTATATATATTTGAATAAAATGACCTCTCTTGTGAGTTTTTTTAAGTATTGGTTGTGCTTACTTTAATTAATGTTTAGAATAAAAATGCCATGTATTGGCCTTTTCATATTTTCATGTACTTGTTTTTGAGATTTGAGTGTGTGATGTATTAATGAAGAATCAATAAACAGCTTTTCCAATTATATAAAGTATTTTTCTGTTTTAAGTTTATACCCAAAGTGGTTGTGCATGTTTATATTCTAAATTGATGGTCAAGTCACATATTTTTTATTGGATATATCTACAAGACTAACGTCAATATTTTAATTACAAATAGTAGTATTTATTAAACAACACCTGCCCCTATAGCTCAGTGGTAGAGCGCCAGTCTTGTAAACTGGAGGTCTGTAGTTCGATCCTGCATGGGGGCAGTTATTGTATTTTTTAATAATCATTTGATATTTTTTTTTCCAACTTTGCCCCAAAATATTCCTTGTATAAATTATTTTTCTCCGCTAAAAATAAAATTTAAGTGTAGAATATTACAGTGGATACTGATAAAATGTATATATTGTGTATATTAGATACAACAAATATACACTATTTATAAACATTCAATGTACATTATAAAAATGTGTATACCGTGTATATACACACCATACACACCATTTTTTTTTTCAAGGGCTTTTTGACGAACATTCACTTTAAATATCTATATTGACTTCATGTGACTATCCAATTATAAATATTTTACTCAAATAACTACTTAGCGTACTTGTCCCATTAAACATCAAATTAAACAAAGCATATGATGTTTAGTTGCACCAAACTAATTTTTCAATTTTTTTAAAATAATTAAAGTAAAAGCCATACAAAAGTGACGTCTAAATATGTATGCTAATATTTCACTAAGAAAAGTAGATATTTGTTCCATATTAATTATCTTTAAATAACAATTAAGTAGAAATGGCTGATATCATACATGATATCGAGTTAGAATAATATATAATGATTGAATTGTACATATGATTACGAATAGTCACAAATAGATCTCCCATATGCAAGTTAAATAATCAAAGGTAAAAAAAATAAAAATAGCTGATGCAATGAGTTCTAAATAAGTTTTAATTGAGTATTATACATCTAAATATAGCAATAAATTAACTCAATCTTTAATCATCATCAAAATTTAGCAGCATGAGAAAAAATGATATTTAAATTCATAAAATTATTTTTTACTTGATGCAAGTTGTGTGATAGGCCAGCAAGTGATTGATGTAATAAGAAAAAGTTTTGAATAGTCAAAATAATACACTAAAAACCAGAATTTGGCTAGAACTTTTTTAAAAAAAATGTAATATCTTTTTTATTTTAAAATAAATTATTTTTTATTTATTTTAATTAAAAAAATTTAAAATTAAAAGGATAAAAAAAATTGTAAAATAATCATTCTGGCCAAAAGAATTTTTCGTATTTGAATTACCTTATCTTGTTATCATGAAAGTATTCACTTTGGATGTTTAAATATTGGTCCCTGCAAATATTTATTTTATTCTCTTTTTAATTAAGAAACAAATAACAAATTAAAAGAAGAACCTAAATATAGAAAAAGGAAAAGGTTAGAAAAGAATTGAACAATGTAGTAGTTAGCGAAGGCCGAGGAGAAGTTTTTCTTTGGACTGAAAAAAATAAATTCAAGAATTTAAATTTTATATTTTAGTATTATTTAAAAAATATGTATTATCATATCATTTAAAAGATGATTAAAAACAGATTATCCACAAATGCTTTCATTATAGATCATTGGTTGACTTGTCACAATTAATTACTCATACACAATTAAAAATAAAAAGATTTATAATAGTCTTTTTAATCGCTATCGATCGAGATTTAAAAGCAAAAGCATACACCTTGAATATAAGTTAAATAACCTTTTATCTAAAAATTTAATTTAGAAAAATGATACTCTCAAATTTCTTATGTGTAAAAATAAATTCTCTGATAAAAAAATAAAGTGATAAATAAGTAAATCTATAATAAAAACTACCAAATCATATCTCTTATTAAATAAATAAATAAAACATAAATAATAATTTATATAAATTAATACAGTAGAAAGATCAAAATGTCAAAGCGTAGCTGAGCAAGTTGTCAACTTGTAAGCGTGCAAAAATGGGAACGCTGGAAACTCATTGGCAAAAAATTGATAGAATTGTTTAACAATAATTAGTCTGGTCAATGCTCATTGAATAGAATGAAATGATAGTGTAGTTTGATACTGACTTATCCGATGTTTCATATTTACATTAGAGTCTGATTAAATTTGAAATTTGAACTTAAGATATGAGTTTTACTCTTTCTGATGATTATTGATCTCTGTTACCACTCCACCACAACTCTCATGAATAGCGACAAACTCTTTTTATTTTATGTGTTGGCCTTTTCTCAATCATTAATTAAATTATATTAATTATTAATTAAATACTTATAATAGACACAAGTAGATTTAGAAAAATAGTGAATATGTCACATACACATAAATAGAACAAATTTGAATCTAAAACATGAGTGAGTATGCGTCTATCTACTGCATTCAATGTACACCAAATAACATTAGTTTTAATTTCATTTGCATATATACAAGTAAAAGTTTAATAATATATATTATTAAGGCAAGTATTTATTTATCCAAAATAAAATCTTTGGAGAATCTAATCATACCTCAGTACTGCATAGTAATTAACTTTTTAATACTCTACCTAAGCTTAAGAAAGCAACTTTGATTTGACAATTATGTTAATTTATGCTTAATTTAATAATTAGTTAGACGACACACCTCATTTTTTTTAATTACTACATTTAACTACTAATTCACGATGTCTCTTATAAACATATTCTCTGATTCTTACATGAAATTGTAGTAGAAACAAATTTCTTTATTGATCATTTAAAAAAAAAAGACCCTTAATTTGTCTTGTCAACAATCTTATGCAATTTGAATTAATAAACTTTTGATGAAGACAAAGAGGAATCAATCTATAATAAATTGTTGCAAATTAAGTAAAAATAATTCTTTATGTTTGTTAGTTAATTTGACCCTTCCATTATTAATTAATTATGTTGATATTAATATTATACTATAATATTCATATTAAATATTAATTAATGGTTAGTATTAAATTTTGAAAAATAATTAATAAATATTGATGATAAAAACAATAATTATTTTTTCTTAATATTATAAAAATAATGCATAAAAGTAAAATTTATTTTGAATTTTGTGAATAAGTTAAAAGTAAATGAAGGGGACTAATTGTTTTTGTGTTATGAAACAACTTTAACAAAAAAACACTCAGGGGCAAATTTATAGGCAAGAATATGGTCACATAATTGGTGATCTTTTTGTAAAACTAAAGTATTTTTATATTTTAAAAAAATAAAAATTGGTGCTGTATTAATTATATTTTGGCACCATACTATAATACGTCTATTCATCTTAAAATTTATGAATCAATTTTCACTAAATACAACTTCTTTTTTAAGTAATGCACCTGCATTATAAAAATCCAAAATTCGTCCTGTACGTCATAACAAACATTTGCATGTAAGACAAAAGGGACGTGATTAATAATTGAATTGGACTTCTAAATCAATAAATTTAGACATTTAATTAATGTTATCATTTTGACTTTATTATTAAAAAATCTCCACAGGGTGACAAAAATATTAAATGAATTAATGGAGAACCGCAAAAATTGGTTAAACAAGTGAGACATTATATGTGGGTCATGTTCTTGGTCGAACAATATGCATAAGCTAAGAACACAAGTAGGGCAAACTATATTTATTTCATGGAAAAGTTAACAATGAATTAAAATTGAAGGAAAATGTGTATAAGTTATTGAAAACTAAGTTGATTGTACCAAAAATTTAGCTAAAATATGGTGATTTAGCTATATTTATGAAGAAGATGTAATTCATTTAGAAATCTCACGTTGAGAATTGTGTATTGATATATTGACAGTATTAATGAAAAATAATGTTAAGTACATACGCCTTATATATGATAGAATTGTAGAGTCCTAACTTAAAATATATACTAGTATTGCCACTACAGTACTTAACAATAATAATAATAATAATATCGATAATAATAATAATAATAATAATAATAATAATAATAATGCAATTCTAAATAATATAAATTCTGGTTGTACTTTAATTCTCATAGTAATCTAATCATAGTTGTAATATAATTCTAATCATAATATATATACTAAATATAATCCTAAGAAATATAATTAGTCTAATCCTAATGAAACTCTAATTGTACACGCTGATGTAAGCTTGTCAGTTAGCTTCGTTAGACCTGTTTCTTTGACATGTTTCTATTGTTAACTTCCTTCTTCATCAACACTTGTTACAGACACGTCAACCAGCTTCGATGGAGATTAATTATTAGGCTCCTCGTGTCACATTTAATTGACACTATTATAATTTAAATTCTTTAACTTTGAATAAGACTTTTTGATTTTTTTTTATAAAACAAACTATTATAATATTTGTTTAAGGAAAAACTATCTAATTACACAAACGTGCAAAAATGGTAAAAGAGCACGTTTATATCAAATTTCAAGTCAGATAAATGTGTGTGATCGCGCATTTTGATTATTAGATACATTTTAAAATACAAATTTATATAAAGAGAAGTTAGCGAGAGAGACAACATATTCTAAATAAATCTGAATTACACTAGATACATATATCTGGAATATAGAATACATTTTGAAATAAAGATACATAGAAAGAGAGATGAACAAGAGATTATGTATCCATAATACATGTATCTAAACATATCAAGTAAATGTTCTGTAGGCCAAAACTGACATGAAGAATTATTTCAAATATTCATAAAAGACACATAATTAAATGATAAATTAGTGAAATTTGTATTATTTACCCTTTCTTATAATTTATTTATTTTTTTAAAAAAAGGGGAGATGCAAGTTGAACATGTGACAGAATTTCTCTTAAATATCACTAATTATTAAGATATAAATAGCAGATTAAATAAATTAAAGTTGTATAACTAAACAACTAATTATTACTCTAACAGGAGAACATTTGACAAAAAAGACACTTTGAAAACTCAATTGGCAAAATTGACAGTAAGGCCCGTTTGAAAAATATTTCTGATAATTGAATTTTGTACAATTGAATATAATTACATTATTTGGCATGTTTAATTGATTATATAATTGCTATAAATAGATAATCAATTGTAATTGGTAGGGATAATTAGGCACTTTTCTACTAATCTTTTGGCTTTAATTTTCTTGTGAATTGTTGTATTACATTTCTTCTGAATGACTAAGTCGGGTTCCTTTTTAATTTCTTATTTTTATTTTTTTTTCATTTTAATTTGTTCTGTTTCTATTATTTTAGAATCTTTTTTTATTTTTATTATTTTAAAAATATCTAATAATTTGTTTTATATTTTATATTATTTTATATTTCATTTCCTTCTCATTCTCAACTTTTAATTCATCTGATTCCATATAATTTTTCGTGTTATCTAATTTTTTTACGTCATATATTTTTGTCATTAGCATAGTTTTTCGCCTAGTTTTTTAATTATTCTAATTTTTATTATGCATAAGTCATTCAAGTGTTGAGTGAGGATATGAGGCTTAATTTTTTTCTTTAAATCGGATTCTTTATTATTTAGATGGGGAATTTGATATAAGAGTATTATGTTAATCTTCTTGTTTTATATTTAGAACTTATGTAATATTTTTAGTTGCATTTGCTTGTAGTAACACTTGCTGTGTAATATTCTATTCAATTCAGTTTAGTATACACTCTGATATATTCTCTTTTTGTGTAAATTATGTTATAATGTATGTATATTCTTATTTATAGATATATTAATTTTTTTATACAAAATTCACTTTGCAATTTCATTAATGTTTCATAGAAACTGTGGCATTTGTTTTATGATTAATTCAAGTAAAACATTTGAAAAAACGAAATCAATTATTTTTAATCATTTAATTTGAAAAATATTTGCTTTTCTTTTGTTCTTTGATATATAAACTTATTTTTGATTCTCAAACTCGACCTTGATTGAGTTTTTGGTCTTCTCTTTTAGCTAAATAGTTGTTCTTTGAGGATCATTACTTGTTCTCAACGTATCATGGATCGAGGTAGCTTTCTGTCATTAAGGAATTTTAGGGCACTCATATGATATATTAAAGAAATAATGTTTTATTTTTAAAAGTATGCAGCTAGCATTTTTTTTTTATAATTAGTAATGATCATAAAGTTATATTAATCATTTTTTAATTTGGGTGTGTCATTCTTGAACAAGGGTCATTGATAATTTTTGTGTGTCGTTATAATTTTATCGGAGGTCTCCCAAAGGGACGACCCTAAAGCACTTTTGTTTGAGCCATACTTCTCTACCTAATTTATTGAATTTTAAATAATTGGACCTTTATTGTTTCCCTTTTCTAGATTTATCTCTTTTACTTTTTATATACTTTAACACCATAGAAGATCTATAGGTGTGCGTTGGTACAAAGCTTGAAGATATTTCAAAATATTTTTTAATTTTTTATATTTGATTGGGTTAAAACTTTTAAAAAATATTTTATAAATTACTTTATTTTTTTCAAATTTAAAAAAATAACTTTCCATAAAAAATATTTTTTAAAATAGTCCTCAAACTTCAAATTACATTATTTTTTTTGAAAAAACTAACTTAAAATTCATTTTTTAAAAATATTTTTTAAGCATTTAGCATTTTATTTTTCATACGTCCACCTACGCCACCTTTCCCCCCCGCCCCCCCCCCCCCACACCCCTTCAAACAAAAAAAATAAAATCAAGAATAATTAATATATATATAATATATAGATATATATAACGTCCTCTCTTCTCTCTCCTCTCCTCTCAGTTCACCCTCTCCTACGTCTCTACTCTCTCTACCTCTCCTCGAACAGCATGAGGGCGTTGTGTCTTAACAATTTACGGCCCACCCTCCTTTCCTGTGTTCTTTCTTTAAAAGAAGAGGTGCACTCCAGCAGGCCCCCCCCCTCACGCTGACGGGCTTGCCCACCCGCACCACGGGGGACAGCCCAAGGTGACACCGCGGACGGTAGACAACTAAGGAGCGGAGGCTGCCGCAGGGGGCCAAGAAGGGAAGAAGGAGGGGGGCACGAAATGGGGCGAATGAGAAGAAGGAGAAGACAGAAAGGGGAGGCGACTGGCGAGGGCACACCGCCATGGAGAAGCGGAGCCGCGACAGCACCCACGTACCCGCGAATGGGCGCGAACAACCAAGCGAAACGGACAGGGCAAGGGAAGAGCACAGAAAGGGCAAGGCGAAGACTTAAACTGGAGACAAGACAAGGCAAGAACGGCGACTGCGAAAGCCAACAAGCTGAGTAGGATCCCCTAAAATCGGGAAGGCATCACACCTACAAACGATCTATGATCAAGAATGACTAAACTAAGAGGGTCTAAAAAGCTAATTAACTAAAAGCTAGTCTATGGCCGGAACTGCAAGGCATCAGAACAGAGGTAGGAGATTCCCAAGTCCAAAGCTAAAACAGTGCTCACTCTGAAGGATCCGTGTGACGAAGACGGGCTAGAATTACTGGTAGCTCGAAGATGGACGAGTCGCGGTTGCTGCAATCCACAAAGAGACACAAAGAGAAACTAGATAAAGAAGTAGTGGGTTCAGACTCAACCGCATCTAATACTAGTAGTATAATCATCGACCAACGCAAATAGATAAGGCAATATATCATCAGATAATATCATAAAATCACTAATATTCTGAACCATGTGATAGCAACAAGTACAAAACATCATTTAATATAATCCGCTCATAATCTAATGTGAGACTCTAGCGTCCACAGCCATACTCATTTTGGATAACATGTTCTTTAGATTGAGTATATTAGTCATCTTTCAAGATTCATTATCTTTATTCCTCTTGGTCGGTACGGGGACACTCCGTCCGCCTAGCTACTATTGTCGGATACGTGACACTTTTACTCGATCCCCTAATTCAAAATGTGTCGTACGTGCGCAGACTCCACGATCCCGACATCTAAACGTTCGTTCGTGACACCTTCCGCGACTATCTATGATTCGGTACGTGACACTATGGTCCAATCCACTCTACCTCTACCGTGTCAGTTCGTGACACCAACGCCCCACTGAATTCTATTTGTCGGTACGTGACACCTGCCCCTAAATCCGTCCCCTTACATCTCGACGTGTCGGTTCGTGACACCGCGTCAGCTGCCCACTTATTCTATGTGTCGGTACGTGACACTTTCTCCCGAATCCATCGAATCTCATTCTATTAATTCAATCACACAAGCCTGTCTTTATAGTCCAAGGCGTCTCATCTCACTCACTTTAGTTCATCATAGCATTCTTTTAGATATCAAGGTCATCATCATTAACAGAGATTAGTTTTTTTATCAAGTTTGGGATTTGCAAATGTAGTTTTCTTCATGCTAGGCTTGTTTCACACATCATATATATAAAATTCACATCATGCATACACACAATTAAGCATAAAGAAACTCTATATCTGCTACTACGCCACCACATATCATGCGTCTATTATAAGTTTAGCTACAGACTAGTGTAAAACCATAACCTACCTCGCACTCGAGAATTGCGATCATAACAAGCTATCTTCCATCAAATCGCTTGGCTATCTCTCCCTTCGTTTCTGTCTCTTCATACTCTTACTCGTTCTTCTATTCTTCTTTTCTGTCATCTCTTTGGTTCTTTCTATTTTTCTTAATGCAAACCCCCCTCTTTTACCTAATTAACATATAATTAAGTGTAAAAGATGGGCAATATGGAACCCACTAAGTTAACTAAGGTTAGTAGCCTGCTTGTAACCGCGCAAGTAAACTTAGACTTATTTACTATTCACCCCCTTTATAATTAAAGCAGAAAATAGTCTGGCTCATAACTCCCTTAAAATCGTGTGAAAGAATCCGACGCCAGAATGGATGCGCAACTCTGCGACGGGCCCGTCGTGCTGCTACGGTCCGGCCCGGCAGGTCGTCGCAAGGTCGCTATTAGGATTGGATTTCTTCATCTGAAGACTCTGTGACGGTTCACGTTCAGCATACCTTGACGTCCGCTCCAGGCCATTTCGTTACGAAGTCAGAGAGTCGATTTTCAGTACCCAAATTTCAGATTTTTCCAAGTGTGTTTGGAATATAGAACCCTGCGTAGCGTGTCCTGTCACACCCCAGTGACGGTCCGTCGTGGGTCCGTGCTGCGCTACAGCCTATTTTTTCTAGAAATTAAAATTTGCTGCTCAAAACGACCTAACAAAAAAGGTCGTTATCATTTCGATATTGCGCTTTTGTCGCTAATTTTTAGTAATACTACTGTATTATATAATTATGATATAAGGGTATGTATATATTCTATACTATTCAAAAAAAAAAAAAACCAAAACAATATATATTTTTGTTTATTATAAGTGCTATCCCCATTAAACTAGTTTACTTTGTATTTCAGAATCACTATTTATTAACTTAATAATTTTATTACTAAATAAATATAGCTCGTTAACAATTTATACCAATTTCATTCTTGTCTTAAATATTTGACTATTATTAATTTGAAGCTCATTTTCCCTAATTTGGAAGAATCGAATTTTCACTAGGCCCACCTTTATACCCCAATATTTTCCAACAGCCTCTACATGCTTAAAATATCTCCAGGGCGCCAAACGTCATTCTTTAACACTCTCTCTTTAATCCAACCCTATCTTTTCAATTTTTTAAACCTCCATTAACAGCCGCAACAGCTTAGGCCCAACATCCATTCCCATTTCTATAATTATACGCCATCCCTACATCGCCCTCACCCGACGAACGTCTGACCCAAGACTCACGTCGACCCCCAACCCCCTTTCTTCTTCACTCTTCCCCAGTGCTCTGCCCCCCGCGTGCCCGCTAGGAAAGCTAGACGCACGCCTCTCACCCAGCTAAAAACTAACTCCGCCCCCCCTCCCCCCCCCGACCCAGCGTCGCGTCTCTCCCCCCATCGCCTCCTTCTCTCTTCCTCCTTCAACGCGTGTCCTGCTCTGCTATCTCCAACGTGCTCTCTGGCAGCATACGTCTCCATTTTTGTGTTGGGCGGTAGCAGGTCGTACCTTTCATGTCCTTGCCATACGGCGAGTATTCGGCCACGTAGATTCGCAAGTACCGGCGGCACATTTCATTTGGGACGCCCTTCACCTCTTTTCCGCTCGATTCATACCTTCCGGAATTCGAATTGCAAATCGAATCGAAGCCCTAACTTCATCTATAAAAAACCTCTCTTCCTTCTCCAGTAAAGGGTTGGATTGGGGGGTTCGGCAATTTCTTGGTTTAAAAATTCATGAGCGGGAATAACCTTGGTTAGATTTGGGAGTTAGAAATGTTGGTATGAGACGAATCTTTTCTTTGGGAACATTTTTCCGTCTGTTGTGGAGAGACGTCATCGAGATTTTCCCTTGGTTTTGCTCTCTTAGTTTCGTTTTCGGAGAGAGAGAGGAGGATTGGCGGTAGTAACGACCCGCAGTTTCCATTTGCGGCATTTTGGTGTCTCGTGTTCGTTTGGGGTGGAAGTTGACCGTGCGCGCTGGCTCATCCTCGGCTGCCCCCTGTTCGGCTGTCCCTTCACAGGGAGAGGAATGTCTTCTTTATGGTTTTCGTTCGTCTTCTCACATCAAGCATGATTATATGTTGGTGTCCTTTTTTCCGTTGGGGTTCTGGATCTTAGAGCCTAAATTTTCTATTATATTATCGACTCTTGGCGTTCGTATTGGGCTTAGACCGTCTGATAGGATGCTGTGTGGGTTATGGCTGTGTTTGGGTTCGACATGGATATTGGTCTCTCTTGGTGTATCTAGTCGCGATGGAGGCTATTATATATTTATTTTCGTCTTGGCTTGTTGGATAATTTAAGCCGCCTCGTTGGTTTGCTACTCTGTCTGTTATGATTTCGTGGTTTGGGATGAGTTTGATATCTGGTCGATTTAATGCATCATGTGACTTGGCTCATGATAAGCGATCACCGGCTTTTCTATATATCCATGATACACGAGGTAGTATCATGATTACTTTCGATTTATCGTCGGCTACCATTGGGTTTGTTTTTGAGAAGTCATTTCTGAGTTCGGCCTCTTGATGTTTTGAGTGCGGTCTTACATGAGAATAGCTTCGACTGTGTAGGCATGGGTTGTTTTTATTCTCGTAAATTTTTCTATTAGTCTTTTATAAATCATTCATGGGTGTTGTCTAAAATATCTTCCTGTGGTTGCATTTGTTTATTTCTCAAAGGTTCGACTCGATTATTGTGTTTAAGCATAGTAGGGTGTCTTTCATAGTGATGATTCATGCTGCGTAAATAGTGAGTTCGATTATAGCCCTTTATTATTATATTCAAAGGGCATGTTTTGGAGGCTGGTCTTCTCTTAACTTAGGGGCCGAATGACTGCTAGTGTGCTCGTTAGGTATTTTTAAGCTCGGGATTCTTTCTCACCTCCTTCCAGTGTTTTTTCTATGTGTTGGTTAGCTAAGGCGTCGCTCTTTTGTCAAAATCAATGAAAGTATCTTCTATCTTTTTTATTTTACTGTTTCAAGCCTCGTGAGGAATGTTTATGCGGTCTATCTTCTAAGGGTTGGCTAGGACAATAATGGCTTCTTAGTATTTATAATAAAAAACTACCCACAAATCTCTGGCAAAGGGTCCAATTCTGATGTATTCTGAGGGTGCTGAATATATGTATTTTACTTTATATTGTTGCCAGAAAGATTTTTGCACTTTATATTCTGTTTCATGTGGTTTTGATATGTTTGTCCTCACAATGAAAGTATCAAACTTTGGTGCTGCCTTAGTTTGCTTACTTACTATTTATTTTTCGTGTACCTCTTTAAGCTGCACATATGCTCTATTGTGCTCGTTGCTCATTTCTTTGAGATGTCATACATTTTGTCAGATATTCCAAATTTGATTTTTTTTTTGTTTTTGGGCCATATGATTACGTGCTATATGGAAATGAATATCTATTACAGTAGAGCATTCCGCTAATTTATCTCCTTATATTCATTGTGGCTATTAAATCTAGTGTAGTTTTCCCTACACTCCCGCTTCTTGCATTTCGAAGAGTCGGAAAAGACTTGCGCATGTTTCTAACATTCCTTGAGGCAACCCGTCAAGAGCATTCTATACACGAGAATCAAGTTCATGAAGATGTGAAAATGCAAAGAAGACGGATTAGACGTACCTTACTTTATTATCATTCCATAATTTTATTTGGGGGGGGGGGGGGGGAATGGGCATAAGCCCCTCGTAGTTTCCATTTCGGTAGTAAATACGAATAAGGTTGTGTTTCGATGTGGAGGGTAATCTGAGAGCAAACAGGGGAGGAATGAATGAAGATAGATTGGGGTAAGAATTGGGAGATTCGGTGTTTGGTGGTAGGGAAATAGAGCAGGGAGAGAATGTGGTGGTGAGGATGATGGGGGGTGTAGGGGGGCAAGGACTGGCTGGGAGGGAGTGACTTGTGAGGAGGGTTGGGTGAAGACGAAGTGAAGGTTGCTTGAAGGGTTGGGCTGTATATTAAGGGTGTAAGGGTGGGGCGGGAGGTGGATAGGGAACTAAGGTTTGTCCCTCTGGGGGGTTAATATGTGATGGGGGAGAGTCTGGTTGAGGCTACAGGGGTGGGTTTTTTTTGATGTAGTAGAGGGGGGTTGTGAGAGTTTAGGTAGGAGGCAGGGTCGCGTGGCGAAAGAAAGGGCAAGGGGGAGTTAGAGGTCGGAGAGGCAGTTAGTGTGGAGGAAGAGAAGGGGGCTTGAGTGTGTGGGGGAGTAGGTAGGTGGAGTTGCGGTGGGCTGTGAATTCAAGCGGAGTTTTTTGTCTTGTGGGTGGTTTAAGAAACGGGAAAGAGTGTAGGACGGATGAAGATAAGTATGATTCTTAAAGGGAAGGTGGTGATTTTGTGGTATTTGTTTGGTAAGGGGCGGTGGGATGAGGGGGTTGGGTGTGGGTGAGGGTAAGGAGGCTAGGTTGGTGGGATAAGAGGAATGTGGGGTTGTGCCGAGTGTAAGTGGGGTTGGGCCGGTCAGAGTGATTCCATGAGGCTTTGGTGGATGGCTATTAGGGTGTGGGATAAGGGGTTGTGCAATAGTATGGGTGGAGAGTTGGAAGGGGGGGGGTGGTGTGTGGGGTTGGTGGTGTTAAAATAGTTATGTAAATGATTGATCGGATTGGGTGATCGGTGGGCTGGGTAGCGGTGTTGCTAGAGTGCGGAGTTGATGCTGGGGGGTGATATGGGGGGGATAGGGAGTGAGGCGGGGGGGTAGAGGATTAGTAGGGGTGCGGAGCCGGAGGAAGGTGTAGGGTCGGTCGGTTGGGAGTTGGAGGGTTGACTATGGGTTTAGGGATTGGGAGGGAAGGGGTGCGAGGAATGGTTCAATTCAGGCCGTGGGATGGGAGGTGGAATTGTAATTTAGGTTGGGGGGAGGGAATAGGAGAGTGGGAGTGGGGCAAGCTATGGGAGGTTATGGAGGGGTGTAGTGAAGGGGTGGGGGTTGGCGTGGAGTGTGGGTGGGTGGGGGGAGGGTGTGAGAAGAATTGGAGTTCGGCGGTGGGGTAGGAAAGTATGGGAAGAGGTATAGAGATTTTTAACGGGTGGAGGGATAGTTGGGGGTCTGAGGGAGTGGGTCATAGTTAGGTAATGGTAGGATCGGAAAGAGGGAGATGCGTGTGGTGCGGTTAACGGTAGTGAAGTGTGTGGGGGGTTGAGTGAAAGAAAAGGGTTTATGGGGTAGGAGTTGGTGGTGGGTGACAGGAGCAGTGTGAGGTTACACTAACGTATTTGTAGGGGGGTTCGAAGTTGAGGGTAAGTTTGAGAAACTTAGAAAGGGTCCTAAGGGGGAGATAGGGGGTGTAGTTGTCGAGGAGTGAAGGAAAGAGGAAGGGAGGAATACGGCATCTGGGGAGAGTTTGTGAAGGTTTGTTGTAAACATTTGAGGGTTATCGTTGGGGGAGAGATCGTATAGAGCGTGGTTACGGGGGCCGCAAGGGGAAGATAAATTTTTGTTTTATCAGGGGGTGGGTGGTGTAGGGTGAGGATGTTGGACAGGGGGGTACGAATGGGGGTAAGGATGAAAAGAGGTGTTAATAGGAAGCGTGTATGTTTTAGGGGGGGGGGCGGGATAGGGGAAATGTGTTGGTGTAGGGTGTGGTAAATGTGCTAAGAAAGAACGGTTGAGGGGGGTAAAAAAAAACAGAGTGTATGTCGTGGCGGATGTGGGCAATGGTGGTGGTGTAGCGTGGGAGTTGGTGACGGTGGAGGGAAAGCTCCTGGGGAGGGGAGAGTGTCGGGGGGAAGGATTTTATATTTATGTAATGTTTAGATTAAGACTGTACTCACATGGGTCGAAACCCAAAACGAGTGGGTCCAATATTCGGTCAAGGCGAACTAGAACCGATAATTGGACCCAATATCCCTCTCTCTCTCTGCATCCCTTTATTAATCATTGCCTTACGTGCTTTGTCTTAAGATATCCGTTAAGTTAGGATTAGAAAACTCCAGCACCCTCTCTTCTAGGAATGTAGCACTCTTTCTATTTATCAAAACCTTAAACAAAAACTGATCTCTAACTGATAAGTATTTCTAACTTGTAAATTGTCCTAAGATTAAAACTCGTATATAAGTTCATTATTCAAAATTTGCACAAAATTCATACAAAATAGTCAAATAGTGTAATGGCGCGGAAAACCTTAGTTATCGAGTGCTTTAGGTGCTTACACCTTCTCTACAGACACTAATAAAGAATCCCTCGAAACCCTTAAAATGTTGTTCAAGATATTTTTCCCTGTTTTATAGTGTTTTTTTGGAACAAGTTTTCTTATTTTCTTCTCAAAATTAAGTGGGCGCCGCCTAAAAGTCAAAAAAATAATAATGAATAAAACAACAAACGATCTTTCGAAATCCTTTTTTTGTCGATAAACAGCAACCACTTTCCCCGCAAACCAGGTCCCTTCTTAAAAAAAACTTAAAATTTTTGCTTTAAACGATATTTTATTTTTAAACTTTTATTTTTGCCTCATTTCTATCCAAGATACCTCATCCCATCACGCTCATCTCCGCCTCACAAAAAAAATAACATTTTATTTTATTAAAAAATATTTTAAATTTCATTTTTAATTTTATTAACCTCCTTATCATCCTGTCTCCTCTAATCTTCCCACGCCGCCCCATACACCCCGCCCTCACCCTCCACCCTCTAATAAAAAGTATTATTTAAAATATTTAACGTCCAAAATTATTTTTTACTCTCTATAAAATAAAAGATATTTTTTTTTCAAAAGAATTTCTTCATCTGCAATATGCTAATGAATTTTTCAAATAATATTTTCTACTCAATAATTTAACATAAAAAATAATTAAAAATTTATTTATTTTCAAAAAAAACATTTTCTTGTGTTCTCAGGCTGGCAAAATATATGGTCAAAAAGGGAATGACGTTGCTTCTAATTAAATGTGAGAGATGTCATCTAGATAGAGAATGGTGATTGGTTGCCACGATTTACAATATTTTTCATAAACTAAAATAATACCAATTTAGCATATAGATAGACAAAGTAATGTTGTTGGGACTGTGTGATATTTGATCATTTCCAACAAGTTCAAATTGTCAAGTTGCCCTATTTTAATTCCTTATATATTCAAAAGAGTAGTAATAGCTAATGATGTATCATCCTCTCTTTTGTCCTTACACTTTATAATAGAGAAGATTGATAGGGCTTTTTATAGTTGCTTAGGCTTTCTTTTATAAATGTTTGGCTACTATTTATTGCATTTGTGGTCTGCAAAATCATTGGTGACACTTGAGTGTATAGATCAATATTATTCCACGTTGCATAGAGGAAAGAAGACGATTATATTTATAATTAAGGAATACTTTCACTCTATCATAATTCTTGTTGATATTTATCATTACACTTAATTGAAAGAGATATGCTTAGTATCATCTTAATGTTTATTTTGAGTACAAAATGTTCAAGTCCTAACTCTATCATACTTAATCATGCATTAATTATAATATCCTATACAAAATATATATTGGCTATATCGTGGCTGAATATATTCATTAATTTCATCGTAATTCCATTGGATTTTCTTCTTTTTAGCACTTGTCGTCTCTTATGTTTCACATAGCGGAAATTATTTAGGATAATAATATAATTAAGGATTTAGTGTCACATCGCCATAGACTATATTGATATTTATAGTTGACATTATGTATAAATGTCATTAAAGACGGAACAAAATGACATTAATTAACTCAATTCCCGCTAAATATTAAAGAAATCTATTAAGATATTTCTTTTTGTTGTAATTCTACGTTCAATTTTTTATGTAATTTTTTCTGAAAACTTTGATAGAGAATTGTTAAGATCATTTATTTTCGTGCATTTGAATGTAAATACGTTGCAAACACTTTGTTAGAAACCGTACAAAAAAACTACAAGGAATTTGTAGCCACATTTTGTGCTCAACTCTATTGTATGGAGGAGGGGACCTATTGAGGTGGAAACCTACAAATCTTTTTCTAAGAAATAAAAGGGCACAATATCTTTTTATTAGGTGAAAGGGCCCTATTAGGATAAACACAAAATATCTATTTGCGGTTCTAACGATTTAATAACTATATATATTTAATTAGAAATTCTAAGGTGGTTGGTTGATCAAGACAAGATTATATAGCAAATAACAGAATTTTATATTTTAATTCAATGACAAATGAATTAGAACTTGATCAAGTTAATATCTTATATGCTCAACACGACTAATAATCTTTTTCATAAAAAGTTACTCAATTTTTTTTTATAAGCTCAAGAAAGTCATTCAACTGTATGAATAATTTACCCACGAGTTTTTCAATAGAAGGGCCACTCAATCAATTTAATTAAGTGAATCTAAAATAGTGCATGTAAGACAAAAGTAATATGATTACGGTTACTAATTGATCAATTGGATATCTAAACCAATAATATCAAACATTTAATTAATCTCATCATTTTGACGGAATTAAACTTATATAGTTAGATTAAGATCAATGTATGTGGAGACTCTAACACCTCCACACGTCCAGACTAAGCATTCAAAACATAAATAATATGACATGAGAGGTTTATTGGGTAAACTAATTAATAATTAAGGTGAGTGATCTCACATATCATACTTCTCTAATTTGATAATTTTTGAACAATATTTTGAACCTTTTTTAGCAGTTGCCTTTGATTTCTGTTACATTATATAAATTGTAAAACATGCAAATTAATATTAAGATGATATATATGATATCTAGTCAGAGAATTGTGTGATTGGTGGACATGAATTGCATGCAATATTTTTATGAACTAAAATAATAGTACAAATGTAATTGAGCATATAGATAGATAGATTTTGATTTAGAGATAAATAGATGAACCAATGATGTTGGGGTTGTATGATAATTTAATTTCCAACAAGTTCAACTTGCCAAGTTGCTACATTAAAAAAGTAATAAATAATTATCTTTCCACTATTTAATATTTTAATTATTGCTAACACTTTACAGAGAAGAATTGTGGACTTTTGGGGCTCATGAGCTTGGCTTCTTTCAACAAATTGAAGTTTCTCTTAATAATTTGAAGAGATATAAGCCTGTGGAATACAAGACACGATAATTACAATTTACCTAAATCGAAAAGAATTTGGTATCAATACTATATATGTTTTGGATACAAATTATCATGAGTTCCGTTGGAATATGTCAAAAAATAGGTCCAATGAAGCTGATTGACGAGTTAAAGTCACGTCCTAGACTACTGAATTCTAAATTATAATGTACAACTAAGTTGTTAGTTGTATCGTGTATGAGGCTATAGTCGACTAGGATAAGGTATTTGATTTATAATAGTAATACTACTCATCAGGAGCGGAGGCAACATATGAACCCCTCGGTGTAAAATACTACTATTTATACATGATTAATATTATTTTTTAGGTATGTATAATAGATGTTCAATCCCTTTCCACTAGTTCGTGTGTTTACTTCTCAGATTTTGAACCCCCTTATTAAAAATCTTGACTCTGTAATGCTACTCATGTAAATAATATATATGTATTGTAAAAGGACTCCTAGTATAGCTAATATAGTACTCTTCTTCTATATAAGAAGTATATAACTCAACAAATTTATCATCAATACAATTTTTTATTTATCTTTACTAAATTCAAATCCAGTCATTTTTTCTAATTAAAAGAGAAACAATTGGTGCTCATAAGTAGACACAACCTTTGAATATTGCTCGTGCTATTGGTTTATGTATACAAAATGACATTAATCAACCTTATGTGCTAATTTGTGGTCATATGATAGTACTCTTAAGTATAATCTAGGATAGGTTATCCTAGAGGTTTTGCCCTATTTATAAACCTTGCATGGGAGTGAGACATATTTATCTTTCTCACTTTTAAGAGGCTATCTCAAAGTTTTAAATATATAATCTCTCTTTCACAAGATCAAACCTTGTTTATCAAAACATAGATAAAACATTATTTTGATCAAATTTTCTGGTAAAAATATTTTTTCTTGATTATTAATCATATACTATTAAATTAGTGTGTGCATACAAGCATGTATTCAATGCATGAAGAAAGCGTTCATTATTTCACGTGGTGCCCAATCGGATTTCCTTCTTTTTAGCACTTGTCATCAGATTCATCACTACAATAAATAAAGGATTTAACGTTGATTATTTAAAGATAACAATACATATAGTTTTAATTTATATTATATTTAACGATAATATAAATATAATATTTATAATCAACATTTTATATAAGAATATGCTTTGGCAATGTCCTCTGAATGAAATGGTATTAATTCAACTACCGTTAAATAGTTTTCTATTAATATGAAATTAAATATCTTTTTTGTTGTAATTATCTTTTTCTAAGTTATGAAAGAAAACAACTTAGATAATTTATTTTCGTGCATTTAGATAAACACATATACGTTGCATACATTTAATTTGGTGCAGACTAGTTAAAGTGAATCTAAAATCAAGTGCATGTAACACAGTAGGCACGTGATTACACAAGTGTAAAATTAATTTTTAGCGATAACAAATATGCATATTTATAGAAAAAATTAAAGTTTATATAGTTTGTTGTAGATTTTATGGATATTTATAAAGAGAGTTAATTGTCTCTAAAAATTTATACTAAACTTGTTCACTATACTAAAATGCATGTCCAATAATACTTATCCACTTTATGAAATTCATGGATAATTAGACACTTAGTTTCTGATTTACCTTTATCATTAATTATAGTCATTTGTTATTACATTTTTTAATATTCCTTCCGTCCGAAATTGTTTGTCATATTGTGCTTATCGAAAATCAATTTAACTAATTTTCAAGGTAACTCATAAAATCACTTACTTTCGATATTTAAACAACAACATTGATATTTAACAACTATCTGAAAGTCCAATAAATAACAATGTTTTGCATATTAATATGAATGAAAAATCATCTTAAAATGTTAGTCAAAGTTTTTATAGTTATCTCGAACACAAATAAAACCATGACAAACATATCGTACGGAGGGAGTTACCCTCCGGTCCTATTTAATTGTCAACTTTAGAAGTGACAACACATATTAAAGGCACTAATGATTTTATCAAAATTAGTTTCCAATTTTATCCTTAACTTAAAAGATTAGCAACTCCCAAGAAGTATATACGATCTACCTCTCTGATTCCACAAAACAAAAACCAAGCACCTGCATTACTAAAACTTAGTAGTACTAGAAATTTTCTAGAATTAAATAAGGGCATTTATCACTAAATATTGTATCAAGTGATTAATTGGACATCTAAACCAATGATTTCAAGCATTTAATTAATCTTATTACTTTGACTTTATTGTCAAAATTTCGAGAGTGGCCAAAAAAGTCAAATTAATCAACCATGCTTGGGCAATTGCAGACACATACATGTTACATTGTCTAATTATGCATGACAAGTAGGGAAAACTATATTTATTTCAAGAAAGTTAATATATGGAATTAAAATTGAAGAATAATATGAATAAGGTATTGAAAACTACGTATGTCGGTTGTGAGAAATTCTTTTGACTAATAATAACTTAATTTAGCTTCTTTATGAAGAGGAAAGAAATTAAGTGTTGGAAAAAGTTATCGGGTTGGGTCATTTCAATAAAGTTGCCTTAGTTGTTATTCCTACTAGTTTGTCTTTATAGAAAATATAATGTCGTCACTTAACAATAATGGACCAGGTCCCTTACTACACTAATAAGTATAAAACCTAAGTTACATGCAAGTTTGAACCAACACCATGAGTTACGTGGCACCCTCCTTGCTTAGGGAGTAAAAACCACGACCTGTCTCACAGGATTTTTTTCAACAATCCGTTTCACTAATCTTCAAAAGCAAAAGTAAAACACAACGATTACACAAATGTGCGAAGAAGTTTTTTTAATCTCACGTTTCAAGCAATTAGTCCTCTATGCTTACAAAGCCTAATAGAAATGAATCTACCTCACTAAGCGATCTACTTAGACACTTATAATTTTCCAACCAACACTACCACTGATTCCCGTTATACGTTTCAGTAATAGTTTACAATGTAAGGCACAGCGAATATATTCTTGAACATCTTACACTAGATGCTCCAAGATTTCTTTCGGCTATTTTTGGATATTCTGTCGTTTTTTTTTTGTAATAGCCTTTGCAAGAGTTCTTGAAAAGTCCTTTGTCAGTTGCAAAAACTACTAAACTACTAATGATGTTTAGGAAAGTGCTTTATATGGACAAGTCACTTTCCTTAAACTCTTTGCTATTGGTTTTGGAGAAGTCCCACTTCTTCTGACGCTGTTGGGAAGAGTGCACCTACTTTTGTACCTTCTCCTATCTGTGCAGTCAACCTGTCTTCTCGCACATTGAGAGTCTGTACTTTCGCAAGGTCCATGAGTTTGTTTCAAATCAGTCTTCAAGCACTCAGTAAGATAACCTGTACCTTTTAACAGGTCCCTAATTTATGTCAAATCCTCAAAAACTGGCAAATAGCATTTTCCCCCTTTTTGATGATGACAAACAATATTCTATTCATCAGATCCGCCTCTAAGCCTTTGTTCCCCCCCCCCCCCCTTTGACTATATTATTCCCCCCTCATCCCCCTCACTTTTGTTTCCCCCTCATTGTATTCCCCCCGATTTTCCCCCACACTACATAATAATTTAGAAGTTAACGTCTGTACCATTTTTAACTTTCCTTTTTGGCATCATAAAAAATATGCAGTACCAATGATGTCACCATAATACTGAATAAGACCAAAGCTAGATAGCAATCAATAGGAAAAGAAAAGATTCACCAACGCTTATAACGTAGAACCACAGAGAGCATGTTAACCAGCATTCAAAACATTTATATATTAAAGTTAAAAAAACTGATAAAATCCAAAAACACACAAAGATATCGCCACAAAAAGAAAACAAGGAAAACCATGGAGGTTTTTTAACAGGCTAGGAAGGAGTAGGTTTGATGAGCAGGGACTGAATGTGAGAGTTAGTCTTGGGCATTGGCAAGAATCATTATCTTTATTGCTTCTCCTGTAATGCAAGTGATCTAGCTTTCAACTCTGCATTCTCGTCCTCAACTAGCTTGTACCTAACGGAAGTACCAGGTCCCCATTCCTGTGCGTAAGTAGTTATGCTTGAGTATGGCAATTTCGTGCCTCTTTACCACTCAAACTCACACTGAGCTTCTCAACCTCATGCTTGGTTGATCCTGATCTTTCGAGGAGTTGAGCCATTTTACTCTTGGATTGTCTCTCCCTTCAATAACACTCACCCAACTGACAGGGTTTAACTCTCTGACCCGTTTGGTTATCACTGTCCCAACCTTTGCCTAACACTGAGAGGATTTTAAAATGGCTGGGAATACTTCTGTGAGAAAGTAAATCCGTATCCCATTCCAATGAACCCCTTTCCTCTCGATGACAGTTTTGTAGATATGCTCAAGCATAAGACCCTAGTGAGATTCCAATGGCTTGCAAGCTGCACAACATCTCCATCAGAAACAAGTCAGCAGATTGCTGAGGTCCTCTTTCAGTGGCGAGAAGGAGAACTTGTTGACAATTCGAACACACCTGGTACTACTCTCGCTCTTCGTGACCTTCCTTAAAATCCCAGCAACCTTGGTTGTGGGTTGTCTTAGAAAACCAAGGACATCAAACTTCAGTAGAGAAAGTCTTTCCTGGCAGAGACCCCGTCCCCTCTCTAGGTACCCTGAAATTTTCTCACCACCTTCATCTAGTGTACAACAAGTCCTTGACCCTTGTAAGATACTCCCATCTTCTTTAAAATTTAATATTATAATAAAATTCGCGGCACTTCTTCTTCATTAGAGGATAGGAGATTTTTCTGTTGACAAATGCATCCATGATGAATTTCTATCTAATCATGAAGAGAGTCCAATCCGGAAGATTGATTATTTCCATATCAAAGACGCCCCCCCCCTCCCAGCCAAGAGCTTGCTTTCCTCAGGCTGTCAACACTTCCTGCATGTTGATTACTCTCATCCCTCTTGTTTGGGTTACCGAGACCTCCTGTTATCTCTTACTTTTTCCTGTCGAACTTTTCCGTTTGTACTTTGCTTTTTCAACCGTCTGCGAATCCGTGCCTTTTTGTTTCCTTCCTGGCTTATTCTTCTTACTTTATTTCAACATCCTCAGCAGACACTCACAACATCAAGACTCAGGCAATTTTAAAGTTTATACCTTAAAGGTTCTGGCACTTCTAATTGCAGTCGTGAACATGCACTGGCCTTTTCGTGCATCGGCCATGCATTTTGAGTAGCATACCTAGTATAGTCTTCTCCTAGGGGCCTCTTCCCACAAACCTTGTCTTTTCCTTCCTAGACATTTCACCCTCTCTTCGCTCAACCTTCCACTTTAGGGGTTCCTCCTTCCTCACTTTCAGAGTCTAAAGAGGTGGAAGAAGGATCCTTCCAATATCAAGCGTTTATATCAAAAATGGGTTGAGTATATCTTACTCTTCCCTCTGCAAAGCTTTCAGTTTGGCTCTCACCTCGCCTCTTCCCACTCATAGCCAGACTCCAATAATTAATTCTCACTTGCTTCCAAGATATTAGACTCGATGCTTTAGGCTTAGGCATCTCCTTCAAAAGATTTCAGGCATCATTTCTTGCCAAGGACCCAGTCCGTTAGGCCGGCTATGCTGTTCCGATCTATGGAGTAAACGGATTGACAGTGTATCTTTCTGAGAACTTGCAGGGGCACTGGATCTGGACTCCACCAGAAGGAAGTAGAACGCAATGGGCTCTATTTCAACTAAGAGCAGTAAAGGCATTTGTTTGGAGGTAGAAGAGGGAAAACATTTTGTTGACTAGAAAGAGAACAAAAAATGACTTTTCGAACAGAAAGGGAAGAAAAGGAACAAAGTTTTGTCTTTTAACTTTTACTTATCCTTCTTGAAGCAAAAGATGTTAAAGACGGATTAGAATTTGCGAAAAGAAGAATTAGGTTTAAAAAGACTTGAAAAAGTGTCAGGTCCCTGATTAGACGTGTCCTTGAGAGTAAGCGATGGGACTAACGGTCAAAGACCGATGATTGACTTGGTCATTCTCACAACGGTCATAATGTTCGTTTAAAATTAATTTGTAAATGCTCTAACCATGGACTGCCCGTACCAATAGCCACACTTTACAATCCTCACCTTCTCCCAATGTCCCCCGTTGTTCTAGTCTAGTCATGTTCTTGTTAGACCAGTCCTTCCTGAACAGTAATAACCTAACAAAAGTACAAAAATGACTTTATCCATATATTTAAATTATTCACACCAGGAATACCGGCACTGCAATTTTAGCCATAGCAGGTCGAAATTCAACTGTTGGAAAGCTAAGAACATCACTTCGAGATCTCTCCAAACTTAAGACTATTTTCTCTCAAATTGATCTTTACTAAGAGCCTTGGTGAGATGTCTGCAATTTGCATCCTTCTCCGTTGGACAATATGTAAGTACAATATTTCCCTTCTCAACATTGTCCTCTCAAAAGTTGATGTCCTACATCAATATGCTTTGTTCTCTTATAGGGTGGACTGGATATCCTTCCCCTACTAACAGCACTAGTATTTCCACACATAAGAGTAATAACTTTGATGTGTATCCCAAATCTTCCAAGTGAGTTGCCTTGATCCAACAACAACTAGTGAATAGCATCTGCGCAGCTACATACTCAGCTTCAAGCCGTTGAAAGAGCCACACATAATTTTCTGTTTCTTGGTTCCCGCAAGAGATAGTGGATGACCAAGGAATGAGCCATTCCAGAATTAACTCTTTCCTGTCAACTTGATAACCAAGCAAATCAGCATCTGCTTGCAAAACCAACTAGATCAAAAGTGTCACCTGTTGGATAGAAAGAGTACCAGGTCCTGTTTTTTTTTTTTTCTTCACTCTCTAAGATACGCTTTGCAGGATTCAAGTGTGAATCACCGAGGAACTGCTTGAAACCCTGGCACACATTCCCACACTATAACAATATTAGGTCTGCTAGTACATCAAATATGTAAGGACCCAATGATTTCCTTGTACATTTGTTTTGATTCACAAGAGGATCAGATTCTCTACTACCCACTACCAGCTTGGAATTTTGTTCCCATGGGAGTATCATCGGTTTAGAGTCAAACCTATTGATCTTCTTAATAGCTCCTTAATGTACTTCTTGCTCCTCCTGCACAATTGAATCTCATTCGATGATTGCTTGATTTGTAGACCAAGAAAAAATTCAATTCGACAATCCTGCTCTTTCAAATTCGTTTTTTTTTCCATTATGATAGAATCTTCACATAAGTGTTCTGAGGTGGGCTCCAAAAATTATATCATCCACAAAAACTTTAATAATAAGCAACTCTTGTTCTTTTTTTAATAGAACGATAGTGTCTATTTTTTTTCCCTCTCTCTTTTGAAACCATTCTTCACGTCAGAACTTTGACAACCTCTCATAGCCATGGCTTTAGGAGCTTGCTTCCATTCACAGACCATACAGATCCTTAGTCAATTTGAACACGTGATCTGGTAACTCAGCATTTTTCCAAAACCCGGAGGTTGTTTGACAACATACTTTCTCTTTTCCAGATCCCATTGAGGAAATGCCACTTTTGCCATCCATTTGATACAACGCTTGAATCCCAATGAATGCAGCAAAAACTATTAGAATTCTAATAGCCTCCATCCTGGAAAAGGTGCAAAAGTCCTCATCATAATCTATTCCTTCTTCTTCATTGATGTAGCCTTGAACCACCACGCTGGATTTGTTTCTAGTGATCACTTCCATTTTCAGCTAGCTTGTTTCTGAACATCCATCTTGTTGTCCTATTGTAACTTGTTCGCCTGCAGGCTAGGAACCAGGTATATACCTTGCTTCTTCACAAACTGATTAAGTTCTTTCTTGCATAGAGTTTGATCCATCTGCATCACTTAATGCCATCTTTCACATTCTTGGGCTCATAGATGATATGAATTGCTAAAATGCAACTAGATTTTCTTGTTTTTTTTTGATCTAGTATGAATTCCTAAGTTCAAGGAATAGATAAGATTATCAATATATGTGATGAATATGTTTCCCTCCTGTTCTTGGAGCAGACTGCCAGACTGGTTGAGTTGATCAGCATTTTCTCTTCTTCTCAAAGTGTCAATATTTTCTAGGGGAATGTTTAAATGTACTTTGACTTGGAATTCAAGTAGTACAAGGTACCTCATCACACACACCTTTTCCACGTCATCAGCCTCGTTCAGTAAACTTTGATTTTTGATTTTCAAAGTCATTTTTTCATTGTTGTCTGCAAATCAGCTTCAACTCCCTTCACTTTTATGTGAATGTGAACAATTTGATTCACTTCTTTGATCCATTATTTTTCAAGCTTCATCTCATCAAATGCAACATGAATGCTTTCTTTCTTCAATGCCTTGAGTTCTTTTTGTTGAATATTTGTAAGGCTTTACTCGATGAAGAATATCCAACACACCTTCCTTCACACTCCTAGTCAACATTTCCTAGAAAATCATCCGTTTCCATTTTTCAGCAAAAACAAAAACATCTGCACCCAATGGTCTAAGATAGCTCAGCAGAGGCTTTCTTTCTTTTCTGTTGTTGACATCTCATATGGGGTCCCTTATTCAGAACAACGTCTTATCAAGAACACCCGCACGCAAGGCCTGTTGTAACATGACATGCTGTGTTGACACTATTCTTCAGCCCATAAATTTTGAGGAAGATTTGACTCATAATCATGTTCTGGCAATGTTTCCACGTCACCAAGGTTCTGTTTTTTCTTTCCATTCCACCCACTAAATCTACTCCATTTTGTTGAGGAGTTTCTTGGAGCAGAAAAGTTATGACTCGTACCATTTTCCATGCAGAATTGATCCAGTTTTTTTGATTTCTCAAACTCAGTTTCCATGATCAGACAGATCGAATGCTACAAATCCACTGGATTCAATTTATTTGAATCATTTTGAAAAAACAACCACACACCACCATTCTTCAAGGTGTTTCTTCTGCCTTTGATTTTAAGACGAATATGTCCATGTATATCTTGAGTAATCATCATCAACTATCACCAGAATGTATTTCTTTCATTTCCTGTTTTTTCATTTTCTTTTCTTTCTGCTTGAACCTTCAAAGGTCCACATAAGTCCATGTGTAACAGCTCTCCACCATGGTCTTGATAGTTTCCTTGCTTTTTGGGCTTAAAGGCATATCTGATTTGTTTCCTTTGACTATCTCTTCACATATTTTGTTTTCCCAATCCAGCAACTTTCGCTTTGGCATACCCTCGACAAGTTCTTAGAAATCAGTTTGTTCAATAAGATGAGCTCACAATGCCCTAAGCCTACGATGGCCAAAGATCAGCATTTTCATTTGAGCACTAAGACTGTTAAAGCATCTCCATGAGAACGTTTCTCATTTGGCCACATACAGGTTTTTTACCTGTCTGAAAGCAGTTGACAATGACTTTCTTTATAGTTTAACTAACCGACAGTACACTTCTCAGAAGTAAACTTGACTTTCATTTTTCCCTTGTCACAAATGTGAGCACCCTCAAAAGATGTACTTTACTCATCCAAAAATCAACAACACCATCAACTGATACCATTGTCATGAATCTTCAAGAGACTTCCCACTTTTCCAACTCCCAAAAAATGGTGTATCCTTCTTTCCACACCAAAAGAGACCAAAACCTCCTCCCTGAATGTCTTAAGTGAAGTAATTATTTATGTCACCGTCATATGTTCTAGAGCACCACTATCCATATACCAACATTGAATGTGGCTCCTCTCACTCATACCTGCACCAAGATTACTTGTTTAGCTTTGGGAACCCATTTCAATTTGAGTTCCCAAAGGCAAGACATGAAGAGTGATCAGATTGTATTTAGAGTCCAATATGGGCATGTTTTTTGAAACTTCTACAAAGGACATCAGAGCAGTGACAGATTTTTTCCTTTGAAATCTATCAGTTGAAACAGATTTTGGAGGACCCGTCTCTCTTTTGAAGTTTTGCTTTTTCAGCCAAATAGAGGTCTTTAATGGGAAACTTTCCCATCCAGCACACTCTCCTTTTAAATGTACCACATTTTTGTCACACTCCGACACAAGCAGATTGTCCAGACACAACTACTACTTACTGTGGGAATAAAAGAAGGAGTGGATATTCACACTTCCTAGTCCTTTCTTATTGAAATTACTACTCTGTTTTGTTTGCATTATTGGACAACACTTAGATGATTTTGGTTTCCACTTAAGAGATTTTTCAAGTTCTTTCCTTAAGTTTGACAATATCCTTTCTAAATGTTCTCTTCTCCAGGACAATCCCCGATTTTTCACAGAGTTGGGCAAATTTTAATAAAATCTATTTAACTTCTTTCTTCAATTTTTTAACTTGTAAACCATTTGACATTACCATTTAGGCTTTTCATCTTCTTCCAGTTATCTGATTCAACTTGTTTTTAAGTTACTTGTTATCAAACTCTATAGACAAAACACCATTTTTGACATTTCTCCTCGAATTTAACTTGTTTCTGTTAAAAAACTGTCATTCACATTCATGATGTCTTTTTCAGAGGTTAGCTCAATTAACAGAATCAATCATTAAACTTTTGTCAATGTTTCTCATTTTTTAAGAGAAATTATTCAGATCTGTTTCATATCAAGAAGAGTTACCTTATCACCTCTTATTCATTTTTCTTCTTTCTTATGCGCCATGGAGTAAACCTTTCACGAAAATGGTTTCCTCTTCATGCATAGCCAACAATACCACATCACATCATTTGGTTCATCCGGATCTTCTGAATCACTTGAAGATCCCCCCATGCAGTCAAGAGCTTTGTGACCAACATAGTCAGCAGCAGCCTTTCGATCATTCTTAACCGAGTAACCAGGTCCCTTCTCTTCTCTTGTCACTCTCTTGGTATTTTGATGTTCCTTGTTTTCATCATTTTTGAGCAGAGGACACTCTCTATAAAGTGTCCAGCTTTTCCCCACTTGTAGCAGGTATCCATTTTGAGTAGCATTTCGAGGACCATTTGTTCCTCTGTTAAAACTTGTTCTTTCCACATTTTTTTAATCTGTTGATGAGATAATGTCATATCAGCATCACTGAATCTTCTCTGATTGGTACTTTACTTTCATGCATCAATGACTTAATCCTTTTGACTTCCTTATTTGATGAATCATATTTTCGATTCATCTCATGAGTCTTCAGATTTCCAATGAGAGCATTCATTGTCATCAACCTTCAAATCTTTAGCTTCAGTGAGGCAATACCTTGCTTTCCCCAGGAACTTTGGAAATAATTCGAATGCCTTTTCTGACTTTTTGCTCATGATGATAGGTTCACCAAGACTCTCTTAGCTCATTAAGTAATGAGGACAATTTGGTAAACATATCATGAATGGTTTTCTCCTTCTCCTTCCTTCATTTTGAAGTTTTCATACCGTGAAATACGCATATCAATCTTTGATCTTTCTTTGGACTGTTCATTCCTCATGAGCTTCTTTAACAATCCCATATTTCTTTAGCAGAACTCACAGCTAAGACCACGGATTGAACTCCCATCACTCAAGGGCACAGGTCCTATCCCCACAGACAAGATAGTTTTTTTTGCCTTTAGCCCTTTTCCTTTCTATCTTTTTTTATTAGAGTAGCTTCACATCGTATTTCTGTCCTAGGCTTTGGAACAAGACGGGTTTTTCTCTCTTCTCTCCTCCTTTTCTTCTAATTTCTTTCTTTCTTTCTTGCTAAATTTCTTCTTCATTGGCAATAATGGTCCTCAAGTACAATATCCATAACCTTTGTCTTCAGTTCAAATCATGAGGAAATCATGGTCATTCCTATAACTTTCCACTAACCTGTGAGAATGTTCATGAAAGGGTGAATGTTCGTTGTTGGGACTGACTCTTCTTCTAGATTAAGTGGAGCAGCCATTCTAGAACAGATATCACCTCCTTGGGGTAACCAAATAGGAAGTGCCCTGCTCTGATAAACCACTTATAGCATTATGTCTTCACTTAAACAGATCATGGACCAGGTCCCTTATACACTCATAAGTATAAACAGAAAGGTACAATCAGTTTGAACGCAACCAATGATTTTAACGTTGAAACCATCCTTGCTTAAGGGATTAAAACCACGACCTGTCTCCAGGTTTTCAATCGTTTTCACTAATCTTCAAAGCAAAAGTAAAACCTATTACAACAAATGTGAGAAGAATTTGTAATCTCACTTTCAAGCAATATTCTCATTCGCTAACAATGCCTAAGTAGAAATGAATCTACGCACTAGCTATCCCACTTAGACACCTTAGAATTGCAACACTACCACACTGATTCCTTCTATTTTCAGTAATATTTACAAATGTTAAAGAACAAGAGAATTATCTTGAACGCTACACTAATGCTCCAGATTTCAGGCTATTCTTGGACTCATTCTGTCCTGCCGAGTTCTTGGTAATAATCTTGACAAAGAGTTTCATTGAAAAGGTTCTTTGTCCATTGCAAAAACTACTAATATGTTAGGAAGTGTCTTTTTATGGACAAAAGTTCACTTTCCTTAAACTCTTTGTTATTGGGTTTGAGAAGTCCCACTTTCTGACGCTGTTTTGGGAAGAGTGCACCTACTTTCTGTCCTTCTCCAGCTGTCAGTCACCTGCTCGTCACAGTCGAAGCCTGGTATCTTTCAACCAGGTCCCTGAGTTTGTTTCAGTCTTCAAACACTCAAGTAAGATACCTGGTACCTTTACAAGGTCCTTAAGTTTGTCAAATCATCAAAACTGCAAATAACATTCTTCTTATTGTAATCCTCGAGTATAAATACTTTTCATATTAATACGACAAGTATGAATTTCTATATCTTCTTAACTATAAAAATATAAGAATTCATCTGCTTTGTGAGGATTTATGACAGTTAATAATAATACGAGTTATTATTATTGTAGATCTGTTTTCAAAACAAAAAACTCACAAAGTCTCAAGTAACTAGTATTTGTATGTTCAAACTTCAAATACTTCAATAAGAAAAATTGAAAAAGAAACAAAAGGAAAAAGAGGAGAGCAATATGGATATAGTATACTCCTTAATCCTTATGTAACAATAAGTAACATTTAGTTGACACTATTATCATCTAAATTGTTCTACTTTTACTTAGACTTCTTAAAATTTTATCTGCTTAAAAAATTATTATTAGCACTTACCTTATTTTTGTTACATGTATTTAAACTACAAAACATGCAAATTAATTTTAGCACCAATAGAGAAGGTTGCTAGCTTCTAATTAAGATGATATATATGATGTCTAGTCAGAGAATTGTAATTGGTGGACACGGATTGCATGCAATATTTTCATGAACTAAAATATTACCAATATAATTGAGCATATGGAGAGATAGATTGTTTTTGAGATAAGCAGATAAATTCACCATTATCAGATGTGGTGCAGCGAATGATACTGTTCATTTTTTTAATTAATGATTATACATTTCAATTATCAGTATGAATTTTTTTCTTAATACAGAGCATTTCATCTCGAATGGGCCATACACGGAGCGAAAAAAAAATCAATGTATTGAGGTGATATTTTCATTTCCAATAAGTTCAACTTGCCAAGTTGCTATATTTTTTCTTGTATATTAAAAAAAAGTAGTAGTAATTTAATATATTTCCTCAATTTAGTGCTAACACTTTACAGAGAAGAATTGCAGGCTTTTGGAGCTCAGTTTGGCTTTTTTCAACAAATTGAAGCTTCTACAAACATCATTGTTCCACATATTTAAAGAGATATAATAAACCTGTGGAGTACAATACACGTATGATAATATTTTACAATTCCATTTAATTGAAGAGACTTTGGGATCACATATATTTGTTTTGGATACAAATATCACGAGTTATTTTTACGTATAAACTAAAGAACCAATAATTATAGGAGAAACAACTAGGACTCAATTGAGTATTAATTGCTCATGCTATCAATTTGGTTTATGCATTGAAATATGTATTTATGCAACATTTGATACTCAATTATGAAACATAAAGAATCACATTGGTATATATATATACTCCCTCTGTTTGACTTTACGTGACACATTTATAAATACGAGAGTCAAATAATTGGTTAATTCTTACGCTCTTTTAATGAAAAATAATGATAACTGCTCCATGGTAATATGACAAAAGGCGGTTGCTCATAAACATAGCTAGGTTCGAATGATTAAGAAAGTAAAAAGACAGGAGTACTAAGTGAAGAAAAATGTAAATATATTTAATTTCTTCTCTATTTTTTTTTTCTAGAGCTTTTGAAAGAAAATGAGGTACTTTATTTTGTGCATTTAAATGTACATACGTAGCAAACTCTTTCATTTGAATCCGTACAAAAAAAACAGTAATCATTTTATAGTCACTTTAGTCTTTACGTGCCCAAGTGATTGTCCTTATTAACTACAGATGACAAGCACATTTAAATGGAGCTATAATTTTGGATAAAATAAGATTGAGACAAACAAAATTGTCACACATTTGCAGAAAGATTCCTCGATAGATATTGTACGTTAATATTGATATATACGCTCCATTTGTGTTTGGTTTGTAATTCAGAAACTTGCATAACTAATACATATATTATAAGTTATGTGTGAATCTATGTATTATTTTATACAGGATAGAAGGTGGAATAAGTTATATAAAAAGATTCTGTGTAAAATAATATATAAATTTCCTCGTAAATAATTTATATATTATTTATATTTGCATAACTCTAACCTGCTACTAAACGACTTTTTAGCGAGGAATCTCACAATGAAATTAGTTTAATTTATTTTTTTACTTTCACTAGGAAAGTAATTTTCATATTTTTAAGGTACTTGTGCTTCTTAGGGTTGATGGTTCCCAAAAATTTTTGTTAATCCAAAGGGAAAACTAGTGAACACTTTAGGAAAAATATTTTGGTCCGTACAAAACATACCCTAGACATGAGAGAATGATAGCCACAAATTGGATATTCCCACAAAGAAAAAGATATGATCACTAGTTGGATAAAAAGATAGGAGTAGATAGATAGATCGATTGACAACATAATTTGTGTTACTATTTCATTTTCAACTTGCCTAGCTAGTGGCATTATATATATATATATATATATGTTAAAAAGCAATAATATTTTTCCTATCTTTGGTCTTTACATATCTAAAATATATCGTAGGCTTAAGTATTACGGTTACCAATAAGGTATTGTAAACCAGAATGTTATATTAGTACGTAGATTACGACTTACGAGGGACAAAAATTTAAGATCAATACTAAGAAGAAGAAGCCTAATTTAGATCATAAAATTAAACTGACATGTAAAAGTGCAAAAAAAGAAGGATCAGGCTCCCCTTCATTACCTCTAATTGTCTCCATTTCGTCAAGTGCACATGTAGATTAGAGATATATCTGATATTTATAGTTTATAGGTTAAGATTATATCATATGAACAAATATCATAATCATATTTAAGTCAATTAATTTTAGAAAACTACTCTCCAAATTTGATAAGAATTACAATATATAACAAAATTTGATATTTATCAGTATTATTAGTTTCATCTTATATTTTTAATTTACATTTAAATATTAAAATTGTAGAACATGATACATTTATATTTAATGTGAAAAATAATAATCTTCAAAAACATTTGCATCTAAAACAGTGTTATCTTCTATTAAAAAAAAATAATATATTTTTCCCTTCAAACACAATAGACACATTTTGTCGTTGGAATAATTTTGGTATTTCAGGTTTAATTCTAAAAACCTTTCATCTTTTCATTTTATTTTATTTTTATTTCGTGTCTTCTATTTTATTGTTTTTTTTCCACACTTATATTTCTTAACTTTTTTTTTTTGTTCCTCAGCATAGTATACATAATATTTCAAGAGTAAAGTTTACTAGTACATAATTTGTTTAGTTGATTATCACTTTAAATATCATATAATTTAAAATGTAAAGACAAATTAATAATATTAATAAAACATCCTCTTAATTGAAGTTGGTGAAATTTCAGTTGTTCATTTTCAACTATCTTGACATAAATTTCTTCCAACTGTAAGTTGAGTTTAAGTATTTAATATTAAATTGATTTGATAATATTTTTGTTCTCTCATTCAAATAAAGTAGTCATTCAAGCAATTAACATTTTGTTAAGGACATTTATAATCCAAACATAGCAAAATCATGATTATACTTGTTGAGTTATGTTAAATATTAGTATTACGTATGAAGTTTCATGATTTTAACAAATATAACAAACATATTACCAAAATCAATTTTTAAACATATTCCGAATAAGGAAGGGATAGTATTTATGATAAACAATTGAAGAGACAAGCCTTAACATGTATACATTTATTTCTAATTATAGTAAGATGACGTATTTTTAGGATGAATTGAAAGAAAATGTGTCACATAAAATGAAACGGATGAAACAATATGAAAAAAAATTTGTAAATATGATCAAATGAAATTTATACAAATCTAACTTAATTAATAAAATTTACTTTTAAATACATGAATTCTTTTTCTTTTTCTTCTCCTCATTCAAATTCGACGTCCAAAGCACGTAATATGAACTTGAGTGAAAAGTTCTTTGAAAATAATATCTACAAGTTGCATCTTGACTTTATATGAAAATAATCATCACATTATAGGTGTAATGTAAAAACTTTAGTAATTGAAATTGGTAATTAAACAAATAAAAATAAATTATAATGGAGCTGTAAATTAAAGAGGTTTCATATATTCTTTTCTTTTACTTTCTTTCTTTCCTTAATCATAGACTTTCAACCAATTTATATACACATTTCACGTGGTTTAATACTTTAATTCATATTTTCTAATGGAATGTGATATTTGTGTGTGAATCAAGTAAATTATTTACCTTATTCCCCAAGGTGTCGATAGATAGATATATATTCTGATTTCCTTTTACTTTATGGTGATATCTAATTTATTGAATATTTTTAAAAAGCAATACATAAACAGAAAAAGAATTTATTAAGTATGAAACCAATGAAATCGACATTTAATTTTTTTGTAAAAAGACAAAATAGCCAATGTTAGTTAGCATTGTTATTGAAAATTATAGTATGTTTGGTCAAATTTTTAAAATTAACTTAGTTAAATTTTTTCAAAAATATACTTTTGGTGGGAGATTGTTGGTGATTGGCTGATTAATAAATTTTAAAACAGTTCTAAATAACAATTAGTGTTTGGACAAGTTTTTAGAAAGTGTTTCTAAATCTGTTTGTTATTCAAAGAATGCTTTTGGGTAAAAAAATAATTTCGTAACTTCTGAAAATAAGTTTTACTCTCTACTTGTTTTCGCTCAAAACTTTAGTTAAATACCTTTATTTTGAAATAATAATAATAATAATAATAATAATAATAATATAATAATAATAATAATAATAAGCATCTTGAAGGAAAAAAATATTTAACTCTTAGAAATTTGATTGAACGGACTATTAATCGAATTGATGAAATATTTAGAAAAGATTCCTCCGTTATTTAGTATGCAACAACTACCATGTTATTCTCTCAAGTCTATATATTATTAAGTGAATGGTCGAGACTTTCTTTATATATATCTTTCATTTAATAAATTAATTTACATTTTTTAGTAGACTAATTTGAAAATAATCGAAAAGATAATAATAAAGAGTAGTCTTTAATTTATATTCTATTGTTCTTCAATATTTTTCTTTAAAAATATTGTCCTACATCAACAATTTAGACTAGTGAAAATATTTTGTTCTTAAAAAAAATGACATATTCCAATAACTCACTTATAATAAAAATAGGAGGGAGTAATTTTTTAGTGAAAAAAAACATAGCTTAACGATAGTTACGACTTGGAATTAAGATAGTTTGTAAAGGCAAAAGTGCAGCAAATTAAATGGGATTATAAAAGGTTAATTTGTCTTCATATTAATTGATAGTCTAGTTTAAAAGATAAGATAAATGATTAATTAAAATGTTATAACAATGTAACTGAAACATCATTTGTCACTTTTCACATGCTAATTATCTTGTGTATATCCAATTTTTTCTTTCCACTTCATCATTCAAATTCACTTTAACTTTTCATATTTCAATTTTTGTACGTATCATTTAAAAATCAGAATATTTGGTGGATTGGGATATTTCCATGAAAAAATTACAAGTAAATATTAAGAGAGAAAATATAATTAAAGATGCATCGAGTGACTAAACCAATATAATGTAACTAGGTTTGTGTGCGTTTTTCATTTCCAACACATTCAACTTGCCAAGTTGCAATACTTTTTTCCTTTCATAAAAAATAGATAAATATTATTAATATTTTTTGTGTTCGGTATTATTTTGTTATAATTTTTCATTTTTCAAAGTTAGGTACCTTATCCCACCTTTCCCTGCTCTTTTACCCTGTATTTTTTTATTCTATCCTTGGTAAACCAATTGCAATTTCTCCTCCTTTTTCTCCTCCTTTTCCCACTCTTTCCCGCCCACTTCCCACTCTCACCTTCATATAAGCTAATTTACCTTTCACCCATTAGTTCACTTAACTTTTTAATAGCATAATATGACAATAATTTTTGAGAATAGCGGCAGCATAATTAATTAATGTTTTATCGGCCCCTTTTTAGTCTATACACTTTTTTTGGTCACAAACAATTAAACATCATTCGCCTCTTACTTTGATGGACGTATTCAATTGATGTTTAATACTCCATAGTTATTATTTATATGTCATTATTTTTATTTTCATGTGTTTTAAGAAATTAGGTAATTATATTTTTATTTAATATTTGATTTAAGTCAAATTTTCTAAATGAATATAAATTAAAGGTCATTCATTTTTATTAATTAATTAATAAATATACATGAATTAATTATTTAGTTTTTCAATGTTGGTCAAATTTATATTTTTTAGACTAAATAACTCTCGAGTATAGTAAAAAAAGGAAATTCTTTTGACCAGAATTTGATCGGAATAATAAAATAGAATATTTCAAACTATGTTATTTTACCCTTTTAATTAAAAATAGAAAAAAAAATTAGTATATTTTTTAAAAAAAGAATATTATAAAAATTTTAAATTTCTGATCAATTTTGGACAAACTTTTTTATCCATTTAGCATTATCCCTAGGAAAAATCGTACTTTATTTTTATATTGAATTTGTAAAATAACAGGTATAAAGAAACAATCATTTATTTTTAGTAAGGACAACATGTAAACAAGAATTCAACAAGAAATTAAATTCATTTTTTGTGGAAGTTTAATAAGTATGAACAAGAATTCTTCTTTTTGTGGAAGTTTAATTAGTATGAACAAGAATACTTTTTTTGTGGAAGTTTAATTAGTATGAACAAGAATTCATTTTATCACGAGCTATGGGTTATATTTTGTAACTGTCTACCAAAGAAATTTAAAAAAAATATATAAATGTCATATATTTTTTGGCTTATTTTCTAGCTTTTACACTATAAAGATAGTGAGAGAACTATTTATGTTACTTGACATTTCAGGCGGAAATTTTAGACAACAATACATTATCATTAATAGCAAAGTCAGAATTTTCATAAAAAATGTTCAAAAATAACAAAACAAAATTTTTTTCAAAAATAAAATTGATGAGAATTAAACACTCAAACACTATTTCATTCTAAGCATCTGAAACCATTGAATTATAACAATTTTATTATATTAAAAATATTATATTATTTAATTATTTCGTATACCGACTCTAGAATTTATCTTTTATTTGAAGGTACCTACTTAATCCGTACAAGACATTTGTAGCCACTTTATTTATATGCTCAACTTTCAATTGTCGAATGTTAGTTTTGGATTGAGACAAAATGAATATTGCAGAACCATACCTTAAAGTTAGTTGGTGCAGTACACCTATTCCTATTTTTCATTTTCAACCATTTCAATAACCTACTCTTTCTTTTATTCCCCCTATTTTTGGTATATCTAAGGTTACTTTTTTAAGTATATATGAAGGTTTTCATATTGAAATTAAAAAAAAAAGGTTATCCCAATAAATTGAAATATCTCGTTATATATATGAAATAACTTATATTATTTCTTTACTGTAATATAAATAAGAGAAAATTACGTAAATATAATGTAATAAAAAAATATTTACCATTTATAATAATAACTTTTTTTTTCACTTGACTATTTTTAATTCATTTATATCCAAGTTTACTATATTTACAAAGATAAAATTATTATTCAATATAATCACGTTTTTAATAAGGGATAATAATTTATCACACAACCTTTTTTTTCATACACTTATAATATAATGTGACAATTTTTTATCAAATACCCCTAATATATCTTTCAAAACCAATTATAATTCACTATATTCGCATACATAATTCACTTTAAATCATATTATAGATTATCACGAGTATTATTATAACTAGTAATACCTAAAAATATATTTAAAATCATACTTATTTTTTAAAATATATTTATTCATGTATTTTCCTATAATACTGATGCAAATAACTACTCTTCTACCAAGATTCTTCAAAGGAAATATTATATTATATCTCAATATTATTAATTCTTATTCCTCCCACCAAAGTACTCTTGAGGATTGTATATTTGGGTGGGGATATATATTTGCGCGGGTGTGTTTGTTACAAATGGAAAGAAACAAAAGCCTAAATTTTAAGATCGTTCGGTAGTTAATTGGAGTTATAATAATAATATTTATGAGAGAATTTGTACTTTATAGTATTTTATATATGTATTAGTTATGTAGAAATAATAATTCACATAAATTTTAGTAACTTCACTTTTTATCATGTATAAAATAATACAAAGATTCTATCGTAATTTATAGATGTATAAAAAAATTTAAACGATTCTAAATTACTAATCAAAGATGATATTGATATTATACATAAATAACTTATTTTCTATCTATTCATCGAACGATATATAAATAATTTTTTTTAATTGATATACCCAAAATACCCGTCAAGGCAACAAGATCTTCAATCGAAGACCCAATGGCGGTGTAATAAAAGATTCTGAAGGCAAATGGGTAGCAATTAAATTCCTTAATTTGATAATCAGTAGACATTTGTGTGTTAATTAAGTAAAACCTAATTCCTAATTAACAACGTATTGTCGGCAAAAATATTCTGATTTGTTGACTTGTTAAAGGTGACAATAAACTTGTTTGTCTATATACATAGTAACATCTGACAAATTCAGGAATATAAAAAGAAGAATTAATATTTAATTAATCCTAATTAGTAGTATTCGACAATAACCAAGTTTTAAGTAAAAGACAAAAGCTAAAGATGATTACTAAAAGAGAAAAGAGAGTTTGAAAAGGCCAACTAATTAATTTTTGTCTTTATGTTCTTGATTTCTAGTTTACAAGGAGTATAATTAGGATTATATAAACGAAGATAATCACTCATTTTCACGTGATTAGTCACATGATTAAGAGTTGACTTTATCTCAATTACTGCAACATAATTTGTCACCTTTTTACATTAACATTATCTATTAATTATCCAAATTCTTCTTTCTTTTCTTACCATTTTTTAACATTCCAAATTCACCTACTTTATTAGAGCCACCCTAGCTCTAACGTTGAAACAAGTTTAGTCTTACTCACTCATATCAACTCACCTATAAAATAGAACTACTACAACATTTTTTATTTTATTTATATATAAATGTCAATAAAAGGTTACATGTTATATTAAAACTCATGTAAAAATACCTTACATTATTGTATAATAAGTATGTGTTAAATCCAAGTTGATAAAAGACTAATTCTTGGGGCTCGTTTGATAGCTATAAGAATAGTATGGAATGAAATATAGTAATAATGGTGAAATTAATAATATTGAGATTATTTTCTATCGATCGTTTGATTTGTCGTATTAAATGAGTAGGGTATACAATTAGCATATTAATAAATAACAATACTAAAAAAGATATATTATAATATAAATAATATCTCGTGTTATTAAAAGTATAATTCACTATATATAATAATAGTACTGAATATGACGTGTAACTAATATAGATTAAAAATATTAGCAAACAAACATTATATATATATATATGGATTATTTTCGCTAATATCCCATAAAACACTACCTACATAACTCACTACATATATAGATTAACAAATAACAAGATAATATCCATGGTTACTCATCTCACGATTAAAGAAAATATTAAAAGACAAGAATAATTAGCATTCGACCGTTTAAAGCAAGAGTAAAGTATTAATCTTTAAAATAAACATTGATATAAAAATTTATAGTACGTAGATGATAAGTTAAAGTGGTCAAACATTTGATATATATAATCATATCATATAAATATGAAGATAGAACACCATTTGACTATACAAACACTTCAAGATTTAAAAGACTTGAACATTTGCCCTAGTAAATTTCTTGACTATCTCTAAGTAGTCAAGTTGGAAAAAATGCATAAAATAACAGCACCAAATTCCAAATAAAATTTAAACAGTCTATCCCCAAAACACACAAAACCACACAAAAACCCTTCCGTTTAGTACATAAAATCTATTTCTCACCTTCTACCCTTGAGAACACCACAATACAAATATCAACTTCCACTTGAACTAGAAACCACAATTTGCCACTCTTTAATTTCTCCGTCAAAGCTTCCACTAAACAACTTAACACCAGCGCTTTCCGCCGCCGTCGCCACCAATGACCTCACCGGTGTTCGATGTCCATCAAGTACCGTTAAACAACAGAACTGTCCCTGATTCCCACGTGTCCAAATCCTCACCGTTCGATCCGCCGATCCACTAAACAACAAATCAGAAACGTTGATCAAACACAGTATCGCCTTCGTATGACCTCTCAATGCACCCGTAACCACCATGTAATTCGCACTGTCTTCTCTTTCCCACACTAAAATCGACCGGTCACAGGCGCCGGAAAACAACACAGACTCATCGGAGCTTAACGCTAATGCATTAACCGCCGATTTATGCTTCTCCAACGTCGCAATTAACCCAATTTTACCTTTCTTCTCTGCATACGGTTTCCCCCAAACCCGAATCCGTTTATCAGCCGAACCTGTAAAAATTGTTCCGTCCTTCCCTACTACAACAGCGTTAATCGCATCATCATGAGCTTTAATCGATTCAATACACCGTAATTTCGAACCTCCCCAAATTTTCAAACACCGATCCCACGAAACAGAGCACATCAAATTCTCATTCACAGCTAACCCAGAAACAGCATCATGATGTCGATCACATTTTTCTATGTCTTCTCAACTTGTATAAACTACCCGGAAACACAACCGGCGTAAACGATCCTCCAAGGTCGGGAGGGTTGCTTATTAGATTTATGCAGCTATTGGGTGTCAACTTCCAAACCCGGCATTTTACATCCTTGATGGGCAAGTGGAAGATTTTACCGTCGAGGAAACTAACAGATTTTGCAGAACAGAAGAAGATGGGGTCGTTGTTATTGAAGTACGAAAGTGTGAAATTTAGGAGTTCGAAAAACGTTGATTTCATTGTGGGAGGAAGCTGATATAACAGATTGTTAGGCATAGCAAAGGAAAAGGGACAGGGGCATTTCTGGGATTTAGAGAATTAGCAAACGAGCGGATTAGATAGCGAGGTTTAAGTTGCAGGGGAAGAACAGAGATTTGCAGAGAAGGAACAGAAGGTAAAGTTAAAAGTGAGAGATTGCTCTGTAAACTGCTGAGAGAATTTGTTTCTTGAGAAAATAATGACGGTGAAGCAGTACTACTGGGTAAATCGGAGAAGTTACTTGCATCATCGGGAAACATCCCTTTTAGTGGCGGAAAAGGGTGATCGGCGGCGGCGTTAACGGAGGAAGAAGGTGAAATCCATGATCGGAATTTCATATTGCCGGCGGAATATACAAGAGAATATGTGTTTTTAAGTGTTGTGTGGGTTTTGTGTGTTTTAGAAAAGAGGGAAGGAATATATAAGCGTCTTGACTGGACTCCTTACAGGGGAGCTGTGGAGTGAGGAAAGGACATTGTTTTCTTTTTTTCTTTTTTGCAAGTTGTCCATTTTGCCCCACATTCTTGTTCAAAAAATAATAATCATCATTTAAAATTTAAACAAGTTGCAAATTGTAAATTTTTATTAATAAGTTGAATTTTGTTGTTAATCTAGTCTAATTTTCAGTTCATGAATTGAACATGGTAATCATAGGCATTTAAAATAAAACTTTATCAAGACCCCCCCCAGAAGAACGCCACCATAATATCTACTAAACACGCATGATGTGCAACCTGTCAAGACCATCCAGAACAGAAAGACTGATTTTTTCCGTTATAATTACGCAACCATGCTGTTTAGTGTGAGAATTTTTATGGAATTAGCACATGGAAGGCCAAACCTAAGATATTCATAATGTGTTTGTGAATTCAATGTCCTAAAAGACGAGACTACGTAATGCTAGATATTGATATTTTTTAATGTGTTGTAAATTCAGTGTTTTAAAAAGTGAGTTGGGTGTGTAATATGAGACATTTTACTTAGCTAGGGGGTAAGGCGTAAACATCAAGATATCAGGCATTAGACGTGTTTAAGACGTATACAAAAAATTTAATATGTTGTGAATTCAATGTTCTAAAAGGTGTGAAACATTTTACTTAGCACGGGGGCAAGGCATAAACATCAAGGTATGAGACATTGAGTGTGTTTTGAAACGTACCATTGAATGCTTAAGGAATAAGCCTTACATAACTAAACCCTAAATATGTATCTCGATTCGTCTTGCTAGAGCCCTATCCCAAAACAACCTTTTGTAATATTACTTATAATTTTCTATTTGTTTTTTATCAAGTTAGTATAATTTTTCAAAAAAAAATTCACATCATTTAGTGTATTTAGAAAATTATTGTGCATTTGTCATATTATTCAAGTATTTATAACCATTGAAGCATCTCGATTCAAATATATTTATAGTAACTAAACAACAAAACCTAAATAGTTTTTCTTATGCGTACGTCTTCAACTATGAATAACGATAATAAACCAGTCTATTCCACGCACGTCATCACTCCCACCCAAGCTTGTTGTTTAGCTCTTCACATGATCCGAGCTAGCTTCTATCCATATATACTCATCGTGACGAACAATCGGTCTAATACTAGTTTGTTTAAGGCTAATTTCACTATTAGTCATTGTTGTTAATTAAGAATATAACCAACCTTTGTAATTATCATCATTTTAACAATCTCCATATTTTCTTTAAAGTGATAATATTTTTGGTTAATTTTGATGTCATACGCGTACGGACAAGCTGTATTAATTGACAATACATATAAAAATAAAAAAATATATATATTGAACACTAAATAGAAGATATACAATAAATATAAAAAGGGAAAGTTTGAGCTAGTGCAAGTGGACAATTGGTGGAAGCTGCTTAGAATTGAACGTCAACAGCTTAAACGAAGATTCAAACCATTCTTCCTTTCTTATACTTTCAACTATGGAATATTTGGTGGAACCAAAAAGGAAAAGTAGAAAACAATATGTATTTGTTTCATCACTGTTCCAATTTCCAATTGTCTTTATAATAAAATATATTTAAATATATGCAAGCATAATTATGCAAATTCATATATATATATATAAATATATATACACACACTCCCTCGGTCCACTTTTAGTCGTCATGTTTCTATTTTTGGAGTTAAATTATAAGAATTTTGACTAACATTTTAAGATGTATTTTTTTTATTATATTGATATGCAAAAAATTGTAATTTATAGTACTTTTCATATAATATTTGAATATTTAAATTTTTTGTTTAAAATATCAAATTAATATAATCTAATTTTATTTTAAAAATAAATCAAATTAACTTTTAAAAACATAACATAACAAATAAAAGTGGAAGGAAGAGTACTAGTTTGGTTGCATGTGTATTTTACATAGAATTTTTTTGTTATCGTTAAATTTGACTCATTGGGCGGTTTTCTATTTATTGAGCTAAATAAAGTTCTGTCTGGGTCCAAAAAAAAAAAAGACAAGCCCAATACAAATAAAGCAAAAAAGACATTGGAGAAAGTGTCTATAAATAGCAAATTTAATTTCAAATAACAGATTATAAATATAGTATAATTTATTATATCCCAATAAAACCCCAACAACAAAAAACATATCTGTGTTATTTCGCCTATCTCCTCGTGAATTGGACTGCCACTTTCTTCTCTCCCACGCTCTCTCGTTTGTATCCCCCCTAACGATATACTGCCCAACCACAATCTATACACCTGTGTTTGGGTTTTGTACCTAACGCGAGCGAAAATTGTATATATACATCTCTTTTTTCCCCTCTCCCCTCTCTCCTTATCCCTCCCCTCCATTCCGTCTCTCCTAGACAACCATCCTCTCCCAGCCCACAGACCAAGTTCCCACAAAGCACCATGGTGTCGTCAGTTTTTTTTCTTACCCCCTTTGTGTTGCTTTGTCTCCCACCAGCCCCGCCACACCGCCTCCACACCAAACAACACAGTGCGCCCGCCCCTCTCTTCCCCTCCCCCTTATGTTGGGGTGTATTTTCTCTTCGTCGTGTCTGTTGTGCGTGGTGAGGAGTGAAGGGGCTTTCCAGTGAGTGGTGGGCGGGTTGGATCCTTCACCCCTCCTCTCCTTCCCCCTGCATTTGTGCCTGTCTCATCTAGAAATTGACGGATTGATTGTAGGTGCGGGGAGGTAAGGGGGTACACTGACTTTTCTGCGGTGTTATAGTATAGGACAGTACAACCCCAACGCATTAGGTGTGACATCCACGATATTGATTTTTTATATATGTATTATACCAGAAACCCTCGAATGAATAAAAATATACATAATGTTTTCTTTTGTATATGTATATCGAAATAATATTTTGGTTTTCTATCGTGAGCCGCATTAATGGGACTTATAAGATAATATTTTACAAATATGATTTTTATGTTTGCTATATGTGAAAGTTGCTTAAAGAAAAACTATCTAATTAGATATACATATTTACTAATTTTTTATAGGGAAAATTATGCGTATAAACAAACAATATACAAGTTGATTAGTTAACATAGTTATAGTTTGTCATAATTACATTTCGCAACCTACTTTTAGCTATAAATATGTGGCTTAGCTTTTAAGTTTTGTATAATTCGCACGTTTGTATACTATAATTTATAGGGATAATGCACAAGTATCCCCTCAACCTATGCCCGAAATCTCAAAGACACACTTATACTATACTAAGGTCCTATTGCCCCTGAACACTTATTTATAAGTGATTTCTACCCTTTCGGCCAATGTTAGGCACTGCTTGAAAACAGAAAGTCAACACACATGGGACCCACAAGATAGGTACTCCAATGTTGGTGGACTTTCTGTTTCAAGCTAGTGCCACATAGGCCGAAAAGGGGTAGAAAATCACTTATAAAATAAGTTTAGGGGGGTAATATGACCTTAGTATAATATAAGTGTGTCTCTGGGATTTCGGACATAGCTTGAGGGGATACTTGTGCATTTTTCCTAATTTATGTACTTTTGTATAATGTAATTTTGGTATAATATAATTTGTATAACTATTTTTTCTTAAGATGTTTGTAATTGTATAAATTCGTTATTTCGAGTTTATATAAAAATAATTGAATTATACAAATGTGTTCGCGAATTATATAAACCCATGAATTATACATATGAGGCAGCTTAAACTATAACTTCGGCCCGTAAATATGCAAACCATAGCTATGGAGCATAATTAAATTTATCATAGTGATTATTTGCAAAAATTTCCCCTCTTTTATAGTTTAAAATAATTATATATTATATCACTAATAAATAATTTCATACCAGATTTTAAATCATAGACCTAGATACATTTATTCTTTTTACCGAACATACTAAAATAGGGACAAAGGCGAGCAAGAGAGGATGGTGGAGAGTGAGATGAGATGAGAGGGAGGGAGGTGAGCAACAAAGTTAGATACATGAATACAATGTATCTAGAACAAAGTTACACCTAATTTTGACCTCATATATCCTCATACATGTATCCCATGTCCAAAATATAATAAGATTCGTAACATTACAAACAAACGTGAATCTAAGTAATTGAATTCTAAACTAGTGAATAAAATTTTTAGTTACCCAAGATAAAAAAGCAAATGATTATAGGAATTCAAATATTCATGTCGATGTATTTGACATCCCATAACTCTGAAGATCGTTTATACGAGGGGGAGGGTGGATCAGGTCATTGTATTGGGTGGGGTAAAAAAGAAATTTAAAATATTTTTCAAAAGATTTTTTTGTCATATTACCTTAAATTTGAGAAAAATAAGTTGATTTGACAAAACACTTAAGCCAACATAGAAAAATTGAGAAATATTTTTCTTCGTACCAAACATGCCCAAAGTAACTAATTAATTACACAATTTTAAAGGGAAAAAATGAAAGTTCAAACTTCAAACCAATGAATGGTGTGCCTCAACTGACTTGATTTGGGTAGGTTATTTTAATTAATTATTGTTCATAATTTTGATTTTTTTCCACTAAAAAATTAATGACGCGACCGAATTATAATTGGTCACATGTAAAAAATGGTTTTACAAAATCACTGTTAAAAATAATGGCATGAATGAGCCTTTTCTTAAACGATAATGACATAGATGAGCCAAACTTTTAACGAATGACATAAATGAACCTTTTCTGAAAGTTCGATGACATATTTGAGTCTTTTCCCTTTATTGACAAATGAGTCAATGATTTAACCAAATCATACTAACTTGTCGTTATTAAGGGTGTGTTTTGGCATGAAACAGATATTTTTAGAAAATATTTTTTATCCACGCATGTTAATTTGATAGGGTGTGTCTTTTTCAAAGATATCATATATTATTACAAGTGGAGCTCCAAAGTAAAAAAAGTGATTACATTGCTCCTCTACTAAAAACTTTTATAATTCTCATTTATAGATATATATATATATATATATAGATATATATATAGAGGAGAGATATAATTTTATATTCTCATTTCAAAAATCTTGATCTTTTTAAATTTCTCCACACAAATTTTAAAAAAATTACAAATGAGTATTATTTTTAAAGACAAGAAGTTAAAGATTAAAATCATGATCTTTTTAAAGTAAAAATTTTCATTTTATCTTTTTATATTTATTTAATAAGTTTGACCTTTATTTTCCATTGTCTTTTCATGTTTCCTTCGTAATTTTGTTCTATTAAATTTAACTCTTCAAGAAAACTTTTAATTACTATTCCTAACAATTCTTTGTGTAGGAACTCTAAAATTTATTCACTCATTAAATTCTTTCTTTCCATCTTCAAACAGTAACTTTTTTTACATTCTTTCTTCATATTTTAATATATAAAATGTCTTTGTATAGTGTTGTACATAGTTTAACCTGTTCAAGGATATTTATTTGATCAATCTTTTCTCATTTGTTAAAGACTCTATAAAGTGTATATAAGGTGGTTTGCCAATATTTAATTTGTCTCTTTTGGGTAGGTTTCTTCCTCCAAGAAGAGTACTCAAATAAATCTATATAATATAATTGATTAGCTACCATTGCCAAACACTTTTTTGGATTATTACGTAAGCCTAGCAGTATATTTACTTCCTTTTAGTAAAATATCTATTTATGAAAAACTTCTATTGCTAATTAAAACTCAAATTCATATATAAGTTGATCTGTGAAGGTCTTTTGCATATTTGAACTTTGAAATGTGGACATGGACTTTGTTTGGAGCACACAGGTTCATAGTTGACTGTGTGTTCGTGTAGTTTAAAATGATATAAAATACACGTGCGTTGCACTTATTCGAGAACTAGTTTTTAAAAAAGAGTAAAGAAAATTACTCTCTTCTATAAAGGCTCTACACAGCGTAAATTTTTAATTAATTAAATTTCAATATAAATATTAGAATCAAATAAAAATATGTATTAAATTTCAATATAAATATCATAATCAAATAAAAATATAGGTTTTTGAGATTAAAAAAGAAATTTCATAAGTAAATGTTACTAGTTAAAGATTACAACATATCTATACTAAAAATGTAAAGCTTCGAAGAAAAAAAGGCACTAGACTCATTTCAATGTAGGTTGAGGCTGCTAAATTCCAATATACTAGATCAAACTTTGAATCTCACATACATTGTGAAATACAGATACAAAGACACAGAGAGAGGTGAGCAAGTGAGCACGTGTACCCCAATTACATGTGAATCACGCTTCGAATACATTATATTCTGGAGAAAATTACACCTTAACTGACTCGTGTGTATCTGAACCGGCCAATACATGTATTCAGAAATAATTAAGCTTAATCATATTCTTTAAGATCAAAAAGTTTCACCTATAAGGAGAATGGCCAGATTGCAACTTCATAAGTCCATAATATGAGCCATTGTTTCCAAGGGCAAGCAGCTGAGAATGTGATCCTTGTTCCACAACCTTTCCATTTTTAATCACAGCTATGGTGTCTGCCTTCTGTATCGTTGATAATCGATGAGCTACAACTACACTTGTTCTACTCATCATCATTTTCTCCAATGCTTCTTGTACTAAGTTCTCAGATACACTGTCAAGCGCACTAGTTGCCTCGTCTAGGAGAAGTATAGTTGGATTCTTTAGTATCGCTCGTGCAAGTGCTATTCTTTGCCTTTGCCCTCCTGAGAGTTGGACTCCTCTTTCACCACAATAAGTTTCATAACCATCTTCCATAGCACTGCATTATATTACAAGATTGTAGTTTTTTAAGTATTTGTTTCAAAATGTAATGGAGAGATCTATAGTTATTTGATCATACCTTATAAATTCATGGGCGTTAGCACGAATGGAAGCTTTCTTGATTTCAGACTCTGTAGCTTCTTCTTTCCCGTAAATGATATTTTCGCGTATGGATCCTGCAAATAGGGTAGGTTCTTGACTCACTAGAGCAATTTGTGATCTTAAGCTCTTCAAGTTGTAGCGTTTGATGTCTCTGTCATCGATTAGAACTTGTCCCTTTATTGGATCATAGAATCTTTCTATCAAGCCAATGATTGTAGATTTTCCAGAACCACTTTGCCCGACAAGTGCTACTGTTTTTCCTGATTCAATCTTCAGATTCATTCCTTGGAAGATTGCTTGATCAGGCCTCGACGGATAGTAAAAGAAGACATTCTTCAACTCTATCTTTCCTTTTAATACCTTAATGACTTTAATCCCTTCAGAGTTCTCAGGTTCAATCTCAGTCTTTCGGTCTAAGATAGCAAATACAGATGCAACTGCACTGCTACCTCTTGCTAAATCAGAAGTCATACTTCCTGTATCTGCTATATTTTTTCCAGTACTCATCAAAAGGAAGAAAACTTGAAATAGGTGCTTTGAAGTTAGTAACTTTCTGTTCATTAGTCTTCCCCCATACCAATATGTTAAGGCAATGGCAGCTGTGGTTAAAAACTGAGAGCAAAACAAGCCAGCACCAGAAAGCAATGACTGTCGAATATTTTCTTTTCTCGGGCCTTTCTGAGTTTCAGCAAAGAGGTCCAACATTCGATCTTGAGAAGAGAAGGCGGTGATGGTCCTGTGATTGATCACTGCTTCACTTGCTAGCTGACTTCCTTCACTCTGTGCCTTTTGGGATCTTTCTGACATTCTTTTCATCAGAACACTTCGCGAGTAGAAGCTTGCTATGAGTAAAGGTTGTATAGATATTAGTACAATAGCAACTCTCCATGCAACTATCAATGCAAGCACAAAAGCAGTCGAAGCACTGACAGAAACCTGTAGTAGCAATGACATACGATCACCAACTAGGGATCGAACCATACGGGCTTCAGTGGAGAGTCTTGCACAAACTGCAGCACTTGTGTTCTCATCTCGATCATACCAGCCCACTTCAAATGTGAGCAATTTTGAAAGCACCTTTTCCCTGATTCTCTTGGTCAGCTTTTCACCCATTTTAGCGAAATTGTAATGTTGGAGTAGATTGGCAATGAAACTTGTCACACCTATGCTCAAAAAGACTACACTGTAGATTTTGATCTCCGACTTTATCTTTGAAATATTATTTGATGTATATGCTGATACAACTGATCCCAAGCAAAATGCATAAAGTGGTTGAAGTACACCAAATGTAACAGCTCCTAAACATCCCAACAAAGCTATCTTCCACTCTGGTGCATTCATTTGAAGCAAACGCCACATTGAGGGACTTGGATGAGAGAAGTTCTCCAAATACTCATCGTCACTACCATAATAAGAGCATGTATGAATGGTGGGAGCATAACTGACACTTATTGCTGGAGTAAAAGAAGAGGCAGGGCTATTTTGCCAACTTGACGTAGCGACATAAGGGGACCTAGGCATATTATAACCCCTTCTCATGTAGCTTCTTGTCTCGTTAGGAAGATACGGACTAGATGGGCCTTCATTGTTTGCTGTTGATTGCTGCAACTTGACCATTTTAAAGTAAACTCCACTTTCTTCATCAGTCTTACACATTAGATCATCATGAGAACCAGATTCAACAATTTTCCCCGACTCAACGACTACAATTTTATCAGCCCTGCGTATTGTACTGAGGCGATGGGCAACGATGATTGTTGTCCTTCCTTGTGAAGCCTGGTCTAGAGCCTCTTGAACAATTCTTTCTGATTGTGCATCCAGCGCGCTTGTAGCTTCATCGAGTAAAAGAATTTTCGGGTCCTTAATCAACGCCCTTGCTATAGCAATCCTTTGCTTCTGTCCTCCAGACAATTGAAGACCAAATTGTCCCACCTAAAATTCAATTCGAACTTGATCAAACAACGAAAAGTAACAGATAGCAACATCTAAAAGAAGAAGCAAAAGATATTAGCTTACATGAGTATCATATCCATCTGGTAAAGAGGCTACAAATTCATGTGCATTTGCAGCCTTAGAAGCTTCGACAACCATCTTCATCGAAGCTCCTTCTTTTCCGAAGAGTATATTTTCCTTGATGGATGTAGCAAACAGAACAGGCTCCTGATTTACAAGCCCCATCTGAGATCTCAACCATTTAAGCTGCAGTCTCTTTATTTTATGTCCATCAAGTAAGATATCACCTTTAATTGGATCATAAAATCTTTCTAGCAATGAAATGACAGTGGACTTTCCGGAACCACTGCCTCCCACAATTGCTACTGTCTTTCCAGCTTTCACTTTAAGACTAAAATCTTGGAGGACCTGAACATCTCGTCTTGATGGATAGATGAAAGTTACTTCCTTGAACTCGATATCTCCTCTTACATATGCTAGAATTTTCCCTTTACCATCTTCAGAATCTATTTGAGGAACACGATCGATTAGTTCAAAAATTCTTGCAGCAGCAGTTGTTGCCTCAACGATGAATGAGATATTAGGAAGTGCACTCATACAAGACCTATAATCACAAACCAAGCCTTGGAAATATCAAAATTTGCTACAATCACTTGTCATGTTGAATGTAATTTTAACATGAATTGTACCTTTCATAATAATAAGCAAAATAAACCACTACAGCGATAAAACCTACTAAAGATATTGAACTTTATCTACTAACGATAAAACCTATTCATCAAGGTTACTAAACCTGCTATAGCTAATAAAGTTTTGAGACAACGGTTGCAAAGTAGCATTAGTTAAGTGTGATGAGAAGTAATTTTATAAAATGAGACTTACAGTCCTCCAAGAACAACACAAAGAGCTGATATGAAAACGCGACCACCACTTTCTCCTCTATTAGCAACGAGTACACTCCCTGCCCATGATTGAAATGCCCACGACACATAAATCATTCCCATACTTCCTAACAACAATCCCTTAGTAAGCCCTTGTTTCACACCAAGATTCAAACTTTCCTCAAGACCAATGCTGAATCTTTTTAGTGTTTCATTTTCCCCAACATAAGAGTAAACTGTCCGAATCGATGAAATTGCTTGTTCTGCTACACTCCCTGCTACTCCATAAGCATCCTTCATCTTCATTCCCTGGATCATAAGTAGCTTCCCAAATGCTACACCAGGTATAACAAAACCAAGTGAAAATGGAACTGAAGCTAATGCTAGTCTCCATGAGAGGTAGAAAGCAAGAATAAGTCCAAAAATGAACGTTGACAGATGAGCAATACAATTAGGTATCTGCAACAAAGGAGATAATGTCCGTTAATTTCAAGCATGCCTGATCGTTATAATGGATGCATTTAGTAAAGTTCAGTGATCATACGCGAAACTTATTGATCTAAAAGTCAGAAACACCGAGTAAAAATACATATCTAACTTGAGAAAGAATGATATAAGACCTTCTCCGCTACAGCATCTTGTATTGAATGAGCATCAGCTGACTGTGAAACAACTTGGAAAACTAGTATTAGAAGGGAAACCAGCTTGTTATCGAAGAAACTAAATCTTGCCTCGCATTGATTTAAGTACTACAATCTTATCGAATTGTTTGTCTCTCATGCACTCTTGTCAGCCAAATTCCCCCTACATATCATTACGTAATTTAGAACACAGTATCTTAAAAAGACTAGAATCTCAAACTCATAAGGTTGAAATCCCGACTCTAATTAAAAAAGTGAGAGATACATACCAATGCAAGCAGATATACCAACTCCAATAGCAACATAAAGCAACCTGAGTGAGTACTGTTTCAAGTACATGGAAGAATTGAATTAATACGCGAATTTTTATCTCATGAATGAATTAACTAATACATAGATTCTGAAATTAAATTAAGTACCTTGTCAACAATAGAATTAGTGAAAGAATTATTATCATTAGAAGCACCTCCATAATCATCAATAAGAGAACTAAGAATAAACATATTAAGAGGAGTCATTAGGCCATCTCCAATGCATCCTAAAGTACCAAAAAACATTAGCAACTTATCAACACCATCACCATATCTAAAAAGCCCACCTTTCCTTCCCATTTTCTAAATTATAAATTATTATCACAAGCTCAAAATCACATAAATAAGAAAATTTGAACTATATCAGAATTAAAAGACAATGATATCCCTTCAAAAGTTTGTATTTCCATGTTGTATTCTCAAATCTAGTATAGGTGACTTTCTAACTGAACAATGACTACCAGACAAGTTGTTTTAATTATTCCAATTAACTTGATAATATAAATAATATTATGCCCGAGGGATGACATGATCGACACTTGTTTATCAAAAAATTATGTTGTATATATATGCGCGATTTACTGGTCTTAAATCCTGGGCTGACACTGGGACATTCAAACAATTTTAGTACTATATATATATATATATATGCATAGTTCGAAAACAAAAACAAAAATAAAAATCACATATTAAAAAAGAATAACCAATGGGTATGAGTATGGTAGAAATATATGGTATTATACTAACAGAAAAGTAAGTCAAATTAGCTGATAACACAAGTTAAATTACTATATTTGATGGAATAAAAATAATCTACGTTATGGCCTATGGGTGTAATGTAATATAAGTAAAATTGCTGAGTGTTATTCTTGCCGGCTGCTGATCTTGTTCTATTGTTTGTCATATACTTAAAATTGGTTTTAGTACTTCCAACAAATAAAATAAAATAAAATTTGGCATAGTGCATTATTTTAATTGATCATTAAAAACTTCTTCTTCTTTTTTGTTGTATACATATGGTCTATGGAGTCCAGAGATAAAGTTTTACATAGATATATCGTTTTTCATGAGAATCTTCACTATGATATCAAAGAATATATGGAATGACAACTAAGCAAAAATAAAATATAAAAGCTTGCGGATTAAATGCATATATTATTATTATAGCTCGAAGACGTCAACTTTATACATATTAATCTCGATGTATTTGATTAGTTTGTTGACACAAACAAAGTTGGAATCAACAAATAACAAATTTCTTAGAATAACTAAAATATGTCGACTTTTTTATTTTTTTTATAATCTGAAATATTTTAATCAATTGTAATATGTAACAGGTTACTGTATTTGTAATATCTGCACCATCTTATATTTATTGTTATATCTATATTACTTTAAAATATGAATAAATGTTGATTGAACTCTTATATAGTGGGAAAAAAAATCTGACTATATTTGGGTTGATTTGGTTTTAACTAAAAAAATTAATTTTAGACTGAATTAATCGGACATTATATATGTTATTTTACTAAAATATATTTTATACATAAAAATATTTACTTTGATATAATTTTAAAATATTTTAACTATTTTTAGTTTTATCTTCTAATATATTATTTCAAGTTGAAAACTTAGAATTCGGAGTCCAATAAAGATTGTAGTTCATAGATTTTGATAATATAATCAAAAAACTTAAAGCAAAATTAAAATTAATATTAATGCCAAAAAAGAAAATCAATTTAACTACTAGAATGACAGTAATATTGAATATTTGTTCTTTAGTGTTACCTTTTTGTTTAGATAATAAAATACATAATATATTTTAATTTTTCTTAATATTTAGTATGTCACTTATACTTATTAAACTATTTAGCATGATTTAGAACTTTTAAAATTATAGTAATTTTCATTATGACTTTACAAAATTTCATTTTATTATGATGATTTCATTAGTATTTTAATTGAATATTTTGGATAATCAATACTCATCTCATAGTTTGTGTTATTTTTTAAAGAAAAACCTTAGATAAATGATTTTGGTTGGACTGAAGAAATATTTGAAGCACAAGTTAATTATATGTTTGTATGCAAACTTCACCGAAAAATCAAAAATCTGAAAAAATTCGAGGTTTATTATTTGGTTTGATTTATAAATTTAAAAATTTGACACAATGATTTGCTTTGGTATTTGAAAAAACTGAACCAACCCGAGGTTGAAAAACCCAAAAAAATCCAAATTTTATTAGTTTGGTTTGGTTTATAAATTTAAATTTTTTATACAAATGATTTGGTTTGATATTTGAAAAACCCGAACCAACCCGGCCATATACACCCCTACTCAAAAGATGTATGTTACGAAAATGAAGATGTTGATCAGGTGGATGTATGTACATACTAGAGAGTGGTAAACCTAGAGGTAATCGAGAGGGTTCACCTGAACCCCCTTGGCAATAAAATACGTTGTATATATATGGTATTTAAAAGTAATTTTATGTCTGTATATTGAATTTGAACCTACTAAATGTAAGATTAAAGGTTGGCTCAGTAGTTGAGGAGTTCAAAACTCACCTGGAGGTTTCAAGTTCAAATCTTAGCTCTCGACACTATTTTTTTTTATCGAAACTCCTTAATGAAAATCCTAAATCCGATACTAATATTACTAGGAGCGATAAAATTAGGAGTAAGAATACTAGGATTAGGTGTGAAAATGGTTATCAGGCAGTCAAGATGAGAAAAAACGAAATTGAGATAGCTTAAATGAGGGTATAATAGGAAATTTTTTTTTGGTCTTTCTTGATTTGTCAAAATGGACAAGTAAATTGAGACATCTAAAAGAGAAAATATGAACAAGTAACTAAGGACCGAAAGAACAGTAATTATAGGTGAGTAATTCGTATCAAGCGAGAAATGGTGGAGACCTCGCTTCTTTCATTTTTTTTTTGGATAAATAACTTTAAATACACAACTATAATTTTTATATTCTCTAATTTTCCCTACTTTTTTTAAATATTACATAATTCCCTTTTTTTTTTTTATTTTAGTGTAAGTTTTAGATACATTACATTCTTCTCCTATATACAATTAAAAAGTTTAATGCCTATTTTTTCTCCATTAAATTAAAACACTCAACCTCTTAAAGCAGTTTTGAATTTAAATTTTATCCATTTTTAAACATCAAGCCTTTTATTCAGCTTTTTGAGTTTGAATTATTTAATTTAATGAATTTAAATAAAAGACCAAATTGAAATTTTGAATTCAAAAGGTCAAAAAAAATTGAAATTTAAACAAGTAAAAATTTCAGGAAAGCAGGACAATTCCATAACTTCTAACGTTTTTTCTTACTCCATCAAGTTTCAGTTCTTTTTTTTCCATAATCATTTCATTCTTCCTTAACCCAAGCATGATTCATTCTTTTCTTCTTTTATCTTGATCCATCGATCGTCTATTTCTCCTAATCGTACTCGTTTGAACCCAGAATCTTTTATTATAATCCATCCATCAATTGTTATTCTCTCTTTTTTGGTTTTGGTACTGTTCTAGTACATCATAGTAATGGATCCGTTAATTAAAGAAGGATATATTGATCCGACGATGAAAATTGAAAGACATAGGACAAAAAAAAGTCTTTGCATGATCTAGGAATCGCTTTATAAGTTTCAGTATACGTAGAGTTGTTTAGCTGAGGCACTGATACATGGTTTGATTGAAAATTGTTATACTGTATCATTCACTAAAGTTTAATAAATGGCTCATCAGCGGACTTGATGGATACATATAGAATCAGTGTGTATATTGTTTAGTCAAGTTTCTGATACATGTATTAGACAGTATCAAATGCTTATAATGTTTGATTTAATTCACTGATTACAAGTACGTTGTCGTTTGTCAATGTATTTGCAGGGGATGAAAGTAAAGGACCAAATGAAGTAAGGCCAAGTTGCGGAGAATGACAATGATTTTTGTTTCCAAAATTTGAAATAATATCCAATTACGTGCTGATTTTAGGTGATTAATTGAGGTGATTACCTTAAATTAACGTTGTTTTAGTAACCACATTAATTGTACCATTTTTTCTCAGTTGTTCTCAACAGTTTAAAATTACCATGTATCATTTACCAGGTCTCAATAGGGTCTAAGTATCACAGAACAACAAAATTAAAGGGATTTTTTGGAAATACAAATTGCGGGACAGAATGTAATATTGAATTACCACTATGGGATTCCTTAAATTTTTACTTTTTTTTTTGTCTTCGATTTATAGTTAGACCCTTAATAGGCTTAAATGAGGGAGATGTACAATATTGTATTAATTTATTTTCAAAGATTATACAAGACATGATACAAAATGTATACAATTTAATATAATTTATATTCATAGGTACACTTCATATAAAGTGAATATACAAGTCTAGAATCTAAATAAGTCACAAAAAGATAAAAGTGACAAAAATAAGTCACTATTCTTATAAGTAACTAAAATAGACATAGTTAAAGAATTTTTTTTTTTAATTTTATATAAATTTCAAGCGTTTCTCGTTAGTTTCATAACATATATATTTTAACATATAACAGATTATACTCTTATAAAACGAAACTATTTCTTACACTTTATAAAATGATATAAAGTCAAAAAATTTCTTACACTTTAAGAAAAGTTACTTGTATAACGTAAAGTGAGAAGAAATGCTGAATCTCAATCTATAAGAGTCCAAACTTTTTCACCCCAAGAGATTAGTCAAATATAAAATATTTATATTTTTCCTTTAGGTAAATTAAAACTAATTACAAAAATAATATTCTGTCAAACAACTTCATTTGGGTTCCACTGGCTCGCGAGCAACATTCTACGCCACACTATTTCATCAGTACAAACATAGATTTGAGTTTGTCTAGCTTGTGTTTGAACATACGATATGAAGTCATGATTTATAATTAATGATTGAATATGCAATTTGAAATCATGATTTGAAATTTAATTCAAATTCTTCAAAAAGCATGATTCGAGATTTCAATTTTTGAAATGTAAAATTTGATGCACATATAAATCATGACTACTCTTGAAATGTAACTTTTATTGAAATATAAGATTTTCTTTCACCATATAAAGTGTAAGAAAAAAAATATATACTTTACAAATGTAAGAAATAGTTTCGTTTTTCAAGGTATAAAATATTAAAATATACACGTTATGAGACTAACAAAAACGTTTGAAATATTGCATAAATCGAAATTTTTTCTTCCACTAAGCTTATTTTAGTTACTTACTAGAATAGTTGCTTGTTTTGGTCACTTTGATCTTTTTATAGCTTATTTACATTCCGAACTCGTGAATACACAAAGAACATATACACTTGATACAAAGTGAATACACAAGGAACATATACAAAGTGAATACACAAGGAACATATACACTTGAACATAGTAAATACACAAGGAATATATACACCTGAACAAAGTGAATACACAAAGAACATATACACATGATACGAAGTGAATACACAAGGAATATATACACTTGAACAAAATGAATACACAAGGAACATGTACACTTTATACAAAGTGAATATACAAGAAAGATATACACTTGAACAAAGTGAATACACAAGGAATATATGCACTTGATACAATCACTTGTATTCGTTCATACACTTGATACAACTTGTGTTCATTGACATAAATTTGTATTCATTAATACACATGATACCATTTATATTTGTTAATACATTTGATATCTGGTGGATACGTAATTGATATAATTACATTTGTTGATATAAGTAAATATTAGTGTATTCGTTTATACAAAACAGAGATCAATAGTATTCAATACTATGTCCTCTCTCCTCTCTTTTCGAAATCTCGTTTGCCTTCCTCTCTCAATTTCATTCACCTCTCCCCATCCCTTTAATAATAAATATGAATCATAATCAGATAAATTATAATTATACGTTTCTAATTAAGCTTAAATTATAATTATTTTGAAAATTTCATAGAAGTGGCCCAAAGTTAAATTTTAAAAAATGTGAATGTTAAGGGTGCAAAATGCAAACAACTCCATTCCTAGTGAACTAGATCTTGAAGCTAGAAAAGACAAAACGACGTCGGTAGTCGAATCAGCACATCAGAAAGGGCAAAAGATCAGAAGGGAAACAGAAGATTGCAGTAGTATCCTGACTCAAAAACTTAGAGAAAATGGTGAAAGTTGCGACGTTCTTTGCTATGTCTGTAGGAGCCTTCGCTTTCTGGCAAACCATGGACAAAATCCATGTCTGGATCGCTCTTCATCAGGATGAGAAGGTAAATTTTCAAACCCTAGTTTTGTTTTCCCCTTCCTTTTAGGATGAAATAGACCTCAGAATCGTAGATTGAATATTTTACTTTTAGGAGGAACGAGCCAGAATTCTAAATGGTTTTATGGGTTTTTTCGATCTGGATCGTAATTAGTTCATTAAAGTTTGGATTTTTCGGACTTTCAGATTTATGGTGTTCTCCGGAAAGGAAATTATGATATTATTGTGTATAACCTGCAGACGGTAGAAAAGCTTGAATTGTTTGCTGTTTTTGAATTAACAAAAGAAAGAAACTTTGCTTTACATGTTGCTAGTTAGGGGTGTCTTTGATATGATGGGAATTGTTTTCCTAGAAAATGTTTTCTCGGAAAACAAGTGAGTTTCTGGCTTGTTTTCTAGTGTTTGGCAAGTAAGCAAGAAAATATTATGCATATATATCTTATATAGCTAGACTATGGAGGAGATAATGAACTTGGAATGTCACTTATGCAACTTGTTTACCATGCTTCAGCTAGGGAGGTATTTTTCCTCAGCTTTTGAGACTTGTTTCCCCCTAATTAGTACACATCTTTTTCCAAATTTAGGACAACTGGAATACATATGTTTTTCCTCCATACACGACACGACCCTTAGTTTCTTCCAGTCTATTGGTGGACTTGGGTGAGGTTTTGCTGGAGGATGATTCTCTTTTTCTAGTTGCCTTAACATGGGGGCCATTGTACCTAGCAATGTTTCCTCTTTCTTCTTGGGGAACTTAGATGAGAACCTCAGGAATTCGAAGATATATTGTATTAGAAATGTTTGAACTTTTTTAATCTTTGCCGACCTATTTATTCTGACATTTACTTTATGAGCAGAAAGAGTTGACGAAACTATACACTTAGGGCATAACTACTACATTTAATGTAGCATCAAGTGAATCAGTTTTGGAACTGATTTTGCAATGCTAATAGATCTAACAACATTATGGCCCACACTCTTGATAAGATGATTGATGAAAATTATATGGAAAGGAAGAATGATCAACACATGGTATTCATTGACCAGGATTTTTAACGTCCTTTAGTAGGTGCTGGAGAAAGAAGAATTCATGTAAAATATATAGATGTCTCCCCATAGAGGAATCGTTTACGAAGTTCTACACTTGTGAAACTGGGGTGTAAGAGGATAATTACTTGTACTTTACCACCTCAGTTATGGATGAACTAACTAATAGTGTACAAGACTACAAGTTGAGGTATATTATATGTAATATTGTAGCTAATTACTGTTTTTAAATAATAATCTCTGAACGAGCATGTCAACCAAAAGCTTGAGTTTTTTGGGTGTGAGAACAATCTAGCGGCCCACGGCTCCCTTAGATAACTGAGTAAAATAAGAGATATGCTCTGCAAAGTATCCAGCTAAGACAGTGAAATCAGTTGATTAACATGGACTGTCAAAAAATTCCCTAAATTCTTACAGTATTCATCATCTCTAAAAAAATTTGCACAGTTTGCTTATCCACACAAGAGAAATGTGAAATTAATTACATACTCCCACCATGAGAATATATCGATGGTAATATCAGAATTAATAAAACAGGTTTGAAGGAATGCCACTTGGAGTAATCCTAATCGAATCCCGGAGGAACTCTCCTTCGAACAGCCTATGGAGCCAACATATATTCCTTGTAATGCGCCTCTAATATCCAACTAATCCGTATGAATGAGTACTAGAAATGCAAATCGTTTTAAGATGAATATCCTAATAATAATAACACTAACAATCTTAAGAATGATATGCTGTTATAACAAGATTAGAGATTATCCCACTCTGACAAAGGTTTTGCAATTACAGCATTATAAAAAATAAGAATAGGCGGTAGAGTAGGTTTGGTCGTGTCATACATAGACCTCGAGATTCATTGGTTTTGAACCCATGATGGAAAGTTGTCTAGAAAGACCTATAATTTCGTGGAATTTCGAAAAATGTACAAAAGATAGAGCTCAATGGTAGAGAAATATTCATACAGGCGATATCAACTAGTTGAATATAAAACTTCGTGTTGTTGGTACGCTCACAGTAGTCTTTTTTTTTTTCGCTCACAGTAGTCCAATAGTTGCTAGGAGTCAACTTAATCTTCTTGGGGTATTTGTATGTCAGTGGAAAATGTAGAAAAATATATTGAACTGGAGAAACTCATTTATAAAATATTAAAATGAGATGAGTCTAAATTGAGTGAAATGAATAGCAACGATTCATAGAGCCGACCCCCACTAGCTTGGAATTGGGCTTAATAGTTGCTTTTGTTGTTCTATTTATCACTAATAAATATAAATCACCCATTATTGTGTCAATCTTGTAAGCATATGCCAGAAACTTTGAATCTTGAAGAAGACTTGGCAATGTTTTTGCTTTATATTTCAGATGCTTGGAAAGAACTAGTATACTTACTGTTGTTCCCCTTTTCTTCTCGAGGACCTCATTCAGCTTAGTAGGTTCTTGAATATCGTTTGATTTCTGGTGAGTAAATTAACAGTGGAGTTTTAGCTCTCCATTCTCATCAAGTGTTCCCCCCCCGCCTCTCTTGTAAACCATTATATTTGACCTGAGCGACCTATCATACTAGATAACCAAACTGGTGTCACCACTTTCCACCATACACATGAGAACAAAGATGCTCAGTGTTTTCTAGGATTGTCCCCAATAATAGCTTGGTGGCAATAGCCAATCGGTTGCTGGCTGTGTTGTTGGTGCGCTTTGTGTGCGCAAGAGGGGTACAAGCTCTTAGTAGAAGAAATCAGTTGTGTGGGATGCGGACCCTCCATTTTCCTTTTGGAGTCCTGTAAGCCAAGCCGGCGAGTGGATACCTTCATAAGGCCATTGGCAGAGTTTTTAAGGAGAAAATAGGTCATTGCAGAAATACTGACCACATCCCCAGTGAACAATTCAAAATTCTATCAACCATGTCCTTTCTTCCAAAAATACAGGCAAAGTGAAATAATAGGCTTTTAATCCTGCGTATCTCCTGGTTGTTTAATTTTCACTTAGACACTTGAACGTTGGACCAAAGCCCTATGGTCAATGTTGTCCTCATAAATAACCAACACAAGTCTTCGCGGTGGAAACTACAATCGTACTTATACAATCGGCACGTCAATGGTTTTCCTGCGAGCCAAAGAGCTGGCTTTATAGTGAAAAACTCACGACGACCAATAATGGGGTACCCTCATGGTCAGCTTGTACTGAAATGATCTGTCAGGCAAAGTTTCTTTTTTTTCTTATATACATTTAGGGTTTTTTTTAAAGCTATACATTTTCTGTTTGTGCCACAACCCACATTAAGGAATGGCACCATCAACTGCCCGTGTGCGGACACACAAAATTGTTCCTTGTGTTTTCCCTACAAGTTGTAGTATGCCTACGCTTGGCGTGTTGGTCTGTCCGTGGGTTCATTGGAGGGCTTAATCTTGTGGCAAAAATGTGCTGGACGGACTATATGAATTGTGGCTCACTGCAGCCCCAGAAGAGATGGCAGAAGCACCAAGAATCCAGAAAAAGGGAGCACGAGCTAAGCCAGAGAAAACAAAAAGCGGGGGCTCCCGGGCCTAGGCTTGCCAAATTGCAAACCTAAAGTGGCAGTCACGTTCAACAAGGGGTTTGCGGGCTTTTTTGACAGTTCCGAGGACCGCTGCTTCCTATTTTCCATAAAATCATGGGGTAATGACGCCTTATGAACTTATTTGGACCTTCCAGTGGCTCTGTCTGTCAATAGCATGATTATGCTTGCACTGGTAAACATGTAGCTTCTTTTAATCCGACAATAAATACCATTTTTTTTGGTTTGGTTGGTCTTTTGGAGTAAATCATGGTGAATTGCTATTTGTTGGTTATTCTTTCATAACCTCGTATACTTTGCTCTCATGTCAATGTTTTGATATTTTGACTTCGTTTTCTCACTCGTTCTGGTTTTTAATTTCCAAGTATTGTTGCAAATGTTAGCTTTATGGGAACATAGGTAGTCTCTGCCTGGTAATTAACTCTGCACTTGTTTTAGGTGAAAGATATAATTATAATTTCTAGCAGAGTTCAATTTCCAATCCTCTATGTTTTTGTGAGTGCAAGTGTATGTCTCTTCATTGAGTTTTTGTCCTTAGGCGATATTACGAAAGTTATTCACCAACCAAAACTCATGCTCCTGAATCAGCTGACTGCATATACATGTCTATCTGTGTACAGGCCCCAAACTACTCCTATTCCCATCCCAAACAAGATGTTGAGTTCTAAAAGCAATTTCAAGGTTAAAATTCCGTGCACCGGTAAATTTAACACTAACCCTTCTACCTGTCCCCCACTCTCACACACATGTCATTTCTTAAGGATTGTAATTAGGATTTTCTACAACGACACTCTACTAAGTTGGTGATTTTTGGCATAGTTTATTTAAATGAGATTCGCATCAAAATTGGTTACCATTAATAATACTTTTCTTATGAACTCATTCCTAAAAATAAGCGAAAGTTAGGCACTAAGGAAGTCTTGTGGTTGTGTCAATGCAGGCTTTGCACGAAACCGTGTAACAAGCAGGCCTCACAACAGTGGCAACGAAATAGTCGATACATGTATTCTATAAACAGTACTCATTACAATAATAACGTGGTGGGCTTTAGTAGATAAATTCACTTCTTTTGATAATGTCTATAAACAAACTTAGCAAAAATAACGTGGTGGCTTTATTAGATAAATTTTCACAGCTTGATAATGTTTCACTTTTGCAGAAGTAGAGTCACTTTCCCTAATATCTGTTAAAGACACTAACTGATGTAAGAATGTGATGAAGCCTTGCTCTATATAACACTTTAGCATATTAACATATGGTTATTCTCCTATATCATCGTTAATAAATCTACATTAAATCTTTCCCCCAATTCCATTTTTCAGTTTTTATCAGAGTGATGGAGGCAGGGAAGAAGATTTTCTTGATTTCGCTTTCTTTGGCTATGATATTTGGTCTAGTTAATAGTTTGGAGTTCACTGAAAAAGATATTGCATCTGAAGAAAACTTATGGGATTTGTACCAGAAATGGAGGAGCCATCACACTGTTTCTCGAGACCTAACCGAGAAACAAAAACGTTTCAATGTGTTCAAGGCGAATGTGATGCATATTCATAATGTCAACAAGATGGACAGACCTTATAAGTTGAAACTCAACAAGTTTGCTGATATGACAAACCATGAATTCAGAAATTTTTATAGCTCTAAGATAAAACACTTCAGAATGCTTCATGGTCCCCGCCCTACTACCGGATTTATGCACGACGAGGCTGATAATCTCCCAGCATCCGTTGATTGGAGAAAGAAAGGAGCTGTTACTGGTGTAAAGGATCAAGGAAAATGCGGTAAGTTCAAGAAGTTGTGACCATCTCATCTAAAAGCTTACGCTGTTATCGCCAAGTCTCCTTGATGCTTTGATTGAAAACATTGTTTTAGTACATGCTAGCTTATCCTCGTGTATTTGCAGGTAGCTGTTGGGCGTTCTCTACGATAGTTGGAGTTGAGGGAATAAACAAAATCAAGACAGGTAAATTAGTTTCACTGTCTGAACAAGAGCTTGTTGATTGTGAAAAGGATAACGAAGGATGCAACGGAGGACTAATGGAAAATGCATATGAATTCATCAAGAAAAATGGAGGAATTACGACTGAGAGGATATATCCTTACAAAGCCAGTGATAGTCGTTGTGATTCTTTAAAGGTAGATATTATGTTTTAAACAACATACTTTGATAAATATGCCAATGTCTAGTTTCGTAGAACTGTATTTTTTAACACTTCTTTTATCTCATCTAGAGGAATTCCCCCGTGGTTAATATCGATGGACATGAAATGGTACCTGAAAAAGATGAGGATGCTTTGATGAAAGCTGTTGCTAACCAACCAATATCTGTTGCTATTGATGCTAGTGGTTCCGATCTGCAATTTTACTCTGAGGTAACGCGATTTTACTTTTTCAATTGGACATGAACTGCTTATGAAACCAATCAAGATGAACTTCCCATGTGACTCATGTACGAGTGTTAAAGAATGACAAAAGTGTCACATAGGTGGTTAATGAGATGGCAATACTCCTTCCTTTGAGCTAACTTTTGGGGTGTGAGTTAGGCCTGAGACTTAATTTAATACAGAGGTGGATTCAGGATTTAGTTTTGACGAGTTCAACCTTTTAAGTTCTTACTATTGAATTCATCGCTCTCTTGAAATGATTGTGTTTGAAAATCTAATATTTGTTGAATTTTTACTATTATTTCACGAATACGTATGCTATGTGTTGAAACTAACATGTTCAATTGAACTCGGTAAATAAAGTTGCATCCATTATAATATATGAATCATCTATATCCATTATACTCCCACTCGATTCCATGTGAAAATGCAGGGAGTGTTCAATGGAAATTGTGGCACAGAGCTAGACCATGGGGTAGCAGTTGTGGGCTATGGATCAACTCATGATGGGACAAAGTACTGGATAGTGAAGAACTCATGGGGGACTGAATGGGGTGAACAAGGTTATTTTCGAATGCAACGAGGCATAGATGCTGAAGAGGGACTCTGTGGGATAACCATGGAGGCTTCATATCCAGTCAAGTTATCTCCAGACAATCCCAAACCAGCACCCTCTAAGGATGAACTCTAGATTGGCTCGTGTAACGACTCTGCTTCCACCCGTAGCAAGCTATAGTATTTACAAAGAAACTTAGGTAAAAAGCAACACATATATGTAATCTATGAGTTATTTTGTATTGGTTTGCATGAATAAAATGCTTAGGGTTGCACATGTTTGTGAGTTGTAGCCTTTAGCTTCTGCTTTCAATCCATTTGGCTACAGAACCTCAACAAGATTGGCTTGTGAATGGCCACTTCTTGTTCGTATATGATAGGAAAAACTCATGTGGGGTGTGTCTGAACAATCTCCCACATTGGTAGCTGAATAAAAAAAGAAGTCATTTATAAAGGTGTGAGACAAGTAAAACCATGCTAACTTTGGCCCAAAGCAAAAAATATCACAACGTGATAAAAGTGATGGGGATTATCTTGGATATTAGTATGATTTTTTATTTTTTTTAATCATACACCTCAAAATATACTATTATTGAAGTGTTTCTTTTGCAAATATGTTTGTGAACAAGCACTTCAGTTTTCACCAACAAGTTAAGAATGTAAAATTTTGTTATCGTATTGTTTAATCTTTAAAATTTAATATGAATGTTTGTATATAGTTACGTGATAATATTAGGCCTGTTCAAAATTAAATCAAAATCGATAATGATTTTGGGATTTTTTCTTAATGGGTTAACCAATAATTCGATAGTAAATTAAATAATTATACTTATACCATTTATATATAAAGTCTTTATAACTTAGAGTTTGATTTCCTACTTTTATTTCTGGTTGCCTCAAACAATTGGTTATTCTACAATGTAAAAGTGTTTGTTTTTTAGCAAGATGTAGCTTGTGAACTCATGTGCTTGGTTTATTTGATTTATACTTGTTCTATGTGATTTTCAATTTTTTCTTTTTATGTCAAATCTTAACTGTTAAATGGAATCGATAACGATCAAAAATCGATAATCGGTAAGTCAATATTTTAATGATTCTATAACAGTTTAACATCTGTACAAATTAATAACTAATAAGTCAAATTGATAAATTTAAAAATCAAACTAAACTAATCAATACATAATCATACGTAATATAGTAAAATTATCTTTCAATATTAGACCGGTATTATTGAACAGAGTAAAAAACAAGCAAAATAAGACAAAGTGCCGTACAAAAGTGAATTTACCAAAGCTTCCTCGTAATCATGAAGTGCCCCTTTTAATATGAGATGTTATTTTGTTCTAATCTTTTGCTGTAGTAAATCAGTTTAATTATTTATAGTATCAAGACCACTTTTCTATGTATTTTTTTTAAAAAAAAAGATGCATGGGTTGGGCTCAGATGGCCAACCCGTGTGGTGTTGAATGACTCAAAAGGACCACGCCTCTCTAATTTTACCAATTGGTAGGGACCTAACTTTTTGCTTCCATATCTTTGACCATTACCACGTTTTTTAAAAACAAAAAAAGGAAACTATTTATACAATTTTTTTTCAATTAAAAAAAATAACATATTCGTTAATCTGTTGACAAAAATATTTTTTGTCTTTGTGGATCAACATTTTTAATTTAATTTTTCATGTGTGAACGTTTAAAGTCATAAGATTAAAGGAATTTGGATACCATTTACATATTTTAATTAAAAATCACAAAAATAAAACTACCTTTTCTTTTCCTAAATTTTGTTTCAAGTCAACCTAAATCATTTTTTTTAAAACGGAGAAATATCAATTTATATTGATTCTAACCGGAAACAGTTCATGCTTGTTTGTCCTTGTTCTTTTAGAAAAGGGAAGTGAATGTTTCTAATATGACTTTGGTCCTTTGTACTCCCTTCAGAAGCTTGTGCAATACATTTTTATTTATCAAGGCTTTTAACTCTTGGATCTTTCACTTTGGCCACTGAGGTAGACTACTTTGGGGTGAGGTAATAATAATTAAATGAGAGAAGATTATACTTATGTTGTTGTAGGTATCACGTAGGATAATAATAAGGGGTGATGTGGAATTTAACAATTCAAAGGATAAATATGAATGCAGAGTTGAAGGGTAGGGGCAAATGCAACCAAAGAGTATAACGAATAAGGATAAATATAATTCTTTTTTAAGAGTACAAGGCAAATATGATTATTTTTTCCTATCTTTAAAATATAGAGCGCATAAAAATTTGTAAAAAAAGAAGAGAATTCTAATTAGTTGAATAAATGTGTTCTTTTTATGGAGTTTTGGACTCAACTCTAGTCTAGAGTTTATTCAGTTGTACTTTGTGATTAGACTGTTGTATCCTCGAGGGAACAAGTCAAGAAGAATTACGGCTGGACCGATGAAAAACATTTGTTGCGGCTAGAATCTCCTTAAAAAGAGAGTGAAATAGTCGTGCCTCAGTCAGAATAGATTTTTATTTATTTATTTTATTTTCAATTGTAATTTGTAATCTTGTAATTTTCAGTAACATTATGTTTCCATATATAAGCGAATCTACTTGGATATAATGTATCTAGAATAAATTACAAGTAATTTTGACTTAATTATTTCGAGATACATATATTCGGACATATCTGAATGCACTAAAATCTAGTAATCGAGATTTATTACAAACAAGTATATCTGAGTAATTAGCTTCTAAAGTAGTGATATGTCTGCAAGTTTCTTAAGAAAAATGAGGTACTTAAATAAATATTTTAATTATATCAATTAGATTTTATTATACTTTAAAATAGTTATAGTATATTATCAATCACCACTTAATTGTTTTCTATCAAATTTCTTCCTATTTTTCTCTCGCTCGCATCTCTTCTCCCTCTCTCCTCTCTTTCTACGTGGTAGTGATGGCATTTAGAGAAAATTGATGAATGTATCAATGTCTATTTGATACATGTATATTTGATACCTAATCTATATGTTTACTACGAATACACTGGATACATTGTCCGAGTTTGCTCACGATTTATTGTATATAAGATATACTAAATAAAATGGATATCAAATACATTATGAGATTGGTCTAAAATACAAAGATATAGGAAATATAAATAGAGAAAAGGAGAGGAACAAGAGATAGAGTGAGGCGAAAAAAGACGAGTTTATTGTTTACTGTGATACAACTAATAACATTTAATCCGATCTACATGTATTTAAGCTAATATGTATCATAGCTACGTATATCCAAATTATAAAATACATGTATTCGAAATAACACTTCGAACAAACCCCTGGAATAACAAATTAAATAAAAAATCACTAAAAATAGAAAAATATATTGGTTACTTCCTAGGATATTAAAAAAGTCTCTTTTAATTTCTTCAAATAAGTTGTCACTTAGGAAAAGGACAAAATATCATGTTAATAAAGCTTGTGAAAAGCTGATTATGTCACTGCAGAGAAGACAAAGTAAAATGGTAAACGTAAATGTTTAACCATTTGAAATAAAATATTACTGGGTGAACTACAAGTATTCTTACCATATTTATAGTAATTTTTACTATCATTTGAAATTACTCAATATTGTTGCACTAAATATTTCAAGTTAAATACACACAAATACATGTATAAGCGATTAAATTTTATTCCTAAAATATAATAATCAAGAAAAAACAAAAGCAAACAAGTAATAATATGTCATTATGTTAATGGTGGATGGGATTTTTTCCTAACAACGAAAGTATAAAGAAGCAAAGTATAAATTGTTTGAAGAATAAAACATATGAAATGTCAAAAATATCCTAAGTCATATAAGCAGACATGTTAACAAATTGAACACATGGGATGCTTATAGACTCTTTTAATAAGTAGTATTCTCTTTGTTTTGAAAAGAATGATTTAATGTTTTTTTAATGTGTTTAAAAAAGAATAATTTTTTTTGTAGCATTTAAATGATATACTAATTTTAACGGTAATAAATACATATATTAATGTGATTTAGTTGTGGGCTTCAATACGACTAATATTAAAAAGGGAAAATTACGCAACAAAATAAATTTTTATTATTTAATTACTCATCGTAGTTATAGTTTGCTATCGTATCACTCTAGACTAACAGGAGACTTAATTAGTGAGCCCAAATTCGAGTTTGTACAATTAGTCAGTTTGGATATGTATAATTCGCAGAATAATATAAAATACAAATATGTACAATATACAATATTGAACCTATATCCATATACAATCACCTCTCTTCCTCTTTTCTTTTGAACCTCTCTTCTCGCGTCTCTCTCCATTTCAATCTCATTTCATCTCTCTCCTTATCTTTTTTTTCCCAACTCACTTGCTTAATATATATATATATATATATATATATATATATATATATACAGACAATGACTCTCAAACCGATGACAATATAACATTTGCACCTCTCCCACACTTTTCACTCTCTCTCCTGTCTCGACTCGCCTCTTCCTCCATAATAACATGTAGCTACAATTAATATTATCTAACTATAATATGATAGTAATAGGACTCTTTAGTGTTTATAGAAAGTTCTCAATAATAAAGAAATTTTAAATGTTAAAACGTACATTAAATTTATTTTATACAAATACAAATGCATATGTATAACATAAAATATCTACGATATACATATAAACATTTTACCTTTCTCCACTCTTTCACCCTCTCGCATCCGAATAACAGTAGCTTACAAAAATTAATAGTATCTATCTATAACTCTGAAGAGTAATTAGAATTGTTAATTAAATATGTTAAAACGTAAATTAACATTTGTATTTATACGTACTAGTGACGAAATTTCTTTTAAAAGAAAGGGAAAATTTCAAAATGTTATATTAGCAGATTTAATAGGAATCTCTAGCACATTTCAATATTTATTAAAAGTGTTCAATATTTAGTTTGTCTATATATCTAATTTGTAAAAAAATTAATGGTTTAATTTGAAAGAATACAAATATTTAATAAGTGAAAGAGAAAATACCCAAGGATATAAAATTCACGAAAACGTAATAACTTAATGTTCTCGTCAATTATATTTTCAAAGGAAAAAAAAAAGTGAAAGAAACAGAATGTGAAAAATAAAAATAAAAACGAAAAAGGAAAAAATAATCAAAAAAAAAAAAAAAGGAAGAAGTAAAATGAAAAAAATAAATAAAATCAATAAAAGAGTAAAAAAAAGCATAAAAGAGAACGTAAAAAAATGTACAAAAAAGGGTAAAGTACCAAAAATTATTTTTTAAAAAAAATAAAAAGAAAAAGACAAATGTGTAAAAATATAAAAAATAACATATAAACAAACAATAATAAAGGGAATCTGGCCAAAAAAGAAGAAACATATTGAATATAAAAGAACTCTTTTAAACAAGAGGTTTAATCCATTAGAATTTTTTGATTAAAATCACTGCTTAATCTTATAAAATGGTGATTTTCCGAGGGCCAAGCGAAAAATCAATAAATAAATATAGAATGCCGACATTAACTGAATTTTAAAAAAATTATTCCCTACACCAAACTCTAATTCTTAGAAACTAGATACCCAATATTATTTTCTCCCTATGGAAAAATAAAAGTACGGATGTTATCAAGTTTAAAATTTATGGACGTAACGAAAATAACAACCATTTAAAATAAAAAAGTAAATTTCAAATAAAACTTTGTAACATCAATCTGAGCGTAATTTTGTTTTTATTATAAAGTTACAATAGAATATCAAAAAATTAGTCAAGTAATAGAGTTAATAAAACGGTCATGCTAGAACCACGGGACTCGAGGGTGCCTAACACCTTCCTCTCGGTCAACAAAATCCTCACCCAAATTTCTAGTTCACAGTCCAATAAAAAAGACTCTAAATAATAATTATCCTTTTTATAATGTCACTTTAATTAGAAAAACTCTTTTTATTTCAAAACAATGAACAAAACTCTTTTTTTTCTTTCGAAACAATGAATCAAATTTTAAGAAAAAAAGGGAGCGTGACATTCTTGAACAAAGAAATGAGCGAACAATGGCGGAAAAAACTCAAGAGAGAGAAAGGAAGAATTTTGGCTAAAAAACTAGAAAAAGAAAATAGATAATGAGAGTTTTTTTTCTTCTTTTACACACGGATAGGTGCGTAAAATTAGTTCAATAGGGTCTGATTTGAAAAATAAAATGAAAGAAGTTACTTATATTATGATACATTTTATTTGTTAAAATATTCGCATATTAACATTTTTAATATTTATTTTTAAATATTATATTTTTATTAATTATGTTTAAATTTTGACTAATTCCCTAATTTTCCCACTCAAGTATCTGAACATGAACAGTCATTTCACATTGGCTACAGATTATAAATGTTGAAGTGTAAAAATAACCTTAATTAATGGAATAAGTTTTTGTCTCCGTTATAAAAGCTTTAAGTAATTCCCATCTAAGATTCTTTTTTAACATCTTGGTTCAAGGGAACGTTTAGTAACAGATAAAGAATAAGTTATCATGTGTCTTAATTTTTGTAAAACTATATTATGTTTTGATAGATAAATACAAATTAAATTATTTATGTATAAAATTAATATAATATTTAATTGATAATTTTAAAATTTGCATAATTAATATATGTATAATTTATTAAGAGTTTATATTTCATACACAATACTCATGCAAAGCATTATTATTTTAAAAGTAAAATAATCAATACATACATAACTAATTCTTGCACGAAATAATATATAATTTTCATATATAACTAATAATTATATTACTAATACTTTTATGATCTAACCAGCTACCAAACAAACGGTAAGAGAACTGAATATACAAAACTCATGTATGTACAAATAATTTATACATTAATTATTGCAATTAAAAATTGTTCCATATGATGTGCTCCTCAAACGTATTTTTATGTATGTAGTAGAATCCTATCCAAAAACTGTGGATAATAATTATAGGTTTATGTATAGGGATATGTAGTCTGCTTTGCTAAAAGTAGATATAAATCAAATCACATGAAATGCCTATGTGCTAAGTTTTAATTTCTACTTATGTCAATTCTCAATTGAAAATACTAGGCTGCGCAAACATAATTTTTTATGACCATCGCCGTCAAATTGACTTCTACCCCTCAATTCTGGTTAAAAAGCTGTGACCTACAGTTTTTTGAATTTTCCTAAAAGAATTATCTAAAGTCAAAAGGAGTCTAGTATACATAAAAAAATATATTAAATAAAAGTGTACAAAAATTTATATTATTAAGAGTTAATTACATTATAACATTTTCAAATTATAAATTTTTTTTAAGTTTGACAAAAAAATTAGATATATTTAAAATGTTCTAATACATCACGTTTTGAGTTTCAGATACATCTATCAATGTATTGATACATTATGTCTAGTTTTTGAATATATTATTTAATATCTTAATATATCGCGTAAAATAATGTATCTAATCGTACGTAATTGTAAAGTGATTCATCTAAAAATAATTTTAGAAAATAAGTTCTCAAAAAATTCACTTTTTTATTTTAATTTTATTTTCCTCACAAGACAACATTGACGAATGGTCTCTAATAATAATCTCACATAAAAATTTTGATTGAATTTGTGTTATCGTTGAAAAGCATCGATGTATTCTATTTTCAGCTTGCAACTGTAGTTGACAGTGTATTAGATATGTTTTCTTTTCTTTTGATTAAAGTAGTTTAGAGATTCGAAATTGTTTGATTTAAAGATAAGTTATGTTTGAATTGATTATGAGGGGATTAGTTATGTGAAGATTATTTTTTATTAATATTTGATTTGTCAAATATTGATGACATAATTTCTAAAAATAGATTGCTCCTTTACAAAACACACTCTAAAAATAACTTGGTTTAAAGGGATTCTTGTTATGAAACATACGCATTATGGATGCCTCATTAAAAACCTTATAAGGTTAACCTAATAGGACAAAAATTTGTGAGGGAAAAAAGTACATCACGTATTAACTCCCCCAATAAGAATATCAATCCACAAACTTGAATCTTCGTTTTCCAAGCTTGTGCATAATCTTCTTGACAGTTGTAATTGGTAGACTTAATGAACAAATCAACTATAGTGTTACTTGAACAAGTATGTTGCACGTTGATATCGTCATTCTTGGGAGCTCATGAGTGTAGAAAAACTTTGACGAAATATGCTTACTTCTATCCCTTCTATAAATCTTCCCTTCATGATCAAAAATTTCTGCAAGTTCCTTACTTCAACTTGTTTAAGCAAATAATTTATTGTCTTTTGAAAAATCTTCAAGAGTTTCAATTCTAGTCATCAACTTGGATAAAAATACTTGTACATGCTCTATGCATTTTGAATCTATTTAATCTTTATGATGATGATAAACAGTTTTATCAAAAAACTTGTATATGATTTAGATTTTGACTCCTGGACATTCTCATATTCAATTGTCAAGAGTGACAAAATCAACATCCGATGTATGACATCATCTAATACTAGATGCAAGTTAATAAGTGTGATACTTACCAAGATGACATTTCACTTATAATTAGGTTTCTAAACAACATGCAATAGATGTAAAATTTGTATCCCATAATCTTTTATGGATATTGCGCGTTATGTAGCAAGATATCGTGAACATATCATTTTGCATTAATTCACAATACTACAAACATAACTTAGTGAGATCCATCACTGATTATTTTAGATAAATACCCCTCTCGTGAGGTTTCATGAAGTGTTATGTCGTTAAGCTCTTCAAACAACACATTTCTTTACTGTGATATTGGATTCTTTGATTTCCCCCCTTTTACAAGGAGATTTGATTAGAATTGATAGTATCGCATACTGCAGCATGTCGTAAACTCTATTCCTTAGGACATTCAATATGGAGTATTTACAACTATTGTGTTGCTTTAATCTCCGCTTATGTTAGACAAACTAAATTATCTCAATCTTTTGGAGGAATATATCTTTGGATCATTATATTCATTGAGATATATATATACCAAAATAAATCAAATGAAAAATATTTAGTCGCTGACAATAAATCAATTTTTTGAAAAAAATATGATCATATTTTATGGTTCTATGCGTACAATTACTTTTGTATGCGGCTCAGATTCAGATCAAACATGGAAGCTTATCACAAAGCAATGATTTTACTATCATCAAACATTTATATGTCCCCAACATCTTGATTATTTATCAATATTATCAAGATAAATTGTCTTGATTACATATTCTGAAAGTTGTGCTCTTAACTCAATTATCTTGCACAAACAATTATGCAATGTCTAATTGCAAGTTGACGCAAATGCACATGTGATTATTATAGATCATCCTTTATCGTATCACATGATAGGTGAACAATCCGATATTCACCTTTAATACTTTTCAGAATTTATTAGAGATTTAATCTCAACATTAGTTGATCCAATCAACTTGTCATAAGAACAAACAACAAAAAGAATTCTTGAAGAATCTTCGAATTCTTCAATGTATGTCTATTGCTCATTATTCACATTTTTGGAATGATTAAAATATTCGTGCCAACTAATACAATTATCAGTACTTGCAAACTTTAAGTTTACTATGACATGTGCATTTGCTTTAGAAATTTCTAATTTATTATTATATGAGTAAATTTCTATTTTATTACTTCGATAATAATTTTTAGACTTATTTCCTCTCAGTTACTCTACTCCGTATAGAGGTGATTCGTGATCTCATCACTGAATGGACTACTCCGACTATCAGAAAATTGTGTTTTGTAATCATATTATTTATGTCAATACTTTTGCCAACATGTATCAAGTTGCGAGATAACAATATGCATACATGAGACCATCAATAAGAAACAACTATAGGACCATTAAGTATCTAAAAAATTCACTAGGTGAATGAAAAGGTCCACAAGTATTTGTAGATGTTCCTAGAACGCATGAGATTCAATCTCAACTTTCGTTTATGATGGTCTCACAATTAACTTGCCTTGCTAACAAGTGATACGCTCAAACTTACTTCTCAAATAAGAAGTAAAGCGGTCGTGTCAAGTAAATAACTCAATTAGTGAGGTCGGATGCATCCCACGAGAAAATAGTTTAGACTTAACTTCAATCTATATTACTATTGTTCAGCAATTACTCTTAGAAAGCATTAAGTGATTAAAAATGGGGGTTCTGCTAGCCTAAAAAAATGAAAATAACTAGCGAAATAAAAGGGACAACTAAAGCTTTCGATGTTGGGGTTTCATCAATCTAATCAAAGTAACTAGGGTTTAGTGTTCCCACAGGTTCATAATTGATTAAGTCTAACTATAAACACATTTCCTATTTATTTGCATGCAAAAGGGTGAGAAGTTATGTATTTTAAATCTTGGTCCGGCCGGCATCTAGAAAATGTCACTCCGCACCTGGGTTGGGCTACATGTGTTGATATCCTAACCCTTATCTTACCTTCATATTAAGCATCGTATCGAATATGAATAAGTTATACTCGTACCATCAAATACTAGCCTATTCGATAGTATACACTAATCTATGTTGATAATTCGTTTTCCTATATCTACCTCCTTGGTCGACAAGTAGCATTAAGGCGATTCTAACGTTTGGCCATCCGTTAAAAGACTTCTATGCGAAAGAATTTCAATACATGCAAGGGAACCTATTCTAGAATGTTATTTTAGTAGGTTTTACTCATTATTTGCTAGGTCCCACAACCCTAGTTATGGAGTTAGTACCATAGCATAATCACAATATTCAAATATATGACATAAGAATTTTTTTCATGGACGTACTTCAATGAGAAGAGTGAAATCGAAGTTCGCTGATTAATCAACAAAATCACCAACAATCAATGCAAAGAATCTCAAATAATCAAGAATCTAAAATAATCAAGGCCTAACCAAATAATCCAGAGGTCTAATAATAACCGGAGTCTAACGTCAAATCCGATGTTTTTCGAACTATTTATAAAAAATAAATAAAACCTAATAACCAAGGCTCTATTTGCTGAAAATCTGTCAAAACGCCAGTCGCTGGGTCGACGGACCTCACGACGGGCAGTCGTGGACTCCGTGTCCCATACTTTGCAAATTCTTCTGACTTGCTCTCTTCATTACCTCGACGGCAGGTGAGACGGATCGTTACGAGCACAACGGTCCGTCGAGGGTCTCCCGTCCAAAAACACTTGAACTCTTGGAATATGCGGTACTGGGGCTAGTTCTTGATCTTCATGACAAACCTGCAGGGACGGACGTCATGGCTTAAGAAGGTCCGTCACGCTTTCCGAAAACCCCACAACTTGGTCAGGACTCCCCATCTTCTTCAGAGCTGCCCACTACGGGCCACCTACGGACCGTCACCGGCATGACAGACCGTCAAAAGATCCGTAGGTGTTCTATTCAACATTCTTTGCCTCAAAAACTCCGCATTCATCTTCTGGGACAGATTTCCTGACAAAAAGGAGAAACATTTTATATAAAAATAGCACAAAACTATGTTTTGACAGCCACAAACTTAATGAAAAAAGTATTAATTAATACGTGAAACCACGGTTATATCAACAAGCAGTACAAGAAAATTCACCATTTAAAAGAATTTTTAGGTTCTTCCATGGATGTCCATTTTAATTTTCCATAATTCGTCTAAGCATTATAGACTAATGATGTCCCAAACAATCATGTCATATTAAGAAAGTATTTGAATTAGTAAACTTCTTATTTAACATAGAATGTGCCTCAATTGCACTAATTCTTGTCCAATACAAGGTTGAAGATAAGGTATGAAACTTTTCTATAATACATGTCTTCTTAGAGACATTCTTGGTGATACCACATCATTGACCAAAGGTCGCAATCTTTCTCACGCCTAGCATGCTGACTTACACCTCATTAACTTTAGATAATGGATCTATATCTTTAACATTTATCAAAAGTTCTCATTCTTCATGAATGGAACACAAACATGCGAGTATATCAAATAATGATAGATATAGTATCTCATTTCATTTTTAAGTGCATTATTCAATCATTTGTTTTCTTTCAGACATATTATGTACTGCTACCACATTCATTTTTGAGAATGAAGCGATTTTCATGACTAATTTTAATCGAAAGCACACTTTTATTTAATAGTCAAGATATCATCAATATGGTGTATTATGACTTAACCTAATTTCTTTTCCATATAAGGACTTGTTATGCCATAAATCGATGGGACATGAACTCAATATCTAATGGGGCATCAAGATAGAAACTTGATGACTTACCCTCTTGGTGCGATTGAACTTGAATTCATCGTCTTATTCTTTTGGTGTGCTAGAACATTAAATATATCATTTTACCCTTAATTGATACTCATTCTAAAGCCTTTAATAAAAAAATTTCTATTCACTTTGCAAGCTTTCATATTGATACCCTGAATCAATAAGCTTCTTTTAATTTAATGAGCAAAAGAATTACACCGTCAGTGAAAGATTTATATGTAAGTGTTACTTCTATTGATGTACAATTGTCTTTGTTTTATATAAACATAATAGATATGAAAGGAAATGAAGAACTAGTAAGAGAAATATCCACAAATAAGGAAAGCTATTAATATACATTAAGAGGGAGATATCTCTACACTAAGTAAGGAGATGACATTGAGGAGTAGGATCTGCATTATAACAATATGGAATATTCCTAATAACCAGCAAGTAACGATAATAATATTAAATGATTAACAAGCCAAAAAAACCAATCCATACTAATTTACCAGTGTAAAGTTGACCATTTCAATTTTTTATCATATAATAATAATATTATTATATTAAATAAGTCTCAGACCTCTTAAAGAAAACAATTATACTTGTAACTAGGGGTGTGCGAAAATCGAACCGACCAATAAATTGAACCGAATAAAATGTTATTGGGTATGGGTTTTTTACTGGGTTTAGAAAAATAATTATTGGGTTATTGGTCGGTTTGCGATTTTTCCTATTGGGTTCTTGGGTAAACGGAACCCAAGAAGGACTATAGTTATTTACTACTACCCTTCCTCAATATTACATATACATCATTTAATACATAAATAGATTCAATATTAGCTTTTCAGGTATGTGATTTTTGCGTAGGAAATTGGTGAGACTTTGGTGATTATCTGGTGGAATCAAGCAAACTGTTGCAGATGGTCTCATGAAAATTTATTTTAGTTTTAATTCTAGTTCGTAAGTAGGCGATAGCTTTTGCAAGTTTGGAATGTTAGTAATTTGATCAACATTCAACGTTTTTATTATGTTTTGGCGCGTAAGTGGTAACATGTAATTATAAACATACGTTACTATTATCATTATTGATAGACATTTTCTTATTGGCTAAACCGAAACCGAACCGACATCAAAAACGATAAACCGATAAAAAAAATTTCTTATTGATTTGTTATTGGGTAGCCATATTTTAAAACCGAACCGATTATATGTAAAACCGAACCGAACCGACCGATGCACACCCCTACTTGTAACATACACTGGCTAATTTTGATTATGAGCAGGGAGGAATTATCAATCTTTTTTTTCTACGATAGTCATCTTAATTAACAAAGCAACATCTCCTGATAGATTAATGTGATACATACCTTCACCAACGTTGGTTCTGTTAATCACATAAATAGAATACTACGAGCTTAATTTAAAAGATTAGAGACTCATGTTGATAACGTGTGTTATTTATAGTTTTGATGATTTAACAAACTCGAGGACCTTGTGAAGGGACCTGATTGATTGTGTTATAAACTCTCAACTACCAAGATGGAAAGATGTACAAGTGGTTGTGCATAGTCTCCAACTCATGACAAGACAAACCCCACTACCATGTTAGAAAAAAGTACAAAAAATTGGTGCACAATCTCCAACAGTGAAAGAAATGGCAGATGCGACAGAAATCTCAGTCAATGACATCGCTTTAAGGATTGTGACTATTCTACATAAACATAACATCCAATAGTCTCAGTTTTTGCAACTTGAAAACATCTCAAGAACTCTTGCAAAGGCTGTGCAAATGAAGTCAAGAAGTATTTCAAGATCAACTCAAAATCAGAAAGAGTATGAAGCCTAGATGTCTTAAGAGTATTTCTTCTGAACGTATATTGTAATTATGTTCCTAAACATATAAAGGAATCAGATTGTTTTGGTTTGTTAAAAAGTCTAAGTTAGTTGTGTCCAACTGATTTAGTGGCCAACCTGCGTATTGCTTAGTGAATTCTAAGTTGTGTAGTGATGATAGCTTAGTGGGCATAGTTAAATCTGCTTAGGTTCTTCAAGCAATAGAGTTGTTGCTTGGTTGTGAGATTAATAACTTCTTCTCACTTGGTTGTAATCGGGTTTCACTTTTGTTTGTGAAGATTAGTGAAAATGATTGAAAATCTTATGTGACAGGTCGTGGTTTTACTCCCTTGAGCAAGGAGGTTTCCATATAAACTACTTGTGTTGTTTTCTGTCTTTACTTACTCTTCGTTCTTACTTCGAGTGTGTCAAGGGACCTGGACTGTTGAATGTAGTGGACGCACGTATTCTAACAACGTGTTATGAAACTATATAAACAAGAAGAAGAATAAAATAGGGAGAAGAGAAAAAAACTTCTTATTCATCTTGAAATATATTCAGGATTTACAAATTTTCTTTACAATGAAGGAAAATTCTTTTATTTATAAGGAAAACCTAACTTTGTCTCTAAGTAGCATTCTTAACTATATCTTAAAAACTCTACATAATTAGATATTTATTATAACACAAATATATTTACAACAATTCTTATATTTTTTTACATTTTTTAAAGCTATTCATGATTAGTATTTCACTCAAATAAAGTTAACTTATTCCAGTCATAATAAACTTTTGCAGTCTAGGAATTAAGCTCTTAATTCCTTCCCTTTTGTAACAACTCTTTTACATAAAACAGAGTAACAACTTTATTCCTACTAACCAATTAACTTAGTCGATGTAGACAGTAGACTTCAAGTGGGAGGTGAGATTTAAACATGCAATCACTAACTCATTTAAAATGTCTAAAATTGCTAGGGTACAAAAATCTATATATTAAAAGTATTCAAAATATATTTTTAATTATTTTGTATCGCTTATATATACAGTATGCATGCCCCTGGAGTGAGTTAAAAGAATTTAAAGGAATAAATAAGTAGATTTAATTAGAAAAAAACGTCAGGTAGAAAAATTTAGGAGAAGACATTGATTTCTAATTAGTGACTGGTAATTATGACACTTAAATTAGATAACAAAGATAAATATAACGATAAAGTTGAATGTCAAAAAATAATATATTAAAAATATAATATACACAACGAAGGAGTAAAATAAAAATGTATGTAACTTCTTTTTCTTGATTTGCAGCAACTTATATTCTCATTTTTGTAGAAAATATCTGTACTTTATCTTATAAAAATATTTTTCTCGTAATGATATTAGATAAACATTGGACAAGTAAAGGATACTGCTTGAAATTTTAAGTATGTAAATGGAATATAATGAGAAAGAAGTTGAAAGATTTTTTTATTTTATCCTGTTTTAATTGTATTATTTAAAACAGATAGAGTATTTACATATCATAACGAATTTTGTGAAATTTGAAATAAACATAATCTATTTAATTTCTATAAAAATAGAAAATTTGTTTTTAAAGATATTTTAACTCAAATGCAGTGAATTAAAATATTTATGAAAATCCCAATATCTAATTACGAAAGTGGTGTAGAGCATTTAGAAAAGAAAAGCATAACAACAAAGAACGTGAAGCACATAAAAACAAACATGAGGGTAAATATAGATATATTAATATATATATATATATATATATATATATATTATTTTAATTTATTTTTACTATATAGAGACAGTGTGTGAAGCAAAGAACGTTTTTGTCAACGTTTACTTCAGCTTGGCTGGGAAAAAAAATTTCAAATATGCCCCTAGTTCGTTAAAAGTTTTGAAATCATTATGTCATTATCATTTCAACTTTCGGCATTAGATCATAGATATTGGCCTTATGAGCGTAGTGGTCTGCTGGACATATCTAACTCATTTTTCATTTTTAAATGTCATGGATGTAATGAGGATTTGCCGTACACCATGAATTTATATTAAAAGAAAAGGGATCAACTATGAACCCTAACAAACATTTGGATCCATAAACACCTAATCCATCCCATAAATCAACCTCCATTTTAAATAAACTACCCGAGCCATTTTCAGCAATTTTGTTTAAATTTTTATTTTTTTGATAAATTTCGAAAATGAGTAATTGATTAATAAAATAAATAATATTATTAAAAAATATAAAATTAATGTCAAAAGTTTACAAATAAATATAGTAACCTTAAATTCAACAACTTTTAACATTTTTTATTTTTTTCGGTAAATCACAAAAATGAGTATTTGATTAATAAAAATATGAAAATATATATATATAATTAACGCCAAAAATTTACAAATAAATATAATAACCTTAAATTTAACTATTTCAATAATTATTTTTATTTTTTATTTTTTTGGTAAATCTCGAAAATAAATAATTGATTAATCAAAAATAGAAAAAATCATGAAAAAAAATATAAATTAAAAAAATTGTTTGATGAAATTTTTAATTAAGGTTACAATATTTATTTGATGACTTTGTTGCGTTAAGTTATATTTTATGTCAGTTTTTGTAATCAAGTTACTCATTTCGAAATTCACTAAAAAATTAAGAAAAAAAACTAGTGAAGGTGTGAAGGAAAGGCTACTATATTCATTTGTGAATTTTTGGTGTAATTTTATTTTTCATATTTTTCCTTTTTTATTAACAAATTACTCATTTCGAGATTTATCAAAAAAATAAAAAAAAAATGTTGAAATTGTTGAATTTAAGGTTACTATATTTATTTGTGAATTTTTGGCATTAGTTTTATATATATATTTATATTTTTCCTATTTTTTATTAATCAATTACCCATTTTCGAGATTTATCAAAAAATAAAAATTTAAACAAAATTATTGAAGATGAGTCGAATAGTTTATTTAAAAGAGGGTTGATTTATGAATCGAATTAGATGTCTATGGGTTTGAACTATTTAGGTGTTATAACTGAACCCTTTCCATTTTCAGATATATATATATATATATAATTATATATATATATATATATATAAATATATATGTCATATGAGTAAGATCAAACTGATGACTATTGCAAGTGACATTTAAAGAAATGAAAAATGAGTTGGATATATCTAGCATGCCAACTAACGCCCCAAAGGGCATATTTATGTCAAAAGTTGGATGGTGAGAGCATGATTGAGCTAAACTTTAAAGGGGATATATCTAGACCTTTTCGAATAGTTTAGGGGCATAGTTGAGTCTTTTTCTTTAATTTAATTAGAGTATAATTTTTTTGAAATTATGAAATCCTTTTTAGCTAAGACTTTTGAAATTGACGTGTCTGCTTCAGTTTGTTTGAAAATTCAAAAAAAATATTTCTTTTGTTCTACTTTAAGTTAATTAGTTTATTATTTTGAAAAAATTATAGAATTCTTTTTAGCTCTAACTTTTAGTATTCAGTCAACTTGCCTGCTTCACCATGTTTCGGTAAAAAAAATATTTGTTTTGTTCTACTTTAATTTAATCAGTGTATAATTTTACGTAACTATGAAATACTTTTTAGCTATGACTTTTAAAATTGATGTGCCTCCTTCAACATATTTCAAAATTTTATAATATATTTCTTTTGTTCTACTTTAATTTTAACTAGTGTATAATTTTTTCGAAATTATGGAATCCTTTCTAACTAAGACTTGTAGTTTTAACTTCAAGATTTCACGCTGAAACAGGCACGCCTTCTTCTACGTATCTGCTTCATCGTGTTTTATTTTTTTAAAAAAATTGACTCCCTCCGTTTCAAAAAGGATGGCGTAGTTTGACTTTAAACGGAGTTTAAGAAAATAAAAAAGATTTTCTAATCTTGTGGTTCTAAATTAAAGTTATGTCAAATGTACCAAAACGCCCTTTAATCTTGTGGTCTTAAACATGCCACGTGAAAAAATAAAGTTAAACTGTTGTCAAAAAAGGATAGGGGACATTCTTTTTTAAACAAATAAAAAAGGAAATATGTACATTCTTTTTTAAACGAAGGAAGTACCTCTTTTCTACAATAATTTGATTAGTGTATAATTTTTTCAAAATTATGAAATCCAATTTAGTTATGACTTTTAGTTTTAAATTATACTCTTTTGTTAATGGTTTATTAATTTAAATGTCGATAATATTTATTTATATCTTGTAATTACTTTGAATAGAAAATTAACTGTTGATGACTAAAACTACTTTAATTATAGACATATTGATGGACCTCTTCACAATAAATTTATACAAACAAAAAGTAATTAACTATTTATACATCTAAAAATCATATTAAATTTATTTAACTTTCTAAATTCTACATATATTACATAAATTAAAATTAAAAACTATTAAATTCGTACTAGCATAGAAATCTATGTATAAAATTAATACTACTTCATATATATAAAGTATTCCAAACTACAATCAAACCTAGCTAACCGTTGTAAAACTAGACAACCAAATTATTACTAATTTCATATACTAATATATGATATTCATAACCCTCTTACCTAATTAATGCTATGTGTCCCAAACACAAGAGTATTTGCTGATTACAGTGATAATTCGTATTCCCTCTGTTCATTTTAGTATATTTGTTTGAAAAATATTGATTGAAATTATATTAATGTTTTGTAAAATAATCTTATTATATTTAATGTAACAAGTAAAAATAAAATTTTTAACATCTGTGTAAATATAAAAGCAAGTGGAGGATTATATTGTGTGGAATACCGAGCTAGCTTAGAACAATAAATAATGCAGTGATTTTACATGTTAAAATCTGGGGTTGACCCTAAAAGGACAGCCAGTAGATGACTAATAAAACAAAGAAACAAACAAACAAATACAGTGTTGAAACTCACTGCCAATTTATTTAACTTTTACAGTATATAGTCTGCTCTGCATATTTACCTGGAAAGACCATTACATTCTGTATCCTCTCAGATACCCTACCCTCCTATGTCTAAATTTTTGGTTTCTCCGATTCAATGATCGGGATTCATATTGAAAGTTTGATTAAATTTAAATTTACGTCAAAAATGAATTCTACTAACAAAGGTAATTTCGTATTCAAGGAGGAATTCAAATTCGAGATCTCCTAGTTAAAAGATGAAGGAGTATTTATCACTCTAACACGATCTTCGATGGTTGCCCATTGTCATCCCATTTCATACATCCTTCTTTCATTTTGTTCTTTTCTTCTTCCCGCTCTTCTTTGACCTACCTATTAATAAACATTTGTCATTTCTACACTTTCTTGACTCTTTCCATATATAGACATATTCACTATCACATTATTATTGTAAATGTTTGTGTATGAAAGAGTAAGAGAACTACAATTTTGGTAACATAAATAAGAAGTTAAACATCACACAACATCCAAAAATTTAACCAAGTTTATTTTGATTTACTTTGGTTTTGGTTATTTGTGTGCGAATTTTAATCAATAGCTTAAAATACTTTTTTTATCATATGAGAAATTATATCTTATAAAGTAGTTTTAAGGATTGTTTGGTAAAATGTATAAAAATAACACAATTGGGTGTAATTTGGTTTATTTAAATTAATGAGTTGAACCAGGATATTTTGGAATCCGCACTCTCAATCTTTCAAAGCTTGTAACGTTTATGTACATCCCTAAACAATCCCCAAACCCCACTTAGTGAAATTACACCGAGTATGTTATTATTATTATTATTGTAATGTTGGATTAGTTATTCTTGAATTATTTAGGTTAGCGTTATTCTTTACCTGTTTAATACATTCTTCATCAACTGTTTAATCACGTTGTTAATGGTAATAGGGGTGTTAACATAATAGAAAGTCTTTTACTAGTCCGGTTAATAAAATAGTGTTTGGTAATGGCCATGTCCATAGTTTCACTATATTGGAGGAGAAAAATATTGAATAGGGTATTAGTTACTCCATTCGTTCACTTTTATTTGTCATATCCATTTCTTTGAAAGTAATTTGTACTTTTTAAAGATCAAATTAGTTATAATATTAGTCGATAATTGCAAATAAAAAATTACATATGCCCAACGATATAAAAATATTATAAATTGCACAATAATCATTGATAAATAATGATATATAAAATGTAGTGAAACATCTATATATTTGCATTATAACTATCATGAACAAATGAATCACGACACATAGGACCAATCTTTGATAGAGTGAACACTACCATAATTTACATTATTCTCGATAAGCTAAATTAAAACCAAAAGGAGTACTATAACACAAACAATTAAAATGTACAAAGAAATTACAACTATCCCCAACCCAATCTTCCTTCTCTTATTCTCACACAACCATACATCATCCCTAACATCAATCCATGCTTCTTCTCTGTCTTGTAATTTATTTATTTTTTCCAATAACAAGCTAAGACAGACAAAGAAAAACTAGAAAGTTTTTCCTTGGCTTAGGAGAAAAGATTGTACTTCCCAATAAATCATTGACATGTTGTATTGTGCTGACAATAGTATAATATTCCATGTGGATTTTTTATTTTTTTTGGGGGTCTAATAAAACAATAAGAATATTTGCTAAAGTATACGATTGTGTTTGAATTAATTTAAAAAATATTTGTCAAATAAAAAAAAGATATGTGAAATCTAAAATGACGATGAAAACCGAATAGAAATGAAGTGAGTATTCGCAAAGAAAATGAAACCATGCTCAATATCCTCGGGAAAGAAAACCCATAAAGAAGAGATTCTTTAATGAAAAAGGATTTGTTCCTTTGATTTTACAAAGATCAGTTGATGAAAGAGGATAATCAATGCAACAAAGAGGAGGAAAAATCATCCATCAATAGTGAGAGAATACTAGCTACTTTTCTCAAGCCCTAGTTTTACGAGCCTTTTGGCGCAGCTTAAAGCTTGGTCCACTGACGTAAAAGCTGGTTTGTTGACTCTATTTAGCTGTTTGGCATCTCAAATACCTTATTTTAAGTGTTTAACAAAAAAAACTTAATTTTTAAGCCAAAAGTTAAAGCTGGGGTAGGGGTGCTTTTTTTCTTTTAAGCTTATAGCTGTTTTAAGTTGACCACATTTTTATCTTTTGCCCTTAATATTTTTCATACAATCTCCAAATTAACCCACATAAAACTAACATCTCTTTCTTCCCAGTTTTCTCTTTCACGTCTTGCTATAGCAACTCATTCACTTTGTATCCAACTCATACGGCTTATTTTAAATTTAAAAATAAGTTTCACACTTGCAAAGTCCTTTTTAACAGCTGCTTTTTATAAGCCCATCCAAACGGGCCTTTATTTGGTTTGATATTAATTTTGAATATACCTCTAAGCATTCAAATATTATTTAGTGGTATCCTTGGTTATATTTTTGATTAGTTTGTGGTACCTATTTCAAATTTTTTTAATAATTTCTTATTTACTTTAAGTTCGATTCATAATTATATTTTATTTTGCTTAAAAAAATTCGTATTTCGTAAGATTCATTTGAAAAAAGTGTTTATTGATTAAAAAAAATTAAAAATTCACCCAAACCTTTGGTTAGCAAGTGAACACTCTGATACGTAGGTATCTATTTTGAATTAAACTTGATTTGAAATGACAAATTTATAATAGCTTATCTTCCATGAGCTCTCACTGAAATGATAGGGTTTGAAATAGTTTGGGCTGTTTATTTGGATTATTTCCGTATGATGTTTTTCCTTTTAATTTTTAGTTTCTTGGATAAATATTTTTTTAATTTAAAAACTCGACCAATTAAAGTGAACTATTTTTCTAGTCTATTCAATGTCGCAATATATATCTATATATAATTATCCTTTGTTTTCACGAGTAATAAACTTACTTGCCATAAAATGTTTATAAGTACACGTTTTAGTAGTATATAATTTTCTAAACAGGAAAGGATCTAAAACCCCTTCAATTTGATCTTTGAAATTATCAAATAACACAGTATTTTAATCCGGGTTCTAATGACTCCGAACTCATCCATCCTTGATTTTCTACACACTTAGATGCTGCAATCTCACACTTTTTATCAACAATATTCTATCGAACTGATTGCAACGCTTTGACTCCCCCCACTTCTTAAACTCTCATTCCCGCCCTTCCCCCCCCCCCCCCCACACACACTCTCCTCCTAAAACATTTAAGACCTAAACTATATATAATTATATATCATATACTATACATATACATATATATACATATTCTCCTTTTCATTTCCTTCAACATTTGCATATACGTTTCTATTGATGATTGAAGGATTTTGTTGTGTTTCAATTTGATTTCGTAGTTTACAATTGATTTAGTAAATGGTTAGTTTTTTATCTTATTTCGAGTTTTTTCTTTATCCTTTAGGGTTTCTGTAGATTCGTGAAATTAAGAGCGAGTTTAATTGATCTTTATAAAGCTTATTCAAGTTTTATTACATTATTGATAAATTTCATGAAAATTCAAATTAGAGATCTGAATAAAAAATTAGATCAGATTACAAACCCATTCAAGATTTAAAATAGAAATTAACATAACCAATTAAATTCTACTTATTTTTTTTGTTTATAAAAGGAACAAAAGCTAATGGTAGGGAGAAGAAACAACGGTTTATTTGATGGTGGAGAAGATATTCGTTGGAGAAAAAGAATTCTCGTCAAAATTTAAGACGTTATTACCTTCTAACGCGCTTAGAGGAGGTGTTCTCACCTATTATGACATATTAGCATTTAAGTGTGTAGAAAATAGAGAATTGAGGGTAATACAATACTCGTGAAGTTAAAATGTGTAATAAAAATTTCGAATATAAATTAAAAGAATTTTAAACCATTGTCTCTATTTTTAAACAGGAAAAAATTATATTAACTAATATTATCTCAATTTACAATCCTTACACTTCTCTTTAGAAAAAGTTTTATTATATTACTACTAACAAACATTATTGAAACTAATAAATAAGAGCAAGAAGAATTTCACCAATACATTTTAACCAAATTGACAACAAAACTATTGATTTAACTTTAAGAAAGCATCAAAACATATTGAAATTTTAACTGGTTTTTTTTTTTATAGGAAAAAAAAAGAAGAAAAACTAAGCTAGAACTACACAGGTATTTGAGTATGAGGAGTTAAAAGGAGCTAAGGTCTGTCTCTTCCCCCAAGATAGAGTGAGTTGAAAAGAGATTTACACGCAAACCCATTGGGTGGTAGCAAGCTGTTTTCTTCTCATCTCTTTTTCATCACCCTCCATCATCATGCTAGCAAAAGCTTTTCTCTTTCTTGGGTGGGGTTTGATTCTTTTATTCTTACCAGCAAAGACGCACACATAAATGTTGAAGAATCATCATTACCCACATTGTAATTTTCACCATTACTATTACTACTACTACTGCCGCCGTCTCTTCCTGCTGCCGTTTCTTCATTCTCATCATTACTGTTGGAAGACCAAGAGTTTATTATGCCACATCCAACTATAGGATTAGGCTCTGTTAAGTATTTACCATCACGAGGTGGAGAGAAAATAACTGGCATGTATTCTTCAGCTTCACATGGGAATTTTGAGTTTTTGAAATGATCTTTCAATGCTTCAATTCCCTATTTCAAAAAAATAATCAAACAAATAATTACTACTTCCTTCTCCTTCATTTTTATCCTTGTTAATTATTATCTAATTTATAATTAAAATATTATTAATCTAATCTCCAATACAACATTATGATTGGACGAAGAGTATTAAACCCAAATTCATGTTAGCTCAATGGTAAGTAAATTTCCGTGTTCATTTTTATTTATCCACTAAATATTCATTTTTATTGTCTAGCTGGAAGAAAAAAAAACAGACAATTAAATTACTTAATTTATCATTAGTTAAATAATAAAAATGAACGGAGAAACGATTATTTACATGAGAAATGTAAGAACGATTAATTTTGATTATTTAGAGAGATAATTGAAAAAAATGTTCACTGTCAATTTTTCAAACCTGACACTCATCTTCCGAGAAAATTTCAGAAGATGAGGCCAATCGTATAACGAAATGCTATTTTGAAAAAAGAAAAAAATAATTAGTGCATAAGAAAATTATCTTTGAACCTACCTGTAATCTAGCATAAGTAACTTGGCATATTTTTCTGGAGTTGAAAACTTCCCAATTTTGAAGATGAAAAGCCTTGTACAGTCTCAACGTTGCTTGCGGTGAAGTCATGTTCACAAATCCATATCCCACATTGCACTTGTTACTAACAAAATCCATAAATCAGCAATTAGAAGAAGAAGAAGAAGAAGAAGAAAAATGGAATGTTTTAGAAGGAAGATTATAATTACATGAAATCGATAGGAAGATAAACAAAATCATAAGAGGATTTTGGCTGATCATCGCCGTCGGCAATCTGCTCGTTACAGTGAATGCAGTGGTTGTCCAGCATGTTCAGCAGCAGCTTCTGACTGCACACCAGACCCCAAATATATGTCAGTCAAATTATACCAAATACCGATATTAAAACTATTTTTTTTTTATGTTTGATCTAAAACCAAAAATCATTCCATACAATAACTAGCAGACCAAAGGAAACATGATAAATTACCAGTATTTTCAGAATTCATGTTGATGAAAACAACGGAATCCATAAATATGTTGCTTTATTTATATTAAAAGGGGAACCAATGTCAGACAATGTTAACCTTTATCTTGTTTGGGTATGTTTTGATCATGACAGTAGTTCTGGAATCTCTGCAATTTGATTCCATAATGGCATCTTCTTTAATTAGAAAACGAGGGTCATAATCTTTTGCCTGCTTTGATGACCAGCCCATCTTCCATGGCCTACTGCTACTGCTGCTGCTGCTATTTGCTTGTTGTTGGAACAGTTTTTGTGGACGTTTTGGAGAACAACTTGTAACACTGCTACTACTTGCACTAATGCTGTGGTGATTGCTTTTTTTGACATTCTTATTCTTCCCAATCCTAACATTACTATTATTTGATATACACAAAGAAGCGAATGATTCTTGAACTGAACCACCAGTCCCTGAACTCTCACTTCCGCTACATCCACTAGGGTTTCCTTTAACATAATTTGATTTCTGATTTTGGGAATGTGAAGTATTGTATACCGGCGCTATTCTTGGTGGAGAGTAATTATTGTTGAATTTGGTAGGGGAAGAATACTGAAAACCTTTTGAGAAGCGTCTGCTGTTATTTCCACCTGGCCTGCTGAATTCAATCAGCAATGGCTGCCCATTTAAATCATAACCATTCATCTCCATCAACGCCCTTGATGCATCTCTAACATCGTAAAACTCCACAAACCTTTGATGCTTCTTCATTGGTGTCTCTCTCAATTCCTTCACATGCCCTATTCCAACCCAAAAAAAATAATTACATGAATCGAAGAAATCAACCAGAATCACAAAACATATAAAGGAATAAGAAAGAAACATACCAAAAGCTTGAAATAAATGAAAAAGAGAATCAGCAGAAGTTTGAGAAGACAAATTGAAAACCACAAGTGTGCCTTGATTATTCCCATCAACAAGAGCGGAAGTGACCGGAAAAGTGAACTGAGCCCAAACAGCTTTTCCAGCAACGAGTCCACGCGCCATCGGCGGTGGAACTGGTGGAATAGAATTTTGATTTTCAATGAACTCATAATAATGCCTCCTTAAACGCATCTGTTGCTGCATGTGCTGCTGTTGAATCTCCATTAACGCCGTCTGCGCGTTCCTTATATCGTAGAAATGAACCGTTACAATCCCTTCTCTTACCCTTCCCATTTGCACAGCCCTTACATCCCCAAATACTTCTAAATCCCTTCGAATAATCGATTCACTCACATCAACCGGAACCATACATAACAGCAAAGTTCTTGTAGACATTGAACTTGGTGGTGGTAAAATAGGCGTAGGTACCGGTGGGTTAGCGCTAAGATACGCCGGCACTGGTGCAACATCAGCGTAGGGCGGCGGCGGTGGTGGATGAGGAGGAGGACATGAAAAAGGGTAGTAAAATTGATTGGGAAATACAGGCAAAAAATTATTATTAAATGGATAGGTTGGTATAAATTCTTGAGCTCTAGGATCAAGATTTCCATGAATGATACCATTGTTCTCCATTCTTGTACTAGAGATTGGGGTTTTTCTTCTCTAGTTGAAAATGAGGAAGAAGATAAATACTGTCTGGTTTTTTGTTTTGTTTCTCTCTCTAGAGTAGTCTATGAGCAGAGTCTATAGAGTCCATGTACATACAATACACACAGAAAATAAATTGAAGAATGTTAAAAAGGAACAAATGAGACTAGTAATGCACGACAATCTTCTCAACTAAATTTGCAAACAAATGTCTTGGGTGTCTCAATTATATTTACCCAAAATGCCCCCATTATCATTTTTCTAAATTAATACTTTTTCTTTTTTTTAAGTAATTGATAAACGTAGTGAATTTGTGAAGCATTATATAATCGGAAAATATTTAAAGAAATAATTTAAACTATATATTCTATTATTATTAAATAGTGTTTTCTTTCTAGCATAATATGATAAAAAGGAATACACTATTTAAAAATAATTTTAACTTAAATAAATTTACCTATTTAAATAATGAAAAGCTTCAAAAATTGTTATAGGAGGAAAACAAAGAATTTGTGTAACTTTAATCGATCACTTCATTAGAGTATTAATTACTCAGTATTCTAATGAAAAGGTCATGTAGTAAAGTGACAGCATTATTTTTCCACAAAGATACTCCCTGGCTTCTAGTAGTTTTTCATTTTTTTCTTTAATGCCCTTTAAGAACTTGAAATAAGGATGTATTTTTACTGAACTTTTGTTTTTTTTTGTTTTTTAGATATATTTTATAATACCAAAATAAATTGGGAGGCGCATGGTTAAAAATTAAAGTCAGTTTTAACCTCGAATTTAGTAATTGACTACTATTTTGTATACATCTAAGTCTTTATTAATTTTTCCTTTTAATTTTAAAATTAGTGATGGTTTATTTTTATTTTTATGTTTATTTGGCTTAAATAAATGTTTTGCCTTATATAATCAAGAACATGTTGATGATGTTCTTCCATTTTAGCATTAATTCAAAGCATAATAGAAATTACTGTATTTAATGTCATATATTATCTTATATTTTCATCATTTCAACATAAATGGTGTTTTACTTCTTCTTCTTTTCTTTTTTTTTAAACATAAAATTTGTTTTGCATAATCAAAAACATGTTAATAATGTTCTCCAATTTTATCGTTTTTTGAAATTTCTTTTAAAAAGAGTTACATGCATTTGTTTTGTACATTGATAATTTGAAAAAATTGTAGGAGTACGAATTAGTGTCACGTTATTAGTTCCTATTTTTTTCTCTATTTCAAAATAAAAATGTTTTATTTCTTACTTTTTGTTTGCTATAAAATAAATTTTGTTTTGCATAATAATCAAAAACACATTAAAGTGTTCTTGCAATTTTGTCGTTATTTAAATAATAATAAAAATTACATACATTTATTAAAAGTAAATTTAAAAAAATGCATCTTGCTTTTTAGGAATATTTAATTTCCTTAAGAGGTGTACACAAGCTAAAAACATCACTTATTTTAAAATGAATAGTTATTGTGCTATTTTTTAAAATTCTTACTAATTTCACTACACGTGCATCAGTCGTGTGTATCGTTTTTATAGCATACGATATTGTAAAATAGTCATTATTCAATTTTTAAAAAAGAGCTCCATATATTTATTTTATAAATTAGCAACTAATTTGAAATAATCATAGGAGTACAAATTAGTGTCATATTATTAATAACTACTATTTCCTTCATTCAAAATAAGTGGTGTTTTACTTTTTTAAAAAAATAATAATATTTATTTGTTTTCACATAATAGAAACACGTTAATAATTTTCTTTCATTTATTATCAATTTATTTTATGCAATTGACAAGTAAGCTGGCATAAATGTGGAGTATCAATTCGTTGTCACGTTATAGTTATTCTTTTTTTTTTACTTTCCAGTAATTGGTATTTGTAATTCTCCTTTTTTTGTTTAATTAAATTTGTTTTTACAATCAAGAACGCGCGTTAATGATGTTCTTCCTAATTCATCGAGTTTTGAGTTTTTTTAAAAAAAGAAAGAAAAGAAGAGATGTATGCATTTATTTTGTACATCGACAACTAACTTGAAATAATAGTAGGAGTACTAATTAGTGTTATGTTATTAATTACTAAATTTTTTTCATTTAGATAAGTGGTGTTTTAATTTTTTAATTTTTGTTTGTTATAAAATAAATTTTGTTATGATGTCTCATCGAACACGTATAATACTTCTATGACTATTTAATCGTATTATAATAACAACAATATTTTTTTTAAGTGTATTATTAAAAGTAAATTAGAAAAAATGAATATCACTTTTTTCAAATGCCTAATTTCCTTATGAGGCGTGAGTAACCTAAATACACCTCTTATTTTAAAATGAAGGGTTATTGTGCTATTTTTTATTATTATTATTACTAGTTTTACGGGACGTGAGTTTCACGTGAGTATCGTATAAGTAATATACGATGCAGTAAAATAATTGTTATTTGATTTATTTATTTTTTAAAAAGCCACCCACATACATTTATTTTGTAAATTGACTACTGAGTTGGAATAATCATAAGAGTACTAATTAGTGTCACGTTATTAATTATTATTATTTTCTTGATTTCAAAATAAGTTGTGTTTTACTTCTTTATTCGTTTTCATTAAAATTTGTTTACCTCTCCACAACAGTGTTTTGTAATGTTCTTGCAATTTTATCGTTTTTTGAATTTTAAGAAAAATATTGAAAGGCATAATTTAAACTACGTATTTTTTATTCTTTTTTTTTTTTCTAAAATATAAGAAATTTTTTACAAATAATATTTTTATCTTTTACACCAAAATATAAACTCTATTAAAAGGAATATAGAGGAAATGCGAAACTAATTTTGAACTTATACAATAACTAAACTTAATTCAAACGAATGAAAAAAGCTCATACGTATTTTGTTTTCATCTAACTTTTTTCTTTAATGTCCCTTAGAAACCATAAAAATAATAATGTGAGTTTACTGATTTTTTAATAGGTTTTTAAATATATTTTATATTTATGTGGTTTATTTATCAACATCAACTTTAATAATGCAAGAACATTTTTGGAACCTTGCAATATTTATATTTTTGAAAATAAAATAAAATTAAAGGGCAAGATGGGAAAATTAAAGTTATTTTACCTCAATTTTGTAAATTGACGAATAATTTGTATAATCATATAAGTACTAATTAATGTCACATTATTAGCTACTAATATTTCTTTCATTATAAAATAAGTGGTGTTTTATTTTATTTTATTTTTTCTTAAAATAAATTTTGTTTTATATTATCAAGAACACGTTGATAATGTTCTTCCACTTTTATCGTTATTTAAATTAATAATAAAACCTACTTATATTTACTGACAACTAATTTAAACAATCAGAAGTACCAGTGTCCTATTATTGCTACTGTATCTTCCGTTTCAACATCAAATGTGTTTTATTAACTTTTCTTTTTTTGTTTAAAATACAATATTTTTACATGATCAAAAACACATTAATAATGTTCACAAATTTTATCGTTTTTAAAATTTCTTGTAAAAAGAGTTGCATTAAATAATTTTTGTACATTGATAACGAATTTGAAAAAACAAACTATATGAGTACTATTTAGTGTCAGGCGGGGCGGGGGGGGGGGGGGGGGGGGGGGAGGGGGGGGGGGGCTAATTAGTTCCTCGTTTTTTCTTCTTTTTCCAAAGGAAATAGTCTGATATACCCTCAACTTTGTCATTTAGCTATTACCTTGTATGAAAATGTCTCATACAAAATTAAAAATAAAACCATTTTCCAAAACCCCTACTTGTAACACAATGTCCATATCCCTTTTCCCTCTAACGGAAATTAAAAAAAATTATTTTATCTAATTTTATTATTTTTTTCTAAAAATATAATCATATGAGTAAATTTCACTCCTCGTCACTGATTTTTTTTTCTTTTTTTTTGTTGTCATCATGACTAATGTATAATTATTTTTTTGTGATTTTTAACATTTATTATGGTTCACTAATGATCTTGAAACGTCTTGTAGATGACCAAATTTTTTCTTCGAATACGAATTAAATTACAATACACCAAAAATAGTTTATTTTTTTTATTCTTTAAACTAAGGCGAAAGAAAAACAATAGAAAAGGAATTCAATAATTATACTAAAAGAAGTCAACTTTTATTAATGAAAAAAATTAAAATATACCTTGAACTTTGATGAAGAGTCATATATCCCCTAATATTTTTTAAAAAAATTAGAAGTAATTAAATATACATTAAACCTAAGTTTTTACTTCCGTTTAAATGAAGGGTATTGTGACGCGCATTTTTTTACGCGGGGTTATGGGTGAGCCGTTTGTATACGTAAGGGCATATATGACCCCTTTTATAACGGGGGTATATCAGCTCCATGACCACAGTTGAGGGGTATATCAGACCCTTTTCCCTTTCAAACAAGTAGTGTTCTAACTTCTTACTTTTTTGTTTGCTATAAAATAAATTTTATTTCACATAATTAATAACACATTAAAAATGTTCCTGCGATTTTATCGGTTTATTTAATATAAAAAACTAACTATATTTTATAAAGTACTTTCAAAATGCAATCTTACTTTTTAGGAATATTTATTTTCCTTAAGAGGTGCACAAGTTAAAAAGACCATTTATTTTAAAATAAAGAACTATTGTGTTAATTTTTTTTAATAGTACTTTTTAACAAGCACATGCTTCGTCACGTGCAATCGGGATTTTATGTATATGAATTGTAAAATAGTAGTCGTATAATACAAATTCAAAAAAAGCCACTACTTTAGTTTGGTAAATGATAACTAATTTGAAATAATCGTCTCAACTAAAATTTGCAACAGATGTCCTGGGAGTCTCAATGATGTTTACCCGAATGCCACCATTATCATTTTTCTAAATTAATAATATTTATTTATTTTTAATACTAGATGATAGTGGTGAATTCGTGAAGCATTATATAGTTCTAATTATGAAAAAATATTAACGATAATAATTATATTTTTTATTATTAAAAGTGAATTTACTTCTGGAATTCATCTATAAATGGAGAAATTAAAAAAAAATTATATAAACATTGTGAACTTAAATCACTTTAATTAAGTCATAATGAATAAACCGCTTCCAAAATTGGCAGTTAATAGAACAAAAAAAGCATTTGGTAGTAGTTAAATTCGAATCACTTCATTTTAGAGTATTAGATTAATATTTTTCTAATTGAAGTCATGTAATGTAAAATGAAAGCATTTTTTTTCCAGATTCCTCCTGAGCTCATGTGTTTTCATTTATTTTTTCTTTAATGCCCTTTTAGAAACTTGAAATAATATATGTATTTTTACTGAAACTTTTTTTTATTTTATGTTTTTAGATATATTTTATAAAATAAAATTGGGAGGGCAAGATGGAAAAATTAAAGTAGTTTTACCTCGATTTTGTAAATTGACTACTATTTTGTAATAATCATATAAGTGCTTATTAATTTTTCCTTTTATTTTAAAATTAGTGATGTTTTTTTTTTTTATTTATTTTTATTTTGCTTAAAATAAAATTTTTTGCCTTATATAATCAACATGTGTTGATATGTATCTTTCTTTTATCATTTTTTAAATAAATAATAAGAATTATCTTGATATAGTGTCATATTATTATTAAAATTTTATTTTCATCATTTCATTACACCCTAAAGGGTGTTTTACTACTTCCTTCGTTTCCTGCTTTTTCTTTTTAACATAAATTTGTTTTTGCATGATTAAAACATGTTTAATAGGGTTCTTCCATTTTAATCCGTTTTTTAGAATTTCTTTAAAAAGAGTTACATTGCTTTATTGTACATCTGATATTTGAAAAATTGGTAGGGTACAATTAGGTCACGTTTGTATTAGGTTCCTATTTTTTTCTCTAATTTTCAAAAATAAGTAATGTTTTATTTCTTACTTTTTGTTTGCTATAAAATAAATTTTGTTTCGCATAATAATCAAGAACACATTAAAGTGTTCTTGCAATTTTGTCGTTATTTAAATAAATAAAAAATTACATACATTTATTAAAAGTAAATTTGAAAAAATGCATCTCTTTTTAGTAATACGTTAGTTTCCTTAAGAGTTGTCAACACGCTAACAACACCACTTATTTTTAAAATGAATAGTTATTCGTCTATCTTTTTAAATTCTTACTTTTCACCACCAGCACGTGATCGTCCGTGTGTAATCGTTTTTATAGCATACGACTATTGTACATAGTCATTATTCAATTTAAAAAAAAAGAGCTCCATATATTTATTTTTTAAATTAGCAACTAATTTGAAATAATCATAGGAGTACAAATTAGTGTCACATTATTAATTACTACTATTCCCTTCATTCAAAATGAGTGGTGTTTTACTTTTTTTTTAAAAAAAAATAATATTTGTTTCATATAATCAGGAACACGTTAATAATTTTCTTTCATTTTTATCAATTTATTTTATGCATTGACAATTAAGTTGGAATAATGTAGGAGTATCAATTAGTGTCACGTTATTAGTTATTACTTTTTTTTCATTTCAATGTAAGTGGTATTTTAATTTTTCTTTTTTTGTTTTAAATTAAATTTGTTTTACAAAATCCAGAACGCGTTAATGATGTTCTTCCTAATTCATCGAGTTTTAAGTTTTTTTTTAAAAAAAAAACAAAAGAGAGAGAATAAGAGATGTATGCATTTATTTTGTACGTCGACAACTAACTTGAAATAATAGTAAGTGTTACTTGAATAATTATTTGAGTACTAATTTAGTGTTTGTTATTATTACTTTTTTTTTCAACGTCAGAATAAGTGTTGTTTTTACCCTATTTTAAATTTTTGTTAGTTATAAAATAAATTTTGTTCAATATCCCGAACCGCTTTAATATATTATATGTTCTTCTCAAGTTTTCGTTATTTTAATAACCAAAAAAATTCATTGTATTTATTAAAAGTAAATTAGAAAAAATCAATATCACTTTTTTCAAATGCCTAATTTCCTTATGAGTCGTGAGTAACCTAAAAACACCTCTTATTTTAAAATGAAGGGTTATTGTGCTATTTTTTTATTATTATTACTAGTTATACGGGACGTGAGTTTCACGTGAGTATCGTATAATTAATAAATGATGCAGTATAATAATTGTTATTTGATTTATTTATTTTTTAAAAAGCCACCCACATACATTTATTTTGTAAATTGACTACTGATTTGGAATAATCATAAGAGTACTAATTAGTGTCAAGTTATTAATTATTATTATTTTCTTGATTTCAAAATAAATGGTATTTTACTTCTTCTTTATTCGTTTTAATATAAAAATTTGTTTATAATACTCAACAACATGTTTGTAATGTTCTTGCAATTTTATCGTTTTTTGAATTTTAAGAAAAATATTGAAAGGCGTAATCTAAACTATGTATTTTTATTCTTATTTTTATAAAATTATAAAGATAATTTTAAAAATAATATAATTTTATCTTTTAAAAAAATATAAAATCTTATTAAAAAAGGAATAAATATAGAAAAATTCACAATAAATTTTGAACTTTAAATAACTAAATTAATTCAAAGAATGAAAAAAGCTTCATAGTATTTGTTTTCATTCACTTTTTCTTTAATGTCCTTTAGAAACATAAAAATAATGTGTATTTTTACTGATTTTTTAATAGGTTCTTAAATATATTTTATATTTATGTGGTTTATTTATCAACATCAACTTTAATAATGCAAGAACATTTTTGGAACTGGCCTATTTGAAATAAAATAAAAATTCAAGGGCAAGATGGGAAAATTAATTCTTTTCCTCCAATTTCCGTACATTTGCGAATAATGTTGTATATCATATAGTACTAATTAATGTCACATTATTAGCTACTAATATTTCTTTCATTATAAAATAAGTGGTGTTTTATTTTATTTTATTTTTTCTCAAAATAAATTTTGTTTTATATCATCAAGAACACGTTGATAATGTTCTTCCACTTTTATCGTTATTTAAATTAATAATAAAACCTACTTGTATTTACTGACAACTAATTTAAAACAATCATAAGAGTATTGTGTCACGTTATTAATTATTACTATTTTCTTCGTTTCAACATAAGTGGTGTTTTACTTTCTTTTTTTTTGTTTAAAATAAAATATTTTTACATGATCAAAAACACGTTAATAATGTTCACCAATTTTATCGTTTTCTAAATTTCTTGTAAAAAGAGTTGCATGAATTTATTTTGTACATTGATAACTAATTTGAAAAAAAAAAACTTAGGAGTACTATTTAGTGTCACGTTATTAGTTCCTAGTTTTTTCTCTATTTCAAAAAAGTGGTGTTCTAACTTCTTACTTTTTTGTTTGCTATAAAATAAATTTTATTTCACATAATTAATAACACATTAAAAATGTTTTTGCGATTTTATCGTTATTTAAATAATAAAAAAAACTACATATATTTATTATAAGTAAATTTGAAATAATGCATCTTACTTTTTAGGAATATTTATTTTCCTTAAGAGGTGTGCACAAGTTAAAAAGACCATTTATTTTAAAATAAAGAACTATTGTGTTTTTTTTTTTTAATATTACTAGTTTCACAGCACGTGCATCGCACGTTCATATAGATTTTATAGTATACGATCATAAAATAGTCGTTATACAAATTAAAAAAAAACCACATATATTTATTTTGTAAATTGATAACTAATTTGGAATAATCGTCTCAACTAAAATTTGCAACATATGTCCTGGGAGTCTCAATGATGTTTACCCGAATGCCACCATTATCATTTTTGTAAATTAATAATATTTGTTTATTTTTAGTACTAGATGACAACGGTGAATTTGTGAAGCATTATATAGTTCTAATTATCAAAAAATATTTAACGAAATAATTTACATTATATTTTTTTAATTATTAAATAGTTGATGTTTAATCTTCAATAGAATGTAAACTATAAAAAAGCGAATTTCAATACTAAAAAATTAAATATAAATGTGAACTTTAAATAATTTAATTAATTCAAATAATGAATAAAGCTTCAAAATTTGAGTTAATAGCAAATAGAAAGAATTTGAAGTAATTAAATTTATTCACTTTAATTATGAAATCACTTCATTTAGAGTATTAAATTAATATTATTTCTAATGAAAATGTCAATGTAAAAAGTGACGGCATTTTTTCCCCAAGATACTCCCTTTGCTTCATAGTAGATTTCATTTATTTTTTCTTTAATGCCCTTTGAGAAACTTGAAATAATATGTGTATTTTTACTGATATTCTTTTTAAGTTTTTAGATATATTTTATAAAATAAAATTGAAGGGTAAGATGGAAAAATTAAAGTAGTTTTACCTCGATTTTGTAAATTGACTACTATTTTGTAATAATCATATGTGTAAATTATTATCACGTTATTAGTTAATATATTTCTTTTATTTTAAAACAAGTGATATTTTATTTCTTATTTTTTTTGCTTAAGATAAATCTTTTTGTCTTATAAATCTAAAACACGTTGATGATTTTCTTCCAATTTTATCGTTATTTATATAAATAATAAGAGTTATATGTATTTATTTTGTAAATTGACAATTAATTTAGAATACATAAGATTTAAATAGTGTCCCCATTATTAATTTCACTATTTTGGCGATCATTTTCATAATAAAATGCGTGTTTCTTTTCTTTTTTTTTGTTTTAAAATAAAATTTATTTTGTATAATTAAAAACACGTTAATAGTGTTCTCCATTTTTATGGTTTTTTTGAAATGTCCTTCTTAATAAAGAGTTGCGGTGCATTTTATTTTTGACACTGGGAATTACTATGAAAAACTGTAAGGGTAGTAATTAGTGTCACATTATTAGTTCCTAGTTTTTTTCTCTATTTTAAAAAAAGTGGTATTTTAAATTTTTACTTTCTGTTTGCTATAAATTAAATTTTATTTTGCATAATAATTAAGAACACATTAAAAATGTTAAAATGTTCTTGCAATTCTGTCGTTATTTAAATAATAAAAAATGATACATATATTTATTAAAAGTAAATTTGAAAAATGCATTTCACTTTTTAGAAATATTTAATTTCCTTAAGAGGTGTGCTCAAGCTAAAAACACCACTTATTTTAAAATAAAGAGCTACTATGCTATTTTTTTTTAATTATTACTAATTTCACAGAACGTGCATCGCACGTGCGTATAGTTTTTATAGTATATGATTCTAAAATAATAGTTATTCAAATTTAAAGAAAAGAGTCACCTTATTTATTTTTGTAATTGGAGAACTAATTTAGTAATATTGTCTCACCTAAATTTTGCACAAATGTCTGAGAGTCCCCAATGATTTACACCCAATCCCCCCATTATCATTTTTCTAGATTAATAATATATATTTATTTTTAGTACTAGATGACAGTGGTAAATTTATGAAGCATTATATTGTCCTAATTATGAAAAATATTTTAACGCATATTTAAATTATTTTTTTATTATTTTAAAAAAAGTTATAAATATAATTTTGTAAAATATTGTAAATTTATCTCCTAAAAAATATGATTAAAATGGATCAACATAAAAAAAATCTTAATATAAATTTTGGATATCTAATTAATTCATTTATGAAATAAGAAACCAGGCTTCAAAGTGGGACAGTTATTCTTCTACTAGGAAAATAGAAGAAGGTTTAGGAGTGTTACCACTTGCATATTCACTTTTTATGACTCACTTCTATTTTTCGACTTAGTTACATTACTAGTACTCCCTTCTATATGCCAAAATGTTCATTGTGAAACAGGGGCACCTTGTTTTTTCACGTTTATTATGATTATTTGTTTTTCTCCCATTTCAAAAATAATGTTAGTGTAACTTTCTTACTTTTTTGTGTATCATAAATAAAATTTTTTTACATAACAATAAACATGGTTAACTATTGTTCGTTTCCTTTCCAATTTTAATATAATTTAAATATAAAAAGTGCTATATGTTTTTATTAAATGTAAATTTAAAAAAATAAGCAATCTCCACTTTAGGAATCCCACTTAATTTTTTTCTTAAGGAGCGTGAACAGCTAAAATTATCATTTACTTTTTCTAAACTTAATGAGCTATTCTATTTTACTAATCTTTCATTCCTATATGATGTTTCCACTTAGTCGTTACTTCTAATTTTTTAAAATAATAGCCACCTATTTTATTTTGTAATTGACAACTAATTTAAAAATAATCATAGAAGTTTAACTCATGTCCCGTATATTATTTTACTACTATCGCCTTCTTTTATTCTCAAATAAGTGGTGTATCTACCTAATACGCTACTTCCTTTTTTTGTTTTTTTTTAAATTCAAATTTTATTTTTACATACTACAAAACCCATTTATTGTTGTTTTCAATCTTATCGATTGTTGACACTTTTTATTTTACATAAACATCAGAATAGTTTAGCTCATTTTAATTTTAATCCTTTCTTAATATAACGTATACTTTGGGAATAAAGTAGAATAACTAATAGTTTAACATTATTAGTTTTTTTTTTTCTCACTTTCAAATAGTAGTGGTTAACTCTTAGTTGTTGTTTGTTATAAATAAGTTATGTTCTTACTTATTTACAAACACATTAACTAAGTGTGTTTCTTTCTCGATTTGTATCATTATCTAGATAAAAAAAAAGCTACATTTGCTTCATTTTTTATAACAAAGTAAATAGAAAATGCTCTCATATTTTTTGGTTACTATGTTAGTTTCCTAAGAGAGGTGTGCCACAGTTCTCAAAATCATCACTTTGAGGTTACAAAGAAGGACTATTATGCATTTTTTTTCACTTATAATTATACTACTTTCACGCACGTATATGCATGTTGGTCTATAGACATAGTATAGGAGTTGTATAAAATAAAGTGGTAATTTATATAAATTATTAAAATAGACGTCCCTATTCGATGTTAGTGAATTTGACAACTAATTTGTGCAGTATAATTATTAAGATCTAAGTCAATTACCGTGTGTCACGTTTATTTACATGTACTGCTATGCTTCCTCTCCTGTGACTCTCTAACTATGCTCCCCCTCTCTCTTTTTGGTGGTTGTAAACTAATTAATTTTTTAAAAATAATTTGGGATAAGCAAGACACGTTCATAATGGTTCTTTCAATTTATCGTTTTTGAATTTAAAAAAGAAGAGAGGATAATTAATGTAATAACAATTAATTTGGAAAATCGTAGGAGTACAATTAGTGTACGTTATTAATTACTTTTTTTTTTCTATTTCAAATAGTGGTGGTTAAACTTCTTATTTTTTTTTGTTTTCCCATATAAATAAATTTTATATTTACATAATCAAACACTTCCATAAATGTTTATTTTCATTTTATCGTCTTAAATAATAAAAACAAAGCTACATAGATTAGAATTAAACAGTAAATTAAAAAATGCTCTTACTTTTTTATGAGGTTAATTTAATTTTGTTAAGGGTGGATCGTAAGCTAAAAACACCACTTATTTTAAAATGAAGGGCTATTGTGCTATTTTTAAAATTATTGTTAGTTTCACGATTCGTGCGTTGCACGTGTATATCGTATATAGTATACAATATTGTAAAATAATTGTTATTTAATTATTTATTTTTTAAAAAAAGAACCAGAAATATTTATTTTGTAAGTTGACAACTAATTGAAATAATCATAAAAGTACTAATTAGTGTCACGTTATTAATTATTACTATTTTCTTCATTTCAAAAACAAAGTGTCATTTTACTTCTTCTTTATTAGTTTTACAATAATTTCATTTTACATGATCGACCCCTTAATAGTGTTTCTATCCACCCGCAATTTTATTCATTTGTTTATTATATTTTTTAAAAATTGGCTACATTAAATTACTCTTTGTTCATATGCCAGTAATTTTAAATATTTGTAGGAGATTAATTAGTTTCATATTAACATAATTACGATGTTCTCCATTTAAATAGTGGGTTCTAACTTTTTACTTTTGGTTTGTTTCCTCACTGTTGTGTATTTTACTAATCAAGAACTTAATCTACTGTATTTTTTAAATAGGGTTTTAATTGTGTTAGTTTTTGTTACTAATTAACTAGTTTGATGGCATGTGGTATCGTATATAGAGTACGATGTCGTACCATAAAATTAATATTACTAAGTTAAAATTTTTTTAATAAATATTTATAATTTAAAGAACATAAGATAAGTGCTTTTAAATGATCAATACAGATTGTCATAGAGTTGCTTAAATTTTTAAGGTCTAAACAACCAAATATTATTAAAATATTTTAAAATACATTCAAAGTTTAAATTTGGGGAGAAAGTGACATTTCTTTTTTACTTCACTCAATTTTGTAAACAAATCTATCCACCATTTTTTTTTGAAAAAATATCAATACGAAAGTTTACCAACATCTTCTCCTCTAGATTAGAACATCCAGGAATGGACACCATATTAAACGTATAATTTTTTCCTCTTAATATTCCTCCTTAAAATTGTTGTGCAATTAACACTAAATAAAGATTACATAAATATTTTATTATTCTATTTTTGTACATAATCTATCTTTTACTAATTAATATTTGAGTAAAACTATCATAGAGAGGAGTTCTACAAAAAAAGAAGATACTTTATTCTTATAACTAATGATGGTTAAATTGAGATTTTATTGTACGTCAAGTACTTAGTTTGATCAATTCTTTGTTTTAGATATACATATATATTTCAGTAGCATAATTTAATTTTAATATAGGGAAAATGCACAAGTATTCTTTAGACTATGACCGAAATCTCAGAGACACACCTTAACTAAACTAAGGTCCGATTACCCCTAAAAGTTTTTTTTTTGTAATTTTGTGCACCTTTTTGACTTATGTGGTATCCAAATATCTCTCACGCGCCTCAATTGCGCGGACTTAAGACAAAAAGGTGTACAAATTACAAAAAAAAAGTCCAGTAGATAATAGAAACTTAATTTAGTTAAAATATATCTAAGAGATTTCAGTCATAGTATAAGGGGACATTGATACATTTTTCCTTTAATATATGAATAACATCACCTTTTGAAAAAAAAATATCCATTTTATTTGTAATTACAAAATATATATAAAGAAAAAAGTAAACAAATAATATAAAATAGAGGAAGTAAAAATATCCAGTATTGGGAAATTTCTATCTGCTCAAAAAATTTTTTTGTCCAATATTGGTATCAATATAACACGATTATGATTTTTAGGTTGCATGTATCGCCATAATAATGTAATTTTTATAGTTACATGTAAGTTATTTTCAAATTAATTTCTTGTCTTATATTTATCTTATTTCAGTTTGTTTTATTTATCATGATAGTTAATTTAAAAAAATTATCATCTTAAATAATTAAGGTAGATTTGAACATTTTTTTCACAATTACTTTTACTTTAATAAAATTACATCACTTAATGCTCTAATGGAGTGAAAAATTAAAGTCGATATTTATATATACTACTAATTTTAACTAATTAATAAAGAATTTATTGATCATAATTTATTTTATGAATACCCATCCTCAAATTTTAATGAATTGTAACTTCCATCTAGTTTCATCAAAGTTGGTCCACATATGTATTGATAAATGAAACGGCAAATTGAATTGATTGGAAAGATTTCTATAGTTTTAAAATTCATTTATCTTGTTTTCCCTTCCGAAGATATTTGTAATTTGTAAAAGCATTCAATAATATTTTAGTAATTATGCTTGGTCTGAAACTACTAACTTGTTTGATCATGTGATATAAAATTATAATGAAATGAAATTGTAATTTCTTTTTCTTTAGAAATATAATTTAAATTTTTTATTTTATATGTTTTCTCATAAATATAATAACTTCGTATTGAAAATAACTACAAACATAAATTGTGAGGAACACTGTGAACGTTATCCCGCCTATTATAATCGTGATAAATAAACAAAAGTTTATAATTTGCATTACACATTATCACAAAAGTTCACTTTTATATACAAAGATTTAATTGATTAACGTTATTCAGTTAGAAAATGACATTGGACAAGTTTGTAAGTTTTCCAGTTCTTTTTTTTGGGTTTCTCACCTGGTGTTCGGAACGCGCATCGGAGCTCTAGCTAAATTCGAATCGCGCTTTGCAGGGCCCATTAGGAGATGATGCTCCCAACAAATTTTTTTTCATGCCCAGGATTCAAATCCCAGACCTGTTGTGATTAAGTATAGAATACTTTCACCAGTACACCACCATAATTTTGTGTCTTCAGTTGTTAGTAGCTAGAAATACTTTGCAATAAATGTCACCAAATGAATGATCTTTTTATTATTTTAAACATTGATGGAAATGACATAGTAATAATTTTGCTAAAAAGAATAATGAATTTTGTATATGAATGGTAAATAAATGTGTTTGGAAGTAAAATAATCTTTATATTTGAGGGAATAATTTATTATATGAGAATAACATATACACAGTAATATGATATATAGATTATAGCTATATATATTATCACTATGAACGTTTGTATATTTAAAATTTTTTATCATGATTTTTAAATAAATGTAAAATTTTATATCAAATACACCATTCAATATAACAACGCCCGTCAAACAAACTTTCTATCGTAATCATTCCCGTATCCAATCAAATTTACCTCGTCTATCCCCAAATGCCCACTTAATATATTTTTCAAGACCTCATCCCGAGAATTAGTTGTAGCAATCAGATACCAGTGATACCTCCCCCCCCTTCATCTCTTCGTAACTTGTCTATCTTCCACACATTCGATCCCTTCTCTAACATAAAGCACATAATTATTTACTACAATATTTGATAGTTTGGGGGGGGGGGGGACGGTCAAGTTAACTATTGAAAAAGATTAACACAATCCAGTGGCGCGATCAAGACAATTTCAACCTAGAAAATTGTAGGCATGTAAGGGGGTGAAACGGTTAGTGGAAAGGGCATTAAAACTGTTCTTTTGGCTTCACCATCGTCTGATCTCTCAAACTTAAATGGCGGTAGTGGGGAAGCAGGTTTCTTTTCCACTGCTTATCTCTGCTCCTACATAGTAACGTGTGCGTTCTAATAACTTATTCTTACGTTATACTAAATTTGTTTTTAAAGAAAGCGATCGGGATTGAAGAAGAAAATTGATTGTGGTATTTTTGAAAAAAGTGTGTTTGTAAAAAAAGAATAAAGTCGAGGGAAAGGAGGAAAATGTGTTATGTGAGGAGGATAATAATTGCTCTGAGTAGAGAGTACTTTTTCATGTGCCTATTTTGACTACTCAATCCACACACATATATATATTTTTGGCTTTATACTATTAATTAATTTGTTGTACACACATACTAATATAGACCAACTCTTTTGTTCTCAAACTTTTATACTGGCTTATCAGATAGTACTTGTTGTTTTTCTTCAGACTCAGCCCAATAATCAGCGGTCAAAATTTAAAATTTATATTATCACCATAGTAGAATCATTAGTTATGTCACAATTCGTATAATATATAGTATAATTTTTTGTTGAGTGGAGCAATTTAATTTTTGTTTGTTTGGTTCACGGAGACTCATTTTGCTGTTTCTGTTTTAATGTAAAGGCTGATTCTGGATTTGTTTCATTGCAGTAGGCTATATATGTATAATGTAAAAAAAAAATGTATTTAATTCCAGCTAAGAAAAAGACTCTGTATATAATTAATACATAAAAACGATACTAGCTACTAAAACTCTGATGTGCCCAAAAAAGGGACTAATGGAGTAAAAAAGATCACAAGGACACTGCCACTCTTACACACTCACAACTCACACATTACTAGTCACTTCTCCATCATCAAGGGCCCCTCATTAACTCATTATTTGTCTTCGTTGAATAGCTGGTTAGAGTTATGAAGATATTAATAACGTATTATTCAATAGTTGATTAAAATTATAGAGATATTACTATTATAACTAGTAGTAATATTTTTTATTCAAATTATTTATTAGAAAAAAATACACGAAATCATTCTAAACTTTGAAAACGAAACTAACTTTGATTATTCAGGAGGGTTTTAGGGTACGATAACTTAAAAACCGAAGAGTATATATATATAAGTATACGTGACTACACCAGCTATCAATATTGTTTTTTTGCCTTGGCATGTATATCAATGTTTTGAATCTAATTTCACTCATAGATATAGTATAAAATATTGAGAGGAGAAAAGAGGCACACGTGCACAAAAGATTATAAATTGAGAGTAACATAAAAGACTTGTGAATTCCAAGATTTGGACCACAAACTCAAATAAAAGGAAAAGATTTGAAAATAATGGTCAAAATTGTTGCTTTGCACGCTTTTGTCTTCCATTATATCGTATCTAGTACCAACATATATATCTTAATTAAGTAAAATGTTTTTTTTTTTATTTGTTTGTATCATATTTAAAACTACTTTGTCCATGTTATTATGTTCTCCCTTATAAGCAATTTAATTTAATTTATAAAGTACATGTATTATATTGCTCCATTCCTTCAGGTTTCTCTCTTGTCTATATTTTGGAGCTTCCAATATCTTGGTTTTGATAATTTAAGAGAACCATCTCCTCTTGTTATTTTAATTATTATTAGGTTGTAATACGTATCCAAGAACACGAATACTAGACCCTCGACAAATTTACTTAATGCAATCACCAAGTGTCCATGCATGGTTCCTGTTTTTGTTGCGATTTTATGTCTGATGTTGATTACCCCTTGCTTTTAGATTCTGCACTAATGCTATTCGCGCGCCTCTGCCTGCTTAACGCCTATCAAATCCCCCGCAATCTCATGTCAACATTTGCATAATAAAAAAAAAAAAAAAACTGGAGACTCTCGGGGTAAACGGAGAACTTTACTATTCCATTTCCTTTGGTGTACTATTATCCTTGCTACAATTCTTCCTTAATTTTTGGCAATCATTTTATGGCTTTTTTGTTTTCCCTCTACCAAGAAACTAGAAACTTATTATCTTAGGGTATGTACTTTATATGTTAGATGTAACACATTTTAGGTAAATTTCATGTGGACAAACATGGTTAGGTATGTAGATATTGATACTTTATTGGATTTTATAAGGATGTTACGAAACGACTTCAATCTATCTTTGATTAAACTATAAGATCTGATAAGGTTTTTCAATTTGAAGGCTATATTATCTCCTAGATCTCAGATCACGCCTATAAAAAGAGATATGTTTTTTTGTAGAGATATCTTGCATATCTTATTAATTCATGAGTATTCATAAAGAGATCAAGACAACACATTTCGAATTACATTATATATATGGAGACAACCAAGGAGATCTTTTTTCCCCTTTTAAGTCTTAGACATTGGATTTGAAGAACAAAGTTTTGTAATTTTGGAAACAACAATTATAATGTTTTAAAAACATAACACTTAATTAATTAATTTAAAAACCACAAATAGTTGGGGGGGTAATTTTTAAATATTTTGATTCATTTTATTGCCCTCCCCTTTATTTATAAGAAACAGCCCTAGAAATTTAGTTTGACAAATGTATTCTAGTATTGATCGTTGTGGCAATGCCTATTGAACAATTATTGGTGGTATAAGGATGATATATTCATAAATTATGGAATAGGTTGGTAGGTTGTGTTCCCCATTTGAAGCACACAAGTGATGGGCCTAAACTAAAAGAGGGACCCCCTTTGGCTTTTAACTTGACTTGACAAAAAGTATGTGAAAAGGATATGTCTCCTCCATTCCCTTCTCCCTCTTTTAAGAAAGCCTACCAATGTTTGCTTCCATGCCCACAACAAACATTCCTCCTTCTTCCTCTTCTAATTTGCTGCCTAACTTCCCCTTTTTTTTAAAATTATTTCATTTGATAGTAGTACTTTTATGAGATGGGTCAATTAAAGATCAATTTTATGGTCCATTCCAAAATATATATACATTTCATAAAATATAATGATAAATGAAATATATGAGACTTTTATAAGATCATTTCTTCTATTCAAAATTATAATATAATATATATATCTAGTGTGATTGTCCCTACTTTTTGAAAGTAGAAAGACAGTTTATCTCTGATATATGCTCGACTCAAGTAAAAAAATATAATGAAAAGGAAATATATGAGTATAGAAGTGGAGAGGGAAACAACAATATATAACGGATAAGGTGATAATCTAATAAAAGGAAATAACATCAACAAGAACAAATGAAAAAGACTATAACAATATTTCTTAAGGTGAAGCTCCATCTTATTATAAGTACCATATTTGCTTATAATTTGTTTGAATGAGGTCGTATCGATTAGTATTACACAAAATAATTCTTCCTAAGAATCTCATGTTGTCTTTAGAAATAGTATACGTTATTCCTCAATATTCTCTTTAGTTTTTATTGATTTCGTGTGAAAAATATCATATAAATAAAATAACATTTATAATCAATTAAAAAACTAAATCTCAAAAGAATAGTCCCAGATTATTTGTCTTTCTTTCCACTAGGTTGTTATTTGGTTTAATTTGTGTAAATACGGGTGAATTCTAATTGAAATTTGGGTTTTATTATATAGTTTTTAGATTATTTATTTGATCTATATGCGCGAAAAACACTTGCAATTATTTATAATCGAAACATACTTTCTAAACTCATTTATACATATTTTTTGTTATTTAAAAAATGGGAAATCACGAATTTCGTTATATTCCCGTGAGTGGAGAGAAATTGATGACTCTTTATAATATTAGTTATAATTTATATTTATTAAATATGTTTTTAAAAATTATGATTTATGTCTTTGCTTTATTAAACAGTTATTAAACTTTAGTTTATGTCAATGAATTACTTAATAATTAATAAATCTCTATTCAATTCATTTGAGCAATCTTTTTATTACATAATTTGACTGACATATTTACTGAATTTCTTTGAAATATACTCAATGACCTCAAATCCTTAATGTTAAGTCTACCACCATTATCATGATTTTTTTTCATAATTGTAATTGTTAAAGTCATGTTATCACAATCTTTTTGTATGCTTCTATGAACGGTAGCGATTCGTTTCCTTGTTACTGGTGAATTAATTTTTTTTAAAATAGGGTGATAAAATTTTTAGAGTGGTGAGCTAAAATTTTCAGACTAGGCTAGACTCAAATCAAATTTGAGCAAGGTGGAGTCTAGGTCAATTTGGAAATGGATCGAGTGCATGTATTGATTTTTCTATTAGCTAAAACATTAAGGAGTTTGTAGAGCTTTTCGGAATTGAATTTAGTTAGTAGAACTCCCCCCTTGAGGTTGGGATTTTGTATAGTCTAGATATAATTAGGCCTCCTGCCTGTTTACTTTATTGTGTTATCTTATATACTATCCTCTATCATTTCAGATATATATCTAATCTCTACTCTCTATAATATATTCTTGTTTTACTAAAACAGCCAAAATTCTAATAATAAGGGAAACTCAGAGTTTCCATAAGTTTTTTCAATGCTTGATTCAAAGTAGATAATAGTTATTTGTTTTTCGTTTATGTTATATGTGCTTGTTAATTAACTGGTCTATTACAACATGTTTAAACTTCCTTTTTTTTTCGGCCAGCAATGACAAAACCTATCAATGATCAAGCCAAAAAAGAAGAGAAAAAGCCCTAATGATATTCAACTTTAAAAGTTTAATTAAAACTTAAACTAAATAATAAAAGACAGACAGTTGAAACAGCACTAGCAATCTGATTAAAACTATAGTGGCTAGGCAGATTTAACCTCTGCATAACACATCAAAATAGTTGGAGACAGTGACTCCAAGAGACCATGCTTGTTTGCTGGAATGCTTCCACCCAACTTTTTCCAATGGCTTATGCCTAAAAAATAAATAGGCTGCCCCCCACCTTAACCATATACATAGTCTACCGGTGTTTTAAAAGACGGAGATATTTTATCTAATCGATCATCATCATATAACACATATAAACGCTTCCTATAATTTTTATATATTTAACTACTTAGGCTTAATAATATATTTAATGTACAAATTAGAAATACATTATATAAATTAGGAAAACTACACAAATTAGATTCATTAGGCAAAGTATTTATCTGAATTAGACTCAATCCAATATATTTACCCCAGTTGAACCCACAATATCCAAACTATTTATCTGCTACCCCCCTTTGGTCTATTCAACCACATCAGATTGAATATCATTATATTATTATATATATATCTACTCTGTGGTATCTAATGTGTGTGTATGGTATTAGTATACTATACACCTCTGATAGTATCAATATGTAATTGCCAATCTTTGCATTGAAAGACTGTCCCTCTGTACCTTGAGCACCCAGACCTAATATATACTCTAATTGGTATCATGAATACTAATTCATTTTCACTACATATTGATGGTATCAAACAATAAACACGAATTAATAATTAAAAACGTGGGGTATGAAAGTAAGGAGATAGTCGCTTGTAAATAGTTCCTCTATTTGGAGTACACGTATTCAAAACCCTAAACTATATAATCAAATACGAAAGGAGGATTTCTAAGATTGTCTTACGACTTGAAGTTTCAAATTCAAACATTATATTTATTTTTATTCTTCGAACCTTTTAGTAAAAATTCTAAATACTCTACTGGTCAAAAATCATAACCTGATACGTAAAACATACACGGCACATATAATGTTTCATATTGAGGTGTTATTTATATAATTCTTCTTTTATAAGGACAATACATTGGTTATTCCACGAGATAAAACTAACTTTTACCATCATAAATATCGACCAAATCCAAAACTAAGGCAAAAAGAATGTCTTACAAAAGTTGTAAACCTCTATGGACCCCACACTTTACCATTAGGGTACTAATAATTTTAATTTCCATTAACCACACGACCAACAGAATCTATAGAATCGAGGTTTCCTATGTGTACTCTTGTCGTATCTTGTTGCCGTGGCGAATTGTGTGGAGAAGAGTTGTTATTTCTTTTTTTTAATGAGATTCAAGGTGACATTTTTAATTCCCTCTTACACTATGATCAAGAATGTTCAATGCAATATAATATAATATGAAAAACTATAAACCCAATGTGGTCAGAAAATTACTTTCCTACTTCCTAGATATATACTACTATTTCTCAATCTCTGTCTTTTTGTGGAAAACAAAAAAAAAACAGACCCATAACGATTGGTGCTTCTTCCAAAGTGTTTTATGGATGCCTCTTTTACCTTAAGACTGCATATTTATTGATTTTAAATAATGAAAATGAGAGTAAATTTACCTGGCACTAATAATGGAAACTAAAAAAAAATATTCTGCATCAAATTATGTAGTAAACAACAATATTATGCAGTGAACCAAATGCAAAATCTATGATATACATTATTCTGGAAAAAGAATTAAGAGAATAATGTACAAGTGTAGCTATATAACATTCAGAGTTTCAATTAAAGCGAAAAAAAGAATATAAATGATCCTATAATCCTCTAATCAAACCCCAAATCTTATGACAGCTTATTATTTTTTCATGAAACTAAGTATACTTGTAGCCCTCAGACTCAACCGAATACTCAGAAAATGAGGTATGTTCAATTGTTCGGTGAAACTTATCTGCCATTGAAGTGCCAACCAGCCTTGCAAAGGGTCCTGTAGGTGCAGGACAGATGTGCTTCCTAGGGAAAGAATACAAGAATCTTGTTTTCTAACAGTTGATGAATGAAATCTACAATGCATTGCCTCCAATAACCTGTTAATATACACAGTCCTCATAGATGTAGGATTGCAAATCGAAGTTGAGAAGTAGGGCAAGGATCAGGGTATTGGGAGGAGAATATGACGATAAGAAATGCCTTCACTGATTCTAGTTAGTATCAGTACATTCCCTTAAATATAGGGTTTGTGCGACATATGCTAGCTCCATATTCCTCATATTCAGCCTTTGTATGGCACGCCTGATATAAGGAAACAACTAAATAGGTCAGACTTCGCTGACCAGCCATTTACAAAGAGTAACTTAAGTTGCAGTTATAAAACCTATGTAACAGAAATCGAATAACTAACTTACGGCAAAAAATTCAGGAGTAGAAGCAAGTACTGATCCTCCAAACCAAACTGCATATCTCTGAATAGGATGGCTGACCACATTCACTTCAACTGGTTGTGCCTGAGTGAATATGTTTTCAGCAGGCGAGCATCTTTTAAGTACCAGAGACCAAAGATACATTCGTTAATTAATTAAGACAAAAATTAATGCATAGATGCTTACTTTTACATTTCCACTTAACCGAGCATCTGACGCAAGAACACGAGCATCCACAATCTTCTTGATATCTCGTTGCAATCTTCTATGGAAGTCTTTGAACATGGTGGATCCTCCAGATAATACAATATTCTAGTATTTTACAAGGGCATAATTTCACATACACATTCGAAGAATTATTTCAAAGAGTGTGATATCAAGATCATGACTTTTAACTCAACCATATAAGGGAGACTTTTCTACTGGTCACAAATTGCTGGACACTTGATTAAGGAAATCTTATATAGTTTATCAACAGAATAACTTTACCTTATATAAAGCTCTTCTGGTGTCTATAGGTGCAGACTGAATACAGTTGTCTATCACATCAGGTAAAGGAGTTGTAAAATCACTGTTATATATTTCGGGATTAAAGAAAACCTGCAAAAAACAGTTCTTAAATCAGAAAGGTGTTCACCCAACCTAGCGATAATGCATCACCTCTACAATCTTTGTTTTCTTATTTAGCTATAACTATTTTGATTATGTGGTCCAGCCCCTTCCCTTGACCCTGTCCATAACGGGAGCTAGCACCAGGTTGCCTTTTTATGTTGATTATAAGAACTTTTAGAGTTCACTCTGCCATACAGCAAATCAGCAGTATATGAGGCATACATCTGTAAACAATTGGTGCAATGTCTACAACAGCTACATGATTTTTCAGCTTAAAACAAGCTGCAAGAAGACCTTGGAGCTTGAAATTATCAGATACTTGAAACGCAGAGCAAACCTCGGGACCAAGAAATCGCTCATAGCCAACATCACATGAATAAGGTGCTCCTGTCTTTGGTTTTGTACCTCTCCAATGTTTTATGTACTTCCCTGGCTCTTTGTCATGCTTATTAAACTCCTGAAATCATTTGTAGCAACAAAATCACAAGTGATCCTCAGTTACTAATTTCATCCTCAGATGTAAGAAGAGGATGATAGCAGCTTAAATCTTGACATAATTAGTCGCTCTCATTCTCAGGAACGTAGAACAGATTCTTCAACTCAAGAGCAGGATGGAAGAACAACATGCAGAGTAGGCAATATCACAAGGAACTTCAAACTTTTATTTTTCCTTTTATTCAAGGTTCTTTTCCCCCTTCCCACTAGCTGTATTAGACAATGTTACAACCAAATCATACCTTGACAATGTCTGAACAAGTGTAACAATACATTTCCTTCACTTTCCGGGCTACTTCGAAGGAATCCTCCGGTGGAACATGCTCCCCCCTTTCCTACATTGAATCAAATAGATTAGATTGCACATTTAAGAGATGACTTGTTGACACGCACCTTTTTAAAATTTCAAAGTTCAAACTGAGACCTCAAAACACGTCTGTGTGCTGGTACCCAAAAAGTCAATTTGTGCAAGCTTTAGAATGATTTCCCACAAGTGAAGCACATGTGGAAACACTAGACAAACCCGATTGAATCAAAACTCTAAAGAAATAAAACAGATGCATGGCGTAAATCAACCAATGTAGTGGTACTGCAATTAGCGAAAATATGTTTTAGGCATAGCGATAGAGATTCAATTGGGAACTGCTGACGAAAGATGTTCTTTTAAACAAATTTTCCAAGATGATGCTTGCTACAGCAACTAACAAGGCACTCTCCCAAACTTAAATTTTCCACTTGCAAAAAAGAAAAATGCTGTAAGGCCTCAGTTATATTTTTCAAAGATGATGCTTGCTACAGCAACTAACAAGGTGCTCTCCCAAACTTAAATTTTCCACTTGCAAAAAAGAAAAATGCTGTAAGGCCTCAGTTATATTTTTCAGGCAAAGAATGCTCTGATCCATTACCAAGAATATGTATGCAAAGAGGAAATAAACAAAAAACAGCTATCCTGTCCTCACATAATAACACATCTTCTTTTTGATGAATAGTGAGATATCATCATGTTATGAACAAAATATTATACCTAGGTATTGCACTTGCACACTATGAAATATATTCCTCCTTCTACAGTTTATGAGTGTAGTCATTTCTAGAGTTGCAATTACTATTTAGTTTCCATATCATTTTTTTTAATTAAATAATCTTGGATCCTCTTTGAACTCCAATTTATTTTATCATAACAAGGAAGTCAGGATATCAGAATTCTTTCATTTGTACCGCTTGATTCTATTTATAATAAGTTCGTTTGTCTACTAGATAGTGAACAAATTAGATGAGGAGTTGAATCAAGAGAAAACAGCACATTTTTTCTTTCAACCGATTTGAGAGATGTCGTACATACCCTCATGAGCTGTTGAATGAAGAGTGTAACGTCTCTTCCTGCAACGGGGATTGACTTAATGCTGCTCCCGATAACATAACCGTCAGCAACAGGTACAACATGAGTAGCACCATCTCCAATATCCACTACAACTCCAGTCATCTCACACTAAAAAAGGACAAGAAATATCTGCTTAATATATCAAGAAATTTTATGCAGATCTAATAGAAGGCCAGTCAAGAAGTAGACAAAACATTATACATAATTAAACAAGCAAGTAATGGATACTGGATGTACCAACAACAGAATGTGACCAAAAGTAGCAGTTTCTCTTCATAGCTCAAGAAAAAGGGAAAAAGGAACATCTAGGGTCTAACTGAGATTGATACGACTTGCCCTAGAGCCTTATAGTATTCCATTGCAGGTTCTAGCAGAACGTTCTAAATATAATGCTAAGATTGCCGGGTGGGCTTTAAGAATTGGGTGATGGCTATTGCAAAACTCGTTCCTGGTTATGATATTATGGGAAATCTTTCCACATCCTAATGTATGTAGCATTTTTGGCTTAAGCATGATAACATCTCATTGAAAAAGTAATGATTTCGACCACACAACTAGATCCTTTTATCAAAAAGATAGGGGTATCAATGCTTCTCTGAAAACCAACAGAACCAAACCTTACCAAACTGACAATTAGTTTGAGAACCATAGGTTCGATATAAATCTATAAACCGAATGAACGGAGTAGGTTCTTTTGCTTAGTATATTAAATTTATAATGAAATATTATGAATTTTTTGCCTTGGTCTTGGAGATGGATGAGGATGGAAATTGCTAAAAGTAACACCCAAACATACTCTACAACTATTAAAATTAAAGTGATTCTGACAATCTTAGTACTTTTCTTGTCAATACTTCTCTTTTCTAAGTATTTTCATTATAGCATTTTTCACTGTTGTATTTTTCAAACCTATTATAAAAGCAATTTTCTTGAGCCGAAGGTCTATCGTAAACAACCTCTTTGCCTCACACAAGGTAGGGCTAAGGTCAGCGTACACTCTATCCTCTCCAGTCCTCACTAATGGGTTTACATTAGGGTTGTCATTGTTGATATTGAATCTGGCAATCTTTAGAAGCAAGCCACCAAATATATCAGGGAATGGGAACCATATCAGATTCTGGCTAGACAAATGGACAGGAGACACCACTTTGAAAGAAGACTTCCCAAATATATAACATCACCAGACATCCTAATTTTGTATTGCTTAGTATAGGGATGGCAACTCTTGGAACTTGAAACTAAGAAGAAATTTGCAAGATTGGGAATTTGAAGAGTTATTGAATCTGCTCAAAAGCAAATAGAACTGCAACATTAACATCCAGAGCAGTGATAAGTTAACATGGAACTTCAACAGCAAAGGTTCATACACAGTCAAGGCAGGATATGGACACTCAAGCTCCAACAAGACGATGATTGATCAATGGCCCTGGCAGTTAGTCTGGAAGACTAAACTTCCCCCTAAGGTCTCGTGTTTTACTTGGAGAAGCATGCCTCACTCAAGACAATCTTATGACAAGAAAATTTCAACAGGTCAATAGGTGTTACATGTGTCAGTCAATTTCAGAAAGCATCAACCACCTTATGCTTCACTACCCTTTTGCAACACACTTTTGGAACATGTTCTTAGCGCTTTTTGGTATAAGTTGGTCCATGCCCTTCAATATCAGAGATGCCTACACTAGTTGAAGCTCTATGGAAGTTAGAAAATCCATCAGGAAAATCTGGATCATCACCCCAGCTTGTATTTTTTGGGTTATTTGGAATGAAAGAAACAGGAGATATTTCAATGGAGTTTAACCCCAATTTGTAAGCTTAAGGCTAGTTGTTTGGTTAACCTTTTTAGTTGGGCCAACTTCTACCCTGTAAATAACTTAGATCACTACCTGGATTTTTCAGCTCCTTATCGCTACAAGCTTTTTTGTTCTTACAGAGCTGACAGATCCCCTTTTGTAACTTTGCATCTTCTGGATGGCTTAATAACACTGACTCTTTCTTGACGTTTTGTTTTTGATAAGTTAACTTTTACTTGATGTTTTAAAAATAAAATACTGAAAATAAACCGAATCGTATCGATATCAAAGAGAAATTGAGATGATTGGCACATTTTGGAAAAGTCTAACTTTAGTAATACACAGTAGAGTAACCAAAAATGATATGGTATAAATTTCTAGATCAAACTGGATTAACCAAACCAACATCCCTAATAAAAGATAGTTGAACTCTTTCACTACCTTTACCTTTTCCCTGAACTTGATTGACCAGGGTTTATATTCTAGCATTTGTCATCTTACCAGAAATATACCTGAATTTTCCCCTTCTATCTTGCTTCTCCCCCTCTCCATTTGCCCAATCCATTAATCTACCCTCTCCATCTTCTTTTTAAGTTTACTTTGCCTAAGTTCTTTTTTGGGTTCCCAATTTTCCCCAAGGCTCGACTGGTCACTTCCTGCCGGCAAGCATTGCTCAGTAATACTTTTGTCAGAAAGGCAAAATTTATTAATTAAACAGCACCAAGATTGTGCTCTATTTCTTTCTTCTTCTTCTTTCTAGTTCTTCTTCCTCATGTCTTGATTCTTTGGTTTTTAATTGTTTTCATACAGTTTATGGTATCCAAATAAATAACATGTACAACTTGGTTTTACAGTTCTTGCCCAATCTTCCTAATCTTCCTAAAGAACATTTATAGCAGGCATAACACTTAGTTATCCAAAGGCAAATGATCGAAATTCCATGAAAATAAGTTAAATGGGTGGAATGCCATAAAAAAGCAAAATAAAAAGAACATGGTGTACTGTAAGATTATTATCATAAATATAAGTAAGTTTCATCTGCATTTAAGAGCATTGGCACAACCCTCACAGATGAGTAGGACCTTGGCATGTTGATGAGCTCTATCTTACCCACTCTAATTGCACTAAATGACAGAAACAAAAATCCATACACCCATAGTGAAAGTAAGAGATCACCATCTATCATGACTGCTAAACTTCATCCCACAACAGAGGTAGATACATTCGGTAAAAAACGACTTGGGTCAGAATCTATAACATTCCGTATCATAATCAATCAATAATGTTGTATGTAAGCATAGATCAGCCTACCAATGACTACTGATTGTATTATTTCCCGGATAAAGTGCAAATAAGAGCTGCCATACTATAATTCATATTATATCAACTCGTGTTCTTATTTTTATTTAACTGGTCAAAGCAAATTGTCACCTACAAAGATCTCGGGTTTTGTTTACCAATCTCCTATGAAAATGGCAATATAAGTAAAAGAACGTTTGTCATTGGCCATAAAACCAATCTTCCCTAAGAAAGAAAGAGAGACTTTCCTGCGCTGGTGCACTTACTATGTTATCAAGCTACTCTTTAGCTAAGCAAAAATAAGTCTAAATTTCAGAAACATAATGAACTTATGGTAATAAAGCAGACAGCCAGACACAGCTGCATATGATTATCTTTTCCAAATGAAGCAAGGTCAGTCATGAATAATTTGTACATTAGCGCTCCTAATGTACAAATAAAGATCCAATTTTATCATCTTTAACACAAACAGCTCCTTCTTATAACCCCTTACTAAAAGATCCATATTACTTGAAAAAGCTATTAGCTTTTAAGGTTATTTCTGTTGGTTAAGGTGCCCTGCAACCAAAGTATTATGTGGAAATATATACTAGCTTAACTTTCAAACACATAAGCTACTAACCTTAGATGTTGTGTACCCAGCCGCCAAAGCAAGCACCGGCTGCACCGCAATATAAAGCCCTGGTATATTGAAAGTCTCAAACATAATCTCCCCTGTATATTCTCGACTTTCCGGTGCAGTCATAGGGCTTTCAGTCAACAAAAAATAGTGATCTTCAGGGTCACAACGAAGGTAATTAAATATACACTGCTGCCAAAAACGCTCCATAGCATCCCAATTATCAACCTGACCATGTTTAATAGGATAACTAAGATTATAAGTATTACTAGATTTAGATCTAGTCACTGCCTCTTCCCCAACAAAGAAATCCAGATCCGCCATAACCCCAGCACTATGTTGTGCTAGCCAGTTGCTATTCTTAGTCGTAGCTCGAGTCTGATTCAGAAATGACTCATTAACAGCAACCACTGTCGGTAAAATAAAACTTGGTTCAACATTTCCAGCAAAACCCAATTTAGTATACCTGAAAACATAAAATAAAGATCTTTGAGGAATTTCATCAAACATTTGGTGAGCAGATAAAAGAACCAATGATTCAGAGCATACCCTGTTCCATTATCGATGACTAGAGCAGGACGAGAGGTAGCAGGGTCCATTATCATGGTTGTTGAAACAAAGAAAGGGGTGGCGACAAATGTAATACTAAAAAGAAGATGATAATGGAGGTGGGTAAAAGATATAATCCATCCATTTCAATGAGAAAGGTGACAAGAATTGAAGTAGCAGTAAAGAGAGTACTTGGGAATATTCATCAAACAGTTGATCATTATTATACTCTATACTCAATTATACCTTTGGTCTCACTGTCTATTGGGTGTTTTCGATTCGTTTCTTAGCAATCAAACAAATCAGCTTTCAGGCCCCCCGACGTTTTGTGTTTTTGGTCGGCTTTGGTACCCGCGGTCACCTCCCCAAATAGGATCAACTCTCCCGTACGTTTTCAAATACACCGAAATAAGGAGAGAGGCAAACACTATATACATTATATGAATTTAATTATATACAGTATATCTAGAATTTGATTACATCTAATAATAATATTGTCATGTATCTATCTAGAATATGTGATAAAAAACACTCGTTAATTATACCTCAAATTTAAACTATATCCTTATATTACATCATGAACAAAAATCATCTCGAAACTATTCTAAAAAATTACCACTTACGGAAACAAACGGCTTCAACTAAAAATTGTGACATCTCTTCTTTACGTCATTCATGGATCATTTCATGTGCTGCCCAAATTCTATAAGTCACATAATTTGTTACTTGATTGACATCAATTTTCACCATTCTGTTCTTTGCTTCTTTCCAAATAACAAAATAAAAAATTGCAATTGTTGAGCATAGAAAATTCACATGTTATCCGATTAACATTGCTTTTATATTTAATGGAGAGCTCTTTCAAAAAGCAAGTATGGACGTGATTGATAATTTTAATTCTGAGATGATTATATTTTTTCAATGATGTCCTGCAAGGGTGTCAAGTTGGTTGAGTCAGATGATTTGAATTCATGATTACAAAATTCCCTACATGTTTGCTCGGTTAAGCTCATCATATGAGACTTGTTTAGTATAGTTTACATCTTCAGTCTGTGATTTGTGGGCTATGACATTTAAGTGAGAGTTGTGCTATACACACTTAAACCGTGAAGGATAGTGACTGCAAGCTTCCTTGTCAACAACAAAAAACATATCTATTTCAATGATAGATCAATCTATTCCCTCTTATATAACAATTTGATCCATCCTACATCTTTTTGATGATCATAAAATTATCTATCAAACAACGTAATTTGTAAGATCGAAATTTAATGCATGCATTAGACCATGTCTGAGGTGAAGTACAATTGTAGCAGTCTTTGATTAAAGTCATTAGTTTCTTGATAGACTTTACCAGAGAGATGTAAATTGCAAGTTTTTTTTTTTTATATAGTTTATGGGTGTTTTTTTGTTCATTATATAAGTATAAGATTAAGTTAAGTTTGAGATAAAAAATATATATATATATATATATATAGATATATTATATATTATATATATATACATATTTTTCTGCCTAGTGGAGTGAATTTATGGGCACCCATTTCTTTAGTGGTCTAAGCCATAGTTCTATTAGTTGTAATGATCATGGTCATAAGGGGTTCAAAATTGATTTTACGAAGGATGGTTTAAGTAAAACCATCAAAATGAGCTTGGCCCGCGAGGTCGGTTCAACCCTTTAAATAAGTAGAGTTGAGCTTAATATTTTTGGCCTATTTAGGAACGAGATTTTTAGGTTGCCCCATTTGGCCCGTTGGCCTTGTAGGCCCAACCCACAAGCCTCAGAGGTCAGCCCTTGGGCTATTAATTTTTAAAAGTATTTTTAATAGTGTTTTAATTATAAAGATTTTATCAATAAGTATTTTGAAAAATAAAAATCAAGTCTTTTGCAATATCATCTTGCATTGTCAATTGTAAATGAAGATGAATTTCTTAAAAAAATAATATGACATGTTGACTCAAATGTGATTGATGGTAGAAGCGGAAGCAAAAGAGGAAGCGGAGTCGTAAAACTTTAATTAATGAGTCATGTAATATTAGCAATTTAGATTAGTTGAGATGTCTTGTGTTGTTGGAAATCTTTTAAACCAGCTAGTTTTTTTTCGGAGCAATGGTGGAATGATCAACATTTATCGCTAAATCTTGCGCCGAATATTGTGTATTTTTGTAAGTATTCACCGAAATGTGTGATTCATAAATGTATTTTTGTAAGTATTCACCGAAGTGTATGATTCATAATTGTATTTTTATAAGTCTTCACCGAAGTGTGTGATTTATAAATGTATTTTTGTAATTATTCACCGAAGTGTGTGATTTATAAATGAATTTTTGTAAATTGATGTTTTGTTCATAGACGTTAACGTTGGATACTCTTTCTAAGAGAGTAATATTGTTCATTTTTTGGTTGAAGGATCAACCCGTCCCAATCGTGGCCCACATAGGATTGGGTTGGGCTGCTATTTTATAGCCCCTTTAATTAAAAAGGTCAGCCCACCCCAACCCATTTAACTCTCTAACCCGTTAGGGTTGGGTTGGATTGGATTTGATTGAGCCAGCCCATTTTGACAGCTCTAGTTTTAAGCTAGGTGCTAATTTTTTGTCATTGTTCTGAAAAGAAATAGGGTATAGATGATACTCGGTGATATTAATTTGGCATATGGGTTAGGTTTCAATGTTGTATCAGTATGGCATGACGGATAGTATAGAAAAGCCTTGGAGTAGCAGATTGAAGGTACTTAGTCGTAATTTTACCCGGGAAGGATTGATAGAAGAGAATCAAGAAGTTGGGTTGTGCAACTTCCCATTGCATAACTTTCAGTCTATTTACATGATATTATGTGGTAGGTTCGAATAAATCAATGATGCCTATTAGTACGATCGATTGTACTGATACTACTTTTGTTGATGCCGATCTTCAACGACTTCCATATTTCCTTCTTTTATGGTGATAGTTGTATTCTATTTTCTTGTCTAAAATGTATCTTCTTAGTCACTATTGTACCTGTTTAGCCTAGTTTTTGTTCTTAGTAAAACAGTTCTTTTAAAATTTTGTTCTTCTTAAAGGCTTATGAATTTATAGTAAATTATTTATTTTCTATATGTTTTAACTGATTTTGATGGTAAGAGTTCTCCTATCTGGGTGTTAAAGTAGGTGCATGCATAGCCTAATGGTTGGTCGTGAAAATTTGAATTGAATGATTGTGTCTATAAGTACGTGTTGTTTGTACTGATACTACTCTTGTTGTGACATTTGACATAGTCTGGTTGCAGGATCAGAGATATTTCAGGTGAAAACACTACAACAAAAATGATCATTTAGCGGTATTTAATTCTTAATTGCCGCTAAATATGTATTTTTAGCGTCAATTGTCACTCTTTGTATATGTCCCTAAAGCCTTTAGCGCCATTGGTTCTAAGTGCATTTAATTAATGCCGGTAAAGATTTTAGCACTCTTTGTTAGTGTCAATATTTAATGCTGCTAAAAGTTATTTTTGTAATAGTGAGATAACAATAATCTCCAACGGCTTCTATTTTTCTTTTTTTTCATAGTGAAAGTTGTGTCTTGTTTTTTCATTTTTTTAACCCTTTTAGGAGCTTCTATACCTGTTTAGACTAGTTCCTAGGGAGGGGTGTGAATATTTTCAAAGACAATGTGTTTTGTTAAGTTTGACAATTGATTTCATAATTAATTAAGTTGATTTATTGATTTTTATTTATTTCTTTGATTTATCAATTTTAAATTGGGAGGCAAGACTTCTTCTATTTAGGTGTTACAGTAGGTGCTCGTACGAACCATCAATTTCGATCGTACAATTCTCCGGTCAATAAGTGAAGGACCAGAAAATATTTTCATGTAATACCTAACTAGAGTGTTGACCAAACACCTCCTTCTCGTCAAGCATAAATAGAGTTTGGATTGAGAATCAAAACATTAATGGACTTGACTTTGCCTCTCTAGTAAGATATTAAATATTGAAGAAGGTTTGCAAATTAAATGAGATATTTAAAATTTGGGATAAATTATTTTTGTTTAAGCTCCAACATATTTTTCTATTAAAGATAAAAATAAACTAATACAAAAGTATTATTGAATGAATATATTTTGATTGAAAGTATAATTAGAAGGATATATTTGAACTCGAAAATATAACGATGGATATAATTAAACTATTTCTATGGTACAAGTGTATATTGACTCTTTTTTTGTTTAAACATACCCTCAGACTAGATTATTAGAGAATATATATTATATGTTACAAAAGTAGCCATTCGTACCATGTCATTTATTTGTTTTAAAAGTTCTAGTCAAAAGTATTGTTTTTTTTTTTTCATTTTATCCTTTATAGTAATTAATATGAAGTATAGTCCACGATCATCTCAATGGAGATGACACATAAATATATATTGAAAATAGTCGATGAATGACGAGTGCTCCTCTCTTTCATTTTATTTTTGAATTATGGCATGGAAGTCATTATAGACTGATATGTATATTTAACTAGCTATTCTATTGAATTATTCACAAATTGTATCAAATCATCATAATTGTAGGATTACAAATTAAAAAGTGAAAAAGTAGTTCAAAATTATGAAATGAAGTCATAAGTCATGACGGATCAATATGTAATTGTGCTATACTATGTAAAATTATCTTGTTAAATTACTTAAACATACCAATCATAATTCAAACGTTACAAATAAAAAAGAGAAAAACAAATTTAATGTAAGCCTTTCTTTCAATAAATAAATAAATGCATTTAAGGATATATATATTCATTAAAGTGATGTATCAAACTACTTCAAGGAGATCCATAAGAAGATGACATAAATTTTGAAATAGGCTTTCGATGCTAGTCACTTTCTCTCCACTTTCCTCCTATGACAGAAAATTATTTTGATCAAATATAAGATAAAACGAAATTAAAAATTGAAAATAATTGTATCAATTATGTATTAATTGAAAAATAATTGTATCAATTATGTATTAACTTAATCTTATCTATTTGCAGACCTCAAGAAGATTCATAAGAAGATGACATAAATCTCAAAATAGGCTTTACATATATTAGTCAATTTTCATTTACTACTTCATAAACTAAAAAATTCTTTGACTAAAATTGAAGATAAATTCAAATGTTCAAAATTGAAAATAACTATATCACTCTTATGCATTTACTTTATCTTATTTTTGTACTAGAAAGATTGACAAAACTTAATGGACTTGGTAAAAAAAATTTATTAAAAATTTCAAAGGGATACATAATTTTTTTTAATCAAAAAGAAAAAATCGCTACTGACGCAACAATTTTGTTTTCACGCCGTTAACTGGAGCTCAAAATCGCTGACCTAAAGCGATTTTGTTCATATTGTCTTTTTCTTTTTTAAAGAAAATCGTTGTCCATACAGCATTTTTGACGATTTTTCTTTTTAAAAAATTAAAATCTGTGCAACTATAGCGTCTTTATAAAAAAAATATTATTTTTTTATGTCACGGCCAAAACAACGATTTTAGTAGGAAATTGTTAAAACTTTCTTTGGGAAATCATTGCCTTTCCGTTGAATTTTTTTCTTTCTTTTATTTAAAGGCTAAAAGTGCCTGCAATTTGCATCTTATAAAATTACAAAAATTATTGTAATTTGTTTAAAAATAATAAGATCATTTAGTGAAATTTTTACTAGGTATTGTAATGCAATTTTTGTTTTGACCAAAATAAAGAAAGAAAATCACCAACATTTAATACGACTTTTTTTAAAAATAATTGGCAATTATATTTTTAATTTTTTATTACCAAAAAAGTGACTTTTTTAATTAAAAAAAAACTTTTTTTTATAAAAACACTAATTTAAATTATTTTTAAAAAATAATTGCTGCCGAGGCAACATCTTTGAAAAGACAAAAAGAACATTTTCACATATCGCTGCATCGCTTGCCATGCAACGATTTACCAAAATATAAAAGTTCTTTTTAATAATAAAAACGTCGTAGTCACAGCAATTTTAATTTTTTTTAAAAAAAAATTCATCAATAATGCTGCATAAACAGTGATTTTCTTTAAAAAAGAAAAAAAGCAATATGAATAAAATCGTTAATAAGTTAGCGATTTTGAGACTTAACGGCGTTAAAACAAAATCGCTGCATCAATAGCGATTGCCCTTTTGGTTAAAAAGCCCTTTAAAAATTTTTATAAATATTTTTACCTTTTAGGTTTCGGACTCCTATATATATTGTCACAATAACAAGTGCATCACAGTAAAAAATATACTACTACTTTTCTTAATACAACATGATGAAGGTTTCGATGATTACTATTTTCATTGTCATCTTCATGATCTTTCATTTGGTTAGTTTCTTACTTCTCCCCTCTACTAGTTTTATGAAGGTCGATTAATTTTTTTATTTTTTTTAATAATAATGATAACAAGGTTTACTCATATTGTGATTTATTACTGGTACAAGTTAAATGAGCTAAGAAAAGGGTCATAAATCAATCCACTCAATTCTTAATAATACTTTTAAAAAAATATATGTTATTAAGTAGCTAATAGTGTTTTTTTTTCTTATTTATGATTATATATAACATATTAAATTTATTTTTTTAATAAAATATTCTGACAAGATTTTCACGAGTCAATATAAATTATATATCAGTGCTATATATAAAAAAAGTGTATTAACTATGAATTATTTAATGATATGCTAACAATTTTTTAATCCTCAAATGTGGCAACAGAAATAAAATTTTGCAACTATGTTCATGATTGTGACACTTGGTCATGCTACAATAGATAACGTGATAATATGTTGTGCTCACTTAACAAGTAATGGACAGGTTCATTACTACACTCCGAAAATTCTCAGAAAAGTTAAATGGGCATACAATCAACACAATGATTTTACGTGGAACCTCCTTGCTTAAGGGCGTAGAAACCACGACCTGTCCACATGTTTTCATCGTTTTCACTAATCTTAAAAAGCAAAAGTAAAACACTATTACTCAAACGTAACAAAGAGTACAATCTTACAAGTTAAGCAACAGTCTTTATTGCTTAACAAGCTAAGTAATAAAACTATCTACCCACTACTAATCCCACCTGGACAACTAGACTTTCAACACTACAACTGATTCCTTTATAGATTCAGGAATAGTTTACAGTTTAAGAACAAGAGATGTATTCCCTAAACACCTAAAACGAAAAGCTCCAGATATTGCTGTTGTTCTTGAATAATTCTGGTCCTTGTGCTTTGTCGTAGCCTTGCAAAGAGTTCTTGAAAAGTGTTTATAAAGTTTGGCAAAACGCCCAAAATGTTTAAGAAAGTTCCTTTTCTATGGGCAGTCACTTTCATAAAACCTCTCTGCCATTGGTTGGAAAGTCACACTTTCTGACGCCATCAAAGGTGTGCCACCTACTTTCTGTTAACCATCTCCAGCTGGCCACTTCGACTGGCTCATCATCATGAGAGTCTGGTACCTCTACTAGGTCCCTGGTTTGTTGCATCAGCAATACTCAAACAATAACCCTGCAAATACTCAGTACGAACCTGCATACTTAATTAATAAACCCTACCTTTACAAGTCCCCAATTAAACAAATCATCAAAACTACCAATAACATTTTCCATTTCCCCCTTTTGATGAGGCAAACCCTAATCTGAGATTTCTCCAGAATTGTTCCCCTTGCTGATATATTCCCTCCCCCTTCTGCATTTCCCTTGTTCCCACCTGACTTATATTCCCCCTAGGCATATTCCCCCTTACTGCAATATTTAGCTACTCACAACCGGTTTTTACTTCCCCCCTTTTGGCTCAAAAAAAGATATGCGTAAACATGATGTCCACATACTGAACAAGATCAAAGCTAAAAAGCAATCAACCAGTAAGGAAAAGCATTCGCACAAGAACAAGGAAGAACACAAAGGAATAAAGTACCAACATGCCAGATAACCTAAATCATTAAAAAAAACAACTAAAAACCCATCAACACAGTGATAAGCCACACAAAAAAAATGACACAGGGCAAGGTTGATTAACATGCTAGGAAGAAAGGGGAGAGGATGAGACATGGACTGGATCCAAAGTGATCGTGCATTAGCAGGAATCATTATCCTGGATGGCCTTTTCTTGGGCAGGCAGTTATCTTCGCCTTCACTCAGCATTCTTCCTTCTTTCTCCAGAGCTTGAACCACTGAAGAACCAGTCCTCACTCTGTGACATAAGCGTTCTGCTTTGAGTATAGCAATTCTGCCTCTTTTCCACTCAACCGCACATTGAGCTTCTTCAACCTTGTGTTTAAGCTGATCCTGGTCCCCAATACAGGTGAGCCATACTTGCACTCTTGGATAGGCCTTTTCCTTCATGGCAATCACATTCAACACAGTATTCTCAGAGATAGTTTTTTAACAGTCCCCAACCTTCAACACTGAGAGGGATTCGAAATGCTGAATCATCTGTGAGAAGTATCCCTAACCCATTCCGTGAACACCTTTCCTCTCACGATAAGTTTTTGTGATGTTCTCAATCTTAAAGACCCGGAAGCCAGGCTCAAAGCTGCCAGGCATCTCCATCACATACCAGTCAGCAGCAGTAGCAAGTGCCTCTTTTCTGTGCGAGGAAGAGCACCTTTTTGACCGAACTCAAAACCATCTGATACGTCAATCTTCATGATTTCACTTTAGATCCATCCCATCAACTTAGTTGTGGGTGTCTTATAGAAATCACCGAGGCAAACTCAGAAGAGCAAGTTTGCCCTGTACAGACCGGGTCACCCCTCTTTTTGGCACCCTGAGAATTTTTGCTCAACCATCCTCATCCAAAAGATATGACAGTACCATTACCCGTTGATGTAGGATTCTCCCACGTCCCCGAATTGAATATTGTAGTAAAATTCACGAACCTCTTCTTCAGGAGACAAATGCGAGAATTTTTGTTGAACAAGTGCACGCCAAGATTGAATCGCCACCATATCGTTTAGAGAATCTAATGCCATTAAGATGTTATGATCCCCATACAAAACTCTCCAGCTAGGACTGCGTGTTTCCTCAGTTTTCACTACCGCCTGCTTTGACATTCTTAACACTTTTCCGACGATGGCTTGGGAACGCAGGCCCCTGTGACCGCTTTCTCTTTTTCTCAGTCTCTTCTTTGACCTGTGATTTTTTTCAACCTTCCTTGTTACCACTTCCCTTTTCTTTTCTGACTTCTTTTTCTTATTTTCTTTTTCCACTTCTTCTCCAGACCACTCACCACATTGCTCAGGTATTCTAAAATTTGATCCCTTGAAGGTTCTTGCCTTCTAACTGCAGCAGTAGAACGTGCACTTTGCCTTCAAGCATCATCCATCAACTTTGGCATCAGACCTTGTAGTAGGTCGTCTCTCCTAGGGGCCACCTCTACAACCTTTTTCCTTCCCCTTTCTAGATCCTCCCCTTCTCTTCTCCAACCTTCATTTTAATGGTTCCTCCTCACTTGCAGAGTCAAGGAGATGAAGAAGAGTAACTTCCTAAATCAGATGCCTTATCAAAAAATATGTTGAGTGGGTCTTACCTCTTCTTTGTCCAAAACTGCAGTATGCTCTGCCTTTGCTTCTCCCGCATCATGGTCAGCTTTCATCACAATCTCTTCAACTCGCTGCCAATGATGTGGGACCAGAGCCCTCTGTTTTTGGTATGATTCCCCTTCAAAACATAGTGTCAGGCAAACATGTCTTGAAACGGACCCAGGGTCAGTATTTCCTGCAGAAGTATTTAGACTAGGGCGAAAAAAGGGTTTCAGGAGTGTTTTTTGAGGACTGGAAGGGGGAGGAAGTCGGCTTTTTGTGGTTTTCCGGGGATAGAAGGCAAGGGGCTCTATTCACTGGAGCATTCAACATTTGCTTGAAGAAGATGAAGGAGAAACATTTGTTTGGTTATCTGAAAATTTTCTTTAAACAACAAAGAGAGAATAAAGACCAACTTTGCCTTTGGATTGTAACAACAACCTTTCGTGAAAAGGGAGAAGCAGTTAGAGACAGGATGAAAGTTTCAAAAGAAGAAAGGCTTTTTAAAAGAAGTGAGAAGGTGCCAGGTCCTGTGATTGGGTGGCGTCGTTTGAGAGAGAAACGATGGACTGATCGTTCTAGTACCGATGACTACACGTGTCATTTTCAACGGTCCATTTTCAGTTTAAGTTAATGTATATGCTAACCCTGAACAGACCAGGTAACCCTGGTAAGCGTGTAACTTCATTCCTTAATTGTTTCTAGTTGGCTTCTTTTGCTGAGCAGTCCTTTACTGAAGTATACCTACAAAGGTACAAAAGGATCTTGTTTCAATTTTACCATTCACACAAGGATACCGGCACTGCAATTCTAGCAATCAAGGGAGTTCCACTTTTGAAAGCTCAACGCATCACTGGAGATCAACATCCCCACTTTAACCGATTTCCTCTCAAATTGATCCTTGCTGAGAGCCCTAGTGAAGATGTCGCAATTTGCTCCTCCGTTGGACAATATGGTGGCACCACATATTTCCCTTCTCACATTATCTCCAAAAGTGTGTCTACTCATATGCTTTGTTCTCTTATGGTGGACTGGGTTCTTCCTATACTAACACATAACACTAGTATTAACACACCTAAGCGGAATTTCTTGATGTGATTCCAAATCTCAGTGTTGCCTTATCCACAGCAACTGAGAACACCAGGCTGCAGCAGCGACATATTCAGCTTCAGCAGTTGAAAGAGCCACAGAGTTCGGCTTGCTGCCTGGTACCCCAAAGATAAGTGATAATCCAACCAAGGAAATGATCCTGTCCCAGGTGCTCTTCCTGTCACTTGATAACCAGCAAAAATCAGCATCTTGCAAAACCACTAAAACTAAATCAAAAGTATCCCTTCAGGATAAAGAGAACCAGGTCCCCTGTTTTCTTCAAGTAATCTGAGAATACGTTTTGCAGCCTTCAAATGTGAATCACAAGGACATGCTTGAACATGGCACACATTCCAATGCTAAACATAATATCAGTCCTGCTAGCATTCAGATATAACCAAGGATCCCATGAATTCCCCTGTACAATTGTTTGATTCACAAGGGGATCAGAGTCCTCTCTATTATCTTGGAATTGTTCCCATAGTTAGTATCATAGTTTAGAATCACACATATTGAATTCTTCAGCAGCTTCCTTATGTAACTTCTCCTGACATATTGAAATCCCAATTTAATTATTGTTTATTTGCATACCCAATAAGATGTCAACTCACCCATCATGCTCATTTCAACTCCTTTCCCATAAAATGAGAATTCTTCACACAAATGTCTTAAGTAGCTCCAAAACTTAATGTCTCTACATAAACTTTAAATGATAGCATTCTTGTTTCTCTTTTTAATAAAAACAAAGGTATTGTTATCTTGCCATCGTTTGAAACATTCTTCATCATTCAGCATAAACTTTGACAACCTTTCATCACCATGCTCTTGAGCTTGCTTCAGACCATCTAGTACCATTAGTTCAATCAATCTGAAGCTACATGATTTTGGTACTCCCCCCCCCCCCCCCCCCCCCACCCCCTCCTCCGCTCTGGTCATCTATCAAAACCAGGAGGTTGCTTGACAAAACACCGTCTTCTTTGAGATCTCCATTCAGAATGCATTCTTCACAACTCCTTTTGATACAGCTGACCCCCATAAAGGCACAAAGCTATTAAATTCTACTGCTTCCTTTCTTGCAACAGGTGGCAAAGGTCTCATCATAATTATTCCTTCTTCTTGATTGTATCCTGCACCACCAACCTTGTTATTTATTTCTAGTAATCACTCCATTTCATCATCAAGTTTGGTTTCTGAAACCCATCTAGTGTCCTATAACTGTTCTAAAAACCTTCAGGTCGAGGACCATGTACCATATCTTGCTTCTTCAAACTTATGAATTTCTTCTTGCATAGAATTGATCCAGTCTGTCATCACCTATGCTTCTTTCATATATCTTGGGGCTCAACAGAATGATATGAATGCTGAGATGCAACGATATGCTTTTTTTTTGATCTAGTATGAATTCCAGAATTCAAAGGGAAATGCGATTATCAAGAGGATGTGATGAACTATGCTTCCATCCTGACTTTGAACAGACTGATTTAGCTGATCGCATGTTCTTTCTTCATCAAGAGTGACATCATCTTCTGGGAGTCTGATGTACTCTGGCTGGATTTATTATAGTACCAGTAACCAATCATCCTGTTCACCTCAGCATCCCTTGTCAGGTAGACCTAATGATTCTGCATCATCACAAGTCTTTTTCAGTTTTTTGATCTGCATCAGCTTTAAACCCTCTAAACTCCTTCATCTTCTTTGATTTGATCATTTTCAGCACATCATCATCGTCATTTGTCCGTCATTCTCAACTTTTCCATATTCATCAAATCAACATGAATGCTTTTCCTTCAATGCATTGAGTTCGTCTTGTTGAATATTCTATAGGCTTTGCTGAATGACGAATATCAACAAATCTCCTCATCACTTCTGACAATTTTTCTTTCTCGATCAATTCCTTCCCATTGTTCAGCCAAATATTTGCAATCCACATGCTCTAAATGTCGTCATTGGCTTTCTGTGTTTGAGAAGTTCATGATGGAGTCTTATTCAAGACAACTCTTATTAACACCTGTCTGGTAACATGACATGTTTGTGTTTAACAGCTTTCAGCCCAGAAACTTTGTGAAGATTTGATTCAATTAATCCTAGTTTCTGCAATGTTCCCCAGGTTCCTGTTCTTCCTTTTTCCACTAACTCCATTTTTGAGGAGTTCTTGGAGCAAGAACTTGTGTCTCTTAACCATTTCCATACAGAATCTATCCATGTTTGAGTTTTTCACACTCTGTGCATGACAGATCGAATGCTGCAATAACTTGATTCAATTTGGTTTGAATCCATTTTGAAGAATCCCACCCTCTTCAGCTGTGTCTGCTTTGAAATCTCAAAAAAATCTCGTCCAGGTTTATCTTGAGTATCATCACCATCACCAAAATATACTTCTTGCCATTTCTGCTTTGAACCGTCAAATGTCACACGGTCCATATAACCGCTCTAGTGTTCTTGATGATGTTACTTGATTTTTTGGCTTAAAAGCTGATTCTTGATCTGTTTTCTTTAACACAAGCTTTCACAGTTTTTATTTTCACGACAAACTTTCATTTTGGCAGACCTCGACCAGGTCCTTAGAAATCAGTTTGTCAATAAAGATGAGCTTACTGCCCCAGGCCTACGATGCCAGAGATCAGCATTCTCATTCTGATGCACTGAGAGACATTTAGGGGTCATCTCCATGGAACTTTTCTAAGTTTTGCCACATCCAGATTTTTACTCTGTGTGCAGTGAGTTAACCTTGTTTGTATTAGACTCACCACAGTGCATTTCGTCGGAAGTGAAATTTGACCTCATTCCCATTTGTCACAGATTTTGTGACACACTCAACAATTGTACTTCACCCTCCATATGGTAACTTGGTCAATTGAATTTCAGATATCTTCCTACTTTGCCACTCCCAAATGTACCGGCCTTTTTTGCCATCAACAAATGATACACCGCCGCCTTGGAGGGTCTTTGAGTGAGAGGAATTTCTTTACAAACTCCCCAGTCATATGCTATAGAGCAGCCACTGTCCATATACCAACTTTGACTGCTCTCTCTCACTCCCTGCACCAAAAATCACTGTTTAAGCTTGGGAACCATTTCAGCTTGAGTTCCCAGTTGCAGACAAAGGAGTGATTAGATTGTACTTAGTCCATATGGTAGATTTGAAGTTTTCTAACAAAGGACATAGAGTGAGGGACCATTTTTTCGTTGAAAAATCTGTGAGTTAAATGTCTTTGGAGGACCGTCTCTCTCTTTTGGTAATTTGCCTTTTCAGCATAATTGAGACACCTTTCACATGAGTTTTTCTTCTCCAGCCTAGCAGCACGCACCTTCAAATGTCCATTCTTACCACAATGAAAGACACAATCCCGATTGTCCAAACTAACAAAACACATACTTCTGTGAGTATTATGAAGGAGGACTATGTTCAGACTTCCTAGTCCTTTCTTTATTGAAATTTACTTTGATTTGTTGCATTGAAAGTACTTTGGGAGGATTTTGTGGTCCACTTAAGGGTTTTTCAAGTTCTCTTTCTTAAGTTTTCACAATATCCTGTTCTAAACTTGTTACTCTTTTCAAGTGACAGACCAAGTTTTTTCTCTCAGCGTTGTCATTTCTCTTGAATTTCAGCTTGCAACCCATTAGAACATTCCATAATTTTTCAAGCTTCTATCTCAGTATCTGGTTAACTGGTTCTTAAGTTCAGAGTTAGTGTTGACTCTATAGACAACCATTCTTGACATTTTCTCTTCAATTTTCACTTTGTTTTCAGTCCAACTGTTAAGTTCCAAGCATTCATTGGGTCGTCTTTCAGATGTTCTCTATCATCCGAATCAATCATTGACTTTTCGTGCCAAATTTCTCAATTTTTAAGATATATTTAGCCACGTACATTTTCATTCTGAAGAGTTCTATTGTCCGCCTCCTTCATCTTTTTGTGTGGGCCATGAGTGCAAACATTTCATTGAGACATTTTTCCTTTCCTCCTCAGGACGCAACCCCACCACCATGGACACATCTTTTGGCGCATCAGGATCTTCTTTCTTAGATCACTTTGAGGAATCACCCCATGCAGCAAGAAGCCTTTTTTGACAACCAAGTCTGCAGCAACTTTTCTATCTCTCTTGCCAAGTACCCAGGTCCCTTCTATTTTCTTTGTCCCTTCTTGGTTTTTGGTATTCCTTGATTTCATTCTTGACAAAGGGCCTCTCTGATGAAATGCCCATCTTTTCCATTCCACACTTGTGCAAGTATCACCTTGAGCAAGCATTTCGAATACCCTTTGTTTTCCTCTTTTAATACACTTTGTTTTTCCTCCTCCATTTTTTGAAATCGTGCTTATGAGATATGCATAATCATCATCACTGGAATCTTCTCTGATTTATACTTTAGCATCAATGACTTGTCCTTCTTAGCTTCCTCTTTGAAAATCGTAATTTCGATTCATCCTCATCGTGTCTTCAGATTACCAACAAAGCATCCATAGTCCGGCACCTGCAACCCTTGGCTTCTGTATAATGGCATCAACCTTGCTCTCTGCCACGTCGGTTTGGAAGAATTCGAAGCACTTTCTAAAAAACCTTTTCTGACTTGTTTGGTCATGCTTCTAGTTCACCCCGACTTCGAAGCTCGTTGTAATAGAGAAAAACTGGTGAAACATGTCATGTATTGTTTCTCCTTCCTTCATTTTGAAGTCTCATATCGGAGGTAAGGCATGTCAATCTTAGATTCTTTGACTTGTTCAAGTTCCTTCCATTGCAGTCTTAGGGCAGTCCCAAATTTCTTAGCAGGACTCACAGACTGACACTCTGTTGTACTCATCAGGTCCTATCCCAGACAAGAAGAGTTTTAGCTTGCACATCTTTTTCAATCTTTGTTCCTGTCAGGTTCACATCATATTTTTGGCCCTGGCTTTGGAACAGTAATAGTCTTCTCTCCATCCTTTCTTTTCCTCCCATCATCGGAACAAATGTCCTCCAGTACAATATCCCATAACACGCTGTCTTCAGCCATGAGGTTTAATAGTCATGCATTCTAACTTTCCACCAACTGTAGAAATGTCCATTTGGGGAAACGAAGGATCTGTGTGACGCTGACCGTCGTCGAGATTAAGTGAGCAGCCAGTCTAGACAACTTTACTTCCTTGGTGTTAACCAATAGGGAGTGGCCTACTCTGTCACTTGATAGAATATTTGCCTTTCACTTAACAAGTAATGGACCAAGCCCTTACTCCCTCAGAAAATTACCATGAAAATTAATGCCGTAAAATCAACCAATGATTTACGGTGGAAACCTCCTTGCTTAGGGAGTAAAACCACGACCTGTTCACAGCAGGATTTTTCAATCGGTTTTCACTAATCTTCAAAGCAAAATAAACAGGCGATTACATAAACGTAAGAAAGAGTTATCAATCTTACAGTTAAGTAACATCCCTATTTGCTTAACAAGCCTAAGTAGAAAACTACTACCCACTAAGCTATCCCATCCTGGACAACCTATGACTTTCAAACTACACAATGATTCCCTTATAGATTCAGAATAAGTTTACAGTTTAAGACAAGAGAATGTATTCCTAAGACAACTAAACGAAAAGCTCCAAATATGCTGTTGTTCTTTTGGACTAATTCTGGTCTTTTTGCTTGTAGAGCCTTTGCAAGGTTCTTGAAACGTTTTTTAGCAAGTTGCAAACTGCCCAAAATGTTTAGGAAAGTGTCTTTTATATGGCAAGTCACTTTCAGTAAAACCTCTTTGCCATTGGTTGGAAAGTCCCACACTTTCTGACGCCATCGGAAATTGTCACTACTTTTTGTACCATCTCCAGCTGGCAGTCGCTACTCAAATCATCATGAGACCTGGTACCCTCTACTAGGTCCCTGGTTGGGTTCAATATCAGCAATACTCAAACAAGAACCCTGCATAACTCAAGTAGAACCGGCCAATAACTTAGTAATAAACCCGTACCTTTACAGGTCCCCTAAGTTTGTCAATCATCAAAACTACAATAACATAATGTATTGATGGAATTTGTACTACTTGTAATGAATCAAAATGTTTCATTGATTATCAAGAAAATGTTAGCATTAGTCGCAAGGTACTAAGCTTGCAAGGCTCTTCTAATGAGCTATTATATAGTTATTCAAAATTTAAGTTGTTCATGTAAACCTAATTAATGCCATTATTGTTGGCTAATGAATTAAAGATTATGTTCTAAGGGTTTACCATAATATTAATTTACGTTTATTACTTGAGTATGTTGAAATAATAACAATATTAATTATGTTTCGGTCATCCCAAATAAGTGGAGATTAAATATGTTGTTCATTAGTGATTAATTAGGTGAATTATTACTAAATAAGGAAATCACGTCATACAAATTTTGTAGCGAAATAATAAAATTCATCACTTATAACTTGTAAGAACAACTATCACTATTATGTAACAATAACTGCTTTTTACCCCAGTTCCTTATCAAATTTGGACTGTTCTGAGATTGGCGTTTTCCTACAATCAGGGGCGGGGCTACACGGAATTTACGAGGTTCACCCGAACCCCATTCTTAAAAAAATTACGACGTGTATGTAAGGTCAAATTCTAATTTTATGAGTATATTAATTAAAATGAACCCCCTCAATACTAAAGAGAAAGGATAACAAAATGGTCGTGTTCAAGTTCTGCTGGGAAGGGCCGGGTTCGAATCTCATTGTGCAATAGTTATTCACCATTTTTTTGAACAAATTACGGAAATACGCACCTTTTGTTTCACTTATTCCATTATCCTCTAATACTTTTTAAAATATCCAAAATTCCTTATTTCTTTGATGTATCTTAGCTGCATATTAATGTATCTGAGCTATTATTTAATATATTCAAGCTACATATTATGTATTCGATATAGTTTTTAATGTATCTCAACTACATATTAATGTATCTGAGCCATTAATTAATGTATATGAGCTACATATTATATCAGAGCTACATATTAATATATCCGTAATAGTATTTAATGTATCCGAGCTACATATTAATGTATCCGATCTTCAATTATTATATTCAATTTTTATAATTTTTAAGAAATTAATATAATTAAAAACTTATTAGTGATATATTATAATTTTATATTAAAATTATAGATTTATGTAATTTACACCTTTTTTTGCTTTAAAATGCTGAGAAGTTTCGGGAAGGGTTCCCAAACAAATGAAAAGGCCTCACTGGTATTGTGCTATTTCTTTTTATTTTTTCTTTTTTATTTTGAAAAATTATTTAAATAGATATCTTTTAATAAATAATTATTAATTTCAGCGATACTTTTATTCATTACTTTTTATAGCAATATATAACAATAATATATTAAATTTGTAATATGATGTTAAAGTAAATTATGGATACAATATATTTAATTGCATTGTTTTAAAATATATTATGAGTATAATTGAATTAACATTAAATATAGTGTATTTAAAAGTGTGTGTGATAACTGTATTATCTAGCCACTAAAACGCTATATATATACGATAATCAAATTTCTTATATTTTAATATGTATTAAAATTGTATTATAAATGTATTAAAAGTGAGCAAGTGAAAACAAATATTATTACTATAAATAGTAAATATTTTCTTAATTTAGCATATTTATGTAAGTTTTCCCTTTCTTTTCGTGCTATTTCTCTTTTTCCAATTTATCTTTCTTTAAATTTATTAGCCACATTCTTTGAAAATTTTCTTTTATTCTTTTTATTTATATTTTTCATTTTGTTTTTACATAGTTTTCTTTCTATGTACTTAAGTTGAAGTAACAATAAATTTTATTACAATTTGAAATTGGTAGACAAAGTATATAGAAAATAAGTGATTAAATTTTAACCAAAACTAAGAAATAGAAAATATAAAATTGTGAATATTTTTTTAACAAATTTTATTTAATTTAACTTTCTTTCTTTAGTTTCATTGTATTTTTAAAAAAAATTTCTAAGGAGATGAAAATTATAGTAATCTTATTTGATTTATTGATCATTTGCTTTTTTACAAATGATTAACCTAGTAAATTGAATCAAATGAACTAAAAAAAAATGAAGATGTCATCTATTTATTTTTTAAATATGTCAATTTTTACCCCTTTTAAAAAATCTTGGTGATTTCCATAGTAACTAGGAAGAGGTAGCCTGTGCAAGCACAAGCCCAACAATAATAATTCATTTGTCTATGTCAGGGTAGTAGAATGTTTGAGCTAACCGTTTATAATTTGTGGATTTCTATTTGTTAGGTAACTTTTACATGGTGACTATATAGCAAGTCTTTGAAAGTCACTTATGATACACACATTGTTCGTAACTGAATATTTTTCTGGTGAAATTGAAATTTATTGCATTCTAACACTATGCCAAGAGGTTTGTTGACCGTTGAAGAGAATGAAATCAATGGTCATAATACACCATCAATAGTGCCATCAGGACTCTTAGCAAGCAATTCTATTTTTCTTTTTCTCCTCATACTTTTCAGCAGAGAGTCAAACAAAATTCCAGCACCAACTCCACCAGCCAAATCAATAGAGTGGTGATCCTTGGTACTCATTACTCAACAATCTCACCATTTGCATTACGGTCAATGTGTCAAATAAATAAGACAATTTTCATCTCTGCAATGACAGAAGCTGTAACATGCCTCGAATAGAACAAAAACACGATACATTTCCAACTGGAAAATCGGCTCCTGACCCAAAGAAATCCTACATCCATAAATTCGGAAAACAATCAGTGCGTTGGACAACTAATGTTTGTTCTGCAAGTTTTCTACTTTGAGCAATGCATCGTGTAGCCGCTGTTCAAATAAGAAAGCTCATACTATGTACACTATTTGCATCCCCACAAATCTCTGTGTGCAAAACAATATTTCATAGTATTAAGAAAAATCTCCACTAGTCTAAATCATGCATACAGAAGGATGAATGATTGGGAAATTGTAAAACAAAGGCAGGAAAAACATAACAATGTAGATTTAATATTAGATTCAGTACGTATTATGTAACCATTTCATTTAAAATGCATATTGTGTTAAGGATAACAAGAAGTAGTCTTTCGTATTTGTTCTCTGTAAGCACTTGCTTAGGTAATAGGTAGTTCCTTCAAGGAATGTTTTGGGAACCATATAATCATCGCAAATATAACAAATCTAATGATTTAGGTTCATGATACTGCAAAAGATAATCAATCTCACACAACTGAAAATAAGTCAATCGATCCACAAAAAAGGAAAATATAGCGAAGGCATTTATAGAGAGAGATATAAAAACGAACAAGATGGATAGGCGCTTGAGCGACCGCTGAAGAAATGCAAAGATGAGGGATATGGTTAGTGATGACGATATAGCACACATAAAGTTTCTTCTCACTTTTGAATCTCAAGATTGCCACACGAAAGAGGTCAATCCCTTCAGAAGATGACATAATTGTACTGTCAGTTCGACGACGCCTTTTTAGTTCATCTTCGTTTCCTAATTGCCGAATAATGTGGTTATTCTTTTAAATATAAATTGTCAGAATTTGATTTTTAGTGATACTTCAACACACTGATAAGACATAAACAAACTACTCCAGCACAAAGATGTTCTCAACACTCACAGACAAAACAGATACCAATCATGCACGCACACAAGAACACAAACATTCATGTAATTACGCACGTGACTCAAGCTTTTAGGCACACTCCACTTCTTGAAGTGTCCAAGAGCCACCTCGAGATGGTACAGTTTTGGAGCCAAGCTCATCAATTGAACAAACATTCTGCCCATTGACATATGGTCCCTGATGAAATTCACAGCCAATAGAAGTTAAGATCATCTTCAAAATTAGAGACATATACTTTTAAGTTAAACATATCAGACAGTTCAATGTAAAACAACATATATGAGCCTTGAGATGCTCTTCCAAAGCCTTTAATTCATCAAGGAGTGCCTGCTCAGTACCATCACTAGAATCCTTGCTCTTCATAAACGATACGAAGGTAGGAAATATTTTTGAGCCCCTGCAATCCCAAACAAGTTACAAATGATATTCCACCCGTCAATATCAATGAAAAAAATCAAACTGCAACAGATGCTAGCTTATTACCATGATGAATCACACAAACACATTATATAGATAATCATGTAAAAAGAAACACTGGATAGATAAACTAAATAATTACTGTGTTCTATGTTGAATGTCCAATTTGACTTGGTATATTAAGAGATGAGAATCTTAAGGTGAAACATATGAAGCACAATGGTAACCTTTTTGCTTCTCCAAACAAGTAAGAGAAATGTGGTATTCAGTAAAGTAATGGAAGAGTAAAATACAAGAGGTGTTGTTTGGTTTGAAAGTTTGAAAAAGAGCTTACGCAGAACGACCTGTAGATTGTTTTAAGAACTGTTTTCAACCAAATGCAAAGAAAGACAGATTTTGTTCGAAATTTTAAACCAAATCTCACCTAAGACATTTGAGATAAAAGATGAAATCAAAGTATGTAAATTCAATTTGAAACACAACAAGTAAAGTGTTTTTGCTTGATCTAAAGAAAATGAAGCCACAAAAGCGAAGAGAACTATCACAAAACTTCATTTAAATGTAGCTTGCAGAACCTAAGACGAATTCACTAATCACTTCCCTCCAAGGAATTAAGAAGTAAAGGTTGGAGAAGTATAACAAAGAAACCTTTCCACAGAATTTTGAAGGAAAAATGTCATGTTAGAGTAATTGAATATAGCAACTCTGTAAAACGCTTCCACTTTTGATTTCTATAAGGAGTTCAAGACAAAGAAATCATTAAAAACAAAAAATAGAATAGGAAAAACACAAGAACAACGAAAAGATTGAAGGCACAATGATTGAAATTGTTGAAAAGTACAAGAAAAATTGAACATTAATAACAAATCCAAATAAAATAAAGAAGGAAATCTTAACACACCCATATCAAATTTGATCAACCAAAGATAAAATTGGGGAACATTTTTTAATGCAATTTCAGTTTGAGTAAAACAAAGAGATGCAAAAAATCAAAAGAAACAATATAGAAAAAGATTACCAAGAATGAATGCTTGAGAAAGAAGATACATTTTGTGAGCAATGAAGTAAGATCTTGAAGAATCAAGGCAATTAAACATGATGTGTACATTGAAGAGACAAGAGCAAGACACCTAGCTATATTTGAATACTAAAACGACAAAAACAATCTTAGATGTGATGACATAGGTATGTTGAAATAACCCTCTTCTAATATAGTAGTAACATATGATTGAAAGGACACTAATTTAAATTTTTCTTATTAAAAAAAATCAAAATAAAATATAACACGGCAAAACTTAAAGAAAAAAAGAGCACAAGAATTTGGAAAAAAAAATTCGATAGAGCAGGGTAAAAAGTAAGAAGAACTTAAACGCGACATAACAAGACAAGTTAAATTTAGCGAGTTAAGATTAATATCTTTCTGTCACATCTCATGTGTTTATTACTTTATACGTCGAACCCCCTTCGTGAACATCCTGACTTCGTTACTGCCCACAATTATAAATTATTAAGTTCCTTTACCATTTAAATCAGTTCACAAAATCACTATTTTAATTTAGAACTCAAGTTCTTAAAAATCTTGTCATTTGTTAATCAAATCTCATGTTTTAATGTTAAAATTCACAAATGATGAGAAATGAAAACTTAGATTTACAAAGGCTTATCAAAATGGTTAAGCACAAGAAATATTTCCAAAATAGCCTTCAAGAGCTTTGCAAAGCTCAAAAATAAAAAATGATGCTAAAACTTCAAAATTTACAGGTTTGAACCCCCCCCCCCCCCCCTCCGAAGTCGCAAAAGCTAACCCATGTTCGCTTAAGCAGACATTAGTAAAGCGAACCACACATTCTCTTTTGCGAACACTCCAAAAATTGTGCCTCTCACAATAACAAAGTTTTGTTCGCTTAAAACAAATCTCTTTTATGAAGTGCGCTTAAGTGAACAAACCTTCACAAAAGTTAGACCGACACACACAAGAGAAATACAACCAAACACAAACCCATCAAATGGATACTCAAAATTTGTTTGAAATTTCGTAGACACAAATCATATATGTAATTTGACTATACTCGACGTTCCAAACTCAATGAAATTATCTAAATACACATATGAGGTCTCCTTGACCAAAATTTGTGGAAGTTACAAGAAATGAATTTAACGCCTAAAAGGGCTAAAAATCAAGCTCGAGAGCTCTGAAGATTCAACCAAGATCTCGCTTAGGCCTAAAATTATTCTCTGAATCCAACATACTAAATTCACAAATTCTCAACTTTGAGCCACAAATTCTCAAAAAGATTCCAAATATTAAATCAACAACTCGCATAGACCACTTTACACATTCCAAAACTAATGAAATAGACAAAGTTCTATTCCAATACTCAAAACTTCAAAAGACATCGAAAATCACTTTTTAACAACTCTAGCCTTTCAACTCAAACTTACAAAATTCACAACTTTTTATTAAAAAATTAAAAAATCAACTTTCAAAAATCAATCAAAAATAATTTGAGGTCAATATCGAGAGGGATAAAATGGTAATCTAATGAAAATTTTAAAAAATGACCAATTAGGTCGTTACAATGAGCTTCCAGATGAAATGTTACATGTATTCAAAGAGTTTAATCAAGTTGGCCTCTTGAAGATCATGACTATTGGACATAAATAAGATCCTCAGTGTGCATATAAACACGATAGTATGATATAAATTGATGTTGATATGATTTGATGGTGTTGAAGTGTATACAAGTGTTTTTTAAGATAGTTGCTTCCATTGGGAGTCTAGTATAACTCATTTGCTTCTTTATGACTTGTAATTTAGTTGATATGGTGTGACATTGAGATAATCTTGAGTTGGGGTTAGGGGGGGGGGGGGGGGGCTTAGATAAGGTGACAAATTATTGAATGTACTTGTCTCGTAAATTGATGAATTTTATTGGCTGGATTATTAAATGTAAGCGAATGAGGATGATTATGGAAGTATAAAATCTTCATGATTGTCATTATGAATTCTGTATTATATTGCGTGATTTAACTTTGATTAATTAATGATGCTTATCAATATATGTGGTGTATTGATACTATCTTTTCTATATTTTTAGTGGGACATAAATATGTTGTAGGTTGACTTGAAGTCTCAGCGCGAGTAATCCTCAACAACTTTTGCACTTCTCTTTTCGGTTGAAGTTAGATCTTTTTCTTATCTAATTTGTTTAAAAACTATTATACATGACTAGACTAGATTGTGAGAGATAGTTCTTAGTTTGATTATTTCATTGTAAATGTTATGAGTTTTCATAATCTTGACATAAAAAATGTACATTTATTTATTTAAAGGCCAGTAACTATTTCTTTTTTGGTATATTTTTAGTTGGATGGTAAGACTTTCATTATCTAATTACGAATAGAGTAGGTATCCACACAATGCGTCATAACAATTAGACAATGCGTTGACCAATCATAAACTCCAATGTTTAGAAGATATAAGCTCTGGAATGCTGAGATGAATGTTTGGATAAAATATGAGTGATATGATTAGAAATGAGGATATTAAAAATAACGTCGAACTGACTTTCGTGGTTAGACTATTTATACATGCAAAAAGGAGATTTGTAGATGCTCACTGAGGAGGTGTGAGATGTTGCATATAACAGGTATGTAGAGAGGTAGATGTAGGCAAAAAAAATATTAGGAATAGGTAATTAGACATAACGTGACATAACTTCAGATTATCGAGCACATGAACCTAGATAAAAGAGCATGAAAGTCGTATATTCAAATAAAAATTTAGTAAATAATAAAGTGTCGTCTTACTTTTCGAGAATATATTCTTGTAGTTTTTCCTTTTGATATCTATCAACATTTGTTGTTTTTGTATTTCAGTTATCACATTATGTGTTCTTTACTGTTTTCTTTTTATTTGTACTTGAATTTATTACACTTGAACCGATAATTTCTTAAAACAATCTATCGACCTACATGAAATAATGATAAATTATACGTATAGCCTACTCTCCATAGACTCCACTTATGAAATTTCAAAACATCAAGTATCATTCAACTTTCACATATTTTTTCATCCACAACTTTTTAATAATTTCCACATTATTAATATTAATACTTGTATTATTTTTCAAAGTCAAATTCAAAAACATAAATCCAACACCATGAAGAAAAGATAGAGAATAAAATAATTGACAAGAAGATATTGGGAAAAAATGGGTCCCAGTAATGTTAATCACTGCGCATGTTAGTTGTCTGCACAATCATTACATCTACACTAAGCAGTCCAAAAAAACTAAAAGCCCCATGCATTTATATCCTTTCACTGCACCCTCTACTAACCTACGCACCCTCTACTACTAACCTACGCACCCTCCCCCCTGTATGCTTGTACTCTTCCCACTCCATTACTGACCACTGACATTAATGGATCTGTAAAAAGCTCTTCAACTCTTCACCTATAATTTGAATAAATTATATTTGATTAATATATTAATTTATATTTAAAAAAAGGAGTTTATATTTGCTGTTACGTATCGGTTTTCGATCTTATGTCACATCAGAACTGTTCCGGTTGTATCGCCGATTCGATCTCCGATCGGTTGTTCTGCGTTGAAGTTTCAGAGAAGGAGGAGAATCAGATCAATGGTTGTGTTTGTTTGTGTAGAGATCGTTGTTGTTTTTCATCAGCATTGATGGATTTGTGTTGTTTGAGATGAATTAGAATTTTTTAAATTTTTTTTGAGTTTTTTTTTTTTTTTTTGTGGAGATGAATCCACTGTGTTGCATTGCGCCGGTATCGATCGACCGTGATAAAGGAAATCCGGCGGTGGTGAAGTCACAATCCGTGACGCAAAGTCAGTTAGGGTTTGATAACAATGTGGGTGTGAAGCCGGTGAGTTTCAGCTTGAGGCAGAGTTTTACAAATGCACAAGTGAATACGGATTCGGATTTGGGTTTGGTGAATGAAAATGAGGAAAATGGGAATGATTCGAAAGAATTTAAAGGAAGTGTTAGTGTAGCTGGAGTGTTATATAAATGGGTGAACTATGGTAAAGGATGGCGTGCGAGATGGTTTGTGCTTGAAGATGGGGTGTTGTCGTATTACAAAGTTCATGGACCGGATAAAATTGCTATGAGTCCAGGGAAAGAAAAGGGGTTGAAGGTTATTGGGGATGAGTCTTGGAGGTATATGAGGAAGGCTAATGTGAACAATAATCGACTGAATGGATCTAACAAGTGGAAGCCGTTTGGGGAAATACATTTGAAGGTTTGTTTCTGTTTAGTTTTGTCTTAACTGCAAGTTAGTTTGTGATATATGAGTAAGCTTTTTCCGGCATTAATGGAATGTTATCCGAAATAAAGTAGTTGAGCAACTCATGCAATGCATCAATTAATGGATTGTATTGACCATCTTAAAAATGCAAACTTTGATTTATCAGTGTGTAGACAGGAAAGTAGTGTCAAAGAGTTTTGACATAGGACAAAAATATGCAGAAATGCACTAACAAGATACAGATCAAGGACATTTGTCTTAATATCTGCTCCTGTTCCTATATATTATGGCTTAGGTATCCTAAGATCAGAAGAAAAAAGTTTGTAAAATTTATTATGCATATGCCTCGTAGGAGATAAAACAACATAATATGTTTCAATAAATAGTGTATTGATTGAGAAAATTAAATCTTCTACTGGAAAAATACATGCTGAATGAAGGAAATGAAGGATGATCATCTTAAGAGACAGTCCTACAACAAATGTCTAAGGCATTTTTTCTGAGGAAATTATTGCATGTTTTCATTACTACTGGAGTATTTTCTTATCCAACATATGAGAAGTGAAGAAATCATCTCAGATGACATCATGACAATGAATTACTTCTGGTCGCTGGTCTGCCATATCTGTCTGGTTCCTGTAGTTTCTAAAAGAATATTCTGGTTCACTCTTCCATAGTTGATTCTTTTATTTTCAAGCATCCTTAATGCAATTAATAAATTACTCTGTACAGATTCTGGATGTATGCCTTCGTATCTGTTTCCTTACTTCTACTTGTGGTAGATTGTGGTCATATATTCTGATCAACTAGAAAAATACAACAACATATCATACAGGTCTCGTCAGTTCGGGCAAGCAAGTCAGATGACAAAAGGCTTTCTATATTCACGGGAACAAAGACACTCCATTTGCGATGTCAATCAAGAGAAGATAGGACCACATGGATTGAGGCTCTTGGGGTTGCTAAAGATCAGTTCCCTAGGCTGTTGTCAAGTGGTGATTTTGCATCTTCAGAAGATTTTACTGTTTCAACAGAAAAGCTACGATCAAGATTGGTGCAGGAAGGAATGGGTGAGGCAGTGATAAAAGATTGTGAATCTATCATGCTACATGAGGTTGTTGAGCTACAAAATCAGATGAAGGCTCTTCAACTTAAGCATGTCATGCTTCTGGACACTCTAAGACAACTAGAGGTAATTTAAACTTTTTAAATCTATAATCTTAAGAGAAGGTGACGAAAGTTTTAATGTTGGTCTGTATTTTCTTTTTATGCTTGAAATTTCCTTTAGTGAATTACTTTTGTTATCATTTTGGCATTTGTCTATTCTTTCTATTCACGCCCCAAGTTTCCTAGCAAGAGTTTCTTAGTTTCTATTTTCAAGCCTAGACTTTATGGGTTCAAGAAAACATAAGAATGTCTATAGGATTCTGAGCTACATGGTTTCCAGCAATGGAGTCGATGCCATTTTTGAATTCTTTGGCCAATAGGGTATCTCTTCACTATTATGCCCCTTAAATCAAAGTCTAAACTTGTCAGGAGAAGGTGGTTTGGTTGCTGTTTACTGAACGGTATTGCAATGCTCTTCAAGTTTGTTTGCCGCCAAGTTTTTGTTCAACAGTCCTCTCCTCAGCTTGTTAGACCACAAAGAAAATCCATGTGATTTAGGAGAGAAAGAAGTACGGGGTTTATTTTAGCATCAAGTAAGAAAGATAAGTCTACCTGTGAAACTGTGATTTTCCCTTGATGTATGGGCTTGTCAGACATAGTTATGTTCTACTGATGTCTGATTCATTTCCTGCTTCTTGTTTTGAGCGCTGAGTTTCAATTGCTACTTAATTTTCCATTGACTTGGGATTCTTAGTATTTGCAACTTGAGCATTAAGGTACTACTTCTTAGCGAGATCTCACTTTCTCTTGCAGACGGATAAAATTGAGCTGGAAACGACTGTTGTTGATGAAACAAAAGAACGAGATTCATGTTGTGGGCAAGGTCGAAGATTTAGTGGTTGGTTCCTATCCTCCCACTCTTTTAATATACCTTAGATTAGATATTTGTCCAATTTTTCTGTATATCAATAGTGTTGAAAATTGTAAAGATCTGATACAGTATGTTCCCAGTAGCTTTTGGTCTTTGAGAATGATTTGTTTACATGGTCAGGAGCATCCTGATGCATTACTGAATTGATTATCCTATAACGTTTAAATTTGGGAACATTAAGGCCCTTATGTGCATTGTGTAGTCCAAAATTCTATGTAGTTCAATTTCAGTTAACATGCCATGTTATACTGAAGGTGATCATCTTTTTGGGATCTGGAATAAATCAAAATGTTTTCTTATGTTATAATCAGGGAAGTTGATGTTAAAATGGTCCCTCTTTTTATTTTCTTGAAACAACAGAAGGTTGGTCTTTGGAGGAGACCCTATGCCTCCAACCATGTGGTTGGGGTTTGAGTCACCAAGGATGGGGAAGTGCAAAAAACCGTCACTGGCGCCTGTGTTATTGGGAATGATTAATTGGTCTTTAGCTATTGTAAAACCTTCTGCTTAATCTCCTTCTCCCTTCTTAGGTTGCACAGTGGTTGTCACAGTTCTTGTCTGTCAATTGTTAAATGTTCTCATTTGAAAATCGAAGGTCTCTAATTGTGTACATTGCAGCTTATAGAAAACCATTTCAAACTTAGACCTTGCTGTAAATTGTAAGTTGTGTACAAGTGAAAAAGTCTCTCTCTTGTTACAGCTGAGAATGGTTTCTACAAGTTTGTTGCTAAAGAGCAGTTAATAACATTTTTTGAACTTTGTCACATTTCCTTTCAACTAGATTGAAATTTTCACTTATTAGTTTATAGTAAGATTCAATAATTCATAATATCTTTGTGAATGTTGCAGATTTTTATTCCATTATGTCTGAAGGTAGTGCTAGTGACTCTGATGCTGACAATGAAAGCCGATATGGAGGAGATGCTGAAACAGATGAAGAAGATGGTGCATTTTTTGATACTAATGATTTTCTGTCTGCTGAATCTCTTAGAAGTGCTTCTTATCGCAGTAGAGAGGGTATTGGAAATGCTTGTAGCTCATTAACTTCTGAGAATGAGACCATTACCGGTCATACAAGGGAGGAGATGGAAGTAAAGACAATCAGTTATCCCTATATCAAAAGAAGGGATAATCTACCAGAACCAAAGGAAAAAGATAAGCCGGTTGGTTTGTGGTCAATAATCAAGGATAATATTGGGAAAGACCTGTCTGGTGTGTGCCTTCCTGTGTACTTCAATGAGCCACTATCTTCACTGCAGAAATGCTTTGAAGATTTGGAGTACTCACACCTGGTTGATCAAGCACTGGAGTGGGGAAAGCAGGTCACTCCTCAGCTCTCTTTCTCTCTCTCTCTCTCTCTTTTATTGCTTTTTATGGTGGCTAACTCTTTTTAGAAATGCTTGCTTTGCTATCAAGATGAAACTTCTGATCTAGTTTACGAAGATCTGTTTCAGTTGGTTATTTTCACTTGTCTTGCAATCTTATGGTTTGCAATACTGTGCACAATAGTCTATCAGTTGAACCTTTTGATGAACTGTGTATGCTGTTAGCAGTATTTTCTATCTAAGTGCTAAATATTTTGGTTTTTGATGTGATCTTGGCTATTCCTTCAAGAAAATTGTTACAAGTGTGCTAACTGCGGAGTTTTTTTGAGTAGCAAGCTTATTATTGAGTGATTGGATCTTTTCCTGTAAAGTATTGTGAATTCATCTACTTTTCATCTAAGTTGTTCTGTAAAACCCTACTGGACTTGTAAAAGGGAAAAAGATAATGTGTTCTTACAGCATATCTTCAATCCTAACCTTGAAGGTTCCAAATATTTGGTTGCCCTCCGATATTAGATACTATAAGTTTGTCCGCTAACCACCTATAAGTTAAATATTCTGCTTGCTCCTTATTTTGTTGCCATTTTCTATTTATTTTTGTCTTAAATAGTGTTTGTTGTGCCCCCTGGGCTTCAGTTCAAGTGGCAAAGATTGAAGGACTTTTGATTCAGATCACAGGTTTGAGCCCTGCGCCATGCAAACTAAGCGTGGTATTTAAGTGGAGAGGAGTAGAGGGGCTGGCCCATTATCCCCCAGTATTGAAGGCTGTTATTGGTCCCAATGATTGTCTTCTCATTCACAAAAGAAAGTTCTGTTGTGAATCATGAGTGTCACATTGCTATTGTCTTGAAATAAGTGGTGTGTGTACAGATTTTTTTGAGTTTTTGTATTTAAATTCTCACATACATTTTGTACCTGAAATTACTTGTATTGATAAACATGGTTAACACTGGTTTTGCCTGGATCATTTTTGTCTTGCATCTTAGTAAGTTTTTATTCAAAGTAATTGAGCTTCAGAATTATTCTCTGCAGGGAGATGATCTGATGAGAATCCTTAAGATTGCAGCTTTTGCTGTATCTGGTTATGCATCGACTCAGGGCAGACAATGCAAACCTTTTAATCCTCTCCTTGGTGAAACCTACGAGGCAGATTATCCTGACAAGGGTCTACACTTCTTTTCTGAAAAAGTAGGACTTTTATTTGTGAAACGACTAAAGGGGTGGAAATTCTGGGCAGATTCTAATCTCAAAGGGAAGTTTTGGGGACGCTCAATCCAACTTGATCCTGTGGGGGTTCTAACCCTGCAATTTGAAGATGGTGAGACATTTCAGTGGAGCAAGGTTACTACTTCTATATACAACATAATAATTGGTAAAATCTATTGTGACCATTATGGCGCTATGCGGATCAAAGGCAGTGGTAAATATTCATGCAAGCTCAAATTCAAGGAGCAGTCTATTATTGATCGAAATCCTCATCAGGTAATATTTGTTACTATTAGATTTTATCTATTCTTTTAGTGTTGGTGTGGAAAAATAAACCTTATAAGCTATCTACCTAGAAAATCCAAAAAAAGTAGTCAGATATTCACTGCGTATAAGTACAGAACTTTCTATCTTTTCAGATTATATTAGTAGCATTGAATGGATGAACTGCTGCACATTTTGTAATCTTAGTTACTTTAAATCTTAAAAGTCAGTTTCGTTTAAATCGTGAAAAGTAATTAGTCCATTTCAATTTGAATAGAGGAGCATATGATTCTACTTCAACCAAATCAAAAGATTAACACTATCTTCTGTGAAAAAAAGGTTCATGGATTTGTGCAAGACAACAGGACAGGAGAAAAAGTGGCCATGTTATTGGGGAAGTGGGATGAAGCAATGTATTATGTGTTGGGAGATCCAACTACAAAGCCAAAGGGTTATGATCCCATGACTGAAGCCATATTGTTGTGGGAGAGGGACAAATCTACTCCCAAAACAAGATACAACCTCACACCTTTTGCAATATCTTTAAATGAATTGACACCTGGGTTAAGAGAGAAGCTTCCACCAACTGACTCAAGGCTGAGGCCTGATCAGCGCCACTTAGAGAATGGGGAGTATGAGCTGGCTAATGCAGAGAAGCTTAGGCTTGAACAGTTGCAGAGACAGGTACTCCATTTTTTCTTTATGTAGTTTGGGCCTTGCACTGCTTTTATTGGTTTCATTTGATGCATAAAAATGGGATGAAGAAAAAGGTGAACAATCTGGCAACCATGTAATTCAAAATGCAACTTTCCTCTAAGCAAAAGCCTGCTTCTTTTATACACGCAGAAATGGATCATATGGTGGTCTTTAGTGTCTAAAATGCCATCCATGTTCACAATACTGATATTTATTTGCTTTGATCTAACTTGAAAGTTGAGATATGATTGATGCACTGTTTTCTATCTGATTGAGCCACTATTCTTACTGTCTTTATTAAGAACTGTGCAAAGAACTACACCCAATGGTGTGTGACCTAGTGGTCAATGAAGTGGGAGGAAACCATTTCTCAGGTTCAAAACCCAGCAAAAGCAAAAAAATCTTCCTAAGATCCTAAGCCTTGGTGGGAGAGCTATCTGGTGCGAGGTGGCAAGTACTTGGTGGAATATTCAAGTTGCATGAAAGCTGGCCTGAAGACCACAAACATTAAAAAAAAATGAAAGAAGGTGCTGTGCAAAAAGCCACAGTGCAATACGTGATAACTTCTGTTATCTCAAATGGCTACGAAAGCAGATAGAAATCGAAGTGGAATTGAAGGGACTTTGAAGGCCCATAACCTACATCTGGGATACCAACAACAAAGGTTTTGAGGATGGTGATCCCAAATTTGTCCACATGTATCACTTTTCTCTTGGGTGGAGGGAGTGGGGGAAAGAGGAACGGTGGGAGACACAATTAGACATGAGATTCTACAACTTTGATGATTTTTAAGAGTTTGCTTACTATAATGCATATCAACTACACTACATTTTATTCTTTCTATTAGCTTCTGTTGACCATGATGATGAAGCTTTTGTTCTAGTTATCCTACCTAAACACGTTAGTTTCTTCAACCTGTTGATTTCATCTTTAAAGACATGCTGATTCTGAAGTTCACTGATTAACCAAGTTATAACTGCTGGTGTGCAGGCAAGGAAACTACAGGAGAGGGGTTGGAGACCAAGATGGTTTAGCAAGGATGAGGATGGTTGTTATCGTTATGTGGGTGGATATTGGGAAGCAAAGGAGAAACATAATTGGGAAGGTATCTCTGATATATTTGGGCATACAGGTGATCCTTCTCCAGTAATGGAAGAGTTTGCCTGTTAAGCCTGCTCTTCATTTCTTATGGAGGTACATGTTACATGGCTTTTCTAGCAATTAGGTTTCTGAGTTTTGACATTTTCTTTCACAATGATACTATCTATTTTAATGTGTATAATAGCTCTCTCTAGGGTGCTTGGTCTGATATCAGCTCAGCTAGACATTTTTATATCTTAAAGGAAAGTTTCAGTATCATTCAACTGGAACTTGGGACTATTTCTTAGTTGTGACGGTTCAAAAGTAGTTATTGTTTTTTCCCAAAAAATGATTCAGTAAAAACTAGGGGTGTCCACCAAATTACCATATTGAAACTGAAACTTTTGATACCGCAATTTCAGTATTAAATTTTGATATGGTACAATATTTGATATTTATAGAAAAAACGTTGAATACTATACCCAAGTATTTAGTTATATATACAATTCATATAATATTATTACTAAAATAAACATATACAATAATATGTTATTAGTACCAAATTATACATAACATCTCTAACAGCGGAATGACATTTTGACTACTCTAGTTTAATGGAAATGTCTGAATTTTGTGTAGTTTAATAATAAAGCTAATAGTTTGTATATTCTTTTGAATATATTTACACGGGTCAAGTGTAGTATAATATAATTGAGATTTTTTTATATAATACTAGTTCTTTTAACAATTGAGAATCAATATAATAAATTTAATTTTTTAATCTGATACTATGCTCATACCGGGATAGTAGACTAAGCTAAAATTGAGCCTTGATATAAGCAAAAGTAGGAGTGTGAAATATGACTCATAATTGATGAGTCGTTCAATTGCCCAAAACTCCTATAGATTTGACATAAGATACTTTTATACTATGCTAATTTTTCCCACATATATTATGAAATCGAGTCTAGGAAAGACTTGTTCGTCTCCTTCTTTTGATAAATTTCAATCGATATAAAGAACTTCTCATTCATTGTAAAATCAAAATTTTACATTGTGGTTAAGTACACAAAGGGCTATAAAGAGTTCACTTATTTTCTTTTATTATACATTTTGGAGTATTTTAAAATATATAAAAGACTTATAATTATTTTTTTAAAACTTTTTTATCTATAAATATTCTTAACCTACAAAAAAGAGACTAATTCTGAATTTCAAACATAAATGAAAAAATAACTATCAAAATTTTGTGACTAAAAATAAGGAGAAATTTGTGGAATGAAATAAGGAAAAGATAAATGTTCCAAATAGCATTTTTTTTTATTGTGCGATACATAACACAAAGTTTATGTATCACGCATATGATTTGTACAAATACATATCCTTCTAAACTTGAATAAAGTAGAATATACATAACCACACCTAGATACGTGATAAATAATACATTCGATAAAAATTTTGTATCGAGTATCAAAACTAATTAGAGTTATGTATCAAAACTAAAATTTAAACATGATACACTAATATTAATGTATCGTAGTGTTGAAACAAAAATTGCACATTAATTAAGAAACAAGGTTAACTGAATAAATCAAAATTCTAGTTAATGTTTGATAATTGTGGAGAAATTTATGACTTGAAAGGGGAGAAAAAAATCGTGAAATTAATTATGTCCCCAGTAATTTTTTATTTAAATTTATAATTTTTATAATTGAGTTATTACTACGTTACGATCAAACATTAATATGAGTAATAAAAATAATTTATTACACAAATAATTGCAAAAATCAGTGACTTATTTTTTACGCTAATGGCTTAGCTGCATCAACCTTGCATTCTTAAAAAAATTGTATGATCAGCCTAAAGTTAATTAAGGAAGTATGTTTAACATACCCATTTAGCCGTATAGGATCATTAAAGAAAAAATACTCCTCTTTTAATTTGATTTTATTTTTGGTTAGATTAAATTTCATTTTTGGTTAGATTAAAAAGGAACAAAATCTGAAATTATAATAATAATTTTTTAAAGTTTGATTAGTTTAAATTTTTTGAAAATCAAATGTGGATATGAATTTTGTAACTACTAAGAATTTGGAGTGAATTTAGGGAGAGAAAATATGAGTGAGAAAGGGAGTGATGAATGTGGGTTTGGCTGATTACTTTTATGTATCTAATAGTTTTTAGAATTAGGAGAAAGAAGGAATTTAAGTAATATTTTAAAAAGATAGGAAAAAATAGAGAATAAAAAAATTAAACATGTTTATATAAGTAATTTATCGAAAGAATTTTATGTAATTTCAAGTTTGAGCCCAACAAGAGTTAAGGGTGAGTTTTTACTACTATTAATATAACCCTTAGACGTTTTTAAAGAGTGATCATTTTTTAGCAAGCATTACGTAGAAGGGAGATTCTACTATTAGAATTCTATTTTATTTAATTCTATCAACAATATTTTGTATGAATAATATATTATTTTATGATTTTTAATCAGAACATTAACAGTTAACCGTTCTTATTTCGAAATTACGATCATTGCATAGCATGATTGTTGGTGAACGATTTAGTAGATGATTTTTTTATCAATAGTAATTATTCTTATATTCTAGTGATTATTATGTTGATGCTTAGCTACCATTAAAATAAACGAATATTCTCTTTGTGAACTTGAGAGGTAAATCATTGAAATAAAATGAAGAATATAGAGAGTATGATATCTACTTTGGTAAAATAAAGAAGTAATTTGAGTCTAGGACAAGAATGTATTAGAAGTTTAAAAGAATTTTTGACAACAACAAAAATAGATTTGTATTTAGTCTAGATTTGTATTTAGTTCAATTCTGCCAATGATTAAAGATCGATAGAAAATAAAATATTTCATCAAGTTCATAACTCTATTTTAAAGTATTACAACTAAAATGACCCGAGAATTGTGAAAATGAGAAATATCGAAATACATAAGGAGAAAGAAGACTTAACACATTAATAATATTATCTTCCATAAATTACAAAGATAGACGACTCTATGATAGTGGCCAATCAAGAAGTCATTAAGTTATGATATACAAAATACAAGCAAATATATACAAATTTCACTACCAATCAAGTTGAAGATTAAATTCAATGATTTACGAGCTATAAAAGAATACTTAACTTTTAAGCTCACGGTTCATAATTCAGATCAACAAATCAAATCATCTTGTCATTGAGCTCTTCTTGTAGATTGTATTCCTTTCTAGCTGAGAATGAAGACATATGTCACGGGATAATTTTTCAACCTCGTGGGACAGCCTTGAAGGCTTGCACAGCCCTTCAAATGCTCAATCTAAACAACCAAACGATCACCTAAAGGTATATCAACACGACGGCCAAAACAGTCCACGAAAACAGTCAAGCAAGGGGGCCAAATCAGAAAGCAAAGTTGGGAGGCAAATGCCAATTTTCAATATGTATTTCTTCAAGTCTTTTCAAGAGTGAAAACTGCTTAAAAATTATACACAAGCCCCTTCTTAAATAAAGCAAAATGTGGGAAACAAAACCCCAAAAAGAAAGCTATAAATGAGAACTTTACAAAAAGGCAGCAGGCTGCTTTATTGCCATAAAAGGAAACTGCCCCCATCAGTTGTGTCCAATCCTTGGGGGGCGTCCTTGCCTTGGAAAGATAAGCATCAAATGCTCATCTTAGCCTACAAGCAACACCCCATGGCTAATCTGAAAAGTGGCAAGTTCTCTTGACCTTTGGTCTGAAGGTTGGCATGTTTCTTTGACTCTTCGTATCGCGATTTGCCTCGGCCACATTGACGAAGGTGCTGAAATTATTGGATTTTAATTTAACGCCTTGCGGGGAGGGGGGGGTACACGCTTCCCCACCTGATTTGGCGACGACCCCGACGCCACACAACTGTAAATAAATGTGGACCTTGTCGCGAAATTGCCACAAGTCCTCATACTTCTCCCATGTTGCCTCCTCCGGAGCTGTCCCTTTCCAATGAACAAGGAACTATGAGCTTGAGTTGTTTCAACCTTTGCCACAAACAAGTTGATGATCAATGATGGCTTTGATCTATTTGTCCACGGTCGGTGGTGTGATGAAAATTTGAGCTCTCTCGGACTGACCCCGCTCCTTGTCTTCCATGTCTTCAAAGTATGGTTTCAGTTGGCTAGCATGGAAGACAAAATAGATCTTCAAATGGTGTGGCATATCAACTTGATAGGAAATTTTGCCAGCCTTGGCAATAATCTCGAAAGGGCCCTCGTACTTGCGAATCAAACTTTGACTCACATCCCGCAATGACTTGAATTGTCTAGGATTGAGTTTCACCATAACTCGATCCCCAAATAATAGTCCACTGGGCGCCGCTTCCAATCAGCAAATTCCTTCATTTTCCGGGCTGCCTTATCAAGATATGACCGTGCAAGGTCAACTTGCTCCTCCCAGGCTTTCGCCATATGATAGGCACCTGGACTCTTCAAGCTAGCGTCAACGGGCAAAGATTGGAGTGTGTTAGGCTGTTGCCCCGTTACCAATTCAAAAGGGCTCCTTCCCGTTGCTTCGCTCCGCTGCAAATTATATGAAAATTGTGAGGTGTCAAGCAGTTTGGCCCAATCCTTTTGATTACCATTGACATTGTTCCGCAAGTAGCGTTCCAAGAGCGCGTTAATACTCTCGGTCTGCCCATCCGTCTGTGGATGAAAGCTGGTCGAAAAATGTAACTCCGAACCCAATAGATTGAACAATTCTCTCCAAAACGTGCCGATGAATCGAGGATCTTGATCACTGATGATATGTTTTGGGTATGCCCCAATACTTGACGACGTCGCACAGGAAGATATGGGATGTCTCCTTAGTTTTGTAACTGGCCGTTGTGGCAGTGAAAGTTGTGTAGTTTGAGAAGCGATCAACCACAACCATGATGGTTCCAAACCCTTCCGAGTTCGGTAAGCATGTAATGAAGTCCATAGTGACGATGTCCCAAGGATTTTTAGCGATGGGCAGCGGCTCAAGTAGTCCATGCGGCGCCTTCGTCTCGACCTTGTCTTATTGACAAATAAGACAAGTCTGCACGTACACCTCGATGTCATCTCGCATTCGAGGCTTATAATAAGAAGCTTCTAACAAAGCCAAGGTCTTCTTCTGTCTAGGATGACCAGCCCATACAGTGTCGTGTCCCTCTTTGATCAGCGTACGCCGAAGATTAGCCCACTTCGGGACGTAAACACGTCTGCTTGTAGTATAGAGCAGACCACCTTCCTCCCAAAATTTCTCCGTCTTGCCTTGCTGGGCCAAGACGAGGAGTTGTTTTTCCACGGGATCATTCTGCATGCCTTCCCTTATCTCGTCAACAATAGTGCTGCAATTTGAGCTCATGATCGCAACCAAGCCAGCTTTGCGACTAAGCACTTCGGCTACAACATTAGCCTTCCATGGATTATACTCAAAAGTGAAATTGAACTCAGCCAAGAAGTCTTGCCAACATGCTTTTTTGGCAGTCAGTTTCTTTTGAGATTGGAAGTATGTTGTCGCGACGTTGTCCGTCTTGACAAAAAAATGAGCACCCAATACATAATGACACCAAGTTCTTAGGCAATGAACTACGTCCGTCATCTCCCTTTCATGAGCCGAATATCGTCGTTCCGCATCATTCAACTTTCTGCTTTCAAATGTTATAGGGTGGCCCTCTTGCATCAGGACGTCACCGATAGCAAAATCTGAAGCATCCATATGAACTTCAAAAGCCATACTGAAATCAGGCAGTGCCAAAACCGGCTCCTCCGTAACTGCTGCCTTGAGTTTCTCAAAGGCAGTCTAGCAAGCATCAGTCCACTCCCACTCACGATTCTTTTTCAACAAATCAGTGAGTGGAGCAGCAATAGCCGAGTAGCTAAAAATGAAACGCCGATAATAGTTGGCGAGGCCAAGGAAAGACCGCAACTCGGGTACTTTCGTTGGATCCTCCCAATTTTGAATTGCCTCCACCTTGTCTATGTCCATCCTTATCTCACCATGACTGATCGTGTATCCGAGGAATTGGACAGTAGGCTGGGCAAAACTGCACTTCTCTCGCTTTATGCACAAGTCGTTGTCGCGCAAAACTTTGAACACCTTGCACAAGTATTCCACATGGTCCTCCATGTTGTTGCTATAGACGACAATGTCATTCAAGTATATGACCACAAACTGATCCAAGTATGGATGAAACAGTTTGTTCATCAATGTACAAAACGTCGCCGGTGCATTTGCCAAGCCAAAGGGCATGACCAGCCACTCAAAAGCACCATAACGAGTAACAGAAGTTGTTTTGGGTTCATCACCTTCGGCAATCCAAACTTGGTAATAACATTTCCTCAAGTTCATGTGAAAACCTTGGCCTGTCCCAATCGATCAAACAAGTCAACAATCAAAGGAATGGGTTATTTGTTCTTCACCCTGACCCTGTTGAGGGCCCGGTAGTCGATGCACAACCACAACGTCCCTTTCTTCTTCTTTTGGAACAAAACAGGCGCACCAAATGGCACCTTGGACGACCTGATATGTCCCGAATCAAGAAAATCCTTGAGTTATTTCCTCAGCTCCTTCAATTCCGGGGGTGCCATACGATAAGGCGTCATGGCAGGCGGCTTTGCCCCGGGAATCAGCTCAATCTGATGATCAACTTCCCTTCGGGGTGGCAACCATTGGGAAAGTTCTTCCGGCATCAAGTCCTTGTTGTCACTAAGGACCTGCTCAATGCAAGGATGCAAAGGTTCTGCTTCCAAAGAGCCTTCGACGCCTCCAACAAGAGTAGCAAGAAAAGTTGGCTCACCTTTCTTAAAACCCTTAACGATTTGCATCGACGACAAGTGCATTCAATTTTGTGGTACCCGAATAAAGGGTACCACGCATTAACCTCCAGTGTCGTTGATGTGGAGCTGGTTGTGACGCGGTGATATAAAAGCGTTAACCTCATACCAAAAGTCCAGACCCAAGATAATGTCGAACACGTCCATAGGTGCAATGGTAAAGTCGGTTAGCCCCAAATCTCCTAAATCGATGGAGACTTTAGGAGCGAAACCATGGACAGAAGTGGGGATGACATTGACCGTCTTCAACATTGTGTTTCTGGCAACGTAAGTCAGGATAAGATCCTTGGCCTTCTGCTCCGTCACAAAGTTGTGAGTCGCACCGGTGTCCACCATAATCCGCACGTCATTGCCATTCAACTTGGCATTGATGAATAATGGTTCGCGCGACTTTATACTAGCCGGCTGAGTAGCTAACGCAGCAAGTGAATTATTGAACAACGCCATGTGATTAAACATACCAACAACAACATTTTTCCCTTTGTCCGTCCCGTTGTTCTATCCACGTTGCTCTACGGACGAACCTCCGGTTTTCGTCGCCGCCTTTTCTTATTGTTTTTCGGCAGCCACCATGGCACTCAATTTACTAAGGGATGGGCAGTAACGAGCAGCATGTGTCGTTTCACCACAAATATAGCAACCTTCACGATAAGGAGTGCCCCTCTTGCGATCCTCATAGTTCTTGCGAAAATTAGAGGGTTGATTACGGGTGTTACCTCTCGTGTCGCTGCCTTGGTTTGGTATTGGCCTGCCTTTGTTCCTGTTGTTGTCAACCTTTGGAGGAATAGTTTTTCTTCGATTATCCCTCCCCTTCGCCGCATCTGCCTGAAAATCGTTGAGCGATTCTGCCACTACTATCGCTTGTCGTCCACCAGGCTTGACTGGCCCCCCCCCCTTTGCATTCTTGTTTGGCCAAGTTTTTGGAGCCATCCCAGAAGTAAAACAGCAAGTTCTCACTTGTCCTCTAGGAATTTGGAGTGCAATTTTGTAACTCCTTCACGTAGTCCCGAATAGAGGGAAGTTTATTTCACTTCCCTCAACCTACCGACGGGCCTCATGGAACAACTTTTGGGGTAATTGACGTTTGAGTGTCCTTCCTTGAACTACTCCCAGGTCCTCAATAAAATAAACCCCCCTGTTCATGTCCTTCGTTCTTTCCTCCCCCACCACACACATGGCGCACTCATCAAGTAACATGGCAGTCCCTGATTTTGGCAATTCCTCACTTGCATTATTCACATTGCTCAAAGTAGGCGCCCTCTGCCACAAGAAGTTTTCAACATCTTCAACGCATCCTTTTCTCACGAATTCTTGGGTTTGGGAGTCCTCAAAAGCGTGTCTCCTGCACCGTCCTGGAGCAGCACCCCCCGTTTCAGCGGCCTCATCAAACCTGCTGTTTCAATGCCTCAAAACTCTCTTTGAAGAGTGAAGGGCCCAATTAGTCTTGACCTCGAGTTGGTCAACCCTCCTTTTGTGAAACTAACTTCCTCAAGCCCACCAGGTTGTTTCTCACATAATCTAAACCTTTCAGATCTACAGCTTCACGAGACTAAATTTGTTCTCAACAACACAACACATCTATGGGCCGACAACCCTACCGTCAACTCCATAATTTTTCCTTGAGTTGGCTGGTGTCGACCCTTTCCCCCTCTTCCCCAGCCCTCTAACCACATACTAGAAGGGTTTACAAAAGGTCTCTTATACCTTCTTTTATCACGTTTTCTGTTAGTTTTCCCTCGAACTTTTCAGCTCCTTCTCTTGTCCAGCTTCCCATTTCATTGGGAACTTAGACTTCATACTTACTTCACCAAAGCTCTGATACCACTTTCACGGGGGGCTAATTTTTTCAAACCGCTGTGGGACAGCCTGAAGGCTTGCACATCCCTTCAAATGCTCCATCTAAAACAAACACCACCAAAGATCACCTAAAGGGTGTATCAACCATGACACCAAAACAGGCCGCGAAAACAGGCAGCCAAGGTGGCCACATCAGAGCAAAGTTGGGAGGCAATGGCCAATTTTCAGTTGTTATTTCTCTTCAAGTATTCACAAGAGTGAAACTGCTAAAACTATACCACAACCCCTTCTTAAATAAGGCAAAATCTGGAAAACAAAACCCCAAAAAAGCTTCATGAGAACTTTACAAAAAGGCAGCATATTGTTTATTGCATAAAAAGGAATCTGCCCTCATCGTTGTGTCCCATCCTTAGGGGGGCGTCCCTTGCCTTGGACAGATTAGCAGGCGTAGGCCTACAAGCAACACCCCCTGGCTAATCTGAAAATTGGCAAGTGCTCTTTGACCTTGGGTCTGAAGGTTGAGACATGTTTCGTTGACTCTCCGTAGCGCGATTGCCTCGGCCACTAAGGAATATTGATTGTATTCAAGTGGTAAGGTAATAACATGGGATTATATATAGGAGATATACGAAGGATAATAATCCGAATATGACTAAAGGATTACGGAGTACTAATCCTAAGTGGACTAGGATTATACCAGTAAATACTGACTAATTATTTTATACTATTTTATTTATACTATCTATATTAAGCGCCCCCCTCAAGCTGACTGAGCGGAAGCGAAAGGAAGTTGGAACTGAGGTAATCCGTGTTTTCGGCTCGGGAGAGGCTTGTGAGAATATCAGCCGTTTGTTCTTCAGTGGTACATACGCAACAGTCATGGTGCGCGGCCTGACTTCATTGCGAACAACGAGATAATCGGTATCAAACAATGCTTCATTCTGGGTGTGTAGGACGGGATTCTTGGCCACACAGATGGTGGATGTTGTTGTCACAATATAGAGCAGTAACAGTGTGAAGTGGCGCTGAGTTCGCGAGAATATATTGACCCACATGGTCCTCACAGCAAGAAGAAGCAAGGCGCGGTATTCCTCTTCAGTCGAGGACCGAGAGACCTTGGGGTGGGGGGGAGGTTTGTTTTTTTTGTACACCAGGAGATCAGGTTCGGGCCCCAAAAAATGAGAACCCCGATGTAAGATTTTCTGTCATTTTTTTATCATTTCGCCCAACTGAATCTGAGAAACCCTGCCCGAAGACTCAATCCCCGGTCGAATAGTAAAACTACGACCAAGAGTGCCAAAAATTTACTTGATAAATTCGTTTTTGACAGGTATCATGTTTCAACTTGGTTGATGCATGCGCTTAGGAACTCGTTTGGACAGCAAACTGGATGTCCAAGACGGGTCCTGGTCAGATACTTACTGTATCCGCCCCAATGATGCTGCGGAAGTGGTGATATCGGCACAGGGGGTGTCGGCTCCATCATAGACGAAGAGACTGCCATCGGTTGGTTTGACTGGTGCATTTGTCCAGTCCAACACTTTCCTGCAACAAATCTCGAAGCTATTTTTTTAGACTGATGAAAACACGCCGCTGCCTGTTCCTGAGAAACCTCCTACCCAAAATAATGACAGGCCAATGTCCCTCTTTTAAGGTAGTAATGCATAGCTCTGAGTGACATCTTGAATGAGGCTGCAGTAAGCCTTAATAATTATATCATCTACCATAGACAAGAAAATGATTGTACGTGTGCTTAATGTCGGTAAACAAACTCGTGTCACGTGGTACGCAATCACGTGAAGCCGAGTCCTGGGAGTAATGTTTCAGACGTGTGTACCAATCACGGTGCTTTGCTTGAGCCCATACAGAGACTTTTGGATTTTGCAACAGTTGAGGGAAGCAGGGATCAACATAGCCCGGTGGTTACGTCCGTAGATATTCATCAAGCTGCCATTAAGCCAAGCATGGAAACCATCCAACTCTGATGATGGCCACTTGTTGCGCACCGGCGATGACAGTACCGACAATGGTTTCCTGCCGAATAACAGGACTGAATGTCTCGGAGGAATCCAATCCCATACTCCTGATTGTTAGCTTTTATCAACCAAACGAGCCTTGTACCTGGAAATAACTACTGCCATCTGCATTGTGTTTTAATTTTGTCACTCATTTACAGCAGCCACTGGGTGCCGCCATGGGCCTTAGGTCTACAAGAACCCAGTTTTCTGATCAGTCAAAGCCTTAAACTCGTCATCCATAGCAATGACTCCAATAAGGGCATTTTTTGAGGCAACCGAGTATGTTGTTGGTTTCACTAATCGGGAAGGGGTGTATTGGGTAGTATTGTAGCCTTAAAAATGTTTTGGGTGTTAAAGATACACCAGCCGGCTTTTTCCACGGGGTTAACATTGGATGCAGTATTGGTGGTTGGCCCGTTCGTGTTATTCCTTGTTATGGCTGGGAAGGACCCAAAACGTATTGGACTTGATATGTTGTGGGTATGGGGTGGTTCGGGTTGGTTGGGTAGTGTGGTGGTGGTTGTGCGGGTGTATTTGGTTGTACGATCGACGGTGTGATGAGGGGTGGTTGGGTAGTGGGTGGGTTTGGGGGAAGGTTGGTTAGGGACCCTGTAGTATGTTGGAAAAAGGGGTGAAGGACGCCAATGAATGATGTATTTGTGGAGGAGGGAAATAGACTCGTATGTAAACAAACAACTCATTTTCGACAATTTGACATGACTGAAATGTAGACGTTATGATTTTGTGGTCAACACAAGCGATAACCTTGGAGGTAGGATGATAAGCCCAAAAAAAATCAGGAACGGGATCGGGTTGTAATTGTGAGTAATATGAGGGCGTAGCAGGGTAGGCGAGAACACAAGACGCTGATATATGGTATAATTGGTAATTCTTGGTACAGGATTTGATAGGTGATTTGTGGAGAGGGTGTGACTGGGCATTCTGTGAAATGAGGTAGTTTGCGGTGGCTAAAGGCTTCGACCCAACGGAGACAGGATAATGAGATTGAATTAGAAGAGTAACCAAACCACCGTTTCAATGAGTGGGCGAATCTTACCTCATCCACCCATTCTGTTGGGAGTGTAATGACAGGAGTTTGATTTAAAATTCCTACCTAGGGATTGCAGAAACTTGCCAAATGGTTATTTACATATTCCTTTCCATGTCACTAGACTTCGAAAAATGTTACATGAGACTTAATTTTTTTTGAACCATTTTTTCAAAAGTGACAAGGTTGGTGTATGCCTGAGTGTGTTTTTAGTGGGTAACAAACCAAGTGTATTATTGTAAAATCATCCACAAAACAAATTAATAAGCGAAACACCAACCATGAAGGAACCAGTAGCGACCCCATAGGTCAGAAGGAATAAGGGTTGAAAAGGGCCAAGTTTTAGTACGCTCTCAATAAAGTAAAAGGTAATTTATGAGATTTAGCAATTGAACAGGAGTCACATTATTTAATATGAATGGAAGAAAACACCAATTGAGACATTACAGCATTTATTAATTTGAGTAGAACGGGGGACCCAACGACTGTGCCACAAACAGACTGTGGCCATGAGCCAAAGAGCCACAGGAGCCACCGGAGCCATACATGGAACGCTTTCTTTCTGAAACTGGGTGGGCAGAGCTAACTTGTGCCCAGGAAGAACGTACAGACCCTGGCTCACATAGGCCCCTGAAAAATCACCCTCTTGGTAGTATTGTCTAGGAATTTGAAAATCATTCGAGGTGAACAAGAGTGAGCAATTATTGTCTTTTTGTGAATTGGTGCACTGAAAAGGAGAATTGGTTTAAAAAGGACGTGGGTAAGGTTACCCTAGTGAAAGCATAGCGGGGGGTTTAATGTACCCTTTCCAGTGTGAGAAATATTAAGGGCTCCCCTTTGCCAACATTAATACCATTGTAGCCATGATATGGATTTGGAGCGTTAAGCTTGGATACGATCAGAAGTACCGTGGCATGTTGGCCCCAGTCACCAACATCCATTTCAGAGAAGGGTCGGCTTTGAGATGCAGAATTGGCACGGTTATCACACATTTCGGCTCTCCTCATACCGAAACCAGCACGAACAGCGGTGTGGTCCTGTTTTGACAGATTTGACAAGATTTGGATGATCCCGCTCGTAGTGCCTTGCCCGCGCGCTGGAAATATTACTGCCCGCCGCTAGGGCCGAAGGAGTGCAGCTGTTGTTTGCGTCGTGCTTCTGACCGTCGTACGGCGGCGACTGCCCCTGCCGACCTCCGCGCCGCGGCCGTCCGCTGTTTCTTCTGCCGTAGCCGCCGCTGTCTGGCCCCTGCCTGCCCTCCACACCTCCCTCCGGATTGTTCTGGCTTCCGTTGATGGCGGTGGCCGCTCCATAACAGGCGGCTTCTTCTCGAGAATAAGTTTGCTTTCCATATCCACTTTGATCTTCTAAAGTGTGCTTCAATTTTTTTAGCCACGAGGAGAGAGTATCTAGGTCACTGGGCGTGGACTGATGCGAACCTCCCTGTTTAATGGAAGAGTAAGCTTATGGGAGCCCCCGAACGACGCACATGACCGAGTATCTTGTTTTGGTGAATGATTTCGTTCACAGTTGTCGAGGGGCTGTGATGATGGTGGAGGAGACCTCGTCTAAATACCCACCATAGTTTTCCGTGCCTTTGGTACCTGTGTGGAGACGATCACGCAATTGAAAATAGATAGTGGGAAATTGATGCATAGCGTGTTGCGAGGGCCGTCCATCGTGCTGAGCAGTTTGTGTAGGATCGGACTGTTTCTTCTGAACCGTGGGAGAATGACCGCAATCAAACATATCAGGATCTGGTCCATCCACCGGGCTTTCCAGGAGGCATGGGCCGGATTGGTTTTTTTTCTGATTCGTCCGTGGCGTGAATGACTGTCGGCGGCCGTTCTGTGCTTCCATCGCGTATTTGAGAATGTAATTGGCCTCAAGCTGTAAGAACGGTGATTTTCATGTAAGGTCAATTTAGGTCCTGAAATTTTTTGGGAATCAGGGCAGGAAGATGCCTGAGCTAGGATTTAAACACGCCAGACAGGAAGTGAATCGAAGGATCCACATCGTTGTCATGGCTAGCCTGCCGGGAGCCCAGAAAGAGAGGGTACGATCGGTGCCCGAAGAGGAAAAAAAAACCTAGATAAAAGAAATCTATGTTTTCTGGCTCTTGAACCAATGAAGGAATATTGATGTATTCCAGTGTTAGGTGAATAATGATAGATATATATAGGAGATATAGGAAGGAATACTAATCCTAATAGGACGAGGAATTAAGGAGTACTAATCCCTAAGGATACTAGGATTAGTACCAGTAAATACTAGTATTTTTTATACTTTTATTTATACTATCGTTTATTAGCCACAAAACAAAAATTGAACGAAAGTGCTGAAATTATTGGATTTTAATGTAACGCCTTGCGGGGCAGTACGCATAGGTCCATTGTTGCTTTAACAGTTTAACTTGAACGAGGAGCTCCGATGAGTTTTCATGTTCGCATTTTCTTTTTTGACCCGATCAAGGAGCTCGGGTGAGTTTTCATGTCCGTCTTTTCTTTTTTGACCAGATATTAATTTCAATTTTCCACATGACATGTTTAAGATTGCAAGATAAAAAAGTATTTTAGTATATGATTTTAATTTAAGACTCCAATATTAAAATGTGTTACTTATTTTCTTACTAAAGGAGTATTTGTATTTTTCTTTTGTATTATGGATCTTTATATTTTTACTTTTTATTAATTAATTAAAGGAGTCAGCAGCCCACCCTAAATTTAAGGGGGGGGGGGGGAAAGGTAGATATTATTAATAAGACAATAAAATTAATTTCGTTTAACCATGTCACTAAATCAAAGTAATTATAGTTTTAATCCAAAGCAGATATAATTTTTTCCTTAACCAATTCACCACTCCAAAAATTAGCCAGTCATTGACGAAGACTACCAAATCAAACCATTGAAGAACGAAACGCAGAAGTGTAGAGAGAGAGAGAGATTGGGGCAGAGTTGAAAATTAACCTCTACAGCTGAGAGGAGAAGCTCAAGTAAGAAAAGGACTCTTCTTGTTTCATTTTCAGTTTTCCCCAATTTTCTATCGGTTTTTATCTTTTGGTTTCTCCGTTTTGCACAATTTTCCTTTCGATTCGGAAACTCAGTTTTTCAATTTTCCAATGGTGAATTGCAATCCTTGCCCGTATCTATGTTGTAATCTGTTGACTGATACATACAATCGGATACCCTTGCCTATATACACGTTGTTCGGGATTTTCTGCGTATTTATTTGAAATTGTGATATGGGTATTGAACAATATAGCTTTTTGTGATCTGGGTATTGAATAAAATTTTATTTCATTGGTGCTTCCATTACATGATGTATAAAATTTCCCCTTTTTTTGCGACTTTACGGATGTATGTAGGTGGGTATCCATTTTACTGCTGAGATATAATTTAATTTTTACTCTGATGTGCGTGTTTGTAAAGATCTATGTGCTGTTGTTACTTGTATAACGTCAGATCTCAATATGCCTTGCTTGAAGATGCTTAAACTTTGATTTCTCTCTTTTTTGTTTGTTGAAAGTGGAAATCTATTTGTAGTTATTCTATGCTAAGTTAATCGCCTACTCAGAAATTGTGTTCTAGTTTTTTTTTTTCTGTTTTGCTGTAGATTATAGTTAAAGTTTATGGTCTTTTGCTTTCACATTTTGTTCAATACATTAAGATCTTATACTTCTCTCAGCTAAAATAGTCATCTTTGATTAAAGAGGGTTGGTCAAGTGGGAGCCCTTCCTCCTTCAACCAAAAGATTGGGAGTTTGAATGACCAAAGTGGGAAGTTGAAAAAAGCCACTGTTGGCCCTTGGGGAGTAGGGAGTTGGGTGTTTGGTGTGGGGGTTTATCAATTTTTTTAAAATAATAAAGAACAGACTGTTTCTCATCCTCTTTAACATTAATGACCATATGTATTAAGATTTGTGTGTATTTACTGCAGTTGGAAATTCAAGTTTCTTGTTTCTTAATATGTAAAGCAATGAACTTAACTATCATCTTCATTCATTTAAAAATCAGGCGGAGTTTCCTAATTTATAGTCTCAGTTACCTTCAATGGATCCAACAGCAGATGAGCAGTTGGACTATGGTGATGAGGAATATGGAGGAAGCCATAAGATGCAGTACCATGGAAGTGGGACAATTCCTGCACTAGCAGAGGATGAAATGCTGGGTGAAGATGATGAATATGATGATCTTTACAATGATGTTAACATTGGGGAAGGTTTCCTACAGCTGCAGCGGTCAGAGGTTCCAGTTCCTTCTGTTGATGCGGGAAATGGGAGTTTTCAAGTTCAGAAAGATAGTTTTCCTGCCTCAAGGGCTGGTGGTTTAGGATTAGAGGAGGCGAAAATCCCTGGTATTGCAACAGAAGAGAAGTACGCTGGCACTGAAGTCCAATTTCCCCAGCAAAAGGGTGGGCCTTTAGTTGAAAGGGAAACTGAACGACCTGCTGATGCTGCACAAAAAGCAAGGCCTTCAGCACTTACCATGAATCTCAATTCTCAAGTGGGGAACTCTGGTTACCAAGGATCCATGCCAATGCCCCAGAAAATTGGTGCTGATCCTATGGCTATGCCAGAAATAAATGCCAGTGAAGCTACACCATTGGTGAATTCTGCTGTGGCTGGACCAAGAGTTGTTCCGCACATGCCAACTAATCAATTGAACTCAAGTGGGAATGTTAACATGAATAATCCAGTTATTAGTGAGACTCCTTTTAGGCCATCTCTGGAGAATGGTAACACCATGCTCTTTGTTGGAGAATTGCACTGGTGGACTACTGATGCTGAGCTTGAGAGTGTGCTAACTCAATATGGGAATGTAAAGGAGATCAAATTCTTTGATGAGAGAGCTAGTGGCAAGTCTAAAGGCTATTGTCAAGTTGAGTTTTTTGACCCAGCTTCTGCAGCTGCTTGCAAAGAAGGAATGAATGGTTATAATTTCAATGGGCGACCCTGTGTTGTCGCATTTGCAACTGCACAAACTATAAAACAGATGGGTTCCTCATATGCGAACAAAACTCAAAACCAGGTGCAGTCTCAACCACAGGGGCGGAGACCCATAAATGAGGGAGTTGGTAGAGGTGGGCCAAATTACACCCCTGGAGATGCTGGGAGGAATTTCGGAAGAGGTAGTTGGGGGCGTGGAGGGCCGGGGATGCCTAACAGAGGACCTGGGGGTGGACCAGTGAGGGGAAGAGGAGCCATGGGATCGAAGAATATGATGGTGAATCCTGGAGCTGGCAATGGTGCTGGTGGAGCTTTTGGACAAGGACTTGCAGGTCCAGCATTTGGTGGTCCTCCTGCAGGTCTAATGCATCCGCAGGGCATGATGGGTCCTGGTTTTGATCCCAGTTTTATGGGTCGAGGAGCTGGTTATGGAGGATTTTCAGGTCCTGCATTTCCGGGGATGATGCCTCCATTTCCTGCTGTTAATCCTATGGGCCTTCCTGGAGTGGCTCCTCATGTCAACCCTGCATTCTTTGGTCGAGGAATGGCTGCAAATGGAATGGGAATGATGGGTACAGCTGGGATGGATGGGCCTCATCCAGGAATGTGGACTGACACAAGCGGGGGCGGATGGGGAGGAGAAGAACATGGCAGGAGAACTAGAGAGTCCAGTTATGGGGGTGAAGATAATGCATCAGAGTATGGCTATGGAGAGGTTAGCCATGATAAAGGAGCCAGGTCAAGTGCTGTGTCCAGGGAAAAGGAACGGGGTTCTGAGCGTGACTGGTCAGGCAACTCTGACAGGCGGCATCGTGATGAAAGAGAACATGACAGAGATAGGCATGATAAGGAGCACAGATACAGGGAAGAAAGGGATGGTTACCGGGACTATCGTCAAAAGGAGCGTGAATCAGAGTATGAGGAAGAGTATGACCGTGGACAGTCTTCTTCAAGATCCCGTAGCAAATCCCGAGCAGCTCAGGAGGAAAATCATAGGTCTAGATCAAGAGACGCAAATTATGGGAAACGTAGACGCGGACCTTCTGAATGATCTCTTATATGCTGCCGTGCATCTATTTTCCAAGTCTTTTAAAGGACTACAGGCACAATTATTAACCTTTGGTGATGTCCTTCCTTCAGCTACTTGTATGCAGTGGCGTTCTTCCTGTTTTGTGTTGGTGCTGATATTCTGTGGTTTCAGGACTTAAAGAAGTAAGTCAAGTATTACTATGGTTCCAGGAAGTAGATATAGATCCTTCTATTCTACTCCCTATAAACGTCATTTGATGCAGAACTTCTATTTGTGCAAAGATTATGAGTAACTTTATTGAAAAACTTAAATGGGTTTGCTTAACGAGTTGAGCTTTCTAATTCTGTTAATTTTTAGGTTTTATGACTATTATCGTAAATTAGCGCTTGGAGCTGCTAGAACTTGTTGTGTATTATCTTAGAGTTGTGAGCCCTTTTGTGTACGATTGTTTGCTGACCAAGTTCTTTCAGTTAGTTATATTAGTTTAATCTGAAAGCTGAGAAATAGGCTTAATGTATCTTGATGCTTGGCTTTTTCAATTCGCTGCTCATGTGATATTAAAATGTGTATTTTTTTCTTCTTTTGTTTGCCTGTTTGAGTGCACATGTATTGGCCGCGGGAGGAGGGCTGTCTTATCTGGTCTGTTAATCTCTAGGCTGCCAGACCTTGTTATCTAGGTATGCTTGGAGGTACTGTTGCCTTTTTTTATTCAAACTTGGTCCTTATTTGATTATGTCTCCAGGGAAGAAACTGAAGTTTCATGATAATATTTTAGAAAGCCATGAAATTAATGATTTTAAGTGGTGTTCCTATAAATTGGCTGTGCCATGGCTGTTGGGTTGTAAAGTTATGCTTATATGCACGGATCATCCACTATGGGTGTATACTAAGTTACTAACACATCTTCTTCGTGAAGCTGAGGATCTTTTTTGTTGTGAAATAGTTAGGGAGTCATAATTCTTGTGCCGGTAATTTGTATGTGGTCTTGGAGAAATTTTTCAGCAACTTTAAGTTTATGTGGCACTGCATGGCTCATAGGGTAGCTGCTGCTTTCATAATGCCTCTAGGTGATCAACAAATATATTGTGAGCTTCACTCGCTTAAATTTCTGCTGCACTCTTGTACTCTGATTATTTATGGCAGAGTCATGAGTTAGCTGACAATTTGTTATATTTTTGGTCTTTTCCTTTCTCTCTTTTTTTTTTTTGGTGTGCGAATAAACGAAGATCCTCCGTGAATTTTAGGTTTTTGTGGTTCTTTCTCTGTGTTGAAGTAAAGATAGCTTTAAAAGCCGTATCATTTAGAGGGCTTTTGGCATTTATTTTATGGACCAAGCAAACTTCTCATGTCACACCACCAACTCCTCCTCCCAATCCTCCAGAAGAGGATAGGGGTACTTACTTATAGATATTTCTTGTTTTCAATGCTGGGCTCCATGAGTTCAGGCAAAGAATTTAAAGTTGCATTTCTCTGCTCCTTATAGTTATAGCTGAAAAATTCGCCCCATCTGCATGGTTGTACAACTAAAATATTTTGTCTTATGATTTGATTATTTGTGCTTATTGATATTGTTTCATCTCATTCTTGAATGGCATTAGTACAGGCAGAAATGCAGAGACAGACATTGGATGCCAGTTCTATTTTTGAACTATGTTAAATCTAGTAGATTATTTTCTCGATGTGGATTTGTTTGTACAATTCCAATTGCGCGTTGCTCTGATTTGAAGTGTTGTTCGGGAGGGTTTGACCATTTAACCTTCTTCCTGAGACAGTTAAAGATCAGTTTGCATTATTCCTTCTTTCTTGTTGGTTTCTATGTCAATTTTAATGCATCTGTTAACTGTTATTGGCATCTATAACTGACACAATCATTTGAATTTGGGTTCTATCATTTTCCATGAGTATTAACATGAGAATTTTCTCTAATTATCGTATTCAGGGAGCCGCGAGGCAACTCTGTTTTTCGTGACTAAATCAGCATATTTTGGTTATCTGGAGGAAGATGAGTTAAATTGGACAATTGTTTGAAAATGCTAGTCTCTGCCTAGTGCACTAGTGCGCCTGAGATGTTTGTCTGTAATTTTGTTTTCTTTAGCATATAACATCGTGGGCGTCCAATTTAGATAGGGATGCATCAGCAGGCCCACCAGTCTTTTAAAGCTCTACTTTGAGCTATGTATTGTAGATATGTAGTAGGTTCCATCATGTGTAATGTTTCATACCGTTTTTTGCTCTTTTTTGAGCTTTGTAAAGATCTTGTACCAAGTCTGCTGAGCACTTTGTCCTGTAGATTTCAGTATGGTGGGTTTGTATATAGTAATGCCACTCTAGGTTAGTTGTGGTCGGTTAGTAACTTTTGTATGGTGCTGTAATCCAAAATATAGGTGATTGCTGTAACATCTGGAAGAGTTGGCTTATTATTCATCGCAGATACAGATAGTGACTGCAGATTGCATCTGTGGTAACCTCCCTGTAGGCCTGTAAAAACTTTTTTGTTGTTAGATAGATCATACACCAAGTGTAAATTTCTGTTGTAATATCTGATAATTTGATCGCCTCTGCTTTCTTGTAACTCATTCTGTAAACTTGTGCCGCATTGGCTGTATATAATGTTAACATAATTTGATTTAGGAGTAACAAGTTGTGGGTTTGGATGTATCAAAGGGCCCAGGGACAGGTACCAGGTTCTTGCTTCCTTTAACCCATTGTATCTTAATTTCTCTTCCATTTTTGGTTTTAACTTCAGTTCAGTACATGTTAGCCACTGAGACATCGGTTAATTACTAATTAGCCTGGAATTTGATGTTTCACCAATTAGTGCAAGTCTCTAGAATTGATCAGAGAAACATTGAGTGCATAAGATATCTCTCTTGCATTCATCTTTTTCTAGTATCTTTGCGATAAAATTCTCCTTCAATATAAGCTGCATCAGTTGCTCTGAGACAGTGCTCTATTCTTGACTTATTTGCTGTTCTTTCGGTTTGGTTACCGTGTAATGTAAGTCTCTTGGTGTCTTTTCTTTAGGTTTTTTATATTTCCTAATAATGTTTGCTCTCTTCACCATTTGAACTGTGATATTTGTAGCTACTATATTAGTCTTAACCTCTCTGTTTTGGCTCATTTCCGTAGCAGCCCGTGTTCCTGACCTGAAAAATTAGAAAATGAAAGAAGAATTTGTGTGCACTATTGACAATTACCTGCTCATATCCATTCTCCTTCACTATCCCCCAACTTATTGACTGTAGGGGGTTCTGCAGTTGACTGAAAAGGCGATCGAAAGGAAGCGAAACGCGATATATACATGTTTCCAATCACTAATAAGTGATTAGAAGTAGTGTCTTAATCTTTCTAGAAGTTGTGTCTTAATCTTGCTTGATATTAACATCTGGTCTTGAGAGAGTTAACGTTAAGTAGTACTAATATGGGTTGCATTATTTGACTTTAAGTTTGGTATGTTCTTTCGTGCAATTTGTTGATAATTTTTTGGTTTTGTGTTCTTTTGATTTAATTAACTTATGCACAATGGTGTGATTTGTACCATTGAAATGAAAAGCTATTTGTTTGAATGTATGGTGTGTTATGTTTGTCTTTGGCTTTGTATTTCAATTGTTTTCATCCTCAATAATAGCCAAAGTTAGAAAGACATTCATCTCACTTTTTTATGATAGTAGTTATCAAATAATTAATGAGCAGTTTTAAATTCACATGTACCTAGTACCTGTACAATTCCACATGGGATTTTATAACATATCAACAAGTCTTGCATAACCCTAACACTATGTTTTGGATCATTATTACTCATTGTTTAGTATTATATTGTATTGTTATTATACCTACAATTTTTGTTTTGATTGTTACTTAAAATGTATTCTATTGCATTGTTAAGTTTCATTGTTACGTAACAATTAAAATCTCTATTTTATGGAACAACCGATCTGGTGTGTTTTCATTGTTACTTGATTTCTTTTTCCAATTAAATCTTTTCATAATATTTCAAAATATTATTTTAACATTTACCTTAATTATTTAAATCTAGTCAAACTTCATATCCTACAATAACTATGGATATTTTAGTAAATTTTTAAATTAAAATATAGTACGATACAATCAAATCAAATAATTAAAATATTATTTAACAATAACAAACAATACAATCTAGCCAAACATCGCATCTATTATACAATACAACAGGAATTTTTCACCAAAGTAGGCCATTATTAAATCAATTTACCAAGATAATATATTTTTTTGAAATTTTACAAAACTAGTATAAACTTAGTTCTCAGTAATGTTTTAGGTAATATTTTATTAAAAAAAATTCAATAACAAAAAGACAAAAATCTGACAGAGTAACGTGATTGCTAGTTACGTTTTATAATTCGTTACTGTGAAACGTGCAGCTAAAGCGTGACTCATAGTAATATTTCTCTGAAATGGTTGAAAATTGAAATTCAATCTTATACATGCCTCATTCATATTCAAATTTCCACTATAAAAATGGATTTGAAATATATATGATTTTCTGTTTTCTTTCTCTATTATACATAGATAATACCTTTTTAAATAAAAGAAAAAAAAACGTGAGGAAGACTTTGAACAAATTAGAGCTTGTATTGTATCATCTCAAATTTCAAAATTTGTGAATAAATCATATGAGAGATCTTCTTCTAGCCTAAGTAATCATCCCTTCCAAATATTAGACCAATCGATTTCTTATGATTATTAAATATAAGACTATCAATAAAGAATTTATTGAATTAATATTAATGCAATAAGTAAGCGAGACAACTATTAAAAAAAGAAATAAATTGATATCGTAGAAAATTCCTCATCACTCTTTTTTTTCTTGCAAAAGTATTATCTATGTATGAAAAGAGAAGACAAGAGAAATTTATATATAAAGAATGAAGCATATACAAGATTGAATTTTAATTTTTAATCATTCTAGAGAAACGTTATTGTGAGTCATGCTTTAACTGTAAAAAGTGCCTCAGAATAACGAAATTTAAAATGTTACTGACGATAACGTTTTATGTTTGTTTATTTTGTTAAATTTTTGTCTTTTAGTTATTGAATTTTTTGAATAAAATATTACCTAAAACGTTACTGAAAATTACGTTTATACTAGTTTTGTAAAAAAAGTTTAAAAATATATTATTTTGGTAAATTGATTGTAATAATGACTTGCTTTGGTCAAACTTTCACAAAATAGACTATAATATTATAGATTATGAAACAATGAGTAACAATGATCCAAACAAAATGTAAGAAGGAGGAGCTATGTGCCAATTCACAGAAGCAATAGTGTTTACTCAAATTTGATAAATGTACTAAATTATTCACTAAATATTTAGAAATAATCGAATGTGAACTTAATTATTATTGTATATTAACTTGAGACTGTTGTAGCAATCTCTATATATTTCAAAATGTAGTGTCTCATCTTAAGGTGTTTCTAAGCATTTAAGATTTAAAGTTCACATATTAAGAATTATCGTCCTTTCAAGTGACTATAAACTTAATAATTTGTACATATTTCATGATTTCTTAAATAAATATAGAGTTTAGATCAAAGTTAAGATGAAACTTCATAGTCACTCCAATTTATGAACGGGTGGATTTTATCAACATCCATTTTGACGCAACTCACCCCACATCCACGTGCATTCTAACCTTTTCTTCATCGTCTTATTGTCATCCCTATTACTAAAATACTTTTATTATTATGCTGTAATAGTACCTCAGACTGAACTTTAATTTTTATGTTGTAATAGTAGCTAAGGTGTAGTCCAAATGGAATGGAAGTTTATTCATCATTATCAATAATATATTTCTGTGTTCATTCTCTCTATTTTTCTGTATTTATTAGTCCAAATTATATCTCTAGTAACTCGTTTGAAAGCGTATTAATTATTGTTTGAATTTATTTTTATATATAGCAATCATGAAATGGAAAAACTTACATTTTGAGGGACCTTATTTTGTTTAAGCAATAATAGCCTAGTAGGTTATATCAGAAGAAGTTTGATACATTGAGAGCATTGTCACAAAAAAAAATTATCAAAAGAATCCATTAGAAAAACCTTTCAATAATTTTGCATCTCAATTATGAGCTTGGTAAGAAAGATATAATATTTTTATTTTATTAAATTTAAGGCCTTCATTTAATTTTCAGTTTAGACAGCTAATATGTTTAGGTCGTGCCTGATAAAAAGAATAGGGCCTTTGATGGTCATCCTTGGACTCCGCTTAACCATTACGTAAAATTTCATTTTTGTGTTCCTATATTAATCCCAACCTATTTTTATTCCTCTCTCATTGCAGCACTTTCTCTAATTTCCATTGCTGCACTCAAAATTAAATACAAATAAAGGAGCAAAACGTTCATAGCAAGAAAAAAAAAATGGCACCTAAAATTATTGTTCTTGCTCTCGTTTTCGTCGCCATGGTTTGTATGGTCTCCGCCATTGATGTATATTCTACAACAACTGCAGCTTTGAAAGACGCAGCTAATGCTCCTATTCCGGTTGAAAACAACAACATTATTGGTAATAATTTTTTTTACATAGTTTTCGAATATATATTAATAATAAAGTTACTGTCAAAAGATTCTAAAATGTGTCAACGTAAATTGAGACAGGTACGATTAATGGTAGCGATGAAAATGAAGGTGTATCTGCTGCACCAGTTGGTGGACCCGTTTCTGGAGTTACTTTTCCTGACATAAGCCTACCACCAGCACCCAATGGAGGCAGCAGTAGCAATACTATTGATTTCACCACAATTGCCACAATTATTGTTGCTGTTTCATTCTTTTTTTAAATCATGAGTGGAGGGAGCTTCAATCCATGTTTTCTTGGTTACATATTTTCCTGTCTTTAATTTATGTTACATGTTATAATGGACAATATGTAAAAGACATCATCTTTGTAAACCATGAAATTTTAATGAAAAAATGAAAAACTTTGAATCGGATTTCCTCTTCTTCTTTAATTTATGTGACTCAAAGTATTTTTTCCACGTATTTTCACAATATATTATTTCATCTTCAAAAAATTGAAGATTCATGCGTAATTTTTGTAATCAAACTTAAATTGGTTTGAACTCTAAAAATATAAATAGGTAAATGCATTGGGACATAGGGATTGAGGTTTATCCTCGTCCTAAATAGTAATATTAATCTCAATAGATTAATGGTTATTGTTTTTGTTTTTTAGCCTACAATTTACATTTCATAATGAATTTGAGTTCAAAAATTCATGTTTTACATGATGTTAAAACCTAAAAAAAGGAACTCTATTCTATCTAATTTCTCTTTGTTTTACACTTGCAAAATCTTTTTTCATGTTAGTTAGTACTATTTCATGAGCATTAATAAAGTTACATTATTGTTTTGTGGTGTCAAACTATTGGAGAAATCGTATATCTATTTTATAAGCATTTTCTTTTTGGTTATACCAAGAATCAAATTGTTAAAAGATCAAAATCAATAAAAGAAAGTATCTTGTTGATTTCGTTATTATCTTTGCATATTTAAAAACAAAAAATCAATAAACTGAACCAATAATGTATAAAATCAAACTAAATCGATCAATGCTCACTTTTGATAGTATTAGATTACTATTTGAATGCTTTCATTGATCACTCTTTGCCTTTAGAGCATTGAAGGAGCCAGTTGCGAATTGGAAACTAATTAATACGATTAAATATATTTTTGTATGTGGATTTGAATATAACAATGTACTGACCGAAGTCATTTTTTGGAAAATTTTGAAATTTGCTTAACTTGAGTTATCATTTTTGAACTTTTGAATACTTGCGGAGGGTTGTGAGGTATTTTGCTTGTCATCTCAGCGAACTTTCCTACTCAGTTTATGACTTTGTTTTTAACTGAAGACAACTTCATTTTAGACTTCGATTTATTTCAATTCTAATATTTACATTAATTCTTGTGCACGTGACAACCTGGTTTTGGGGATTAATTAATATGACTTGGTTTCATAATAGAATGTTGTTGGATTGTCATTTACTTACTCACTTTGTTAGATATTGGATTTTAGAGGCTGACTTGTCTTGGTGTGATAGACGATGTCTTACAACACCCATTTTTGGTCGTGACAAATGGTACAAGAGGCCCCAGGTTTCCCTATGGTATCAAACGTGTATACAAGCCGTCCTACGTAGAGTCTCAGGATCGTACCAGAGACGTTTGTACTCATCTCTGAGAGACTATAGAAGATTACTAGAAACTTGCCTTTTGTTTTTTTTCATTCTTCTCATCGTGCTAGTCATTTCTTTAGTACGAGTTGTTGTATACTCTTTTTGACAGATGAAACGGAGGACCAGAACCAATGTTACTGGTGTAGAGGGTAGGCACTTCCGAGGCAGTTGGTGAGGCCCCAACTAGGTAGGGGTAGATTTGATCTAAGGTCGTGCTAGTATTACGACAGTAGCCAGCACACCAGGGTCGTGGCCGGGAGGACACCCTTGAGGATGGTGTGCGACAGCGGCTCCCCTTATCTACAGAACCTCAATGATGGCAGAGGAGGACCAGGTCCTCCAGATCCGATCAACTTTGCTTCAGGATACACTATTGAGGTGGGTTAAGTGTGCTTAGAGGGATTTCCTCAAGGGGTTGGTGCGAATACCATACCACATGACTCCTCGTACTATAGAGGGGCCCTCAACCCAGGACAGCAACAAGTCTTAGGTTTTAAATGCGGTGGAGCACCTACCAGTAATCCCGTTGTTCAGAATGTGTGCAACCAGCAGTTGGGGGTCAAGTTTCATAGGTGGTTGTTCTGACAATAATGAGATGCTAGGTTATGAAGATGGCGAAAGATGGATCCACCCTCAGTTTCAGGGTAGGAAGAGCGAAGCCTCTGATTTCTAACTACCTACCGAGAGTTTACTAGAGGTGGTTTGGAATTAGCTGAGTCACATGGGGTTCGATATGCTACAATACACCTACACTCCAGCTTCGTTGACCAGCAAGAGAACTGGTAGAGGACTTATTCGGGGGTTTTTTTGCCAGTTGGATCTCTCCAGTGACTGGGCGCATTTGCTTAGTGCATTCCAATATCTTTTTTAATCCATGAAGCGTGAGAGAGGAAATTCGCTTGGGTTTTGAGAGTCCGAGACAGGATGGTTTATCGGTTTACAGAGTTGAGGCGCGTTTTTGCCAATTGTCTAGGGCATGCGTTGGCCATTATTCCAAATGGAACAGAAGGATCCGCACATTTGTGAGTGGGATTGACTTTCTCTATCAGGTCAGCGAATTTCGGACATCTAGGGATGGGTATTACTTTTCCAGTCCATTGTGAGTGACCGCAAATAGGAGGAATTGATGGAGAGAGAGGATTTTGGAGACCCTACAAGGCCCGTTATATCAGTTCATTTCATGGTGCCTGATCTGGAGGTAGGGGATCACATAAAAGAAGAGATTGAGTGTTCTTTTCAGCATCAGGGACCTATTCATGTCATCTATGCTGCCATTTGAGGGTGGCCATACATCTAGGGGTTCTTATAGCCCGGGTCAGGGCTCGTATGGTTCACAAGCAGCGACCACCCCCTACCGGCGAGGTAATTATGTGGGTTTTCAGGGTCCCACACAGCAGTTCCCATGTCAGAGATTTTTGTTTTAACTTTGTGGCGATCCCGATCATCTAATTCTAATGCGGAGTGTACTTCTCAAAGTAGGTCGTGGTGGGCCTCGACCTAATTCTTCATTCCAAACTCGACCACCACATCACCAAGGATAGAGATCGTGCAGCGTTCAGTCAGGTAGAGGTGATAGAGTTTTAGCTGACTTGTCTTGGTGAGATAAGACGAGTGCCATCACGCCCATTTTTGGGTTCTGACAATAACACCTTTGAAATTATCGTAAATTACTATTTTTCTCTCAAATTTATTAACAATATTTAAAAAAAAAACTTATTTATTTATCTAAGTGAATCTAAATATATCTCGGTCTTCAATATGAGTAAAATATATTTCTAATATTTTGTCAAGTTAAGGGTATTTTTAGCACTTATCTCGACTTTTTATTAAGAATTTCATGCTTGAATAAGATTTTAAGACCACTTGTTAAGCCATGTAGCAAATCAAATATGTATTCAAATAAACAATATTTTTAAGTCCGTTAATAATTTGAAAATGAAGTAATAATTTACACTAAATTCAAAAGTTTTTTCAACACTTCTAATATATATTAATATTTCCTTTTTATGAACTTTAAACCCAAAATAGTTGAAATGATATTGATTTTCTTATATGTTTGAAGCAATTGCAGTCTTCCAACTCATGCGTCATTTTGAGTCGAAAGGAGGAGATAGATACATTTCAATTAAGATAAGCGTTACAAGAAAATGTCAATTGAAGTATGAGTCAATTTCTTTTTTACAAGTTTATTAGAGGAATGTATGTATTTTTCCCTAATATTTAACAATCAAAATTGACATTATATATAAATATTTACTATTAAAATAACTTGGTTTCATCTAACCGCTATAATTTTAATTTCAGGTGTCCACCAGTAAGCACTTAAACTTGTATAAAATTGAACAAAAAACTATGTTCATCCTACATGATGTCATACATGAAAATTTTGTGTCCTAATTTACATTTTATGTGTATTATTACTACAAGAAATAGCTTTGTTTAAGACAAATATTTAGGACAGGTTAATAATCCCGTCTTTAAAAGTCATATATTAGGACGAGATTTTATTTCGATCTTTAATTTCATATGTTATTCTGAAGGTTCTAAATCTGGTCTCTAGAAAAAGTAGTAACTCGTCCCAAATTAAAACTTGGGCCTTAAGAAATACATTGGTAGGCGGGAAATACTTTCACCGAAAAATTAGCCGCCTAAATTAAAGTCATCAATTCATAAAAATCTTAAAAAGAAAAGAAAATAAAGAACAGACACCTCAGTATTTGTTTCTCAAAGCAGCGATCTTCCACAACTAACAACCAGCTTCGCTTACAACAAAATTAGTACATAGTAGCTCTCAAATAAAATTTTGTGTTTTCTCAGAGAAAGCACAGGTCTGCCTAGCAACAAACGTAATCCATGTCTCATTGATTATTGTTTCATCTCGGTTTCTCATAACAGAGAAAGTAGAGATCTTCGTAGCTGTGATTTTTTTCCATTTGTAAGGTCTCGGATCTTAGGCCTGCCTCTACTTCTACGAGTTGATTTGATTTTTTTTTGTAAAATTGATTTTCTATTTGTTTTGTTCGAGTTGTAACTCGTCTATTTGAGTTCTTATTCTCGAAGACTAGATGTTGATTATTTTCTGAAAAACGATTTAGTTTCTTAGTGTGATATAATTCTAAAAGTGAAGGGGATCGAGCATTTCTTAATGAAATATGTGTTCCTAAAGACAAATAATAATGAACCAAATTTGAAAAGAGACACTAAAAACTCAATGAGCTAAGAAAATATTAAGAGATAATATAGAGAGTGTTCTGTTTAAGTTTAGAAATCTGTTATGATTTACAAGTGAACTACAAATAGGGCAAGTGAGACAAGTAATTGCAGAATGTTGCAACTGAATAAGTAAAAATAAGATAGTCTTGTTTAAGTCTAAAACTGATGAAATATGTAAAACACAATAGTAATGATGCTAACTGACCAACTGTGGTGCTGCACATAGAAGATTGAATGAGTGATACTTTTGTTTGGGTTTGAAAATTAGAAACTTGATAACTTTCAAGGTGAGTTTTCTTTTATTCTCTATATTTTTCTTGTAGATTGTTTTCTTCTTATAACATAGTGTATAGTGTGTGACTAAATAATCAATCATATTTTGACGATTATAGTAACACGAGTTGATGAACGATGAAGAAATCAATAGAAAACCTGATGCCAATTAACCTCTTTGTTAGAAAGGCACATAGTTAGGTAAACAACGATAGTTTAGTTTATGTTTCAAAACATGGAAAACTCGAGATTTTTCAATAGTTGCACCATGTTTTTTTTAATTCTTGTAAAACAGAATTACTAGCTATTTTCTGTTTGTTCAACTTTTTGTTAAGCTTCCTCTTTTTGGATCTGATTTTCTTCTTCTCTATATTTGATTTATTCGAGTTGCACTATATACTTGTTTGAATTACTTTTCATCTTTTTGACCGGTCAATTTTTTTGAAGTATATCATAGTGTTTTGTGTGTGTCTAAGAAAATCGATCATATAATGTTTTACAATAAAATTAAGTCAAATTCACAAAAGATGTAAGAACAAACAAAACGGATACAAATTACCTCATGTGGTGTTGTACATAGAAGGTAGAAATAGTTATAGTTCCATTTACGTTACAAACTTAGCAAACTCGAGAACCTTCAAGAGATATATTCTTATAGTTGCACCATATATTCGTCCATTCCTATCAAACTCTCAATTACCACAAATTTATAATTAAAAAAAACTGTAACTAACAAATTATAAGAAAACTGTAAATAACAGATTGTAAAAAGTTTGTAAATTTTCAATTATAAAAAATCTGTAAATAATAGATTGTAAAAGAAACATTCTTATAGTTGCACCACATATTCTTCCATTCTTGTAAACTTCAAGGTCGACAAATTTGCCCAAATGACTGTAACTACTTGTAAGTTGTGCACATCTTATAATTTATCAAAATGTCTGTATATAACACATTGTAAGTTGTAAATAATTTATTGAATTTAATTTTACTAGTTACAAAATCACAAGTTGTGTTAATTTAAAGTTTTTCCTTATCGTTTATATTTTCTTATTCTATTTTTATGTATTTTGTAAGGTTATGACACCTAGTAAGTAATGGATGCAACTTTCTCTTGATAAACGGGTTGATCAGGCCTATTTAGATGGGGTGAATTTTTTTTTGAATAATGCTTTTCGAGGTCTGTCTTGCTAATTGTATCCATGTAGTCAACTCCTACAAGTTGATGCCTTATTTTTTGTCAAATAGTCACTGAGAAATTTTATTCAAACAGTAGCAGTTTGTCTTCTCCAGATTCTATTGGTAAGGAACGAGGAACTGGATATAAAAACTCCACCATTCCTTCTAGTGAAGTTCATACTCCCTTTCATTCATTTACTAATCAAGTAAAGCAATGTACCAAAAAAGTTGAAACAAGTATGTTTCTTTTCTAAAATCTATTATATTTTAAATTTCATGTATAATAGAAAGTAAATGTCAAAGTTTTTATAATATTACTTCTTGATTCTAGGTGCTATAGAAAAGAGACGTGAGCAAATGCCTAGATCTTTCTGCTCATCTTTAGGGGTTTCTGAAAATAATTGGAATCTAGTTAAGGACTACCATCAATGGATAAAAATCCCCTTGTTCTTGAGAAAGAGAACACGGAAATCAAATTCCATGGTTCTACTGATCAAGTAAGGCAACCCTCCCAAACAACAGATACAGGTATGAAAATTTACAAATTTGTGCATTATCAATCTGTAGAATTAAATTTTATTGATGTAGTTCTTACTAAATTATACAACTACAGGATCATCTAATCCTAAGAAGGTAAAAAGGGTTCGAAGAACAAAAAAGTGTAAAGAAGTTGCATCACTTGAAGCCAGAAAAAAGCTGAAAATAACATTCTACAATAATCGAACGGTTGAAATAAATAGCAATCTGTTTTTGAGGCACCTGGAAAAAATAATTCGTGATTGTAAAACATGTGTCCATTGGGAGTATCATTGTGGAGTGATATCAAGTAACAAAAAATGAATCATACGTGGACAGTTATTGCAGTAACAATTAAGAATTACATCGTTTAACTTGTTGAATCATAACTTACTTTTCCTATTCAAACATTAAGCACTGCTGCATAACTTTTTCATGCTCAAATTTGTACATACTTTTTGTCTATTTGTCACACAATGTTCACTTTTCTTTTTTTATTTAAGCTCATATTTTTAATTGTTGTATGATAAATTTGAGAGTGATGACTTGAATAATCATGTGATCATATATTTTGATGGATGAATGAATTATGGAACAAATGGAGAGGATACTTGCGTGCTACTTAGGTGAAGAATAAGCCGATCATTCAAGCTCTTAAGAATATTTCAAAGGGAGTAGAAAGGAAGGAATAAGAGTGGTTAGTTAAGGAAACTTTTGTTTTGAAAGTTTTCAGGTAGCTAATGATCTAACAATTTACATTGTTAAAGCAATCATTTCGCAGCTCATAATGTTATTTAGATGTGGAACTTTTTGAAGTTAGTAAATTTTCTTAGATATGAACATTTTACCTAACAATACAGGCGAGGAGCAATACAAAATCGAGCTAAATTATAGGTGTTCCATCATATTGATAGCAAGCCTATTAGAGAGATTATTTTTCAGTAGATATTACCAAAAAAAATTGTTTTTTAAGAAAATATTTACGATGTGTTATTTGACATGTTTTTTGTTTAATATAAAGGGCGAAAAAGATGGTAATCCATCAAATTTGGCGAATATTTTCTTTGAGACTCGTAAGAAAAATAACATGCTTGTTGAACCAGAAGAAATTGAAAAACATGTGTATTTGGTAAATTCAATAAGTAAATTACTTCAAACTATTATGAAATGTGTTGAAATATAATGTTTTATATTTTGTAGGCTTAAATCGAAGAAATACTAAAAGTTGAGTCATCTCTGCCTAGCATAGAGATTGTAGAAAAGTGTTGTGGACCTCAAAATTGTAGCCATGACTTTAGGGGTGGAGTAAAGGCAAAGGACATAAGAGGTGACACTTCTTCAAAGGTTGAATTATTGTCTGAGCTACGTTCAACTCAAGAGAAAAACAAATCTTTAGATGACGAAAATAAATCCTTGGATGATCGCTTGTTTACATTAGAAGATGGGATGAAAGAGATAATAAATATGAAAGAGTTCTTTGCTGCTCAACAATCACATAACCTGCATATGACATAACTCGTATCAACTAAATGACCATTGACATTTTTTGCTGACCAAGTAAGTAACAATATATCAAACTCTATTTATGTATAGTCGTTTAAGCAGTTACTGTAAGGTTGGAATCATAGGAAACTAATAATGGTTATCGATGTCCTAGATGTAATGATGTCTCTACTTCATGTGTTGATGCAATTTGTGCAAGTGATTTGAGTGATTATGAGTTCTAATCTGTTCTTTATTGTGATTTGCTGAGCCTTGCAAATTATCCTTGTTGTGTTCAGGTTGACTATCCTCCTTCCCAATCAATTCATTTTGAGATTTAGAACAACAATTCGCTTGTTTGCTGAGTACCTCGGAGTTGTTGTTGGATTTTATTATTAGCTCGATTTAATTGTGCCCCTTCACTATGGACCCCACCCGTGTTTGGCTCTTGCTAAAATTCGGAGTTGTTGTTGGAATTGATCTCTGTAATTTTTTTATGTTGCCCACATTATTGACAAACCATTTGAAGATCATTGTACATATAGTTATCCTCTGTTTTTTTTTTTATCTTTGTTTAAAATACAACCGTTCTCTGTGTTTTTAATTTTCTGCACATAATGTAACACATCTTTGTCTTTGTGAATATGATCTTCCAACTGAAATAAACAATTTATTTCTTGTGAATATGATCTTTCAACTGAAGTAGCACTACAAAGAAGCAAACAAACCAGTTCTAATGGAATTATATCCTTTCTTTGTTTAACCTTCAAGCCTTCTTGTTCTACGTAAAGATATAAGACTTATGAGTAAATTAGTGTCTAAATGAACTCTCTCATTAGATAATAATGACCATTTGTTGCTGTCAAATCAATAATAGAAGCGAACTACCATTGATCCACTTTGCTTTCCCGTCTCAAAAGAAAATAACTTGGAGGCATTTTGACAACAAAGTAAAGCACTCAACAACCAACTCCTACAAACCAAGAAAACCAAAAAAATCTTGAGATACATATGTAATAAGTAAAATTTAATTTAGCTCAACATATAACTGGATACCTTATTGGTTTCTGATCACAGTGGGCAAGCTTTCTGAAACTTATTGGTCAGATAGAATGTTCTTCTCTACAAAACTATAATGTTATCGATCTGCATTCATCTTGGTGGCTTGTTGATCAACATCCTTACAGTTGTGTCATTCGGCTGTCATTGTATTGTTGTGCATAGTCTACTGTGTCGGCCTTCAATACGTAGTTTTTTTTTAGATTTGACGCAATCACTATAATGCAATATGTAGATGTTTTAGACTTGTGGCACAGTCACAAGAATCAATTTGAGATTGTTTGGCTCCTACGAGGATTACGAATTGGAAGAAAACAATAATATGTTGCTTCTTTCCCCTGCTACACAGATAACTTTGTTGTTTCTCATGAAACATTTATATCTTGATTGTTCAGTTCCTCCGTAAAAGTTTGTGTCCCGTGAAACATAATATAAATCTTCTTGATGAAATTTTTTTTCTATTTGTACTAAGTTGTTATTGAATTTATGTTTTTGATATATAGATTTTTATTCTTGGTTAATGAATCTTAAAGGTTTCGTAATCATTTTTTTTATTTTCATGCAGATTATTGATATGTGTGAATAACCCTTGGTGAATTTTTGATTACTTTTGTGAAGGTTGAAGCTACAAGTGAAGATGAAATGTTTAGAAGAACCATCAGACCATTAATATATTGCTAAGAAAGTTATGCAAAACTTGAAAATGTTGCTAAGGTTTTTTTTGTTGAGAAAATGTTTTAACTAACAACAGGGATGTAATCTTATTTTGATTTTTATGTCAGCCTTTTGTATAAAGATTTACCGTAACAATCTTATATTTATTGACAAATTAAAGCTTATTATTTTTTTGTGATACAAAGATCTAGAACAATTGGTGGTCAACTAGAGACCAACTTTTTTCTCGTATCTAAAGGTTCATCTAGGACGAGACAATTTGTTGTCTCTAAAAGTTCGATCTACACTGATGCAACTTTTTGTCCCTAAAGGTTCATCTAGGATGAGTTTTTTCTTGTCGCGAAAAACAATATGGGATGACGTAGTTGGTCATAAAAAAGGAAATTTAGGATGAAGTGTAGTTACTTGTCCCAAAAGAGTATTCTAGGACGAGTTTGTTGCTAATCTCTAAAAGGATTTACCGACCAGAAAATAACTAATTTATCTTTTTGGGACGAGTAATGTAGTCTCTAAAGATATTTTGCGACTAGATTTTTTGTCGTCTCTAAAGACATTTAATGACTCGCAAAAGCATATCGTCCCAATTGACCTTTAGCGAAGAATAATTTAAGGGTGACGACCAGCCTTTTCCCGTCCCAATAGACCATTTGGGACCAGATTTTCCTTCCTTAGAGACAATTTTTCTTGTAGTGTATGCTACGTAGAACTACTTGTTCATTTTTATACAAATTTAGTATCTAATAATGAAAACCTAATAATTGAAGAGCATAAATGTCAATCGAAGTCAAAATATATAAAGGGTGCGTTTGTACATTTTTATATTAAGAAAAATAACAAATATATCTCCAAATTATCGTAAATGGTATGCAGATATCCTTCATCATACTTTTGGGACATTGTTGCCTCTGCTGTCCAAAAACTATAGCATTTATGCCCTTCTCTCGAATGAAAGACTAACTAGAGACACATGACACAGTCTTATTAGTCGATTCGATATTTAATAAATGTTAGTGCCGTAGATAAGATTATGACATGTGTACATTTCGTTAGTATAAAGGGTATATATATTCTAATTTTTGGATGACATGAGCACTAATATCCAAAAGTATGACATAGGGTATCTACACACCATTTACATAGCTTCAGAGTATATTTATTCTTTTTCCGTGTAAATTATGCAATCAAAATTTTAATTAAAAGTTATGAGTCAATTCCCTAAATGATCACCCAAGTTAAGAGAATTGCCTTGAAATATCATTTATGTTTCATTTAGGACCAAAATATCCCTCAACTATCACTATTTTCCTCCAAATATACTTGACACTTTAAAATCATTACTCTCTCCTATTTGGCATGACATGTCATTAAAATCATTTTTTTTAATAATAGACTAATTTAATTCATTAAACCTTTTTAACTAAAATAATGATCATATTATTTTTACTTTATTTTTAATCTATTAAGAATAAATTTTCATACTTAAAATCTTTTATCAAATTAAACTTTTTGTTTCTTGTGTTATGAAAAATACATTTTTAAAATGTACTATAATTTTATTAATTTTGACTAATTATAAACACATACATTCAAAAAAATATTTATATACAAATCACTCATTAATGCTAATTTACATCAATTAATCATAAGTTGTATAACAAATCAATAATATCAAAAGTCAATTAACTACTACAATAATATTAATTGTATATTTTGCAATTCATGCTTCCAATATTTATTTTTTTTGAAAAAAAAGAAAGTGAATAATATTATATTTTTTATCCATTAGAAATACTAAATACCTCAAAAGTCTCCTTAAATTCTAGTTGATATGCTCTGTCATTAAATAATCATTTTAAAAAAATAATAGACCTATTTAATTCATCAAACTTATGTCTCTACAAAATAAATATATAAATTACATGAGAATTTATGAAGATTATAAGAAAAGTAATTTAAAAAGTCTAGTAACTTTATATATTGTCACCAAACAAAATTTAATGGAAAATCTCTGTGTGCAATTATAGCCTGATAATTTTAAAAATTTTAACTAAATTATTTGAAAATCTTAAACAATTCTTTTAATAAAAGTATTTAGATAAATTTGTAAGGTTGACAAAAACATTGGGAAGAAAAAGAAAATTATTATTATTTTTTTAAATTTTATTTTTATTCTTTTATTCTATATTATATTATACTATATTATAACTTTTCATACAATTAAACATCAATAAATAAACTAATAATTAATTGAATTTACTAATTTAATTCGTTAGTATACATATTATATGAGATTAATGTATTGTAAATAAAGATAAAAATTTTATTTTCTATATATATTATTCACTTACTATTTTTTAAAAAAAAAGATATTATAAGTATATATGAATTTCAAAGCATCCAAATAATTATTTCTTAATAATTAATCGATCTTTAATATTATTAATTTATTATATAATTTATGATTAATTGAAGTAAATTAGCATTCATGAGTGATTTGTATATCAATATTTTTTGAATATATTTGTTTATTATTATTTAAAATTGATGAGATTGTAGTACGTTTTAAAAACGCATTCTGCATAACATAAAAAAATTAAAAAATTTAATTATGATAAAAGATTTTAAGTATGAAAATTTATTCTTAATAAATTAATTAAAAAAATTAAAAACAATATGATCATTATTTTAGTTAAATGAGTTTAATGAATTAAATTAGTCTATTATTAAAAAAAGACTTTAATGACATGTCATGTCAATTAGGAGAGAATGATGTTTTTGAATTGTCAAGTATATTTGAAGGAAAATAGTGATAGTTAGGTCATATTTTGGTTCAAAATGAAACATAAATGATATGTTAAAGTAATTTTCTTAACTTAGGTACCATTTGGGAGTTAACTCTAAATGTTAAGCAGATATTTCCGCTCACTCGACCCAATTCGACCCGACCCGACCCGACCCATTTAGATACAGTACATGAATAAACCAGAAGCGGGAGCACTTTTTATTTAAGGTTTTATCGCAGACAGCATGCTAGGGTTTTGAAGTGTTCTAGATTCATAAAACAACTCTCTCTGTCACTGTCGCCGGAGATTATTATTTTCCGATCTGATCGGAAGCAGGTCACAGGGAACAATGGCGTTAGCTTTCGATGAATTCGGAAGGCCGTTTATAATACTAAGGGAGCAAGAACAAAAAACCAGATTAAGAGGCCTCGATGCTCAGAAGGCCAACATTTCCGCCGGAAAAGCTGTTGCACGTATTTTACGTACCTCACTTGGTCCTAAAGGCATGGATAAGATGCTTCAGAGCCCTGACGGCGATGTCACCATCAGTATGCTCTTCTTCATTCTTTTTTTGCTTCTCTTGTTCTTCATTGAAGTTTGATCTACTTTTTTTTTGCTGCTTGGTACTAATTTTGGTGATCTACGTTTGTAATGAATGGTTTGATTTATTTTCTTCAGAAAGTATATTGTCTGTTTGTTTCGAAGGAGATTTTCATGCAAAGTGTTGTCCAGAAATGTTTGATTGGTGAGCTGAGAATATTTTCTGCAAAAAATAATTTTTCAAGATTGATAATAATGCCATTGAATTTGGCAGTGTTTTGATAAAATCTCTTGAGTTGTAATGGTTGATAACTATGTCCAAGTATTGGCTGGAGCAAGTGAAACTCAGTTAGAGCTGGGATAGTTACAAAGGCAAAATAAATTCTGCATGTTAGTAAGGAAATGATGGAACCATTTTGCTGGAAAATGTACAGTTTTCTTGGGAAAATATTCTTTGGTTACCAAACACCAGAATATGACTTGTTTATGGGAAATATTTTGGCACATTGTGTATGTAAATAACTGGATTCTGCATTCGCTAGTGGTAATCCTAGCATTTCAAATGACGATTTGAGAAACTGTAAGTCTAAGAGCTTTGGTTCTGTATTGTGTATTTCATTTTGTTATAGATGCACTATTGATTGTAAGAAATTTTGTCGGAGGTTGCAATTGATAAGGTTAAAAGTTTCTGTTTTTGTCCAGTAACTAGGCTTAGTAGAATGTCGAGTGTACAACTCTGCATATCTTTACAAGTTAGTTAGGCCCCTATAGTTGGCTTCACCACAGGTTGCTTAAGTGCGTCCATTTCACTTACTATGTTTGATGTGATGTACGGTGTCGGTGATATTAGTGCCTGCGGTCATACTTGGTCTATGGAGGAACCAAGGGTCTATTGCATATGCAGTATATATGTTCAAGCTTCCGATTGCCGTTTATCCATTTTGTTAATGGAAATTGGATTGGCTCATATAATATATTTTCTGTTTGTATCAGTTATTTGTAGTTCTGACCTTACTGATAACTTTGAACAATTTCGGAAGGAAATCATAACTCTATTTCAATTCTTGTACGTTTCAATATAAGGTCCAAATGTGAAAAGTAGATTAATACATGATTGAAATGTAATAAGACTGCTTTGGAGACTACTTTTGAGCACTTCAAATATAGAATATCTCTTTTGTTTGAGGAGTGGAGAGGCGTGTCTAGCTGTGCTGTCTCATTGATGTCTGGCATATAAATTCCTTTGCTACAATTTCTGTTGACCCAGCTTCTCAAGATATTTTAATCACTGTTCTGGTCCTTCTGGAAAGAAATTTTTGAGGTGAACCTTGGGGAAACATACAATTGTTTTTCCTATGAGGCTTGCATGATTCTAAAGGCAATCCAGTTGAAGCAAGCTTTTCTTTGCGTTCAGCTTTCCCTTCTTTCTGCCAGACGTGCCTCTATTCGGTAGTCTTAGTCTTCTTATGTTTGGGAAGAACACTAGTTACTTGAACACATAGTTGAAACTACTATGAGCTCTTCCCTTTCTGATCTAACCTATACAGACAATCTCATGTCTTGTTTTGATGTTTCTAATATTGGAGATTTCAATTGTCAGCAAATGATGGTGCCACCATTTTGGAGCAGATGGATGTTGACAATCAGATTGGGAAGTTAATGGTTGAGTTGTCACGAAGTCAGGATTATGAAATCGGTGATGGAACCACTGGAGTTGTTGTCATGGCTGGGGCACTCCTAGAACAAGCTGAGAAGTTGTTAGAACGTGGCATTCATCCTATTCGGATTGCAGAAGGGTATGAAATGGCTTCAAGGATTGCAGTTGAGCATTTGGAGCGTGTAGCTCATAAGTTCGAATTTGGTCAGAATGATGTTGAGCCTTTGGTTCAAACTTGCATGACTACTTTGTCATCTAAGATGTAAGTGACAAGTCAATTTCAGATACTGGTTGGAAATTTCTATGTTGCGGATTGTACTTTATGGCTTCATGAACATGCATTTTATTTATAACATGCATCATGTGTAGTATTTTGCTGCTTTTGATAATGTTACAATGCTTGAAGACCCTGAAACAAAACTTGATACTTGTTTTGACATGAATGATTTATTGCAGTGTGAATAGATGCAAACGTAGCATGGCTGAAATTGCTGTTAAAGCTGTGTTAGCAGTTGCTGATTTAGAGAGGAAGGATGTAAACCTGGACTTAATCAAAGTTGAAGGGAAAGTTGGTGGGAAGTTAGAGGACACAGAGCTAATTTATGGTATTATAGTTGACAAAGATATGAGTCATCCACAGATGCCAAAGCAAATTGAGGATGCAAAAATTGCAATTTTGACATGTCCCTTTGAGCCTCCTAAGCCAAAGACTAAGCATAAGGTTGACATTGATACTGTGGAGAAGTTTCAAACTTTACGCCTACAGGAGCAGAAGTACTTTGATGACATGGTCCAGAAGTGCAAGGTAAATTACTGGATCTCTGTAAAAGAGATGAGAGTTGAAAATCTTTGTTGAAGCTATTCCCTTGTTCTACAAGGGAATGAAAATGGGAGGGTTGGAGCAACAAAAGACAGACGTGTTTCTTGGCTCTTATAGATATATTGGAGTACTTAGAAGTCTATGATCAGCTAAAACTAATAGTTCTTTCCTTGAATATCAGGTGATAGTGTTGCAAAACTAGTCCCCTTCACTCTTTGACATCCATTTATCCTCTTAGCGAAGGAGTTAGTTTTTCCCAGCCTATCACTGTATATGCAAAACTCAGTTACGAATGAAATCCAGAGATATTTGTTCTCCTCTCCTGCCCCTTGTCTTGTAAGTTTATGCACTGTGGTCTGCCTATTAACATAAACAAGTACAAGGAGTAGGTATGCCAACACTTGTGTTCATAATTATCACTGAGTCATATATAAGGGAACTTCACTTGCAGCTTGTTTGATGATCTTTACCTATTTTATTGTACCATATTGCATCGTGTGCATTGTTTCACTACAACCTATGCACATTTCTGCCTATTTATACTTGCAAGTTATGATCACAATTACCACTGAGTCATATATGTAATGGAACTTTATTTTTTTTTGAAACTGGTAAGTTTATGTAATGGAACTTCATTTACAGCTTGTTTGGATGATTGTTACCTTTTGTATAGTATCATTTTGTTACTTGAATTTTGTTGTATCGTGTAAATATCGTTTGGAGACTCATGTTCTGTCTATACTGTATCATATTGTTGAATCCATTGTTATGTAATGAGAAAAGTGTCATTTTATGCAACAACCAATTTCATGTGGTCGTGTTGTTACTTTTTTTTTCTTCTCATTTTGCTCTTATTATCTAATAATCTTATTTTTTCCTCTACCATACCTTTTTTTTTTTTAACTCTGCATGTACCATACTTTTTCTTTATAATGTTGTAAGATCATCTTTTAAATTGCTTGTCCATGATGATATGTAATAACGGAAAGTAATACAATCTATCCAAACATTGTATTCATCAAAACCATATAGTATGATACAATATAAAACGATATGTAACAACCATCCAAACAATTTGTTAGGGAGATGAGGTCTTTGGTGTGTGTTCTTAGGACCTAATATTGCAATATGTGTGCTTTTACATGCAGTTTATTTTTATCTGGACCTATTTTCCTTGTACTCCTTGTATTCTGGTGGTTTTGCTTCTTAGAGTTTGATTTGTCTAAAAAGGGTGACATATCTAACAGGATGTTGGTGCCACCTTAGTTATCTGCCAGTGGGGCTTTGATGATGAAGCTAATCACTTATTAATGCATAGAAATTTGCCTGCTGTTAGATGGGTAGGTGGTGTGGAATTGGAGCTGATAGCAATTGCCACAGGTTTGTGTCTACTTATTGAATATGATGATTGCCTTGCATCTTTCACTGTTTTTGCTAATTTAATTTAATTTCTTCTTGGTATTAGGTGGGAGAATAGTACCAAGGTTTCAAGAGTTGACACCCGAAAAACTTGGCAAGGTACTCTTTCCCCTCTGTTTGTGGATGTACATTATATATCAATGAAATTTGTGGACTTATATGTGAAAGTTGTTAAAAGGATGATTGAATAGTCTTATTAAAGCTATATTGGGCTTATCTTATAATTTATGGATATGATGTAATGCACTTTTTACCTATATTTGTTAATGCCAACCATTGCATGAATAGATTGTGGAAGTGTTTCTAATTCATTCATATGTAGGATTGCTGGACATCTTATCTTGCCTCGTACTCCATGAGAGCTTCACCATTTAATTTTCTATTGTGAAAAGCACTTGTGGATTTGTAGTTCTCTCTAGTTTCTATTTGCTAAACATGATATTTTATAAGTTCAGGCCGGTATTGTTCGGGAGAAATCTTTCGGTACAACAAAGGATAGAATGATCTACATTGAGCATTGTGCAAATTCAAGAGCAGTAACTATATTTATCCGTGGTGGTAAGTCTATTGCCTACCGAGATGCCTTATTAGTTCATTCTGCTGTTGATGGAAATTGCATGTTGTTTTTATTTGTCTACTTTTTAAATGTTGATCAATGTTGCCTGTTGAAAATGTTGGAGGTCTCAAGTTTGGAACCCCTTGCGAGCAAAAGCAAGGGGTTTGCCTTCTGGGTCAAGCTCGTCGCACTAGGCTTGCCTTGTGCAGCTTACATCTCCTATATGGTTTGCGAGCTATTGCTTAGCAGCAGGGGTTTTACCCGTGCACACCCATATGGTAGTGGTTGAGGGTTTTCCTTGTCATAAAAAAACAAAGAAGCCTTAATTCAGTTTATTTGCTTCCATGAAAATAACATGTTATTGGTTTATTTTCTAATTGTTGATGAAAAATCACAAGAAATTGATAAAATTTTGGAGTTTGTTGCCTTTGCCCTGTCTGTACATGTTTTATTTGATTGTGACAGTATTATTTATGATTGAACTCTACGTATATGTGCTCCCTGAATCCAAATCGTGGTATATTATGTCATTACCTTCCCAAAAATGCTTCCTTAATGACAATTTTGCTTTAGGGTAACCACCCAGACAGTTATTGTGTGGACTTCTGTTTAAATCTTATTCTACTGATCCTGGTGAGGGATTAATTCTTGGTAGAAGCAAGTGAAAACTCCATTTTGTGCTGAGTTGAAAAAGTTCAGCTAGCCAGTTTATTTAGGCGTCTGCATTGTTCAGATGGTCCTAACTTTACTTGGATGTAACAAAACAAAACAAACTGTCTAAAACCAACGGCTTCTTATTGGTGATATTGGTTTGATATGATTCGATCTATCATTTATGAAAAAAATATTTTTCCTCTTAACTTTACACTGTGTGAAAGTGAAAAACCATTCCTCATAATAAGATGTTCTTTAGTAATTACTTGTCGACCACGATGAAGTTTAAAATGTACATAACAAACATATCTTTGAACCATAAAAGCATTTTATTAAAGCCTACAGTGCATTTTAAATGCCCGATGAAAAGACATTTCTCAGAAAATTGCTATTTTCCATAAGCAATAGAAGTGTAGATATCCCCTCTATATTTTTATTAGATGGAGATAATTATTGGGGGATTATCCTTCCATAAGTAGTTGTTTGAAGTTCCACCTAAAAGAGAATTTTAAATTATATCATCAAGCAATTTGTTTCCAAAATTGTTTTTTCACTTGCGTATATTTTCTGTCATACCAAACTTAGTGCATTTTCAAAAGATACATACAAATAATCAATACAATTATGTTTTTCTATGGATTTTAATTGACTCAACCAAATCAAAACATTTCTGTTAATTTCTCTAGGGTGTTTGGTTGATTGGTTTATTACCCCATTTCCTCTTTAACTGTAACTAACTTGGTAGATGGGAACTGAACATAGGAGTAAAACATAGTTTTCTTTCATCTAGGTTGGTGCCGTTCATTCTGCGTGGAGCACATTGTGAAACATGTTTTCTTACTTTGCAAATTTGAGGTTTTGTGCTAATGATTATCCAGCACTACATGAAATGACATTGCATATGACTAGAACTGTCATATATTAGGATGGTTGAGCTGATATTTGATCACTGTACAGGAAACAAGATGATGATAGAGGAGACAAAACGTAGTATCCATGATGCTTTATGTGTTGCTAGAAATCTTATTCGCAACAATTCAATTGTATATGGTGGTGGTTCAGCAGAGATTTCTTGCTCAATTGCTGTTGAAGCGGCTGCTGATAAACATCCAGGAGTTGAACAGGTATAATTTTTAGTTTTTCTTATATTTTTCTGTATTCTTTTGTATTTAACTGTCTGTAGCTGAGGCCTCAATCCCTCTTTCTGCAGTATGCAATCAGGGCATTTGCAGATGCTTTGGATGCTGTCCCAATGGCACTTGCTGAGAACAGTGGTCTCCAGCCTATTGAAACTCTATCTGCTGTTAAGTCTCAACAAATTAAGGTAATACTGATTTGTTAGTATTAGTCTCATATTGAAGCGGTGTTCTATGATACTTTGTTAAAAAAAGAGTGGTCATATGTTTCCACTGTGGGAGTGTTGGAAAAAGGAGAAAGTAAAGAAGCTGTTCTTCCATTTCTAATAGTTGTGTTTATCACCTTAACGTCAAATCTTTACATGCAGGAGAATAATCCATGCTGTGGAATAGATTGTAATGATGTTGGCACAAATGACATGCGTGAACAAAATGTCTTTGAGACTCTAATTGGTAAGCAACAGCAGATTTTGCTGGCTACTCAGGTCGTCAAGATGATCCTAAAGATTGATGATGTGATTACTCCATCCGAGTATTGATTTTAAGTATGGAGAGGCAAACTTTTCTTTGTCTTAGAGAAGATGTATGTTTTCCTTCTGGCTATGCAAACCAGAAGTTTTGTTGGGTGAAACTTTCACGATTTTATGCTTTGGCTTCTATGTTGTCTATTTGAATAGAATTTTGGTGGTTGATGAATTTCACCTGATAGGTGACCAATTTCTGTCAACAGTATTTTCCATCGAAATATTATTTAAGAAGATTTTACCAATTTATCTGCTAGAACTAGAATTCTCAAAAACTATAGTTTCTTTACGCTCTAATCTCAACTTTGTGGCACCGTCATTCTATACCTTATGTGCAAAGATGTAGCAGTTATATTAGAAGGATTATGCTCCTGATTGATTCGATTATTCAGTTGCCACCAATTCACCATGGAGGAATACTTAGACCACTCTTCGATATTGATTTCTATAATGTGATGAAACTAACAAAAATTTAGTGACAGGTTAAGTGCATTGTGCTGTTGATAGTTAAACTTGTTCGATAAGGTTGAAGAAAAAGTGAAATCAAAGGATGTTCTATTTCATTTTATTCCTCTTATTTTGACATTCAACTTGATGTTAGCTCATGAGACTGTTTAGTGGTAAGATTGCAATGTATTTAACTAACACGTACACGTTTGAACTCTAGCTATTATTCTCATATTGAGGTTGACGCTTACATAGAAGAAGATTAGAATACAGCTAGCTGGAATGAAATTGCACAAGTTTCATGGATATGCTAGAATTGTGATAAATTTATGTTTCATTTGAGGAATAAGAGGGTGCATGTTAGTTTCTTCTGGTAGTTGAGCAGTTAGGTGTTGGTATTATATCTGCACTATTGCTATCTCTTCATTTATGACTTTTGTATAAAAGTTGTTTTATTTTTGGTGACTACAAATTTCAGTCTACCAAATCATGGTGCAACTTTTTTAGTTTCACAAAAGTTGCATTTATGTTGATCAACCAACCCATGTGAAGTGGGACATCTTCAGCAGAAATAATAAATGGCAATATTAGGTGATCAAATGTGAAATATAAATCATTAATGGGTAAGTAATCTCTTTTTCTCAATGAGAACTAAATATTTAGGGTGATCAATCGTATATCCTCACTTTATTTTATAGACGTGATTAAAATTGAAGTTAAAAGTTATTTTGAAATATAGTTTTTTTTAAACAAGTATTTTCCATATTTCACTAGTATTTCAAAATACTGAAATTTAGGATTTGCAAATACTGATGATTAAATTAGTACTTGCAAATGTTGTACATAGGTAATTATACAAATAGTACAATATTATTATGCCCCACAATACTCATTCATTCATTCATTCAATAATACATAGGGATCATAAATTTTACCAAATCATCAATATAACCTTAATGGAAGGGCATAAGTGACACAAACTTCACAACCCATATCAACTAATTCTCCAAAAATACACTACCCTACACACGCACTGATCAACATTTGTTGCCGCATTTGTGTCAAATTTTCAGAAATACACTATTTTTAAAGTATTCTACACATCTACTCATCGACAATTTTAAAGAGTACCAGAGCAACATCGTTAGTAACAAAGAATATTAGGGCAAAATAATTTCTAGTTGAAAAGTGGTAGTAGTATTCACACTTGATCCTTGATTATCACATAACATTACAATGAGAGGGGAAGTCAAGTTACAAACTCATCAACCTGTCCTTCATCATCCATTTTTTTTATATACTAAATGGTATATAATTAACTGAGAGATTATAATATTTCACAATTTCTCAACAATACACTTGAAAAAAAGAGCATATAGGGCTAATTAAGATTATTAATAATCATATACATATTAATCAGCATCTTTTGCCCTTTTTGCAACCAAGTGCACCAGCATTCATTGTAATAGAATTAACCAAAGTAGATGGCCTTGCACTTAAACTTGATGCTTTTGCATAACTTGAAGAAGCTCCAGCACCAGATCTTATGAAAAATGCTCCATTAAGCATTAAATCACCTTCTGATCTCCAATTCCAATTCTTCCATTCACTTTCTGCTGCATCCTCATGTTTTGTCACCTATGTAACAAACATTTTGATTTTGTCCCTACTTAAATAGGTTAATAAAGTAACTAACCGTACTTTTTTATTTCACCAACTTTTTCCAATCTACTTTTTGTGCTTGAACTCTTCAAAAATGTTATCGTGTCTGTGTTGAATCTTTTAAAAATATAATATTTTTGGAGTATCTGATACACACTCGCTGACATTTTTAAATAGTCTGAACAACGTAGCTTCTATCTTTACGTAAGTTAGTTATATTTTGTCGTACCACTATTACACCTACATTATTTTTGACTTGCTCTTTCTTTTTCTAGTTTCAACTCTAAAACACTAAAGTTGAAAGTGTCAGAAAAACTTTACTATTTTTATTAACAAATAGTTGCAAACTTGAAAAAGATGAGTTTTTTTTTTTTTTGAAAAATATTATTAAATACCTTTGTAACATTTAAACAACCAAAATTTCATCACTTTTTATTTTTCAAATAATTGGGAAGTAAGAGTGAAATTTACCTCCTTGTTGAAGATATCATTAGGAGCAAGGAATCTATTGCCTTGACTATTGATAGTTGGAGAAGCACTTCCTCCAATTGCATACATCTCCCAATGAGTGTAGTCATTATTCACCACATGGAAATATCCATGTCTACATCTATAAAAAATTTTAAAAAAATGTCTTATTACCCCTAATAATAATTAGCATATTAGATCCAACATTTCTTTATTTATATATATATTTAATTTTCTTACCTTGGCATCCTTTGCACAAGCCCTTCACCAAAATGATTAAAAGCAATGGTAACTTGCATATTCTTGTCTCTAGTGAATGAATCACTATGTCCCAAAAGCATTACCTATAGAGAAAAAAAATTCAAAATTTAAATTCGACACACAAAAGAAAAAAAGGATACATCAAGAACATACAAGGTTGACAGACTGAATTCTTATATTATAATATATATCACGAATTATTAATTACCTTATTGTGATGTGTCATATAATTATTGGAAATAGTAATGGCAGTAGAACCACGAATTGCATCAATCAAACCATCATTACAATTTGACAAAGAACAATGATCAACCCAAACATGACTTCCACCAAATATAGAAACACCATCTCCATCTGATATTGTTCTCCAACCATAATGTTGTGGTGAATCTCTAACATAAGCATTTCCACCTTGTTTACAATCATGAATGTTTAATCCATGTATTATAATATTTGTAACATACTGTATAGTTATACATGGACCACCAGCAATATGTACACTAGCACCTCTACCATCAATTGTCTTAAATGAATTCAACATTAATTCTTCTTTTAACTTAATAACCATATCTCTAGAAAATATAATCCAAAGTGGTTCATCTTGAATTGCACCATATCTTAATGTTCCTGGCTTTGGATTTACTGGATCATCACTAGTGTCAGTAACTATGTAGATTTTACCATCTTTACCACCAATTGCTTGTTTACCAAAGCCAATTGCACAATCAGCTAGTCTTTGTCTGTTTTTTTCCCAATTAGGATCACATCTCCAACAATCATCAATTGGATTGCCTGTTCCACATGATAAATACCCTAAGTTCCTTCTTGATGCATTGATTTTCCTACAATAATGAAGAAAAAAAAAAGTCAAATTGTAGAGATATAACACGAACGAACAAAATATTGAATTTCATCATACCAGTCTCTACTAGAAGATTGTTACTCATTTTTGTACTTGCCTTTTATTTTTACGATTAAAAAATAAAAAGATTCTCTTAGTTCACACTCCACTAAGATGATAAGCATAGTAGGTCCAAAGCCCAAGAAGAAGAAAAAAGACATTGTGTGATTTGGTACTAATATTCCATTTCAGTTGAAAAATGTATGTGATCTGAGGTTTTCGCAACTTATATATTAATGACTGACTCCACGATTTCTTATGGACACGTAGTCAGACCCTCCCCACTGTCCCCTGCCTGTACCCTTTATAACGTAAATACATAAAAATCTTGATCTGATAACTAATTCTCTAAAAACAAAAAAAACATGATTACAATATGTTGACAACTAGAATAAAAATGAGATTGTTATAAACTTTGAGTATCCTAAGTAAGGATTCATACAATGGAGGTCAAATTATTTTGATAAATAAGAGTAAGGGTGTAAAGTGTCATACTCATTAACTTGCTGGACTATAACTTCAGGGTCAGGAACATGAGAGGAGAATGTGAAGATAGGAGATAATAGAGTAAGAAGGAGAAGAAAAGAAAGTGGCATTCCCATTTGAAATCCCCTTTGTGTTGTTAAGGGAAGAGAAAATAATGGAGTTTGGAATGAAGGGGATGTGGGACTTTTGGAGGGGTTTTATATACAGGGGAAGAGAAGATGAAGGGAGTTATGAACCAACCAAACACCACTTGGACCAACATGCATCTACTATTTCACAAAATTGATATTACTTCCCTTTTACCGAGTAGTATCTACTTTTTTCTTCTTGATTAAAGGTTTTGAGTTTGAGTCAGTTTGGTACAAAATCGCTTTTGATAGGGGCATTGAGAAGCATATCTGAATTCAACTAAACTCCAATGCGGATTCTAAAGTACTTTGTATTTTTGATTAAAAATCTTGAATTTGAGTTTGCTCGATACAAAGTTGCTTTTTGATAAGGGCATTGGGAAGAAAATATGAATCTAATCGTGCTCCGATGTGAATACTTTCAGTACTTTTTCATTCTTTATTAAAGATCTCGAACTTGAGTCTACTGGATATAAATAAGTCACTTTTGATAGGGGCATCGGGGAGCAAATCTGAATTTAACGAGTATCAATGTGGATATTGAATGTTGAGTGGTAAATACTTCTTCATTCTTGTCTAAAGACCTCAAGTTTGAATCTGTTGGGTATAAAGTAGTTTTTGATAGAGGCATTGGGAAGTCAATTTGAATTTAACCGAGCTTTAATGTGGAAAGTGAACATTGAGCGATAAGTATTTTTTCATTCTTAATTAAAGGTCTTGAGTTTGAGTTTGTTGTGTAAAAGTCACTTTTGATAGAAGTATTGAGAAGCAAATCTGAATTTAGTCGAGCCTCATTACAGATACTGAATAGAAATAATCTTCTTACACAATTAATGTGTCTTAACTAATTATAGCAAATTTACTGTAATTTCATGTCACCTAATTAAGATTACTGATATTTAATCTAATTGTATGAAAATATGTACAATGTCTTTGACAAAAAAAGGTAGAAGAAAATAATAAGAGGAGACATTGGAAGTAACAAAAGCGGTTTTCTTGTTTCTTGTATTTAATGATTGTTATGTGTCTCCGCAGGAAAATAAATAAGAAATCATTTTTCATGGAACTTTGTTTTTGGGGTTTGGTTAATGAATCAAAACTATTTCCCAAAATATATAAATATATTATAGAAGTTAATAATAATAATACCAACAAATTAGCAGAGTACGTGATGAATCTTTTGAGGACTAAAAATTGATAATAATGCATAAGTATTGACACTTAGAAATAAATAAACAACACAAATAAATCAAAGGATTTTTATAACTTAGATTGATCTTAATTTGGAATTTAATTATCGTACATTAAAATAAAAAGTCATATATTTGCACGATTAAATATACAAAGTATTTTCAATTAAATCGAGTACACACAATGTGGTTATTGTCATAAAGAAAACTAACTTAGAGAGGTAATGATGTATAATCTAAAATCTTAAAAGGAGAAAACCATCCCTTTCATCAAGTCAATCAACAAATGTATGAGATTTATCAACCTCATTTTTTGTATCCCAAACTAAATATATAAATCGTGAACAACATAATATGAGAGTCTAATGTTAAATATATATGTTAAATATTAAAATTGGGCTAAACTCCTATAAAAATAAAACCTTAGACCTAACTGGTCGATTTATTGTGACTTATTGTCTTGATCATTGTAACACACTTATAAAATGAATGAACTATCATGATATATCAAGATAATTGCTCATTTTGTTTCACAAGATACAATTAAACATTGGAAATCCATTGATTTACCCTCAAATCTGAATTTGAAATACAAACAAAATATAGTAGTGTGTAAAACAAAAATTTGTGACTCGTGATTGTACGCATGATTAATTGAATTTTTTTGCCAAAGAAAAGGCAAATAAACTAATGAATAATCGAAGCACATGAACAAGTTTGGTTTTATTGGGAAATAATGTGTCCTATGCAACCTCCCACGTTCTTGTTATTTCTTAATCAAATTAAAGTTTCCCTTGGTCCTATTAACTGAATAATTTTGGTTCATTGGATTTAAGTACACATGCACGATGTATTTGGTACGAAGGAAGACATTTTTACAAAAAATAAAATAAATTTCATTATAAGAATATTGTGAATTATATAAAAGTTTTTTTAGAATTAGTATGAAAATTTGCAGGAAAGTAAGTTTTCTGCGAATTTTCATATTAATTCCAAAAAAAAAATTCTCATATAATTCATAGTTTTGTTATAGTGTTTTTTATTTATTATTTTATGATCGATACGTAAACAAAAATTGTATTATATATAATTTAGAAAAATTCTATCAAAAATGTGGGTGGGGGTGGGAATCCAAGTCTATAGAGTGGAGGTGAACATGATATGCGTTCGAGGGTAGATATGACACACGATTAACATAGAATGTTATTTCTAAAACTTATTTTTCTTAATTTTTATTTGAAAAATTATTTTTCACGTTAAGAAATTTATTTTATCATAAAAATATATTTTACAACATTTTAATCGATCAAACACAAAAAAATATTGAAGTAAACAATTTTTACACCATCAATAAAATGAGTCAATTTGTGATAGTAAATTAGCTAATCGTATTAGACTTACATGTGATCTTGAAAGTGATATGAATGTCTAATGTACTTTGTTTACATTAAAATTTTAACTCTTAAATTATTATTACCTATTTTTAGTCTCTATAGTTCCGTACTATTTTTGTGATGAAAAAACCAATAAATATCTTCTTAAAACTTGATCTAGACGTGAATACTTTTTTTTATTTAGGATCGTTTTTTGGATTTCATAAATTTTTATTTCCTCTATAAATCATAGCTATAAATTTATTTTGAAGAACAAATTTTAAAAGTAGATAATACAATTTGAGACAAAGAAAGTACGCATCCTTAAAACGAGTCCGGAGCCTAAAGGGTAAAAAATTAACCAAAATTCCAAAACGAATGATGAAATTTCTTTTTAACCAGAAGGGCAAAAACGGCGGGTGAAGTAGCGATTTTGTCCACGAAAAAAGCCAAAAGGACGCTGCTTTAGCAGCGATTGTTTTAAATTTGCCTTTTTTTTAAAAAAAAAAAAATATAACAAAATCGCTCCCTCGGGAGCGATTTTCAAAATAGAAATCCTTTTTTTTTAATATTTCTTTTATATGTGCTGTCGTAGTATAATTTTTTTAATTAAATTTTTTACTTGTTTTTTATAAAAACAAGTTAAAATCAATTTTGTTTTTTAAAATCAAAGAGATGCCAGGCCATGATTTTTATTAATTTTTTTTATTTTTTTAAAAAAAATTTAAAATCGCCTGCCACGCAGCGATTTTAAATCAAATTTTTTAGTGATTTAATTTAAAAATTAAAAAATAAATAATTAAAATCGCCAGCAATTTAATTTTAAAAAAAATATTTTTTTTATTTAAACTTGTTTGAAAATATAAAAGAAGCAAAAAAATAAAAATAAACAAATAAAAATTAAGGTATGTCGCTGCATAAGCAGCGACGTACTTAAAAAGGTTATAGAAAAAATTTTGAAATCGCTCCCTCGGGAGCGATTTTGTTTTATTTTTTTTGTTCTTCTTTAAAAAAAAAAATCAAAATTTACAAAATCGCATGCCTATAGCAGCGATTTTGTTTTTTTTCAATGGACAAAATCGCAACTTCGACGAGCGATTTGGCTCTTTGGTTAAAAAAGAAATTTCATATACAGTTTAAAATTTTTGTTAACATTTTTACCCTTAGACTTCAATTTCCTTAAACCCTCAACAAACACGTCAAAAAAAAGGACCTATTATTTTGAAATAAAATGGATTGTTTTTTTAGCCAAACAAAAAAAAAGGTTTTTTTCTTCTTCTTCTTGTCTTATAAATGACTAATAAATAAATTAGAGAGTTTGAAAATGACAAAATAAATAATTGGACAAAATGGTAAAAAAAGACAAATTACACATAAAGGGCTAAATAGGGTAGTGATTAGACTTCAAGGCATGAATAGAAGCACCGACAAATTCACTCCTTCAAATAAGTATTATCTGTCGGTCGGTTAGTTTATTTTCATATCAATTTTTTGTTCTATATTATTATAAAGTTTTTCTTAAAATATTTTTGACTTTCATTTTTACATGCCTAATACTAATATTCAAAGGGAAATTATCTGTTCATACATGTCTATATAAAAGATTGTGATAATGACTCATTTTCCTTATCAAATATATCTTTTTGCTTAATTATTTTTTATATTACTGTATGATAGTTCTTAGGTGGAGTTTATCTCTACACCATGACGAAGTTGTCAAAAACAATAGGAGATAAGGAAGAGAGAGGGAGGAAGAAGAAGACAAAAGGAAAGGGAAAGAAAAGGAAGAGAGGGAGGGGGGGGAGGGAGGGAGGGAGGGGAGAAGGGAAAAGGAAAAGAGGAAATGAAGGGGAGAGGAGGGGGGAAGGAGGAGAAATAAAAGGGAGAGTAGGGGGAGGGGGGAAGGGGAGGGAGGTAGGAAGAAGAACAAAAAGAAAGGAAAAAGAGGCAGAAAGAAAGGAGACCGAAAAAAGAAAAGGAAAAAAAAGGGAGAAAAAGAAAGGAGAAGGGGGAAGAAGGGGAGTAGAAAAGGGGGGGAAGGGAGGGGACTGGCAGAAGAAAAGGCAAAGGCAGACCCAAGGGGAGCAGAGAAGAAGAAGAGAAGGGACAGAGGAAGAGGCGGGAGTACACAAGAGACAGGAAAGGGAGGAAGAGGGACGGAGGCGAAGCGAACGGGAAAGGCAAAGAGGGAAATCCCGAGGGGGCACAGGGGGGGAGGAGGGGGGGCCGGGCCGAAGAGAAAGGAGGAAAGAAAGGGGGAGAGGAGATCGAGAGAGAGGGAGGAAGAGAGGGGATGGTGAGGCGTGTGGGCGCGAGAGATAGGAAGAGGGAGAGAGTAAGGCTGGGTGGACAAGGGTAGAGGCCCGCTAATTGCATTTCTATGCATCAAGGTTGTTTTATTATATAATCATATATATATATTATCTATATATAAAATTTAGAGTCGGAGCCTAAAGGGTACAAAATATTAATAAAAATTTCAAAATGGTATATAAAATGTTTATTAACTAAAACGGTAAAATTGTGTACCAACCGCCGACGACCCATCGGAAAAGAAAATCGCTGCCTCTGGCAGGATTTTGCCACCAAGTGATCTTTTTAAAAAATAAAATAAAATCGCTGCCTAAACAGCCGATATAATTTTTTTAAAAAAAAACATTTCCGAGTTCACACTAAAATAAAAAATTTTAATAAAATAAAGAAATTGCTGCTTCATAAAAAAAAAAGCAGCGATTTAATACTTTTTTTTAAAAAAATTATGAAATCGAGCAGCGATTTTTTTATTTTTTAAATTTTTTTTTGAAAAATATTTCAACAATTCAATTAATATAAAATGGAGGGAATATAAAATTGCCACAAAATTCACGTAATAAAAACATAAAATATTGGTAAAAAATGAGCAATTATTTCTGAACACACCCAAATTAATTAGAAAACATATCTCAATACACCCTAATTATCTTTGTTGCTTTGGATTTAGTCAAGTCTTTTCCAGTTTCCAGTAATAATTATTCGTAGAATAATTAAAGGACTTTATGAGTACTTATCATGAATTCTACAAACGATGCATCTTGATTATTGTACATTTATACTTATCAAAAAAATTTAGCATTATTTTTTAATGTGCATTTTATTTGTGGTTAATTTTTATTTTTTTGAATTGCGATTTATAGAAAGATTTTTTTTTTTAAAAAAATAAAATAAAGAAATCACCGTCCCAACAACGATTTCTATTTTTTTTTAAAAAAAACAATAAGGAAATGCTGCCTTAGCAGCGCAGCGATTTATTAATTTCTTTTAAAAAAATATTAAATCGCTATCCGGGGCAGCGATTTTTTTTTAAAATTTCGGCAGCGATTTCCTTAATTTTTTTTTTGAAATCGCTGCTGGGGCAGCGATTTTTTTATTTTTTTAAAAATCTTTTTTTTGAAATCGCTCCTTATTGTTTTTTTAAAAAAGTTTTTCTATAAATCGCTGCTTAGGCAGTGATTTTATTTCTTTTGTAAAAAAAATCACATTTTGCAAAATTGCTGCAGAGGCAGCAATTTTGCTTTTTCCGGTGGGGTAAGTCGCGGTTGGTGCAGCGATTTACCGTTTTGGTTAATATAAAATTTTATATACCGTTTTGGAATTTTTGTTAATATTTTGTACCCTTTAGGCTCCGGACTCATATAATTTATTGTCTGATTCGATTATTTCATTGATTTATTTTTTTGAAAAAATAAAAAACAAATCAAATATTATCGATTTTTAAAAATCTAAAATCAAACTCAAATGAAATTGATCAATTTATTTAATCAATTTAATTTTTAAATTTGATTAATTTTTATTTAAATCGCGAAATAGACCATATTAATTGGGACTAAGACTTTGGTAATTTATTTTGTTTACATTAGGTCTTCTATCACGAGTAATTTTCCTCTGGTTAGAGACTTAATTTTCTTGATGAAATGAGAATGAAAATGATATCGCTACGAACCTTTAGATTAAAAAAAATTCCTAATTTTCCATCAAAAATACTAAAATGCGTGTGTGGAAATGGAAAGACAAGTTGACAGATAAACCATACTGAACTAATCAACTTTTTCACGTACACACGGCGGCTCAGGATGGAGAATATGTGGTATTGGAGTAAAATTGAACCGAGAGTTGAAATAAAGATTATGAGGAGTGTTATGAAATTATATAAATTTATGAAAGAAAAAAATAGGAATAAGAGTAAAGAGTTATTATTATTTTTGAAGGATTCACATATTTGATTTATAAATCTTATATTTATAGGGAAAATTGACTTGGTTCAAAGTTAGGGTTCCTAAATTTTTTCTAACAGATAGACATTTACTATATTCATGACACTTCCCTTTGAATGTCTAATTCGTTCATGATATGGCTCGTTAAGAATATTACTAAAAAACTTTTAAAAAAACTTCTAGTGAAGGAAAAGAATACACATATTTTATTAATACACATCTAAGTTATTAAGAACCTTACAATCAAGAGATTTGAATATTCATTTTCCAAGCTTGTGCACCATCTTCTTAAAAGTTTTAGTTGGTAGAGACTTAATGAACAAATAGGTCACATTGTGACTCATATGAATCTGTTGCACATTGATATCACCATTCCTTTTGGAGCACATGTGTGTAGAAAAACTTTAGTGAAATGTGTTTTGAAGTATCTCCTTTTATGAATTATTTTTCAGGATCAATGAATTCTAGAAGTTCCTCGCTTCAATTTCTTTAAACAAATAATCTATTGCCTTTTGGAAACTCTTCAAGAGTTCAATTCAAGTTATCAGCTCGCATTACAACATGAAAACATATTGCTTGATTTGATTCATATGTGGATTATAAACAAGTTTTTCAAAAGCTTGCTTTAGATCCTGAATTCTTCAAAAAATTTCATATCAATTTTGTGTAGTGATCGACAACATTCAACGTTAAATATACAACATCATTTAAAATTTTGATTTCCTTTTTTACTCATCCTTTGTATATGACAAGTATAGATAATTTCACACCCGAACACTATTTGCTATATATTCTCTAAGATCATTCACCTCATTTTTCTCTTCTTCATTTTCTTTCTTCTATGTCTTTCAACTCAAAGTGGATTAAAATATTTGAATCAAAATTTAAGGCTAATAAACAAAAGAAAATTAAGCTAAATAATATGATTGTACAAAGAAATAGGTTATAGGCTCAAATGGGGTTAACTAAGGAAGTGTATATGATGTATCATAATATAGTTTTAAAATATAGGTTTAATTGATCATATCCAAACAAGTTCAAAATAGTTTTCACAAATAAAACAAGTTTTAGATGGCTTAACATGAATGAATACACAAGTGTTAACCACACAAGACACATTACCAATTTCGAACCTAATTACCTAAAACTTTAATCTTTACAACTAACACATTAAAATACTTTACATTATTTATGTCCTTTTCCCCATTTTTAGAGTCTCGTGCTAGATAATATATGAGTCTACACTAAAATACTTTTTTATGTTTTTTTGAAGAATAAATTCCTATGAAGTCGAGCATAATTTATTATTTAAAAGTACTATACTACTATTGGTGGATTTCATTGTTTTGACGATTTTAACTTTAAAAAAGAAGAAGATATTAATCCTGAAATAATACAAAAAAAAAAAATCTAATCAGTTTAAAGAGACTATCTTCATAAAAGTACCAAAAATAAAAGTTGAGAAACTCAAAATAAAATTAAATAAAAAAAATGAGATAAGACAACATAATGATAACAAATTATTTTATTTGCAAATATTTCAATTCAGCCCAGACTATATCTCCAATTAGAAATCTGACAAACACAAGTATCTAACAAAATACAAACATTTCAGAATAATAGAACGATAACAATACAACTCAACAGTAAAGAATGTACAGAAAATAATTATTATGATAAATATTTATGTCAATAATCAACTACATATGGAAATCGGTGTCAGCACATAATCAATACATATTAAATCATACAATCTCAATTTTGTACAACACGGTATGAAATTGGAGATTACCCCCCACCCCCCCCCCCCCAAAATTACTTTTGTATAATTGAGTTCTTTAATTATTGTAATTTATTATAATATTTAAATAATAAATATTACTTTTTATTTCTTATTTTAGTGTGAATTTAAATATTTTTACCCTTTTAAAGAAAAAAAAGTGACGTGTCCATTGTGTATTTAAACTAGTTTGATGCCTCGTATGAAACCGTATTAGTCCGTACTACAACATGTCAATTGTGATGTCGTGTATACATTTAAGGGAAAGGCACGTTCCCCCATGTGACTTGTTCCCTTTTGCTTAATTGTTTTACTTTTTTTTTCGGTATCATTAAAGTATCGATCAAATTTAAATTGTGTGTTACAAGTCTGTTACGAGAATGACATTCCTAATATTATTTTTTTTATATTTAGAGTTCAATATCAAACTTCCGATTAAGAGTGATACAATCTAATTGCTATATCACAATTCAGGCTGGTTCTTTGCTTTATTATTTGTCACTAGATAGTTTCACTTTAATTTTAATGTGTTTTATCCTAAAATTTTAGACGTGATTTTATGATTTCTATCTTTAATATGAAAATGAATCTTAGAAAAAAACTACTAATACATTGGAGATAAATGAAATGATGAGTACCAATCAACGATTGTTTTTCATTGTGATAAATCTAAGAACAAGCATTCATTACCAAATAATTAAGCATTAGCATATTCAATAATTAGTTGAAAATGATTATTCACATAAAAAGTAACGATTCCACACGATAATATTCTATAGATATAGTTAGTTAATAAGGCTGGGTCCAAATGTAGTGGAATAATACAAATAGTGGGGAAGGGAGCATTGTGAAACATTTCAACATTGTCATTCATTTTGCTCCTAGAAGAAACTCCACCAATATGTATTATATATAGTATCGACATTGTCAGAAATTTAATGAAGGATATATAATCTTTTTAATAATACTAATTAAAATATCTAAAATTAAATAAATATACACTCATTATACTAAGTCTTCAATAAAAAATATGTACATCAGGTTATCCTTCGCCCAAGGTCGCTCCGCCTATGATTACATAAGGAATTATGAATAGACATTACCCACGTATATGCATGTTTAACCATTTGTAGCCAATCATTTAAATCTAAACCCTAAGCAATATACAAATGAATTAAGTGGCATATTATATGATTTGTGTAAATTAATTTGCAACTATATTTGATATATCATTTTTGATTAAATAACATAAATTTCATGGCGCGATCGAGAATTAAACGACCTACGTCCGGTTTGCATTGATTTGAGCAACTAACCATTTGGATAAGATTTTTATTTGTACATTCCTTACATATTCATTAATAATAAATTCTTTTAACAATTTATAAATATATTGCATTAGTGTCTACAAAGTATCATTATTTTCGTTGAATTATTGAATTTTTTACATCCACAAATAAATATGTATGTTTGAACATTCACTCATGAGAATAATAATAAAGCAGGTGCATGTGCTTAGAGAATGCATGTGGTGGTCGACGTCGTCATTTCTTTTCTAACTAATAATAATAATAAATCATAAAGCACCATATGATGTAGAATGCTCTTTACATAATCATTAAAATAAATAAAAAAATAAAACAACCTCTTTACATACAATAAATTGTTCACAACTACAAATTTAAAACAAAAATCACCACAAATAACGAAAAATTTATGTTATAAAACACTATATTTCATCAAATTAGTTCAATAAAAAATACATCGCGGAAAAGGAAAAAACAGATATTTTAGGGGGGCCCGTTTGGATGAGCTTAATAAAGTAGCTTTCTAGCTTTAAAAATGTACTTTTGAAAAGTTGCTAAAATTATTTTTAAAATAAGCAGTATCTGTGTTGGGATTAAAAGTGGCTGTGTGAACTGAGAGTTGCATGGCAAAAGTTGAAAAGGGAAGGAAAAAAAAAAAGAAAAAAAAAATGGAAGAAAGAAATGTTAGGATATTGTTTGATAATTGGAGATGTATAAAAAATATAAGGGCAAAAAGCAAAAAAGATAAAAAGATATAACAACTGTGGGTCACTTAAACAGCTTATAAAGATAAAACAAAAAAAAAAAAAAGCACCTCTACCGCAACTTTAACTTTTTGCTAAACTGAAGTTATTTGGAGTATAACAAACAGTAAATACGTCAAAAGATCAGCTTTTTCAAGTCAGTTTTGACAGCTTTTAAGCTGAGCCAAAACGGCTCTTAATAATTTCTTTTCTAGACAACGATGGAGTGGATGAACTGATGAGTCCCATGTGGCTGTAGTGCACGTGATTTGACATTTTTTTTAAAGAAAAAGATTTTAAAAAAATGGGAGTGGATTAATATCATGGTTGGTCAAACAACATATATATAATATGTAATCTAGTGATGGTTAAGTGATTCTTAGTAGTAGTATTCTTAATCATATATGCATATGTGATTACTTTGGATAAACTATTTGAGTAAATATGTTTCAAAACTAATTTTATAATACACAACAACAAAAACTAATTAAAAAAATTTTAGGCGAGATTATTAAAATTAAGAAAAAAAGTAATGTGATATGCGACAAATTAAGCTAGGTGGTAGAGTATTTTATAATTTTAGAATTTAGCTATGCCCTATCTTTTATTTAAGCAGTGACAGTGACACCATTAAATGAGACACATGGAAAAACTAACAAGTGCAGAAATATGAAGAAAATGTGTAAGAGAAAGTGGTATTAATTAATTATTGGTGTTGAGCATTAAATATAAGTTTTTTCTTTGCAAATATGGATGTGTAGAGTGTACCACCAATTGTTGTAGAGAAATAATTAAACACCTAGTTCACATCAATCACCAATAACCTCATTCCACAATTAATGTTTATTTATGACTATTAAACCCTATATTTTAAATGTTGTAGTAGTTGCATTTTCACCCATCTTAATCATAAAAAGTATGTCTAAGCAATTTTTCATCTCTACCTTAAATATCTCACTAAATATGAAGGGTAGATTTGAATTTTTTAAAACAAATATCTCGCTAATTATGCTCGTGTTTAAAATTTATGTCGATATTCTTTAATTTTAAATGTGCATAAGTAGACACCTAACAAGTATATACGTATTTTATGTGGCAGTTTTATGTCTATATGACATCCTACATATACCGTATCTGTGTCTATAATTTATTTAACTTTTAGATAGTTTAAGTGTCTACTTGTTTATACTCAAAATCGGAAAACATAGGCTAAATTAAATAGCATTTTATATATTATGTCTTTTTAAAATGTCACATACTTACGAGAATGAATTTTCATATATTTTATGGACTGAGTGCACAAATGCAAGTATAATTTCAAAACTAGATTTGAATAACGTGAAACATATGAATAATTTATTATTATTTAATGATAAAAAATATTGACTCATTATGTGATAAAGAACATGAAAAAATATTGTCTTAATCATAAGGTTTCTTAAAACACAAATCATTCATGAAGGTTTCTTAAACATAAATCGTTCAGATATTAATATTTTTAAATTTATTTTAAATTAAAAATGTAAAAAAAAAAACGACACAAATAAAAGATAATATTTTATTATTTTCAAATGCACATATAACATTAACAATTCCTATAACACTTTGCTTATTCAAAAAGATGTTTTCAAAATTAAAAATTGATAAGATCAACTATTCGTTATGCCTATAACTTGTGGGATATTGTCTTCTCAGCATACACACAAATTGTTTTACGACATAATTTGTGTCATTTATTTTTATATATACCTTGTAGGGTATAACTTGTGGGATGATATTGTCCACTTGGCATAAACATAACTTGCTATACCTTCTACGATATAATTTATGAAATATTGTGATATTTATATATTAACTTATGCCTAAAATAATAGTTTGTAATTCTGGTGTCAGAGACATAACTTCTTGTGCTTCTTACTAATGGATTTTAGAACTCTCCATTTTGGGCTTCCAAGTTAATCCAACAATTATTATCTCCAAAGTCCAATTCATGGTTGAGCAGGTGCTCTCCATTTTGGGCCTCTAAATGTAGTCATTCAACCTGTCAAAATTGCGTAATTATGGGGAAAAAAATTCGACTTCAATTTGGGCTAATGGAATAATCACCAATTTTGATAACATGATAATATATATATATATATGTACACACACAATTTAGTACTATTATAAATAAAGAATTTTTTAAAAGTACAATTATATGTAAGACAATTTAGTAAAAATGATTATATCATGTTTTATTTTTTGTTAAAATTTAAATCCAGTTAAAGCTCATCTAAGTGTTGTCATGAATGCATGTGGAATGATCTCTTTTGTACCCACATAATGTTTTACATATATGATCTGTCATAGTTGATTTCGTGACACCTTTTAAATGAAAAGTTATTTTTGGACATGGTTGCAAAAAAAATTCATAAGTTAAATAGTTTTTTCGCTTACTATCATACATTGGATATGTTTTTAGTAAAGATATTAGGGGTGTCAAATGGTCAGGTAGGGTTAAAATTGAAGATATTAGAATGTGTTGAAATAGGACCTGTGTTTTGATATGCGCAAGTTACTTTGGGCTCAAATGGGCTTAAAAGCGGTTGAGAATTGATCCGCTTAATCTATATAATTTTCTTTTAATATAGGAAAAATGAGAGAAATCTCACCTTTAAGTTCTCATATTACTATTATCCCCTATTATTTTTATAAATTCCCAAAATCCCTCATTTTCACGCATCAGATTAATGTATCAACACATCAAATTAATGTATCTCCCGCATCAGATTACCGTATCATGTATAAAGTGTACATCACATTAGTATATTATGTGTAAATGTGATGTATCTTACTTAACGATTAATATATCTCGCGCATCAGATTAACGCTTATATTATTGTATCAGTTTGGGGATTTATGTAAGTATGGTAATTATACAAAATTATAGGGGGACATATGGTATGTTGCGTTAAAGTATGTGATTTTTGTCCTTTGCCTTTCATAATATGTATTTAAGTTTTACAACCAAATTTGAATTTCAACTCAAGAAAATTTAAATTAAAAAGAAGTTTCAAAATGATAATAAATCTAGAAAGATATAAATAAAAGTAATGAATTATCTTTAATATAGGACATTTAACTTATATGAAAACACTAAAGGAGTCTTATAAAAATATCGAAATAGGAGATTATATTGACCTCAGTTGAGAATTCTCTTAAATGGGTTAATGCTTGAATAAGTTGATATTGAACACAATACAAATCATCATAAGCCCAATCCTACAAAAATGGACGGTTGGGCGGGGGATACGTTCTAGGGGTGGGTTCATGGTTTGGGAGAACAGGACTGGATACTCAACTTTACTTATTTTATTCTCCATTTTTACTACCTTATATAAATATTTCTGAAATTCATTATTTCTCTTAATTCTTAAAAATTCCAGATACATAAGATCAATCCGCCAAAATCCAGTCTACTCTCCCCTTTTCATCCTCTTTTCTCTCCCTAAATTCACTTTATATTTTCATCAGTTACAACTTTAAAATTAATTTGATTTTCTAAAGGATTCTCTGTAACGACCTGTTTAGTCGTTTTGAGCAGCAGATTTTAATTCTGGAAAAACGACCGCAGTCGAACGGACCCCACGACAGACTGCTTGGGCACGACGCGACCGTCGGGGGGTTCTCGTTCCAAAACACTAGAATCTGAAAAGGGGGTACTGAGGAGCGACTCTCTGAACGTCACGACGGAAATGGCAGGACGGACCGTCGTGGCCACGAGGCCCGTCACAGAACCTTCGCTAGAATCAAGTCTCCTGTATCGTGTGACGGAAGGAAAAAAAAGCAGAAGGACGGACCGTCGCCAGGCCGACGGCCCGTCAACAGGATGCGTATCCCAGGTGCGGTCGAATTTATGTTAATTATTTAAGGGGCAATTTCATTTCTGGACTATTTCATGCTTTAATTATCAAGTCGTGGGTTAAATGTTAATATAGTTCTAATTCACTTGGGGGTGTTAAAAGAGGGTGGTAACCTTAAAGTTAATTAGTGGGTTATATTGCAATTTTTATACTTAATTATATGCTTATAGGAAAGGGAAATAAAGAAAGAAAGGAGGGTTTGAGATAAGGAAAAATAGAAAGACCAAAGAGAGCGAGAGAATCGACAGAGAGAAGGAAAGAAGCAGCCTTTTGCGAAGATAGCTTGTTGATAGCAATTTTCAGTGGAGGTAGGTTATGGTTTATGCTATTCATAGTAAACTCTTTAATAGCGAATGATATGTTTGGGTTGTATGTCAAAGTCTTCTATTGCTGATAAATTGTATGCTGTAGGAATGTGATTAATAATTGTGATAAAATAAGCAAGATGAAGTATTGAATTCCAAATCTTGAAAACCCATTGTTAATGAGATGCCTTGTATTAAAAGAAAGAAGGCTGATGAATAAATATAATGGGGTTGATGATGCCTTGGTAAAAGAAGGACTGTGAATCAATAGAATGATGATAGTGGGAGAGGGGTCACGAACCGACACGTAGTATTAGGGGGACCGAGGGTGTGTCACGACCGATACGTAGTATTAAGGGGACCGGTGTAAAGAAACCGACACGTAGTAATTAGGGGGGACCGGGCTGTCACGAAGCGACACGTAAGAATTAGGGGATCGGTGTTGTCACAAACCGACACGTTAGAAAGAATTAGGGGATGGGTTGTCACGAAACGACACGTAGAGTAGGGGAGATGGTGGGTGTCACGAACCGCCACACGTAGAATTAGGGGGGATCGAGGAAGTCGTAACGTACCGACACATAGTAGTAGGGGAGTGGAGTGTCCACGTCCCGACATACGAGGATAAAAGATAAGAATCTTAAAGATAGTAAATACTCAATCTAATGAACCTAATACCAAAATGAGTATGGTATTGAGGCTTGACGTCCTCATTGTGTGAACTTGGCGGTACCGGGGTACTTATTAATGATATAGTATTTGTTGTGGTTACTATTGGTATTGTAGTTGATTTATGATATTTATCTGATAATATACTGTTTTCTATTTTGAGTTGGCCGATGATACCTACTCAGTACTCGTTTTGTACTGACCCCTACTTGTATGTTTCTTTCTTGTGATATGGTGGAGTGCCAGCAAACATAAGTCGTATTCAAACTCCCCAATCGCAACCTAGACGTTTCATTACACCAGTTTCAGGGTGAGCTAACGCTTCTCTTGGACTGGGATCTTCTTCCTCATGTCTTGATGCCTTGAAGTTCCGGCATGGATTAACGTTTGTTATTTCGCTTCTTATAGAATCTCTTAGTTAGGAATTTGATCATAGATGTCTTGTGGTGATGACTTCCAGATTTTGGGGAAATAATAGATGTTTAATTTAGAAGTTTATGAATGGTTTTTATTATGAGTTTAAGTTTCCGCATTTTTTTTTTATTACTTTATGTTGATAGTATAATTGAAATGTCAGGGTTTAGATTGGTTGGTCTCGCTCAAATCATAGGAGGGTAAGTGTGGTGCCATACGTTCCAATTTGGCGTAGTGAAAAACTTGGGATCAGAGCATTAGGTGCGTTGGGTCTCATCACACTAAGAAACAGGTTCTAGTAGAGTCTTAAAGAACGGTGGGGGACACCGTTAATTGTCTTGAGAGGATATAAGACTTTAGGAAAACTACATTCTTTCTTTTTTCTTTCGTGCCTATTACTTGGATCCAATTGGTATCTAGGTGATACCAAATTGGTATCTGACCATTCTCACTCTATTTCGCAGATGGTTAGAAATTTAGCGCAACAACGACTGCGCCAACACCAAACATCGGCAAAGCAAGAAGTGTCTGGAGCTGCCACGGGGGCTGTAGTCGAAGAGGAAGTAGTGAAAAAAGGACCGTGGAAGAGGTGTGGGGAGGACGTCCCTCTAGAGGAAGATGGGAAGAGACACCTAGCCATCTGGTGGTACTAGGGCGGTGGTGGGTGACTCCTCCACCAACTGAGAAGTGGTAAGAGAGGGCGAGGAGGGGAGGGAGACTGACAAAGGGCAGAATGAGGAATTGCACATAACCTACCCCAGGAACAGAAAATGATCAAATCAAGTCTTGCTTATCTTAGGGGTTATCTGACAGGGGCCAGACGCCTCCAGTGTTAGGGTTTTCTCGTACTCCTTTCTTCCGTGATAAGAGAAGGTTTAGTAAGGGTTGTTTAGCTTTTTGGCAAACCTTGGGAGGATACTACCCAAAGTACCTTCAATTGAGCAGGTTTCGATAGTCCGCGAGTTCAGTTTTTACGATGTTCCTGCAGCAACTTTTGCCTGGTGGCAACCGGAAGAGGATTATTGACTTCTGCATCGATCTTGACAGGGTTTAACTCGCCCCATTTCTTATACCCCCTTATAGAATGGCTCACGCTGAGTTTAAGAGAGTTAAAAGGCCCAACTTCAAGAGTTGTTAAGTAAGGTTTCATTAGGACCAATGCCATTCCCCTGGGGGTGCTCAGGTTCTTTGTGAAGAAGAAAGAAGAGGGGAGTCTTCGGATGTGCATAGATTACCGGTTTAACTAAATAAGGAACGTAAGAAAAGGTATCCTCTTTCTCGCATTGATGATTTGTTCGACCAGTTACAAAGGTGATTGTGTACTTCTCCAAGATTGACTTAGAGGTTGGTTATCATCAATTGAAAATACGGCAAAAGAGGTGACCAAAGATGCTTTCGAACACCAGGTATGGGATTATGTTCTTGGTAAGTCCTTGGACTAACGATGCCCTTTGCTTTCATGAGTTGATGACGGGATTTTTAAGCATTATCGGATCTCTTTGTGATCGTCAGGTATTGATGATATCATGATGAACTCCAAGAGTAAGAAGGAACAGGAGGAGCATTTGTTAGAATTGTGTTGGAAATGTTGAGGGAGAAAAAGCTTTATGCCAATTCTCCCATGTGTGAGTTTTGGCTAGATTCAGTGGCCTTATGGGGCACGTGGTTTCTAAGGATGGAGTGATGGTGGATCTTCTAAGATCGAAGTAGGAAGAAGAATTGGGTAAGACCTACTAATGTGTCAGAAATTAAGACGCTGTGTTGGGTTTAGCCAGTTACTACCGTCGATTGTCAAGGATTCTTTCTATTGTCCCAATGACGAACTTGGACTAAGATAATGTTCATTTGTTCATGGTCGGATGAGTGAGGAAGGAGGAAAGCTTTCCGAAACTCACGACTGCTGACTACCGCCACTATCATTACTTGCTAGTGGAGGCGTAAAGTAAGAACTTCATGTTTATTTGTGGGATGATTCCATTCTGGTTTGGGTGCCGTTGCTAATGCAAGATAAAAAGTAATTGCTTATGCTTCGAGGAATTAAAGGTGCATCAACGTTAATTATCCAAACCCACGGATTTGGAGTTGGGCATGTGGGTAGTGTTTGCATTAAAAAACAATGGAGACACTATCTATTGGGGTGTAAGTGTGAAGTCTATGCGGATAACGGAGCCTCCAAGTATGTCTTTACTCAGAAAGCTTTGAATTTGAGACAAAAAAGATGGATGGAACTAATGAAGGACGACGATATTACCATCTTGTATTCACCCAGAAAGCTTAATGTTGTGGCAGACGCTTCCTTTAGTAGAAAAGCAGGGAGCATGGGTAGTTTTAGCTCACTTGCAAGCTCGAGAAGCGATTGCTAGAGAGTTCAGACTCTGGCTAATGACTTGATGAGGTTAGAAGAAATGAGAAGGGAGGATTTTGGTCAGTGTGGAGGCGAGATTTCTTTTCTTGACAAGATCAAGGGGAAACAAATTTGATGATGAGAAATAAGAAGAATTCAAGGGATTGGCTGTTGCGAGGATGGAGAGGCTAAAGAAGCGATAATGGATGAGGAAGGTGTTTTGGAAGAATTAAGGGAAGGGTAATGTTGTTACCCCGTGTTGACGATATTTGATCCACATTATTCTTACAGAGGCTCATAGTCCTGTGTATTCTATAAATCCATGGTGCAACCAAGAGGTTACAGGGTGACCCTAAGGCAACACTTTTGGGAGTAGAATGAAGCGCGCACATTGTTGAGTTGTTGCCAAAAGGTCCCAAATTTCAGCAAGTAAAGTATGAACACCAGAGGCCCGGAGGAACACTCAGAGATATGCCCATTCTGAATGAGCGAGTGGGAGGATTGCAATGGAATTCGTGGTTGGTCTTACAAAGACAGTGGGTAAGTTTGATTCTCTTTGGGTAATTGTGACAGATAACTAAGTCGCTCATTTCATTCCGGTTAAGGTGACATTACATGCAGAGGAAGTAGCAGAATCCATCTCAGAAATGTTCGGTGCATGGAGTTCCACTTTCCATCAATATCAGATAGAGGTACGAAGTTTTACTTCTAAGTTTTGGAGAAAATTGCAGGTGTGATATAGTACTGATTGGGACCTTAGTACTGGTTTCACCTCAGACCGATGGGCAGGTTGAGCGAACGATTCAAGTATTGGAGATATGCGTCGAGCCATTGTGATAAATTCGGTGGTCATTGGGATGATACTTTCTTAACGTTAGCGGAGTTTTCAACATATACTATCACTAAGTATTTGTATGCTCCTTTTGAAGCGTTTGTTGGAGAGGATGTAGGTCTCCCATTGGTTGGTTGATTGATTCGCGGTTAGACCTTGCAGGATGGGTACTGAACCTTTTGAGGGAATTCGTTAGAAGGGTGAAAATCTATTCAAGAAAAAGTTTTAGCCGGCTCCAAAGTAGGACAAAAGAGTATGCAGATCGACATGTTAGGGACGGGAGTTATGGGGGTGAACAAATATTGCTGAAGGTTCGCCAATGAAAGGGGTGATGCGGTTCGGTAGAAGGGGGCAAGCATACAGTCCAAGGTATATTGGACCCTTCGGAAGTAGCACTCTCGGAGTGCACCGGTGGGGTATTTCATGTGTATGTCTTATGTGTTGGAAAAGGGTACCATGGCGGATGGAAACTAATCATTCGTTGGGATGCAGTCTGCTGAGAGAACTTATCATGAGGAGGAGCCTTGGTTTGCCATTTTAATAGAAAAGTCCGAAAGTTAGGTCAAAGGGAAGATTGCCATCCATTAGGTTGCCAAGGAAGAATCGAACCAGTGAAGAATCCCTTGGGAGAAGGAGGCTGATATTGCAGAAAGATACCAAAACCTGTTTTCAGATCAGGTACTTCTTTTCACTCTTGTTTTCTTCTCGTTGATTTAGAGGACGAACGATGGGAAAAATTGGTTATCATTTGTAACGACCGGTTAGTCGTGTGTGAGAACGCAAATTTTAATTCTGGAAAACTGGCGGAGTCAACGGAACCCCACGATGAACCGTCATGGGCACGACGGGAACCATCTGGGGGTTCGTTCCCAAACCTGGGTACTGAAGAGCGACTCTCTGAAGTCAAGACGGAATGGCAGACGGGACCGTCGTGGCCAAGACGGAACCGTAAGACCATTCGCTAGAATCAAGTCTCTGTTGTTATCGTGTGACGAGCAGCAGGACGGACCGTCGTAGGCACGACGGACCCTCACATGGCTGCGTAATCCCAGGGCTGGGTCAGGATTTCTGTAATTAAGTTAAGGGGGCGGTGTTGTGGACTATTCCATGCTTTATAAATCTTTAATATAAAGTAGTGGGTTAATGTTAATAAGTCTAATTACTTGGGGGTTTATTTAAAAGAGGTACCTGAAGTTAATTAGTGGGTTATTTATTGCCATCTTTATACTTAATATATGATGATTAGGGTAAAGGGAAAGAGGGTTTGAATAAGAAAAATAGAAAGAACAAAGAGAGAGAAAGAGAGAGAATCGATATCACGACGAGAAGGAAGAACGCCAAGTTTTTGAGAAGATAGCTTTGTTGATCGCAATTCTTCGGTGGAGGTAGGTTTGGTTTATGCTATTTAATAGTAAGTAACTTTAATAGCGAATGATATGTGTTTTGGGGTTGTATTGTAAAGTTTCTATATGTTAAAATTGTATGCGTATGAATGTGATTGTTATAATTGTGATTATTAAAATAAAACAAGATGAAGCATTGAATCCCAAATCTTGGAAAAACCCCTTGTTAATGATGATGCATTGGTTATAAAAGAAGGCTTGATGAACTAAGTAATGGTGGTTGATGTGCCTGGGTATAAAAGAAGGATGATGCGACATCAAGTAGAATGAGATTAGTGGAGTGGGTTGTCACAAACCGACACGTTAGTATTAGGGGGACCGGGTGTCACGAACCGACACGAGATTAGGGGGGACCGGGTTTTTGTCACGAAACGGACAGTTGTAGTATTAGGGGGGGACCGAAGTGTCAGAACCGGCCACGTAGAATTAGGGGGATCGGGTTTTGTCACGAAACGACAAGTGATTAAATTAGGGGATCGGGTGTTTTGTGTCACGGAATCGACATTGTAGAATTAGGGGCATGGGTGGTCACGAAACCGACACGTAGAATTAGGGGATCGGATGTGTCACGTACCGACACATAGTAGTAGGGGAGTGGGGGAGGAAGTGTCACGTACCGACACAAGAGGAATAAAGTAAGGAATCTTGGAAAGATTGTTAATATACTCAATCTAATGAACCTAATCCCAAATGAGTATGGTATGAGGCTTGAGTCCTCATGTGTGAATTGGCGGGGTACTTATTATGATTATAGTACTTGTGTTGTTACATGTTGAGTATTGTAGTTGATTTATGCTATTATCTGATATATACTGTTTTCTATTTTGAGGTTGGCGATGATACCTATCAGTACTCGTGTTTTGTACTGACCCTACTTGTAGTTCTTTATTGTAAATATGGGGAGGGCAGCAAACATTACCGTCGTCTTCAACTCAATCGACAACTCTAGCCAAGCTTCATTACACCAGATTTCGGGTGAGTAACGTTTCTAGCTTGGAATGGATCTTCTTTCCTATTGTTCTTGATGCCTTGAAGTTTCGGCATGGGACTAGATTTTGTTATTTTAGCTTCTTAGAATACTCTAGTTTAGTAATTTGATCATAGATGTTCTTGTTGTGGATGACTTTCCAGATTTTGGGGAAATAATAGATGTTGAATTTTTAGAAGTTAGAAGTATTGAATTGGTTTTTATTAATGAGTTAGGTATCCGCCAACTAATTTCTGTTGATATTTATATTGAATGTCAGGGTTTAGATTGCGTTGTTCGTCACATAGGAGGGTAGGTAAGTGTGGTATGCCAGTCGCGGGTCCGTTTTTTTTTGGGTGTTGACATTCTCTCTCCCAAGTCAATCAATTTCAAAAAACTTGTGAATAGGGAGAGTTTTGTCTTCTCCATTATTGTATTCTTTCATTTTTTTCTTGATTTTTTACTGATACATATTGGCTAGGCCCCTTCATTTTGTATTGGGGTTATTCAACTAAATCTTTCTAATACTTGTATGAGATCTTGGGGTTCATCTTGTCCTGCTCCAAAATGTCGTTGCTGGTAGACTTGTTATGACAATATATTGGCAAAGTTTTTATTGTGCATCCAATGGACTACCACAAATGCACTAACAATCTGATACATTATCGATATGTTGAGAAGAAGAATGAGAAGGAGAAGGAGAAGCATATCCGATCGTTGAGTTTTTTTTCTCAATTTTTTCTTATTTATTTTTTAATATATATGTGTGGATTAATCAAATTTTTAAAGTATCTAGTTATTTTTATTTTCTTAAATTATTGTATAATGTTTTTTTTAAATATAGGAACAGTACATTTAATCATGCTAAATATATCATATTCAAATTGTATAATCTATCATGTATCAATTGTTGTTATATATCTGTAGAATTTTGTTTTTGTTTAGACTTATTTAAATTAGAATGCTATGTGTATGTACACATTACTCAATAAATATACTTAAACATAAATTCTATTATTCTATAGACAAAGAATCGTGTATCAAATTAATTGATAAGATGTAATTTAGGATCATAATATGAGATTTATGTAAATTATACTAATTTTATTCATTATTTGAGGAGTTGTAATTTTCTGAAATTATTGATACAAAAGTGTTCAATAGTACTGGACATTAATGTATCATGTGTGGAGTTGTTGTAATTATGTGAAGTTATTGATACAAAAATAATGTTCATAGTTGTATCATTCAAAATGTACATTAATAGAGTGTGTATCAAATATACAAACTTTACTAAAATGTACCAAACACACACAAGATACATTGCAAGTTGCTAATTTAACTGTAATTAATTATTCGTATAATGTTTAAGTGATGGACAATTTTCGTATCATGTTCAACTAGTGAGCATTTAGTATCAAATATAAATATATGTCAGATTTTATAGATCATCAATTTGTATTGAGCATTAGTTACTCTTTTTTTTATCATTATGTATCAATTAAACATTAAGATACTTTATAGATACAATTATGTATCATATGATTAACTTGACATGTTTCTCATGATGATTTGCTTTTTTATAACTACTTTTGTTGAGTTTCTTAGTAATGAAATCAACATCCCATCAAATGATTTTCGAGCTGATTATCTTCACACAATATATGAAGCATTATTACGGAGATGCAGTACTGAAAAGGCTTAGTCACGCTATTTTTATTTTACGAAAAGATGGATCATTCAAAGCTTAAGGAACTTTTAATCCAACCGCCAAGCTGAGTTGGTAATGTGAATAGTGAATTATTTGTATCAAGAATAAAATACCCTTTGATTTTTTTTTGTTTAAGACAATCTTACTTAAGTTTTAAGAGTGTTATTCTAAAAATTATGTCTGAATTTGAGTATATTTATTTTTAATTATATCATGTAATTTTATATTTTGCATTTAAACATAGTGATGATACACAACACATCATCTGATACTTAAAACATTCACATTATATAATCAGATGTTATAAAGACAAATATCATATTCATAACTCTTTTGATTCAAATGTCATTATAAAAAACTCATTAGTTATGACATAATATATATGATACGATATATATAAGTCACAATAATGTATATAGAGTAAACACTTATGTATCATATACACATAAACTCTCTATTAGAGTGCACTACATTTAAATTTACTTTCTTAAAACACAATATGTAACAAATTATCTATCAGATACACCATTGACACATAAAGATGAAAAAAAAGTAATGTATCATTCACATTTTTCTTACTTACTACAATTGTTTTATACATCTTAATAAATACATATTAACATTGTCTATCAAATACACAATATTAACCTGATACATTTTGTACGAAACAATCATTTACATACATCTAACATAACTCAATTGTTAATCCCTTTGTTACATGTATCATATACAATCATATACAAAATAATGATCATACCATAACTCACGAAATTACTATACACACTCTTTGTTTATTACTAATGGAGTAATGAGTCATAATTTACATATTCATACAAAGAGTTTTAGTATTTTTCTGAACCTTCAATATACACAATTTCTCCTGATGTAGAAACAACGTAATGTATTAGATTTTCAAGTGAAGTATCCAACCTCATTGTTTTTTACTTAGATGTACCAACTTAGTCACATATCATTCCTAATAATTAATGGAGAAGAATTACTTTATACCATGTATCGGATCTCAATTTTTTTCTTAATGCATCAATGTTCAATTCTGCGGTAATGACTGAAATTAAGTTGATGAATGAAATATTTTCACCAACGACGACTTCTTCACTCTTGTATCATTCATAACTAAATTCCCAAATTTTTAAATGCTTCAGCAAACTCAAAATATTCATTATGCATTTCATGAAATTATCGGCTACTGAATGAACTACTACCACAATAATCATCATCTAATACTTGTAATCTTGATTTCAAATTGTCACTAATACATACACTCTATTAGCCATGGCTGCACCTCAATCGTTGAACTACAAATATTGCCTTCCCATTTGGCCATTAATTGTCGTCGTCATCTTTCTTGATGAAAAAAGAAAATTAATCTGGATATTAATCTATTTCGTTATTGAAATTGGTTAAACGAAGAACAGGGAGAGGAGATTTGAATTTTCAATTTTCAATTGTTTTAGATCTGTTATGATCTGTGAGTGGATAATTGATGATAATGTGAAACTGAAAAGCGTCAATCATGAGATTTGAACTTAATTTTGAAATTTCTTCTCTTATCACGTTTAACAGACGTAGTTAATTTATCAACAATAATGTATCCGTTCAATTAGTTATGTATCCTAATATCTTTAAAAATATGAGATTTATGTAATAAGAAAAAGAGTAGGGATATGATGTAATTTACTCTTACACTATGTGATTTTTAGAATTTATATTTCATTGTATTTTGTATACGATAAATTTATTTTATATGAATACAATAAATATGATACATATATTAATAAGGTACATAAATCAATAAAATACAATGATTTTGATGTAATCAAAATTAAACCTTCCATTGCATCTTATAACACTCTCTAAATTAGTAAATATTAATTTATCGATTAAATAGTATCTCTACAAATTAATAATAATATTTCATAAGTTATATTAATTTAGTGAGATTTTACTAAATAACCGATGTCTAGATCTAACTTATCAAAAACTTTGATTATTTCACACATATTTGTTTATTTCCTACCAACACAGATATTTGATATTTTGTCCATTAAAATTTACCTCTTTAATTTTAATTTTATTATGTAATATAATTTGTCTAATATAATTTTTCTAGACATCAAATTAAAAAAATATATAAAAAAGACTACTATATTCCAAATTGACCCATAAAATAAAATGAACTTTTTAAAAATAAATGTGTACTCTTCTATAATTTTTTTTGCCAAATAAGTAAACCTAAATATTATTATGAAAAAATTACATGAATTAATACATTTTAAAAAATAATTACTGATTTTAGCGATACATTTCGTTTATTACCATTTATAGTAATACTGTGATAAATCTCTAATATGTATCAAAAGTGAATTATGTATGCAATATATTTGAATTATAATTATTTTTGAAATATCTTATGTTTGTGGTAAAAAATTGTCACATTGTATTATTGTCACGACCCAAAACGGGCCGCGAGTGGCACCCACACTTATCCTCCTATTTGAGCGAACCAACAAATCTAAACCCCAACATTTCAACCAAAAAACAAAATTATAATGCGGAAGACTCAATCTTATTTAATATAACAATTAAATAAAACTTCTAAAATAGACTTACTTATCATCCCAAAATCTGGAAGTCATCACATCAAGAAAATCCTATCCTCAAAATTCTAAGCCTAAGAATAATTAAGAACTAAAATAAGTAAAACGATGGTCCATTTTGTCCGAATTCGAAAGCCATCAAGGACGCGAAGAAGAGAAGAAGAGAGAGATCACAGCCCGAGCTAGGAATAATAGCTAACCCTGAATTCTGACGTGACTGAGATAGTTAGAGTTTGCGACGAGAACGAAGGTCACTGGGGCACCTGTTGCACTCAACAAAACAACAAGACGGAACGTAAAAAGTAGGGGTAGTACAAGTACTGAGTAGTATCATCGGCCAGACTCAGAATAGAAAGCAGTGAGTTATATCAAGTATATATAAAATCAACTACAACAATCAACAGGTGACAAACAACCCCAAGTACAAACCCTTTGACACAAACACCAAGCACATCTATGAGGGCTCAAGCCTACACAACATACTCGTTTGGGAATTAGGTTTTTAGATTTGTAAGTAAATCACCATAATTAAGATTCATTCTCTTTATTACTCTTGTGTCGAAACGTGACACTCCGAGTCCTCTAATACTACGTGTCGGTCTCGTGACACCCGATCCCCAAATACACGTGTCGGTCGTTGAAACCCGATTCCCCTAATTACTCGTGTCGGTTCTGGCACCCGATCCATTAACCTCAGTCTTTTAGTTCAGCAAAGCCTCTTTATAAAGACATCATAATTATATCCAAATAATTTATATAACACAATCATGCAACAACGAAATAAGGCATTAGAAGGACTTTAATACCACCCCAATTACATATCAATCGCTATTTAGAGTTTACTATGAAATAGTATAAACATTAACCTACCTCCCACCGAAGAATCGTGATCAAGCAAGCTATCTCCCCAATTGCCTTTTGCTTTTCTATACGTTCTTCATCTCTATCTCTCTCGCTGTCCACCTCTCTGTCTTTTCTTTTTCTTCTCTAGATTACTTTTTTTACCCTAATTATCATATCATTCATTATGATAAAAGTAACCAACTTAGTTATTTCAAGGTTATCTCCTTTAACCCCACAAGTAATTAAATGGTTACCAACTTACCCCACCCAAATTTAATAATTATAAGCATAAATAGTCCAAAAAACGCCCCTTAAAAACTCTCAGAAGAAATCCGATCTCAGCTCAGGTTACGACCACTCATGACGGCCCGTCGTACCTGCGACGGTCCGTTCTGCACGTCCGTCACAAAAGGTTTTTTCAGAGAATCATTTCCGTGTAAAAGGTCTGTGACGGTCCGTCGGGCTACGACGGCTGTACTGCAGTTCCGTTGTGACGTTCAGAGAGTTGTGATCCCAGTACCCAGATTTTCAGAGTTTTAGTGTTTGGAACGAAACCATCGACGGTCTGTAGTGACCATGACGCGTCAGTCGACTGATCCGTGACCAGCCAGTAGTTTTTATCAAAATAATTTACTGTTCGGATCATAAAAGTGTCGTGTCAATTATAAGTGTTCATTTTATTAAAAATATGTGATATAAATGCTATTAGGTCATTCATTAAAACTTTTATTAATGTGAAGGAATAAATGTTCTTTGTAACATGATTAAACTTGTATATAAAGGAATTAAAGTGATCAAGTGAAAAAAAAATGTTATTGCTATAAATGATAAATTATTTGTACTATAGATATTTATGTAAGTTTCCCTGTTATTATTGCATATGTAGTCTAATAAGGAATTGAATATTAATTTTATTAAATTTTAGGTTTAACAAACATAAAAAATATATTTATATGTTATAACTAAAATTTGTATAATTGTGCTTTATAGTAAATTTTTTATGTTTGTTATGGAGCTTCTGATTTGTACAATTCGCTATATGCATCCAATTTATATATAAATTGATCAATTTTGTATAAATTCATTTATACAACTGGATAGTTTGTATATAATACGTTTAAGTTTTTTCTATATTTGTATATGTATCTAGTCATGTTCATTTTTAATTATGATAATTGCGTTTGTATATTAGATGTATTTGTATATGTATATGTATTTTTTGTTAGGCTTGTCCATCAATGTACATGTACATATAACTGTAATTTGTATATATAATATATACGTGTTCTTTGTATAAGTGTATATGTGAAATCAATATGCAAATAAAAAATAGTATTAGTTGTAATTTGTATAACTGTATGTTCTTTTTGTTGTGCTTTTCAGTTGTATTGATATGTATATGTGTAATATGTATATAATATAAATAATAGTTTGTATTAGTTGAATATGTATATGTATATGAAAATTCATGAAAAAAATTAAAAAAATTATACAAGATACAAAGAAAAAAAAAGTTGATTTCAACATGTTTTTGATTTTAATAGCATAATCGAGATGATAATGATGACAATTCAAAGTTCGAAAATAATGTTGGTGAAAGGAAACTAATATGGGAGAGAGAATTTAGGATAAAATTGTATAAATGGGAAGAGAAAAGAACGAAAATTCAAAATTCAAAAACAATTTGGTTGAGAGGAAACTAATTTGCATGAGAGAATTTAGGAAAAATTGTGTAACTAGGAGAGAAAAGAACGAAAATTTTGCTTTGATTTGTAAATATCCTTATACAAATATAGCTTTCGTGGAACAGTAGCTGCGAATTCAAAATAAAGTAAGCTATAGTTATTGCATTTAATATGAATTAAATTTGCTATTTCATACAATTTTTTTATTTATTTTCGATGCTAACTAAAAAAGATGTAAAATATTGATAGTGTTTTTGTGTATATCATCAAATAAGGAATTTAGTCATTTCTTTTGAAAAATGATGAAAAATAATGTATCTCATAATTTGAGAGAGGGTATACCAACAAAAATCGCCTCACATCTTGTCTCAATTGAAACTTAAAGTTTGAACTATATTTTCTCCTGATAAATTCCACTTAGCTAAATTTTGAAAATCTATCTTCAAATACTTTGTTTGACCATAAAATTAATTATTCAAAAGTTCAAAATTTTAAAGTTACCAAAACTAGCTTAAACCAATTTTTGGTTTCTAAGCATGTCCAAACATAACTTCAAATTTTCAAAATCACTACTTAAAAAACTCAAAAATTCCATACTTTAAACCTATAGTCAAACCGTTTATTTACCACTTTAAAGTTCATGCATACAACGGTAGATCCAATGCTTCCAAAGCAGAATATAATATTTTATTAAAAAAAACTCATAATTGTTAAAGTATAACAAATAATTTAGTGTTATGGGTTGAATCCATCAATTTTAAATCACGAATTCACCTCCGAGGACATAATATAACATGATAGATTGTTTAATACTTAAAAAAAGAATACATTTTGTAATTAAATTTTTCCATGTTTGATAAGAGATATTAGCTAATTCTAGGACCATTTTATCCCACCATATGTACTAAAATGGTGATATAATTATCCCATAATAAGGTGGGATTAAATAGTCTTATCATGAAAGAGATATCCTTATTTATCCCATCCGTACCAAGTCGAAAATGCAACAAAAAAAATAAAAAATAAAATCAAATGGTTAAAATCTCCTTCTTACTAAATAAATTCACAAATTTGCTCTAGCATTCCAAACTCAACCCTCTCAATGTCGACACATCTATCGCATAATCCTAGTGATTGTAGTGTGTATTGGAGGCAAACTTAGGATCTAAAGTCCGTGAGTTCAGAATGAGTCATTAGAACATACATGTAACTATGTTTTGTCAATCTACCAGAATTAAGATAGAATCGAAAGGTTAAAATGAGGAGCAAATAAGTGAAAAATCAACCTTAACAAATTGTATCAACTATTTACTTGCTTGTGGCCAAGAGCCAACAAATTCTTAGGAGGTTAAACTTGTGCAGATCCTAAAAACCTATGCTTCTTCACAATCGTTTTGTTTTCTATTTACAGATGGGAATTGAACAGCAGATATAATGCACGATGAGGTTAATGAGAACGATAAACTAGCAATGCATAAATATGTGAAAGAGCAGGAATAATAATGGCCTATGTTTAACTGAGATCAATGTCAACCCGCTCTGGTATTGCCCTTTCGGTTTGGTTGACACTGAGCTCCACACCTAGCTGTCCCTTATCGCCCGCGCCAAATGCATATAGCTTACCAGATTCTGTCAATGCAAATGTGTGGGCATTCCAGTATATTGAATTAGTCAGACTTATTTGCACCACTCTTTCATTCAGCTGCTTCAATGTTGTTACAACCTCAGGGAATAAAACATTTGAGTGCCTGTTACCCTGAAATTTCAAAGGGTCATTCCGTAAACAGTGAGTAAGCAAGGCAAACAGACATCTAAAACTATATCCCGCATCTCATTGTGGACGAGAAAACAATATTATGAGAAGGCCAAACCTGTGCTTCAGCAGCAGCAGTATTATGTCCTAGACTAGAGGATTCTCCACAACCAAATGAATAAACATTTCCGTCATCAGAAACAACAAAAGTTGTATAGTCCCCTGTAGCAACATAAACAGCCTTTACGTTGCTTAGTGCTTCCACTACCTTAGGAGCTGATTCACAATCTTCATTACCGTGACCCAAGCACCCATAACGGCCCCAACCCCATGTACAGACCCTTCCATCTTTCCCAACAACAGCAGCATGCCAAGCCCCAGCTGCAACAACTGCAGGCTGAATATTCAAAGTCTGAAATTGTTCAATTAACCTTGGGACTTTTTCATCAGTTCGTGTTCCATGACCAAGCTTTCCACCCAATCCACAACCAACAGAATATACAGACCTGATGTTGGCCAAAAAAAACACGTCAAAGAAATCATTTATTGATATGGTACTCATAATATGATGCTTAAGGAGAAAACATTCAGATTCTTGTAAGAGTATTTGAAATAATCGCTCGCTAAGGTTGGACATTGAGTGATCAACATGTGTATATCAGTGTAACACTTTCTAAAAGATGACTTACATGCCACTAGGTTGACAAGCCAGAGCAAGAAGGTAGCAATATCCTGCTGCAATTTGTACCACTGGAATATTCTCTAATGCGCCTAATAATGGACGGGGTTCCAGATCAGCTTGCTCAGTTTGATGACCAAGTTTAGTTTCATTTCCCCAAGAGAATGTATAAACCCTTCCATCTCTTGATAATACAGCAGTGAAGAAATTCCCAATTGCAGCTTGTACAACAAAGATGTCTTTTAAAGATTCAACCAGCTGAGGAGTTGTCACTACTTTACTTCCTTGGACACCATACTCAGCTTCGCCAAATGATTCTTTCCCAAATGCATACACCTTCCCAGTGTCACTGATCAGCATAGTCCTGCCAGCCCCTACAGCTGCCTGAATAACACGAACGCCTTGAAGTGATCTGGAAAATAGAAAGCTTCTATTAAACTTCCTGCGTTTCTCAATTCACTTAGCCATACAACTTGAGGTATATATATCGAAAATTAGGAACCTAATCGGGTGAGGCCGCCATTCCTCTTCTGTGGTTCCATTTCCAAGCTGCCCTGAGCTGTTAGACCCGAAAGAGTACACTACTCCTTTTGAACTCACAGCAATACTATGACCAGGGCCAGCTACTGCATGTGATTTTTCCCGCCTGGAACATGCTTCCCCAGCTAGCAGGAATCTTAGAACAAGCTTCCAGGAGCCCCCACATTTTTGCTTCAGATGATGACATTGCTCCTGAGTCATTGGCTTAAATATAGCTCTTTTTCGGCACATATCAAGAGCTGCCAACTCCGCTAAGGAGAGCTCATTATCGGGTGCAAAGTTTGCAGGCTGCCGAAAGAATGAGCAAGTAGCCTGCAAAACACATTATAAAGGAAATGAGCAGCACCATCAATTCTAAGCCAAATACATGACATAATATATACAACACCAAGTAAAGAAACACTTGCCTCTAGAGTTGCAAGGTCCTGTGGATCTAAATTACATCCAGTAAGCACATGAAGAACGATAGACGGGTTAGCTGACAATGGGAATTCACCAGGAGTCGCATTCCCAAAACAGTGCCTCACTTGTCTTTGAAATGTTGAGTTTACAATAGTAGCAGCAATAGGTTGTTCAGCAATGTTATGGTATTGAACACTCGAGGTTCCACTCGTCGAGGCGTCCATGGGCACTGCTAGCTTCTGCAGTGCCCAAATTAAGCAATGGGAGGATTTCTAAATCACTATAAAAACAAAACCCAAAAATGCACATACATAGAAAAACCAAATTACTCTCTGAACACATTCCAACAATCATCGACCAAAAAGTTTCCATTTTTAACAAGTACCAATTCAAGAATCTTGAAGTTTTACCTTAAATTAGAAGCTGATCACAAAAATTTCAAGCCTCAGACCTACAAACAATAGAAAATCATCATCACTCAACAAATTGGTGGACTTGCATTCAAAACCATAAAAAGTCAAGAAAAAACAGTAATTTACAGCAACAAGCAACAAAGACAAATTCTACAAGAAAACCCAACTCAAGGGTTGCAGATACAAAAAGCCAAAGATAACTGTAACGTCAAGGATACCAAAATACCAATTCTTCAACAGAGGATATTCCTATTCCACCCCACCCCACAGAACAAAATTGATCATCCATCAATCTGTCATAATAAAGTTTCAATCTTTATTATGCTAAAGGTCTAAAGATCATCAGATGATCCTAGCTACAAGTTCAATTCATCATCAAAATCACCACACAAGTGAGAATTTTGATGGGTAACTCTTAAAGTCTGTACATTTTGATCATCAAAAAAGATCCAATAAAAAAGAAAAAAAACATAAAATTATTACATGAGAAAGAGCCCCAAAGATTCCTCAAAACCCATATGAATTTTTTCAAGAAAATTTTGATCAAACAAGATGAGTAACCAAGTGGGTATCAGATCAAAAAGACTGATCAATTTTTTTTTCACTTTTATTTTTACTTTTTTGGATAACAATATAAGCAGAAAAATAGGTGATTTGATGGGATGTTGTTTCTTGAAAGAAATTCAATTTTCAACAAAGAGAGAAATTTTTATTCATATATATATATATAAAGGGAACCGAAGGGAGGATGATGAGGTGTTAAAGGCAAAGCTAGAGGCTTGGATGGCCTTTGCTTATATATATTTGTGACACCCACACATTGCATATCCATCATTGCTGTGTACCCTCAAACTACGCTAGCTAGTTGCTTTTGGCACGTCACCTCTCTTTTGTTACCTTGTGGCTAATTCTTTACACTACTAGTAATTTTACCTTGGAGGATGGGAATTACTATTATACTTAGGATTGTTATATTAATAGAGTTTAAGTTTCAATACAACACTCATATTAAGGCAAGGGCGGCTCAATGCCTTTAAAAATAAAATATCACTTAGATTTTCAAAATCAAAGTCATAATTTTGTTTAAGTAATGATAAATTATTTAAGCTTTTTTAAAAAAATAAAAAATATTTTAATTTATTTCAAAACATTAATTTTTTTTTCCATAGATTAGTTTTTTTTTAAAGTATTGATAGAGTTAAGTTTTGTAAAATAAAATGCTTTGCATAAAATATAAGTTAAGGAATTTAAATCGCCGTTAAATGACAGTAAGACTCATACTGAGATATTATGATGCCTCTTAACATAATTGAGTACTATATACCAGAACAAGGCCCTGAAATATATCATAACTATATAAACAGAAAGTATGGAAAAGATATAGACTAAGCCTCATGAAAATAGAGAGGGCTCATTAATAATAGAAGATATGAAACTTAGTGAGCGATCTGATAACGCGTATGTAGATCAATTCTTGCATCAGTAAAAAGTTGCAGCGCCTCGACAAGAGAAACGTAAGTACATTTGCAATAGTACTATATGTAAAATGATGAAATGAACCATAATATAGTAATATACATATAAGATTAATAAAAACAACTAACATAGTCATAATAGTATTATATAAAGGTTAAGAAATGAAGTCTTTTAAATTACTCTATCATATTTTAGTTCATTATGAGCGTCTAATAGTGTAAAAGACATAAACCTTCATATGAACACATGTCGTTTAATCTCTATCTAGTCTGTTAAGTAATCACATACTTTGCTAGGTATGAGACTATGTGTTCATATCATGTGGATCCATAATTTTCCAATATTAGGTACATAAAAGGAGTAGCCCGAATCAATGGTATGATCCTTGACCTATGTCAATAAACATAATTCAGAAATTTACCATTTAGATTTATGTCTTATCAGTTAAATATTTAACTCCATTAAGCTCATGTTATCATGGGTTTGCTCGAAGGCTCATATTCATAACATTCAAGGACCACATTTCATAAACTTCATTCATAATATTACGTCATGCAACTACAATTCATATATAATAATTTTACATTCAAGAGAAACATATATCATATCATAATATTTTGATCAAGTAGACATATGATAACACCATAAAATATATATAGGGTAAAATCATAGTTCATAATTCTAGGGTTCATAAAATAATCATTCCCATGAATTCATCAAAAAATGATTAAAAAGCTATTAAAAAGTCATTATGAAACCATTAGACTTAATTTTCAAGATATAACTATTATCATAACTTTGGAGTTTCTTGAAGTTCTTTCGCGTAGAAATTTAGGAATGAATGAGAGGGTTTAATTATGAAAAAATTAATTTCCTACACGTTTAGGTCCATTAATTATATAAATCCGTAATGATTTTTAAAATAAAATATCTTAAAGAGGTAAAAATCGACGACTTTTTTGCTCGACTTCACATTAGCCCTGTGCACGAAACTGAACAATGAAATCTACTATAGTAGATAGTGAGGTCCGCTTCAATCCCCAGACACGGATTCGGTCGTGACCGGGTTATAACCCCAGGGGTTTTTCACGGTTATGATTAACTTTTTTTCCTTAAGTTTATTGTGTCCCAAAAGCCTGTTTTGGGCTAATCTTATATAGTTTCTCCTTTATAATTTTGCAGGAATCTGTCAAAGATGAAATGCGGATATTTGAGCGAAGAAATGCAGATAGGCCACCTACGGAGCTTGATGACGGTCCGTCGGTGCTTGGTTGACGGTCCATATGTGGCAGCGGAGTGCGTCACTGCTGAAGGAAATGGGGAATCTGACAAAGTGTTGGGTTCACGAAGCTTGTTACGGTCCGTCGTTCTATTACGGTCCGTCCGCAGGTTCGTCATGAAGTTTCAAAGAATACTCCCAGTACCCATATTCTAAGAGTTGAGTGTTTTGAACGAAGACCCTCGACGGACCGTTGTCCTATGACGGTCCGTCATACTTGTCGTCGAGGGTAATGAAGAGAGCGCAGTAGAAGAAATTGGCAAATATGTATGGGAAGCGGAGTCCATGACGGTCGTCGGTTCCACTACGATCCTCTCGAGGTCCCGTCGACCCAGTCGCATTTTGGGTGCAGATTTTCAGCAATCGAGTCCTTGTTGTTTAATTGGTTTTTTTTTTCTATAAATAGTGCGAAAACCTCAGGATTGAGGTTAGACTTCTGATCATTGTTTAGACTCCGTTATTGTTAGACATCATATTAGTAGACGACTGTATTGTGAACTTTGGAGAATCAATTAGACTTTTTGTGGATTGTTTTGATTACTTTGATTATTCTTGAATGATTATTGGTGATTAACAAGCAAACATTTCGATTTTAACGCTTCTCATTTACGTAAGTACATGAATTCTTATTTAATATTTTGAATATTGGTGTTATTATGACGTATGAGTAACCTAAACCCATAACTAGGGTTGTGGGAACCATATGCAAAGAATGAGATAAAACCTCACTAAAATAAGATACAGGAAAGAATTGTTTAGTTAGAAATTATCAAGTTTCTGAACCTGTGGAGACACGTAAACCCTAGTTTACTTTGATTGAAATGATTGAAATTCAACATTCAAAGCTGTTAGTTTCTCTTTCATTGCGTTGTTTATTTTACTATTCATTTAGAAATAGAAACCCCCCTTTTATTGGTTTTACTTTCCAAGGAAGTCATTGACTGAACCTTAGTAAATTAGATTGAAGTTTAATTCTGACTATTTTCCTCGTGGGACAGATCCCCACCTCACGAGTTTGGGGTTATTTACTTGACACGACCGCTTACTTCTTATTTGGAGTAAGTTTGAGCGTACTTAAATTTTGCGGCCGCTACCAGAGGAAAGTAGCTTTTAGATTAACTTTAACGTATTACTATAGTGTAGTTTTGCTTTTTTTGTTTACTTTGTTTTTATTGTTTTTTTTTGTTTTTTTCCAGACACTATCCTCCTTGTATGGCAATACACGGAGAGGAAGGAACCATTGATTTTCCCGACGATCACGAATTAGAGCGTACCTACGTAATATGAATCGGAACTTGGGAATCAAATGAGGATGATCCAAACCATAAACATCCCAGCTCGCCGGTTAATATTTCATTGTCAGTTGTTACCACCCGATGCTCCGGGTTAACACCAACATAAGGGGACAAAATCCCGCTCCACGGCCCCAGCATACTACATAGGCTATGCTAACATAGCAGACTCCAATTGGCCACTTTTTTTGCCTCCTCGAAACCCACGTGCCATCCTTTTGTGTTAATAGTAGCCTGCACTGATGCAATGCTCACTAGACTGCCATGTTTATTTTCAGGGCTACTCTGAGATCCACATTCCCATATAGCTAAGGTAAGGGCAGTGTGTAAAGTTGTGTAGGGAGGCCTGACTGGACTTAGATGTAATAAGGGCTCATATGTTTCCTCTCCACTGACGGGATAGGCTGCTATAGGTGGTTCAAATGAGCTCCCATAAACAGCAACTCAATCTTAACTTGGAACCAACTAAAGGATGTTTTCCTTAGCACGCTACGATCCGGTCTCAAGAACCTAAACCAAACGACAGAGTGAACACTTTGTGCACTACCGGAGGAGAGTCCGTTATAGTTCTTTGGATGATTCACCCATTCTAAGAATTGTTCCAAATCATCACGTATAGATGATGAGTCCTGAAGGAATACTTCTATCGGGGACAGGATGATAAGTCATAAAGCGGGTTTGAACACTAGAGTAGCCTGTGGATCTTATGGGGAATGGTCCTTATGCTGAAATTGCCCGCAAATTAAGAAAATCTCCCGGAATATAAAGCTTGGAGTCTAAGGACCTGATCGGGAGAAACACCTTACGCAGTGTCAAGTCCACTCACAACCCAGCCACATATGAGATTCGTGAAGAAATGGCTCAATGAGACGGTGAGCTTGGGTTGGTAACTAAAACCATTCACTGGGGTGCAGAAAAAGATCAATGTAGTCAACTACTTGGATACACCACCACCTCCTCATGATGAATGCCTTGTAATGCTGAGGCCTTATCAGTAAATGAGCAGACAGGGGTTTCCGACAAGCGCCCAGGTCAAATCAGGATAATTTAAGCGCCAAGGTCAAGGAACCAAAGGTCGAACTATGTGTACTATAAACCGTGAGGGTCTCATTCCGATATGGAAACTACAACCCCGCACAACAACGTCAACAAGGGGTACTACGGTAACAGAAATGATAGAATGACCCTATGTCCTCCCTCCTCAAAATTGTAAGTGCTCTAGGGATGGGGTCTATTATGGCGCGAGTTGAGGACTATGTGTCACAAAGTGATGAGGAGGTTCGAGCTAGTGATGAAACCAAAATTAAAAAGTTAAGGTTGTGATTTACTATGTATTGGCAAAAAGTTGATACAACATGCAATATCGATTAAACGATCGAGTTTCAAATGGCCCAATTACTGCGATAGTGAACACAACGGAACCCGGCACTCTCCTGAGGGAAAAACCCTGTCCAAAATCTGAAAAATGATCGCACTGGTATGGCGATCGACTACTCAGGGTGGTAAGCAAACCATTGACTCCACCTATGCCGTCTGATGGGAACAGTGGGAGCAAGAATGATGATACGGAGGTAAGGGTAGTGTTGAGAAAGAAGAATAACAATGGCAAAGATGGCGAATTCCCTATTAATGTATTCCCATGCTAGAAGACCACCACCACCCTTCCATCAGAGATTAGTGAATAAAACCGAGGATGGTAAAGAAAATCGCTGAGTTTTTTATAAAAAATGCTAAAGCAAGCTCTCTATCCAAATGTCCCTTTGTTAAAGGCTCTAGAACGAATGTCCGCGTTATGCCAAGTTTCTGAAAGATTTGGTCCACAAAGAAAACGATCGATCACTTTTGGAGGATGATGAATAGAAATCAACATTGTAGTGCTATTGCTACAAGATCTCTGGTACAAAAGAAAGAAGTCGGGTGCGTTTTCACTATTCCTTGTACCATCGTGCTATTAAATGTTGCGAAATCTTATGTGATCTGGGGGCAAGCTACATCTCATGCCCTTTCGATCTACAAGAAGTTGGTTTGGGTGACCCAAAACGGAGGGGGAGTGGGAGGGGGGAGGCCACTGCTATGGCGGCTACTGATGGCATCTACAGTGACACGTCCTGATAAGGGATAACTCCATGATGTGCTAGTAAAAGGTGGAGTCATTCATCTTTTCGGTTGAGTTTGTTATTCTTGATTGTGAAGTCGATTTGAAGTGGCCCTATTAGCTTGGGAGGCCATTCCTTGCTATAGGTAGAGCCTTAGTTGATATGTAAAAGGGGCAATGAACTTTCGATTGAACACTAAAGAAGCCGACCTTCAACTGTGTAAGGACTATAGTCAGAGTGGTGAGCTCACAATCATTTCCGCCATATCCCGCCAAGAAAGATGAAGAAGGGAAATTCAACAAAAAAGTGCAAAACCAGAGTTTTAGGTTTGGGGATTTGGTGCTTGTAGACAGTTCTGGGTGCCTGGGTGTCCCTTCCGGGCAAGCTCAAGTTCCCAAATGGACTTGCCCTTACTTGGATTCCCCAAGTAGTTCCCTTATGGACAGTTGGAGTTAAAAGCCAAGGAGGGAGTGGCGGTTTAAGAATGACTAGAGATCGAATAAAACTCTATTTTGGTCATAAAGCATCGGTTAATGAAGCTAATAGAGGCATACCATCTTGATGAAGTCTGAGTAATCAAGTGTCCCCTAGTCGTGCCGCGCATTATCATTCGCTGTTGGAGGGAACAACCCAATTTTATAGTCCTTTTTTAGTAATGGTAAGGTAGCATTTTTCTACTAATGGGTTCCTTAATGTGGCAGGACATCACCAGGAAATTCCTGCAGAAACTTACTCTGGCGCAGTCACTGACGGATACTCGACGGACCGTTGCGCCTTGCGACGGACTCGTCATATGCCTCCAATCTTACCGTACGTCTTTGGTTATTCTCAACTAATATGGCACACACGACGGACCCCAACGACGGATCGTCAACAACTGAGATGACCGTCGTCGGGGGATGTTGCGTCATTAATGAGTCGTACCCGAAAACCCCGACCCGGCTGGGAGTCTTTTTTTTAAAATCCAATCGTTGAAAACCGAACCCCCAACAACCCCTCATTTTCACCCCCCTTCCTTCACTACATCTCTACTGTCCCTCCCTCTATGAATTGTCCCTCTCTGTCAACTTTTAGAATTTCCGACATCTCCCCTTTAATCAACCGATTCATTGCCCCCCCCGTAAAATTCTCCCAAGCCCTAAATGTATCATCTACTATCTGAGAGTTGCCTGCTGCTGGGTGTCTTCGTTGGTCCCCCGAAGTACTTGACCATTTGTTGTTTTTCTTTCTCTCCAATTCTTCAAAGTATGTGTCTCTAATTTCTACTCAGTTTATCTTGCATTTTTGGTTTATTAATTAGTCTTAAGCTTATAGTTTCTTCGCCTAGGAGGTAAAAGAATGGGGGGAGAAAGAAAGAGAAAGGGAGGGATTTTCTTGTGATTCTTTTTCTATAAGATTCTGCTAACCAGGTTAACATGTTCGAAATTAGCCTTGTTTACAACCTTAGAACATAGGTGGATGTTTGCATTGCTAAGTTCCTAGGATAGTTTGGGTTTAGCACAAAGTAGGTACAAAACCTACAATTGATTGGTGTTTCATTACGACTGGCAATGGGGTACCCCCGTGCTATCACTGATCTACAGACCAGACCGCCGCGATGAACGGACGTCGTACCCACGACTCCGTTCCAAAAGCCCTAACACCCCACTGTTCCTTTTTTTTCCAAGTGTCCACTTACAACAGACAACATGTGGACGGACCGTCTACCCACTACGGTCCATCATGCACAACCCCGTTCTGTTTGCAATACCCTCTTTCTGAGGGTCTCTTCCTTTTTCAGTGTCCTTCAACGGACGCATGTGACGGCCGTCGTACTCACGACGTCCTCCTGCATGACCATTATAAACGGTCGACCCCTTCTCCTAGGGTCTCTCACTTTTCTAGTGGCTTTCAACGGACACATGTGACAATCGTCGTAACCCACGACGGTCCGTCCTGCATGACCGTTATGACGGTCAGAGATCCCTCTCCCTAAGGGTCTCTCATTTTTGTTCTAAGTTTCCGTCCTCAATACGGACACTTACGACGAACCATCGTAACTGTGAGGGTCCGTCCTGCACATCCGTCATACTAGTCAGCGACTCTTTTTAGGTTCTCCATATATAGCAATAAGTCTAGTAGACCGATGGACCCCATGAAGGGTCCGTCATAGTCACGACGAGGCCGTCACCAGCCCGTCGGGTGTCCTGTTACCATAGAAATGACATACTGTTATAATTTTTTGTGTGGGTTTTGCTTGTTTTGTTTGCCCCTATCACGTCTATATTTGAATACCTTTAACAGGTACTCTCTACTATGCACCAAGCAAGATCCAATCGAATGCACCGGGCGATCGAGAGTCTGTCGCGCCCGTCTGCCCGCGATGGTCATTGGCTCTGATGATGAGTGTGACCTCGAGGCTGCCCCCATGCACTTCCATCAAAACAGGGGGCCCTTCCGTGCGGCACTTGCTCCCACAAGCCACAACTTTCAAAACGGTGGCGTCCGGGCATAGTCACTGCCGTCCCATTCTGATGAGGAGCCGATACTGAACGGCAACCTCTAGGTCAGCCACAAAGGAGAATGATGTCTGGCTCCTTAGGAGAATCCTGGGTCGGAGGAACCTCCGGCTCTGCTGAGGGGGTTCACCGCACCACGCCACCGGCTGCAGAAAAGTGTCGGCCTCAGTATGAGAAGGCTGAAGTTTAGAATCCACATCAGGTCAACGTTCAGGCCCCCACCCAAGCTACGTTGACAGCCCAACCTGTGGTGTGTCCGACGGGGGCAATTTCCAAGTCTACTAACTCTTCTAACTCCCGACGCCAAGTTCCCTCACGACAAAGGAGTTAATGACCGAACACTCACCTTGGAGTGGCGTTTCCTACAAAGGGAGTCTCTTCCCCGATGATGCCTGAGATCCACATCTCTTCACACCAGGCATCGCCTGGAGTGGACACACGTCCGTTGGACGTTACAGGTGACGGAAATGGCCGAGAGTCTACCATCCTACGTAGCACTCTCCGATCCACATATAGATATGCGGGTTGCCCCCGCCAAACAGCCCACTGAGCAGTTCCGAGTACGGGGCGATGCACGTTGAGCATTTTCCATGCCTGCCATCCCTCCGGTTTCTATACGTGAGGGGTGTTGAATGCTACTCGGACCCCTCTCACGCCGAGTTTTGACTACCGATGGCAAGAGTATTAAATATGGCCAGTTCCTGCCGCGCCATCCGCTGAGATAGACCACCAAGATGTTGATTGCCCTGCACCATGTCAGTTGATGGGAGGGTGCCGCGGGTGACGGAGCCAAAGGTGGCCATCAGAAGCCAACCTAACTTTACGGCGAAGTTCTATGGCTTATGTACTCCACTGCCTTCCCCCACAGCCGCTGATAATATGTTTACCTGGGATCAAGCATTGGCAGTGTGATGGGCGGCGATGATTGTGGGGTTCGAGGTGGATTTCGCGTGGCTTCTACAGGCATCATGCCAGAGAGCTTTTCAAGTTCACGTCTACATACCCTTCCCGTGCATGATCTTTTCTCTCGGAGGTCCCGCAAATGTGCCTATATGGACACGTAGATCAGCTCAAACCCCGTAGGGCCACTGTTGATAGGGTCGGCCTCATCAGAGATGAGCCCCAATGAGTTTGGTCCAGACGCAGAGGCCACTCCCGGCTGCCCGGCCCCCGACTTGCTGATGATCTTGCTGATAAACGGTATCCCAGGCCTGCCTACTACATAGGCGGCTTCCACTAACACTACCCCGGGCGAGTCTATCCCCGGGTAGTAGCAAGCAGCACTGGCCCTGCCCTAGCCCCAGCTCTCTCGCACCCCCGTTCCTAAACCGGCTCTGGTCCCCTTGCTAGAGTCCAACAAAATTAGAGGCGCAATGGCTACAAACTTCTGGCATCTATCAAACCATGGATGCAGAAGTCTATTACTACTCTGATTAGAAGAGCGCCTAGACGGAAATGGGTCCAGTTTACAGACGGAAGATCGCTTGTGGTTCAACCGACTCTTGGACCGCCTTTAGTTGAGGGTGCTAGCCCGGCCATCCCCTCCAGTGGATGTGTCGACTCTTCAGTTGCGGTCTGACAAACCTTCGCACAGATATTGACGCGATCTTAGAGGCTAGGGGTTCTGTGAGTCCGAGGCCCCCTTCTGTCGAGCCCCCCCTCTAGTCCTTAGCTGAAGACAACAGTGTGTCGGCCCTATTCGCATACTTGCACATATTCCATCCACCTCACCCTCTCGAGAGCATGCCAAGATGCGTAGGGTCGATGCATAAGCGGCGCGCGCACGGAAAAAGGAGCACCGGGTATGGAGGCTTTGCAGGAGAGCCTCAATTGCTGATGAGGAGGCGCACCAATGAGAGCATCAGAGGATTAGCGGCTGGGGCGTCTAGCTCTCGAACTGTGGAGATAGCAGGAGGCACTAACTGATAGTGCGGTTGTTGCTCCGAGGAACCACTGGGGTGTCCAGATTGCAGAGGAGTGGGTTTCCCCGGGGAACCGACCCACCCAAGCTCTTGCTGATCGACGGTGGCTTGCAGCCACAAGGTTTTGCTCACCAACCACTCTATATTTTAAATTTTTATGCATTGGGGACAATGTGCATGTTTTTTTTTGTTGGGGGTGGGGTAAAGGCATGGGAGTGTTAGGGTGAAAGTCCTGAGTATCCCATTCACTCCTCCATCCTCTTTAGGGGTTTTTCTTGTGCTGTTTCTTTTTTTCCCTCCCGAAAAGACAATTACTTTTTTTCTTTTGAAAAGGAGGACAGGGGGGGGGGTGAGGGGGAAAGGGGTTAGGGAAATAGGCAAAGGGAGGTGATCGAGGTGGGAGGAGAAAGGGGGGGTGAGGGGAGGGAGGGAGGATGGGTGGGGGGGGTGCAGAAGGAGGAGGGTAAAGGGTGAGGAAGGGGGGGGGGGAGGGGCAGTAGGATAGGGAGAGGAGATAAATATGGGAGCCTAGGGGGTAGTGGGGGTTGGGGGGGGGGGTTGTTGGAGGCTCCTTGTCTCTTTCTTTTTTCCCTATTCTCGCTTTCTTGAGCATGATAGCTAAAAACATGATATCCTGACACATTGGAAATGATGCTGACTAGGTATATACTGATAAATGTGTGGCTCTAAGCATGGCATAGAGTGTACAACCATTGCATTACCCTAGTCTGAAATTCGAACTGGTGTCTGATAGAGTGGGTACTGATGATATGGTCAAGTGGAGGGTGAGGAGATTTGATAGTTTACTAGTTGTCCTGAGCAGAACTTGCCTGTTTAGTCCTGCTAAAAGTAACTATAAAGACAATTAGCAAAGGATCATAGACCTTATTTCAATATAGCCCATTTTTTTAGCCTACAATAAAAAAACCAAATAAATCTATATTCTTTTTATCCAAATGATTCTGAGCTTAAATTGACCTTTCTTTTTCCACCCCAACTGATCTTTTCTATGAATAAAGTGTTGGCCCTATCCCTCATATGACCTGTGCACCTCACGTTATGCCAAAAGCATAAGTTGAGGGGTGGCTAAGCAGGCAAACAACCTTCGTTAATGGCCCTGACTACAACTTTTGTGTTTGTGTCCTCTTTACTCATGGCAAAAGCCATTAGTTGAGGGTGGCTATTATGAGAATGATGCTCTGGAAAGTGGGGGTTGAAAAAATAAAGAGTAAAGAAAGAACAAAATTAAAGTGACGGAAATAATTAGTTGAAAGATAGTAAATAAAAAGAAATATACAAAAATTACAAGCAAGAAAGAAGAGAGTCACGTACACAATGAATTAAAGAAGATAAAATGCAAGGTGAAAGAATATTAGAACTGGGGCGAGATCAAATGATAGAAAATGGTATGTTAGACGATAATGATTGCCACGGAGGGGCAAAAAAGTCACTAAATTATCCCTAAATATACCCTATCTGACCCTGATCCTATGTTCAAAGCCTAGAAAGTCCTATCGTGATCCTAAGGGTTGTATAGCGAACTTAAGACATGAAAATAAGGGCAAGCTTTCTGTGCAATAGGTATGAATGAGTGTGACCTATTGTTTCTGAGAGCGATTGTTGAAAGTAATCCTTTATACTCAAACTGAAATCATTGTGTGGAAAAATGAGGATTTTTGTTTTAAAAGTGAGGGACACTTGTTGGCAATAACCGGAATGGGTTAGCAACTCGGTGAGAAAATGAAGAGGATGGTATTAGTGGATGGTTGAGTCCTGTGTCATGTTTGATCTACATAATTCACGACTAACAGTGATAGTATGCTAGTATTTGATGAGATTAATCGGGATTGATGCAAATGAATGCAAGGATAAAACATAGATACTATTGTACAAAGATTTGTATTGATTCAATGTTCATAGTGCGTATCGCTTGAGGACAACAACGAATTTAAGTTGAGGGGTGCTAATATACGCGTGGTTTCAACGGTATTATTAATCCTTTTTCCTTAAGTTTTATGTGGCCAAACCTTTTTTGTGCTAATGGTTTATTTAAGTTTTCTCTTTATTTTGCAGGAAATCTGTCCAAGATGAATGCCGAGATTTTGTGAGAGGCTAAAAATGCAAAAGAAGAGACCACTACGGAGCTTGGGACGGTCCGTCTGCTTTTGACGGTCCATAGGTTGGCACGGTAGTGTAGCTGGCTAAGGAAGATGGTGAATGTCTGACACAGTGTGGGGTTACGAAGATTGTGACGGTCCGTCCTGCAGGTCGTCCATGAAGTTCGAGAGTAATCCCAGTACCCATATTCCAAGGTTAAGTGTTTTTGGAAACGAGACCCTCGACGAACCTTGTACCCTATGACGTTCCGTCATACTTGCCGTCGAGGTATGAAGAGCAAGTAGAAGAAATTGATTAATTTGGGACTACGGAGTTCCATGACGGTCGTCGTGACCACTACATCCGTCGCGAGGTCCGTCGACCAGCCGCGTTTTTGGCAGATTTCCAGCAAATAGAGTCCTTGTTTAGTAGGTTTTTTATTTAGTCTATATAGTTCGAGAAACTTATTTTTGAGGTTAGACCTCTGGATCATTGTAACGTCTGTCTTGTTAGACATCATATTAGTAGACACTGTATTGTTATACTTTGGAGAATCATTGACTTCTTTGGTGAGCTTGTTGATTACTTACTTGAGATTCTTGCAAGTGTTAGTGGTGGGATTAATCAAGCAACTTTCGATTTTACCTTTCTCCATTGAAGTAAGTACATGAGATTCTTTTAATATATTTGATAATGTGATTTTGACATGAGTAACTAACTCCCTAACTAGGTTGTGGGGGAACCATAGGCACATAGATGATATAAAACCTAACTCAAATAAAAGAATAGTAGGAAAGAATATGTTATAGTTAGATTATCAAGTTATGAACCTATGGGGAACACGTAAACGCCTAGTTACTTTTGGTTAATTGATAAAATCCAACAATTCACGCTTTTAATTGTCTGCTTTCATGGGCGTTATTCCTTTCATTCATTTAGAGAAAAAAAACCCCCCCTTTTATATTGTTTTTTTAAACTTTCCCCAATGGAAGGCATTGACTTGAACAAAGTAATAATAGTTGGAAGTTTAAGAAAGTCTAGACTATTCCTCGATGGGAACGATCCCAACCTCACTAGTTGGGTTATTTACTTGACACGACCGCTTTACTTCTTATTTGAGAAGTAAGTTTGAGCGTATCAACCAGCTGACCAGGTTGGCATATCTATGGTAAACCAACCACAAATTATTGCTCTGGACTTCGAATGACGAATGATGAATGATTAGTGACATTGGATAGAAGACTCATAAATCATTAATTCAACAAGTCATGGATAGTTTGAACAAAGTCTTAATATCATTAACTATATTTTTTCTGGATAGTTTTTATCACCACTTTATCCACAATCATTGGTCATTGTCACAACCACCATTACTATTGTCAACCATCATCACTTTTGCCAACTGTTCCAGTACCGCAATCATATCTACCATCACAATCATCATTTTTGTCAATCAATATTGGTATATTGGCTATTTACAATACAACAAAACCAAAAAAAAAAAAACCCCACCGATAATATTCACTTATAATTAACCTCTTTCGCTGTCATACTACTCTGCCACCAGGCTAGGAGGGGAAAGGGCGTGCAATAGAGGAGGGGGGGGGGAGAATAACCTAAGGGTGTTCTGCAACTGCCACACCATCACTACCCATCATCACCACCACTATTGGCAATTCTTACTACCAATTACCTCCAGAATCACAACTAGCACAACCAGTAATTACCATCAACACATCGTCAACCACAATATATTCTCAGCTATCACTATCAACACTACCAACTACTAACACCATTATTAGACATTAACACCAACCATTATTGTAAAGTTTGCTAAAATATGGTACTACCTTCGTTCACTATTAATCGTCACACTTTTCCATTTTCAGAGTCAAATTTTAAAAATTTTGACTAGCATTTTAGAATATATTTTTTCATCATATTGATATGCAAAAAATTGCAATGTATAGTACTTTTTGTGTAGTTTTTGAATATCTATTTTTTCTTATTTAAAATAATCTAATTTAACTTTAAAAATTAGTCAAATTGACTTTCGTAAGCGCAATATGACAAATAAAAGTGGACCGAGAGAGTATTTTCATGTCACTCTACCAAGTTTTAAATAAGCTATGAGAAAATAGATTTGATTAGAACTTGATTGCAAACTCTTAGTGTAAATTTAAAGTTCAAATTGATTCAACTCATGAAGATCATCAAGAGTTTAATACAAATTGTTTTGACAGATTACTAAGAGTTTCTTATGAATAAATTTGCCTCAAGTCATGGATCACCAAGAATATATTTAGTACATTGTCCTAGCAAATTATTTGAAGTTTTTGATCGATAGACTTATCGGGAGTCTTAGCTAATCATTATGACTTGCAATACGAATTCATCAAAACTTTGGAACAAACTATTCATAAACTATGGAAAAATTATAGATTTCTTTTTAATTACCATGATTTTAGTTAAGAGACATACTTAGAAATTTATTAGTTCTAATTTTAATTCTTTTTATATTCATTTGTCATTATCTATAATGGTTCTTGAACATGAAAGGAATGAGTGATCATAGATAACTTAGGGAAATAAAACGCCTAAGCACATTATATATATATATATATATATATATATGTTGTTGATGTAAGGAGGTAGAAACGTAAGCAAGATTCTAGGAACATGGACTTTTGGGCTTTCCTTCTACCACGATTTTTGTAACATGTAACCTAGCATCTAAGACAACTTGGATTTTTTTTTTCCACGTACTTTATTGATATCAAAATAAGTGATATTTTATATACACAAAGAAGATATTAATGATATTTTTTTTAATCTTACCGTTATTTAAATAAATTAAAGCTTACAAAACCAAGAAAAATATCAAGGAATTACATTTTTTAGAGATATTTATCAAGGATAAATCAGTAAAAATTTATTTTATGTAGGAATAAGTAATTTCTCTTAATGAATATGTGTAAGCTAAAAATATCACTTATTTTAAGATAGAAGATGAAAATATTTTTCAAGAGTCTTGTATTTTGAGTAAGACCTCATTTGTTTGTTGATGAAAGTTTGAATCTGAATGGTTCTAACATTAGATCATTCAGTGCATTTGTTTTTATTAAGAGTTCAATCACTTAATGGGTTTGAGTAGGTCTTAATCATTAAGATCTAGAACTGAGTTTTATTATCATTAAGAGATATTCTTGTGTAGATGATATTCATCATCATTCTTTTCACACTCATAAGTCACCACCACTAACAATCTTTGTCATCAAAGCCACCACTAACCACCCTTGTCATCAAAATCACCACAAATACTACCATCGTTTACCACCAACAATAACTGTTGCTAACTACTGCTACCAGATGCTACCACACTTGCCTCCTCCATCATTATGAGTATATCCATTTTTATCACCTCCACCGCCACCACAATCATCTTTATAGCCACCACCATCTCCACAACCACTATCAACCACTATCACCACTATAATCAATTTTACTACTAATAAATTTCCTCATCACTACCTACTACTATCATACATTTTCACTCACCACCACCTCCATTTACCACTGTTGTCAGCCAGTACCACTACTATGGTCAATCTCTACACCAATCACCTCTATTGTCACAATTACAACCACCATCAATACTAGTCACTAACAACTATTACCATCACTAGTACCACTATAAACTATCAACACTATCACTAACAAGTATATGTGTTTCATTTTTAATCATATAATGATATTATTTTATTAAATCTTTTGAAATATTTAATTCCTTTTAATTTAAATTGTAAATTTATTACTCTCCAACAATACTTGTGGTGGGTTTTATTTGCCCTGATTTCTTAACATAAATTGGTTTTCCTTTTAGGAACTGTTTTTGAATTACTAATCCTTTTTCTGATAGGAAAAGGTTTTAGGACTCTATAATAGAGACTGTTCCTTCTAATTTAATCAGCATTCAAACATGTAGTCTTAAGACTTTGAGAGTTTGGTGTTAGTGGGAGAATTGTGGGTCCAAGCTTGATACGTTATCACTTGTGTGAACCTCCCATGTATTCCGAGTGAATTGTTAAGGTTGTTTTCCTTGTATTTCGTGACTTTATCGTGAATTATTAGCTCACATCCTTTGTGACCGCTGGCAATCAGATTGCCGACACATTAAATCTTTGTGTCTTTGTATATTTTCTCGTTGTCTTTGTACTTGTGGTCTTTTGAGGTTTTGCTTTGCTAGAGCTTCCGCATTTACACCTACCTTTTTCGTATCCTAATAAATAGTATCCGAGCCAGATTCAATACGGAGTCAGGTTCCAGTGGTTCGATAATCGATTATTGTCCAGGTTTAGAACGAGGTGTTCATCTTGGCGGGTGTGGTTTCTAGCGCCAAAACTTTTTTGACAGTACTAAGATTTTGTTGGAGAATTATTTCATAGAGGTTCTCTGTGTTGAGACTGAAAATTTTTTCAAAGAGATTATGGAGAGGAGAGCAAGTTGTTTGAAGTTAAGTAAAGAGGTGTGGGGCCAAATTTTATTTTGTCAGTAATTCAGGACAAGGGGAGATTTGTTTGGGTTTTATTTGCCCTGATTTCACTTACCATAAATTGTGGTTTCTTTTTAGGAAAGGTTAATTTGACTAACCCTTTTCTGGTAGGAAAAAGTTTAGGACTCTATAAATAAGACATGTTTTTTCTAATTTTTAATCAAGCATTCACAATGTAAGCTTAGGGCTTTGAGCGTTTGGCTAGTGGGAGAATTTTGTGGGTCACCAGCTTGAACTTATCACTTGTGTGAACCGTCCTATGTATTCCGAGTGAATTGGTTTGAGGTTATTTCCTCGCATTTGTACTCTCTATTTATGTGGATTTCCTCATCTCCTTTGTGGACGTAGGTCTATGACCGAACCACATCAATCTTTTTACTTTTTATATATTTCTCGTTGTTCTTCTTACTCGTGATTTGTTCAGGTTTGCTTTCTAGCTTCCCAGCATTTACACCTGCTTATTTTTGGTCCTACATTGGTACAGATTCCAGATTCAATGCGTAGTCCGGTTCCAATGGTTCGATAAATCGATTATTGAACCAGGTTAGAACGAGGTGATCATCTTGGCGGGTGTGGTTTCTAGCCGCAACTTTTTTGACAGTATGAAGATTTATTGGTTGGAGAAATTGTTTCAGAGGAGGGTCTCTGTGTTTGAAGACTAAATTTTGCAAAGTAGATTAATGGAGAGGAGACGCGAATTGTGGAAATTAAGTAATAAGGTGGACAAATTTACTTTGTCAGAAATTCCCAGGCCAAGGGCGAATTTGTTTGGGTTTTATTTGCCCTGATTTCTTACGATAAATAGGTTTTTATTTTTAGATGTGACTAATCCTTTTTTCTAGTAGGAGAAGGTTTAGGGACTCTACATAGATACAAATTGTTTTCTTCTAACTTAATCAGCCATTCACAATTTAATCTTAAGGGCTTTGAGAATTTGGTGAGGTAGAATTTATTTTCACAGCTTTGATACGTTATCTACTTTTGTGAAACCTCCCATGTATTCCGAGTGAATTGGTTGAGTTTCTCTCTATGTATTTTGTACTCTCATATCTTAGATGGATTGCTCATCTCCTTTGTGACATGGTCGATTGACGAACATTAAATCTTTGTGTCTTTTGGTTAATTTCCTCTGTGTTCTTACCGTGGTCTTTTTGGGGTCTGCTTGGTAGATTCCGCATTCACACCTGCTTGTTTCGGTCCTAACAACTTGTCCACTATATATTGACTGTGCACGCAGTTCTTAAGAAACTATATATAAATAGAAGAGTAATTTTATCATATCACCCTTTGAATATAATAAATACAATGTCTTGAAAAATATAATAAGTAAATGATTATAATGAACTATAAGGGTAAATTAGGAACTAAGTGTAAATATCCATTGATTTCTTGAAGTGAAAAAGTATTGTTGGACATCCTAAAATAGTATAGTGGACAATTACTATTGTTGGACAGAGGGAGTATATGCATATGAATAGATTATGTACATTCAGATGTACCTTGAAAAACAAACAATCTTAATCATTCAGCGTTTAAATCTAGAGATAACATCTTATCAATCAGTGCATTTAGATTCAGACATATAAATCTTAATGAATACAAATGAGGCCAAATACTTTTATTTTGGTCATATCGTGCGTCTCTCTTTATTTCTCTTTTTTCTTTCTCATGTAATAGGAAATCTCTTCTTTTTATATAATAATTAAAAAAAAAAGAGATGTATGTTTATCTTGTATTTTGTCTTTCACAATTGATAAGGCTTAATTTTTCTGTCTATTCCAAATAATGTCATATTCTTTTATCTTAGAAATAATTAATTTTGGTCCACCAATAAGAAAATAAATCTTAAACTTTATGACCAGCTAAATGTTGTCACAATAATATTAATGAAAAGAGTAGCAACCAAAAGATTAATTGGAATAGATCAAGATAAGAAAAATAAGAATGGTATTATATAGAAGTATTCTTGTACAAATGTAGAAAACCATAATGATATTTTTCAAATTAAAGTTTGATATTTTCCCAAGTACTATTCGGTGTATTATTTGTTTTTCATTTAGGTAACACAGACTTAGAATATATTATGAAATGATTGACGATATTTTCTTTTGGTATGAAATTCATATAGCTAGTGGAAAAGTGATCACTAGTAAAATTATGAGAGGCTTGACTGCCCTTTTGTTTTGTATAAATAATTTGAAGTTGAAATTTATCTAATTCAGTAGAGAAGAATTTTCATTCGTATCTCAATTTCAGTTCAAACATGGGTTTGATTCACACTTCTGTTTTGACAAAAGATTTATCATCCGCAATTAGAAAAAAATAGATGACTTGTTTAAAAGAATTGTCGAGAAAGGGAATCTATTATATATATATATAATTAATATATCTATTATTATCTTTATATTTTCTATATATATATATATATATAATATATAGTATAATTTTCCACAAATAGTGTGTTTTTCACTCTCAATCAATATAGAATCTATTCCAAACATATATGTCATGGTTCTTTACTTTGACATGGTACAAATATCTAAAATTTGATATTTTTAGATACTTTTTAGAATCTATTGTAATACAAAGTAGCAGTAAGAAATTGTAGCCATTTTTTCAGAAAATTTGTCTCTTCCATAATAGAATCTGATAAGTGAGGTCTCAAGTACATGTTTACGTAATTTTATTCTGTCTGAAGAAATGATTCATCAAAATAATGAGTCACCTTTATGAGGTACAAAAAATACTTCTGATAAAATATCGATTAAAATAATGTAAAAGACGCAGGTAAGAAAGAAAGAAGTACAAAACAAGTGTAGTGATAGATATTAATACACACGAGAGAGTTAATGAGCAAATATTACACATTGGAGAAAAAATATCATGCAATACATAAATCATAATACTAGAAGTACAATAATACTTGACTACGTACTAACCTTCGACCTTATTTTTCGACCATCAACCTCTCTAACTAGGGTTATGTCTTCAGTTGACTGAACTCATGACAGGTCTTGTCTAATTACCTCACTCAAATTTACTTCGATTTACTTCTACCTCTCCTAACTCTTAATACAATCAGTCTCTTCACCTGCTTATAGGTGTATCCTCACACTTTTTTTTTCTTATATCAAACCATCTCATTGTGGCATTATTAATATTGTTTGCCACAAAGGTCATTCATATCTTGTCCTGTATAACTTCATTTTTAATCATATCTCTTCTAATATGAACAAACATTCATATGTGCATTCTCATCTTCATAACCTCCACTTATGAACATTGACATTCTTGACTAAAAAAACACTTTGCTTATACAATAATGTTCACTCTGTCGAACTTACTATTAAAACTCAGTGACATGTTCTTATCATATAACACCTTAAAGGTGAGCCTTTGCTTCAGTCATCCGATTTTAATACAGTGTGTGACATCATTGTTGATTGCATTTTATCCTTAAATTAGGGACCTAAGATTCTTTAAGCTTTCAATCTTATAAATAACTAGTGCATTGATCTTCAACTCTACTTCCATCCCATACTTTACGTTACTAAACTTGCACTTTAAGTACTCAGTCTTATCCTACATAACTAGTGCATTGATCTTCACCTCTACCTCCATCTCATACTTTAAGTTACTAAACTTGCACTTTAAGTACTCAGTCTTAGTCCTACATAACTTAGAAACCTAGAGATTTTGGGTCTCTTTCTAAATTTTTAGTTTATTGTTAATTTCATTGTGCGTCTCCTCAATTAATACTATATCATCTACAAAATATACATTAAGACACCTCCCCTTTAATATTTTGAGTCAATTTGTACATCACTAAGACAAAAAGGAACGATCTAAGAGTTGATCCATGCGCAACTCCATAAAGATCGGAAAGTGATTTGAGCCACCTACCTCTGTCCTTACTCAAATTTTACTATCAGCGTATATGTTTTTAATAGCCCTAAAATAAGGAAAAAATATATTAAAGAGATTGAGAATTAAAGCAAACTTGAATGATCTTTATTCAATCACGGTCCGTAAACCCTGTTGTGGTCCACTGCTTTCAGGTAATTTCTGCAATTTTTTCTAGGTCTGGTTTTCGAGGTGTTACAAGGGTAGAAAGATAGTAGGGGTAGTGTGTTGTCTTGCCTTGTGATGGTTTAGTGTCAGTCGTAGGACTAGTCATTTTTTTAAAATAATTCTTACCATATGTTATTCATTCAATTTCAATTATCATTTTATTTTACTATTGTTATTGTTTCTCTCTCCTTGACTTTATACTTCTTTTATTTTCATTCTGTTAAAATTTGAGATTGATACAATTAAACTGAATGTCTTCAAGAAATAACCTATGTACCTCCACAAGGTAGTGATAAGATTTGAGTATTTTTACCCTCCATAAACCTCACTCTATGGGATTTCCCTAGATATAGTATTGTTGTATGAATCTTTAAGGAAAGTTATTGATTCATTTGTATGATGCAATCATAAGTGACTACGTATCGAAATTAAATCAGTAATATTCAACGTACATTTGTAGAAACTAGTTAGTAATAAATTGTTTAATATTGAAATCATGTATTGCTGCATTAATTATGCAAAAGTTTCTATCGATAATCATAATTTGTAACAGTTCATTATATATAGAACTATATAGACATTGAATTATATTCAACTTTATACCCAACAACATTGAGGACATAAAAATTCATTAATCCCAATATTAGAATTACATTTGACACATGTGTTCTCTCTCAAAGATAGATGACCTTAAAAAATGTCGTTTGGTGAAAGACAAAATTAAGAGCAAGATAATAAAATTGACAATCCATATATATATATATATATCATTAATGCAACACCCCTCAAATGACTTAGGTGAAGCTAGAGTCTAACATGTTTTTCATGATGGTCTAAAGTCCTACAATAATCTATAATGTGGTATTCAGGCAGTGTCTAAGAGTTTAGGTGATTTGGAAGTGAAACGTCAAGGGGCGACCAAGACGTTCGACGACTAAGTAACCTATGTGCCTCATGTGTGGTTATATGCTTAATTGTGTGTTTCATGAGTTAATGAGGTCATTATATGAGTTATTATGGTGTTTATAGGCAGTGTGTTAAGTTTTGTGAAGTTTGGAGGTCAAACGTCCAAGAACGTCCATGACGTTCGAAAGGTTTGCCTTGAAACGACCTTGTGTGTCTATGCATGTTTCGTTGAGTTTTACGTGTTCGTTTTGGATAAAATTCATGTGAGATATCCTAACTCATATACGAACATATTTGTGTTGGAAATGTCCTAGTGAAAGTCCCCAAGGACCAACCAAGGGTCCTTGAGGAAGGACCCTTCTCAAGATCAAGGCTGTCTAGACCAGGCCCCAAACGACTGACGCAAACGATGGATCAAGGGCTAGTCGACGCCCTGTCAATGCGTGTCGTGGTTCAAGCCTAGGGAGCTCAAGATTCCAAAGGAAAGTCTCTGAACTAAACGACGGGAGGACAGACGGTCCGTTTGTGGACAAACGGTCCGTCGTCTGCCAACCGTCGATGGTATTGGTTTCCTGCGTGCAGTCATTGTTAAGTTAGGTGTGAAGTTGTAAATTCACCCCACGTCCAAATAAGAGAAAGGGTGGTTACTTAGGGGTCTTGTGGATATTTTTAACATGTTTATAAGCCTTTAACACTGAAGATTTCATTCTTTAAAGTCAAAACCCAAATTCCCTTAGAAATTCTCTTACAACTCCATTGGAGCCAAAACTCAAGGAAGGGATTGAATTGGAGAATTGATTGGAGATTCTTCATCAGGTTGAAGGATTAGCTTTATTGAGGTATGATTTTTTATCCTTGAAACTCTATTCATCATGGAGCCCAACTTTCAAAGAAGTTCTCTAAAGTTTTCAAAGATGAATTGTCCAATTTCATGATCCATCCATCGGTTCTTGCATTAAAGGTTTTAAAGCATTGTATATTGATTTAGTTGTTATTAATTTGATGATTTTAACTTAATTAACCTATGAAACCATATAATTGATGAGCCCTAGTTTTTCACTACTTTATGGGTTAAGTGGTTTGGACTTAATGCTTATCAATTCTAGTGTAGTTTTCCGTGGGCTATTGATTGATTTAATAATTGTATTGATTGATATCTAGGTTGTATTAGATTGATGAATATATATTGAATTTACCTAGTTTCATTGAGTATCATAGTTTTTATATGGAATTGATGTTCATGGCCATGGGTAAGAGCCTTATGGCATTGAATTGGATGATTTGACATTAGATTGAAGTGGAGAGAATGGATTGGTGGTATGCTGCCCTAATTATCTTTAAATTTATGTTAATTAGACTTCAATTATGTTGTGATTGGTATAATCCACTTATGGTGGCAGTGCTATGTGCTTTATTTTCAATTGATGTGACCTTGTCGGCGTTACTTTATGTACTATGATGATCATGGCCTTGTCGGCAACTACTTGAAGTATTATGATGATTTGTGTAGTTGATTTATGTGAAGTCTAGCATTCTATCTAATGTGAAGTAATGTAAGTTAATGTGTTCCTTTTCTATGTATGTTAGGAAGATGCATGTAGACTATGACTAATGGTGCTTATTTTATATGTGTAGTCCTTAATGTAGTAGGCATGGCTTGTGCCTATTTGCTATATGAGTCATGAAGTTTATATTAAATTATGATATGGTAAGTATAGGATACATAAATATGAAAAGGTCATTACTAAGCGAATTAAAGAATGAATAGCTTATTGAATATGGTAAAAAATGTTGTGTCCTTGCTTTTGGTATCCTTGTCCCTCTTGATACTGTATGAAATGATTGTTGAACTATGATTCTGACCTTAGGTAGGCTTAGTGCACCCTTGTCAGGTATGAATAAATGATATATGAGAACTTAAATGATTTTAAGAAGTGCATGTACGTGGAACCTTAAACGTAGTGGTAAGGTTATGAATGTTGAAGTAGAAGAGTCGTAATGGTATCCATCATGTAAATGATGATGGACTTAGGGTAGGTTGGCTGGAATAGCATCATATCATCCTTAGGAAAGTCATAATCAGATATGTTAGTCTTTATTGAAATGTATCCCTGGTGGACCTCTTTGGTAGGGGTGAATGTGATTGAGTTATGAAATAGATAACGAACCTCTTCATGAGATCCTTTAGTGTCAATTACTCTATGAGAACAAAGGCTAGCACCGAGTGATTATGTTATGAGAAGTAGCTCTACTTGAGAAGGAGACTAGAGTATAATGTAGATCTACTTGAGAATGAGACTAGAGTGCATAAAAGCCCGTCATATTCCTTAACCATATGCTTACATGGGATATGTCTTAGTTCTACCCTTGGCAAGTAGAACACCCTCATAGGAGTAGGTTAGAACTCCGAGTTCCATGATTAGTTATCGTGTTCTATGTCGGTTATTGCCTATTTTCATAATATGGGATACCTACTAGCATTAGAGAAGTTCTATGAAGTTTAGGTGGTGGTATTGGACGCTATCTAGATATTGCACAATAGGCTTTGAAGGTGTTAGATAGAGTCTTTTGGTCCTTGGTCCAGCTATTACTTGAATTTCCCTTCTGTGATTAATTGAGTCTTTAAATGAACTAATGAATGTAATTAATTAGTTAAGAAAGCCTTTAAATGAATCATTATTTATCTAGGTAGTTAAGGATTGTCTATTAAGTGTGAAGGGGCATAGGAATGGTCACTTCGTATCTTCCCTAGATAAGTCTAAGAATGACTCTAGTTAGGGAAGATTAGTGATTATGTGGGGACATGCTATAGCCTTCGGTTCCTTAAAGGATTATTTAGGTACTTGAAGAGTTTAAATCATGGACTTTATCTTCTTGATTAAAACTCAGTACGTCCTTTTGGTAAACCGTTGGAAGGAGAATGTCTTCTATCTATAATGTTTTATGTATTAAGTGAGAAAGTTCTAATCCTAGGTTAATTTATAGGATCTCTTAATTGTGGTGTGTAAGGGATTGTATGGCGCGGCGGCGGGTCGCTTCACAACTTCAAACGAAACTTGACGAGAGTCACCTTTAGTAGAAGAATCTCATGTTCATGTGTACGATGTTTTGTAAGGGTGTTGATCTCATTTTATGTGGTCTTAAGGATCATTTAAGTGTTCCTAGAGAGGTTCTATGGGCGGTCTCTCTTTGTCTTACTTAAGTGAGTCTTAGGATAGCTTTTAGTTAGGGGATTATATGCTAGAAGGTGTCTAAAGTGAAGCTAAGAAAACTTCACTGTAACAGTGAAGGGGTTCACTGTACAGTGAAGGGGGTTACTGTAATGTGGCTCCTCTAAGTAATTTCTTATGTGTTTCTAAGTTGTTAAATGTTATTCTTATCATTATATTATGATATTTAAATGAAAAAGATGCATATTTCCAATAAATATCCGTTTTCATGATTTTATGCATTATGTCATACTTAGTACATGTGTTTGTACTAATTCCATAATTATATCTATATATATAGTAGTTGGTAGGTGAGGAGTATTTGGGAAGCAAGACTTGGATCGTAACATTATTCAAGTGAAGTTGAAGTATGTCCTCATTTGACTCGAGGGCACAAATGTCTTTTATGTCTTCTATTGAAGTATTGTAATAGACTAAGTATTTCTATGCTCATATTATATGGGTCGTGTCCCAAAGTATTATGTGTCTAAGATTTGATGAAATGAAAATTAGTATTTCGTATGAGTTTTAAAGGAAAGATATTTTAAGGACTTATAGAATGTTTATGAAAAGTTTTAATTTCGCACTACTTTTCATATGTTTTTTATGCGATGAACGATACGGAAGGTCTTGTACAAGACCTACGAGAGGTCAAGTACGCCGGTTGAACTCCGAGAGTGTCATATCTTCTAGGCTGGGGTCTCGGGATGTGACAATTAATTATAAACTAAATATTATAGGCTTAAGTTATTTGTGACCCCTTAAAACTATCCGCATAATTCATATAGATAACTTAACTAGGACTTGTATATATATGCCTCTACCTTTCAGACATAATTCATGCGAAAATTATGGATTTTTTCTTCTTCTTGTTGTTTTGAAAATTATGATGCCTTTAAATATTTGTCACACCTGGAGACTACACCTTGGACGTGGCCGGCACCAAATGACCATTGTTGTCCTTGAGAGGACCCTTGGCCTGTCTCACTTAACTTAGCGAAAGACTTAACTTAACTCAAGTATAATGTTTGAACATTCTCATGAGAAAATACTTTAAATCATTATCTTCGCCAAAATGGCGCTTAAGTCTCAAAGTTAAAACATCTGACATACAAGATAAAGAGACTAAAACGAACTGTTTGACTGTCTATCTATCTATGAAGCCTCTACTACTAATAAGATGAATGTTGGAACAAACCCCATAACATTCTATAAAGAAAATACGAAAATAAAGCAATTAAAGAGTCCTCTGGATTGCAAGGAGGCTCACCGTTGATTCTGTATGCTCAAGCTGGATCAACGGGGCGCTGGATGCTGACGATGCAGGACAACTGACATCAATACATTGAATATGCGAGTTGGAATAATAGACAACAACTACTAAGCGTGAAAGGATTAAGAATGAACTTAATTCTGTCTCTGCTCAACTCAAGAAGTCATAACTAAATATAATGTTGTAAAGACACATGCATTAATATATAAAGCTCGTAAAACAGTGTAAACACTTATTCATTAGAGGTAATGCAGTAATAAGCTCAACTTTACCTATATATGAAAGTAATATAGTTTCTGTGAGAGATTCTCTAACCGAAAACCATAACTATGAGCCTAAGCGATGGTACAACGTCTTACCTTACGTTGCAAGAGGACCGCTCTATACCTAGTCGTCGTTATAGAACCTGAACTACTAAGTGGATCCACTAGTTTATGCTAAAAAGCACTAAGAAATCATCTAAAAAGTATGACCTTTTATCTGTCCATGCTGGCTACATGGTTTATGGAGACTTGAGTTGAATATGAACTCGCGTCCCCATATCAGTTCTCAATACTACTCCCAAAATACTTAGCACATATATTTTCAAAACAACTTCTTCTCTGGTTTGAGGTAATTGCTCAAACTTAGCTTTAAAATCTCTCTTGGAAATCATAGTTCCCATTTTCTAAAACTAGCCAAAGGTTTTGTGGAAGTTTATCTTCCTTTGTTTCTCAAAATGTGAAAGCATTTGTAACTCTTAGGGATTACTTAGTTCCCTTATAGCTTTTGAGAAATGAACTCACTATTTGCTCTTTGCTTTAGTTGAAAGTTAACTCTTAGGAAATTCTTAGTTCCCTTATAACATTTGAGATTTAAGCTCAACTTATTAATCTTTGCTCGACTTGTGGTTTGAGACATAAAACAAATTTACAATGTTTGTTTAAGACTCTTGAAAGTTTAAGAACTCACTTTGACTTGCTTCTTAACTTTTAGGCTGACTCTTACTTTTTTCGATGTTATCTTAACTTTCCTCTGAATTGGATTAATGGTCAAGATCATGAGCTCATATTGATGGCATGATTTTCATGATGCTTAAGAAATGTACTTTAGAGTGTTGATATTAACTAGGCTTTATATGTACATCACTTAGGAACTCGTACGAAAATATGGGGGAAAAATTAGATCTCAAGGTGACCCTGGCGCTCTGAGAGGCATGGGGAACCACAGCTAGACGGACACAAACTGTCCTGAGGGAATCTGGCTGGCGCGGCATGCCAGGCCATGTTAGACAGAGGCTGCCTCGAGGGGCTTGTCAGACGGAATTTTTTATTTTTCTTCTTCTATTTTCAATTCTAAACCTTCTAAAATCCAATGGATCTCACCCCCAAATACTTAGTATCACTAAAATTCTCAATACTAAACAGTTTAGACTCATAAAACAGCCTGAAAACACGAATCAAACAACCAAAGGTATACTACAACTCAACCAACAAGAATTCAACAGTTTTTCATCAAGAAATTCAATGTTCATCATTGAATATACTATAATTGTACTGAGTTAAACATATTGTTGTGTAGGTGGAAGAACCCATCGTAGAAAGATCTCACATACCTTAAAGGGATCACCCTTGACGAAACTCACTCATCGATCTTGGCGAAATTTTGGTCTTTTTTCCTATCTCCTTCTTCTCTTATCCAATCTCCCAAGCCCTAAGCGTATTCAATCTTCTAAAAACTGACTTAAGGCTTAATTTTACACCTATAAACCCTTAAAACAAATTAGGAAATAGTAGGGTAAAAAGACCACTTTACCCTTACTAAAATCCGGATTGGATTTTTCTCAAACCAATTGCCCAACTTCCGATAGGCATATATTCCTCATACAATATTGAAAATGTGTAAACTCAGCGGAGTTGGAAATATATCTTCAAGGGCTTTCCAACCATATAAAGAACTGTACCTAACTCATCCTGAGTTAGAAGTTATGACCGTTTAAAAATGATCAAAAACTTACTTTTACACTAACGAAATTTTCCAGATTTCTTATTTTCTTTCCAAAAATAACTACTCTTAGTTTATTTGTTTAATACTAGCTATTTCGGTTTACAAGATGTTAAAATATTGTTGTGTGATGTTAAGATATCTCTTGATTAAGCTTGCACTGGAATAATATTATGTATACTATTATCAAATATTTAACTAAATAAATATTTTAAATTACAGTGAGTCTATATAAATATAATTATTGAGATCATTATTAATGTAGCCAAAAATTATTCATGAATTTACATTTTATGCATGCACTAACCGTGTTTAAATATTTACACATCTAAAACAATAATGATCTTGTGTTAAATTATATTTGGTGATATGATTTTGACTTAAGTTATCGATGACCCCTTATAGTTTTTTGTATATTTCACTGAGAAATTTCAGTAGATCTTGCATTCTATTAGAAGCTCTAATCTTAAAAATAAATACCCATTGAAGATTTTTGTGATAGTTTAAATAGATGAAATGTATGTAATACACTTGCATATGTTGTGTCAAAATAACAAATCAAATGAAGACACGTGACATTGTAAATTAAAAAAACAATTAAAAATGATTTTATATATAAGCAAGTCAAAATTAAAAAATAAAAGACTTTTTTTTTAAAAAAAAAAGATAAAGAAATTATGCAGCCCACCCCAAACCTCCCCCTTTCTTCTCTTTCCCTAACAATCACTCTAAGAGGTTTTAAGATAAATTGTATATGAATTTATCATTTTTATTTCTCTTTATATTCCAATATAAATTGATAGTGTTTTCTTAAAAGATCGGTACTTGCTTTGTTTTTTTTTTATATTGAATTTGCTTTTCTTTTCTTTTTGTTTATTGCATCGATTTGTTAGGAAGAAAGGTGTAGATCGGGGCGGTGTGTGAGTGTGTGTGTGTGTGGGGGGGGGGGGGGTGAAGAGGGAGCAAAAAGATATTTAAATAATAATTTCCATTTTTTCAGCAAAGATAATGTAGATGGTTGTCTCTATTATTTCCGGCAAAACCATCGTACGTTGTCCTGCCTGTGGTGGGGAGTTATTATCCCCGGGCCCAAACCCAAAACTATGAGACCTTTTATGGGCCATGGTCTTGACAACGAATTGTGAGGGCGTCGAGGCAGTATCCTTCTTATCCAGCCCCTTAGACCCCACACCCAAGTAAAGACCACGAGGATCTTCAAAGTTCGTGTTTTTTCACATGACCGTAGGATGGTCAGTGATAAGTTAGGCAGTAGCGCCCCTTTCCCCCCCCCTTTCTATTCCCTCGACCCCTCAGTTCTGAGGACCACAAGGGACTTCACCTATGGTCCTTCACATGGCCCGTGGGAGGGTCCATGAACCCCTACCAAACCATAAGACCAAGTGAGGACCACGGGGACCTTAATGGTCTGTGGTATTTAACACGTTCACAGGTAGGGCCTGTTGACGGGACCCCTAGATCCCATAAACTCTGGACCAAATACCATGGCCTACTTCACGGTACGTAGTCCCTTTCATGGTTCGTGAAAGTGGTTGTGGTCTGCCCCCTTAGCAGTTAAAGTCAGGGATATTTGGTCTTTTTCTATTTTGTTGGAACCCCTAAACTACGTCGTTTTAACCCTAAACTACGTGATTTTGGTTAGTTTTAGCCTAGAAATATAACTAGAACCTAGTGAGAAGAAAGAGGCAAAAAAACCCCAGTTCAAGATCGCAACAATATTCCATCAGTTCAAACCCCAAAATGAAAAAATTTCTCCAAGGAATTCATCACCAAGTATGTAATATTTTACTAGTGGATTCCTTTCACCCATTAGGTCCCTAGATTTTAGTTATTTTCTTGATTCCCTATTACCAAACAAGACCTAAGGTTTCTAGAACTTCAGCAGATTATCATGTTATTACTTCGTTTCTTGCATTAAATCCAAAACCCTCGTTATGTATTTGTTTAGTTCTTAAATTACATACGCTAGGTTAGATATTTCAGATAACATGGTTTATTCTTGAATGTATCATTATCAATATATTATTATGTATTCCCAGTTTACATATCAATTTTGAGCTATGTAGTACATCACAGAAATTCAGTCATAATACGTTAGTCATTTAATCTATTCGGAGTAACATAATACCGAGTTAGACTAGAGTCAGTCATCTATATTGTACCAGTTTTAAACTGAGGCAATAAAATAAAAGAAAAGAAAAGAGGAGAAAAGATCAAAGGATGAAGGCGTTCATCGATGTTCTTAAGTTTAGTTGCGGATTTTCGCCATGGGTTTAATACCTAAGAGGTATGTAAGCTTCCATAGTGTTGGTGTAGCTTACCCACACACCAATCATGTTATCTTTCAGCGAAATTTCATTCTTAAATTTTAAAGATTAGAGTTTTTTTACGAGTTCTTGATAGGTATTCTTGAGGTTCATTCTAAATCTTGTTGTGTTGGGTTTTTGATGAATTCTTGAAATGGAATTGAGTAATTTGAGTTTTGCATTAAGTATATTAAATTTTAATTAAATTAAGTTATTAAATCCAAGTGATTAGGGAAGAAATCGTTTGATTTTAGGCGAGTTAGGGTGAGAAACAAGCAAGGACTTTTGGTAGATTTTCTGGGTTGGAACCTGGTGCGACGTGCCTGCCAGAGTAGAAAAAACCCTTCTCTGTACTCCAGGGGTTGTCTCCCTGCACCACCTATAGGCCCAGGGTCACCTACCTCTTCCAGTTTGCTCCCGGTCGCTCCGTTTGAGCTCATGTAAAGTGTATCTTCACTCCTTTTGATTCTAAACACTGTAAACTACTTCTAAACATTTAGAAATGATTCATAACATAATCATAACCTTGAAATAATAATTCAAATTCAAGGTAAATTTAAGATTAAGTTTTTTGAGTTCTTCCGAACCTTTTGAGAGAGTCCTTTTGAGGAGTCTTCTACAACTTCTAGTAACTTGTTTCAAGACTCAAGCAAGTGGGCATGAGAGTGAGACGAATGTATTAATGATTCTACAATATCCCCTAGATCATTCATATCATGAATGATAACTCTTGAATTCATAATTCACATTCAAGAGAGAGTTATGATTAGAGTTCAAGAAAGCATTCAAGTTCAATTGTGAATTCTTTGAGATCCATTATTGATTAGTAAACAAGAGAATGAGAAGAGTCATATACATGAGTTTCACGTAGTTCTGTAGTCCTTGAGGTAAATTGTTCATGCTCATAATTCCGCATGAACCTTATGTGTCGAACAGTCTTGAGATGGGAGGTACCTTTGAGTTCTTGAGTTGAGTAGTTCATGCTAATAATTCTGCATGAACTCTCCAAGTTGAAAAATCATGAAATCATCCATAAAAATGAGATCTGAGCCTTGAATCCATACTTCAATTCAAGGAAATTTAAGAGTCAAGCCTAGAAGTTAAAGGCAAGTCAAAGTAAAGTTTATAAAATTTTCAAAAGTCTTTCACCAATATTTTTACTTTGTTTTAGTGAATGTTAAAGTTGAGTAAAGAGTCAAGATTGAAGCCAGTTCTTCGAAAAAGTATATGGGGGACAAAGTATTTCCAAAGAGATTAAAAATGTTTTCACATTTAGATAAGAACGGAAACTGAGATTTCCAAAGAGCCTTCGAGCTTGTTTTTCAGTTTAAGAGAAATAACTTCTAATTAAAGCAAGCAGGGAAATGATATTTCCAAGACATCCTTTGAGCTAAGTATTTTGATCATTAAAATCTATCTCAAAGACAGAATCATTATGTTTTAAACATTAGATTTCTAGTCTATTTGGGAGTATTATTTGAGCACCGATATGGGGGATAGTTCAGAAACTCACAGCCCTATTAACCATGTAGCCACCAGGTAGAAGAGTGGTCCATACTTTTTAGATGAACCCTTTTACAGTAGACAGTGGATCCATTAGGTAATGCATGTCTATACCTGTTGCCGGGTATAGGTGCGCTGGCAGCTTGAGGTAGATCGATGTATCATCATAGCATCTCTTAGTATGGTTGCGGTTAGAGAACTCCCACAACAGTTATTGTATTTTATATACCTCAGTTAATTGTGATTTTCCTATCCATTTCAGAATTAGGTTTTATCCTTGTTATCTACACAGAGTTGACATCATATTTTTAAAAAACTTTTCTTTATATTGCAATTGTTTTAAACTGTTTTATTGAAATGAATTCACAGTAAAGTATTTCGAGTTGAGTATCTAGAGTTGATCTGTGCTTCATTGAGTCGAGAATCATATATTTGAAGTTGAGTATCTAATCTTTGAGATGAATATCTTATTCTTGATTTGAGTTGAGTTAAAAAGAGGTAAGTATGTTTCCTTTTTATCAAGTTCAAGCTTATGTTATGCTTTAAAATTCCCCTTACATGACTCATACATTCCACGTACTGAGTCAATTGACCGGTATCTTCTCATAATGTAGACACAGGTACTCAGGATCATCAACAGGAGTTTCGTTGATACATCTGAGAGTTCGAGTTAGCTATGGTGCGCCTCCTTACTTCCGAAGGATTTCATTCAATTTTCGGTTTAGTTAGGGGGTTGTGAGTCTTTTTCCAACTTTCATCATTATCAGTTAGAGGCTTCATAGATAGTCGATTTAGTTGAGGAGTCTATATAAATAATTTATTTTATTAAATGTTTTAAAGACTAAAGTTGCCTATTTATGGCGAGTTTAATATATTGTTTTATTCAGAGTTAATCTTTTGAGTTAAAGCCTTTTATTTGTGTTATTGATTTTTATTTCAATTTTAAAGCTTTTGCATGCTTAAGTAAGTTTGCCGCTTTTAGTACGCCAAGATGAGGGTTCAATTGGGGATAAACAATGGTTCTTGAGTGTCGGTCATGTCCAGGGTGTAAACTCGGGTCATGACATGTATGATCTCAAAATTAAGGGTACATGAAATTTTATTTGACTTTTCCTTTTCGCATAAATTATCTTTGACCACTCATTTGTCGCCTATATCAGTTAGTCTAAGATAGAAAAAATTATTTATTTTGCATTAACTGCAAAGTAAATGTGGACATGTGTGGTAGGTAGATACCTCTTTAAGTTTCTCTATTTAACTTGTGAAATAACCTCATTTTTTTCAACCCAGCCTTTGATTTATAATTTCTTACTCACTAAAAATTTCTTTTCTAATATACTTCCTCCATAAGTCATCCCCCTCATTGGATCCTCTTTTTCATCTTTGATTTTATAGAAAACATCATTCTTATAATATCATTTTTATTTTAGCATTTAACTAGGTATTATTATATATAGATCTAAAATGGGGGATTATGATCGGGACAGAGGTGCGATAGAAAAAAGTTGTAATATTAGTATACCTAACAATATTGTATCTCCTAAGTTAGGTTTGAAATCTTCTCATGTTTGGAATTATTTTGAGAAACCTTTAGCTCCTAGCATGACTAGTTTTAATGGTTTATCTGAAATTGTTTCTTTAGATTTTCCAATCGCTTGTCAAGAAAGATCATATGATCAGGTTATTATCACGAACCAAAACAACAACGAGCAATTGTACTTACATACAATTCAATCAGTTCAATTTATCCAACAAACTGTTGTTCCTCAATCACGAACAATGGTGGCATGTGTGCCACCAATTACAACACCACAAAAATGTATTGATCTACAACAACAACCTGATATACGGGCAAACATTCATCCTAATTTAACTTTTTCCATGAAGACTCCTTTGACCCAATCTAGAACAAGGTAACCACTCACTTCAATTACATTTTATGTGTGTATGTTCAAAATTTTTGACTTTAGTACTTCTGATTTAGGAAAAACCAGTCGATAAGGCTTACCTATGAATCATTGCAAGAGGAACTCACAAATGACATATGGACATGGCGCAAATATGGTCAGAAGCATATCAAAGGTTCTCCATTTCCGAGGTTTTCTCTCTCACTATTTTTTCATGTCATAGAAAGTTATGTTTTCTTCTATTTTTAATTTTCGTAACAAAAAGCAAAAAAAATATTAATAGTGTATACATATATAATATTTGACTAAATCTGATTATTAATTTATATATGACAATACAGGAATTACTATAAGTGTAGCACATCAAAAAACTGCGAAGCAAAGAAACAAATTGAGAAAAGCCCAAAGGATGAGAACATTTTCGTGGTATCTTGTTCCGGTGGACACAATCATGATCCACCAATGAACCGTAGATATGTTGCTAGCTGCAACAATGCTTCCAAAGTCAAGATTCCAAAAGGCATCAATAGTTTGCCCAAAGCATCAATCTTGAATGCATCATCATCCTCGTCCATGCGCGTTAAGCATTCAAGAGTTGTTACTTCTCCAATTATCGCAACTAAGCCTCCACTTGAAATCGGGAGCAAAAACAAAATGGTTGTTGCGGTCGTGCAGAACAAAGGTGATGATAAAGTAAAGGTGAACATGACTGAAGATATTTTCATGGGTATTGATCAACTCCAAAGAGCTACTACTTCCACCTAATAGGAGTAAAATGACTAGAGAAATTAATCTTTTTGTCATCTCACCAAATCTCTATGCCGACATATGTGATCTTTTAGTCATGCTTCTACTTTAGATTTTTAGCGTGGAAAGTCAAAAATTATAGCTTTATAGTTTCCTATGATTAACCATTTATATCATAGAAAAATGGATCTTTTTTAGTTTAAATATTTTCTATTGTTCTTCAATTCGAAAATCTAGTCTTTGTAGTAAGTTGTTGTTCCTTTTTGTGAAATAGTTCTCTCTTTAAGAAACCTCACTTGACTTAATTTTTACATTTAATTATATAGAGCAGTAAATTATCATTGTTCAATAAGAGATGTTCAATTTTTACAAATGAAAATCTCTTGTAAAACGAACAAAAAATAATACCTAAGATATAAAAATATATATATGCCTCCACCTTTCAGACGTAATTCATGCGAAATATTTTGGATTGTTTACTCTTATTGTTGTTTTGAAAATGATGATGCCTTAAAATATTGTTGTGTGATGTTAAGAGATCTCTTAATTAGGTGACAGGAATAATATTATGTATACTATTATCAAATATTTAACTAAATAAATATTTTAAAATACAGTGAGTTTATATGAATATCATTATTGAGATCATTACTAATCTAGCCAAGAATTATTCATGAATTTACATTTTATGCATGCATTAACCGTGTTTAAATATCTTTACATCTAACAAAATAATGATCTTGTGAATTAGTATTTACTATTAGAAGGATAAATATGCAATATGTTATAATCTGTTAAATTATATTTGGTTATGTACTTTTGCTTAAGTCATCGATGACCCCTTAAAATTGTTTGTATATTTCACTTAGAAACTTGAGTATACCTTGTTTCCTATTAGACACTCTAATCTTAAAAATTAAATACTCAGTGAACATTTTTGTGATACTTAGTAAAAAGATGAAATGTGTGTAATACACTTGCATATGTTGTGTCAACATAACAAATCAAATGAAGACATGTGGAATTTTCATTTAAAACAACTATTCAAACAATTCTGAATACAAACAAGTCAAAATTTACAAAGAAAAAACTTTCAGAACTTTTTTTTAAAAAAAAATAAAGAAATTATGTAGTCCACCCCAAACCTCCCTTTTCTTCTCTTTCCCTAACAATCACTCTACGAGGTTTTAAGATATATTATATATGAATTTATCATTTTTATTTTCTTTATGACTTCTTTCTTATTTCCATCTAAAGTGATAGTGTTTTCTTAGAAGATCGGTTCTTCCTTTGCTTATCTTGATTTTGAATTTGTTTTTCTTTTTAAAAAAAAAATGAATTTGCATCGAGTTGTAAGGAATAAAGGGTGTAAATTGGGGCGGTGTGTGTGGAGGAAGGTAAAGAGGGAGCAAGAATTTTTTAAATAATGATTTCCATTTTTCCAGTAAACATGATGTAGATGGTGGTCTCCATCTTTTCCGGCAAAATTGACGTAGATGATGATTTCCATTTTTTCAAGCAAAGAATTGTGGATAATGATCTTTATTTTCTTCTGACAAATAAATGACGGGAGTAGTTCTACCTCTATATCTACAAAATTAAAAGTACAATGATAAGAAGATTTTCTTAAAAGGGACGAGAGTTATTTTTTGAAGAAATTGGTAGCGAAAGTAGTTGCAGGTCGACCTTCTTGAAAGAGAGAAAAGATAAAATATTGTTACTAATTTTTTCAAAGGGTAAATAGTAAAATATTGATTTCACGTGCTCTCTTGATAACTACAAGAATATCTCAACACAACCCTTTAAGTTAGTGTGGTGAAACAACACCTTGGATAGATAGCGAAGAAAGGCAGGCTTGAGCAGAGACTTAATGAGAGTGTATTCAACTTAATCCATCGAGAGAAAATATTTGACGATCACTCTGATTGCACACTGTTGTGGAGGTAATAAAAGTCTACTAAAATGGGTTTCATCTTAGTGTGAAAGAATGAATTTTTGTTGAGATATGAAACACTAATGTTTTAACAAAAAAATACCTGGAGTTTGTGAGAATTGGTATCATAGTTCATTCAACGGGTTGTGGACCCAAGTAAACTCAAGGAGTGTGTTAGCTATCGATTTGTATTATGTTTCAGTGGAAGATTGAGCAACTGATTGTTGTTTCTTAGAGGACCAACAAATAGAATTTGACCTGAAAAAATGTATATAACCCGCCCAATCAACATTAATATACATATACAAATTCCTATTGGAATGACGAAAAATTTGCAAGTATGATGTTGTTGATGACTTGAGATATCGAAGAAATCTTTTTACTCCTTTTCAATGCTCCAAACTAGGAGATTGAATAAACTAAGATAATCTTTATTGAAATGCAATATCAAACGCGTGAATAACCAGTATTGCAACATATCCAAAATGTGTCGATATAGAGCTGCATCAGTAGGAGGTGAACTTAAGCACATGGTGCACGTGCTCAACATGTCAGGATAACATAAATTGTTCTTTAAAATTTGTATAAAATAGAGAAATCTCATACGATGCTAATTGCATCCTATTCAGGAGGTCTTCTTAATTACAATAATTTTAAAATCTTCATTTCTCTCAGATACGTTTCTTGATTGTCCGATACATTACAAATGATATATTATTTAAGATTCAGTTACGTTAGATATATTCCTCTATTATCGAATACATTGATCTCTACTCTGTTTTATTAGATACAAACTTCAATTGTCGGATACATTGATCTCTATTGATTCTGTTGTGTCAAATACATTCCTCTACTATTAGATACATTGGTTTCTACTATGTTGTTGCGTTGGATATAATTTTTATTGTCGGACACATAACTATGAACAGATTCATAATGGAGGAATGTATCCAAGAGGAAAATTTTGTAGTTTTTAATAAATGAGTGAGAAATTTTGAGATTATGATATCTTAAATTATAATAATGTAATTATTCCTAATTTTGTGGTACTAAACTTAAGATATTTAAATAACTTTAATCTTATCATTTTAAATATAGTACGTGAAAAGATAAAATAAAATAAAATAATCAAAAAATTCAAAATGGATGGAGCATTAAAGATGAATCAACATATGTATACCATAGTATTTTTTTCCTTTACAATACGTGCAAAGAATACAAAGATTTAGTTAATGCATTTTTTTCGGTTATTACTTAGGAGTGATTGTTTTGGGATACAATTCACTAACTGAGAAATGGTATAAATTACATACAAGCAAAATAAAGATGTTGTGAATAGTAGATGACCAATTCTAAAATTGTGAAAAAAGAATATTATACAAATACAATACTCTGCATGATATTTCCTCCCCAATTTAGTGGGATTCTTGAATTTTGAGAGTGTGTTTTTAATAATAATTTTAGTAAATCAATTTTATTTTGGTAGGTAGCATTTTTCCTCCCCAATTTGGTGGGATTCTTGAATTTTTAGAGTGTGTTTTTAAGAATAATTTTAGTAAATCAATTTTATTTTGGTAGGTAGCATTTTTGTGTCTTTTAAATATTTTAAGTTGTTTGTTATTATGATTTAATGTAATTTTTAAATATATAATATTTTTTCAATAAAATTTGAAGTTATATTTTCAAATTTAATTGAAGTTTGAATTTCAAAATTTCAATTAAATCACATGACACAAATTGCGACAGACGAACTATAACACTGACATGCTTCATCTTTCTGATGTCCAAATAGCAATCACTATAAAAAAAAATCCAAAGGATGTTAGTAATACAAGCATTTCAAGAACACAAAAAATCCCAAGGACTTAGAAAATGGTGAATTGTTAAACTGATAAAATGTTAACAATTGATGTCAAGGTTTTGAAGTGAGCATCACAAATATGACACGCATACAATTGCATAAGCAAACATAGCGAGTTACCATTTAGCCAATAAGCTATAGAATTCTTATCATTTGTCACATCTTAAATATACAACCTTTATAGCTTTTAGTACTATCCATAATGCAGTGTTCATCCTCAACTGTCATTTCTAAATAAGATAGATAGATTAACATTGAGAGAATCTCTAGAATGTATTTGAACTGTGATAAGATAATCTCATTGAAAACATCTTTAATTCCGAGCCCCAAAAAATGATTGAGTTCATCAATAAATTATGGAGAACATGTCAATCAAAGATTTATTGATATGTTCAACAAGGTTGGGGTGATTTCCTGTTAAAAAATGACAAAAGTCCAATAACGGTGGTTAATGAGATGGGTGAACTCCTCATAAGGCTTGGGTAATCCTTCTCCCTTTGAGCTAGCTTTTGGGGTGTGAATTAGGCAAAAAACCTAATCACATAATATCAAAACAGGGTCTGTCTCACCCGATGTTGGGACGCCTAAAATCAAAATTGTCCATGCACCAGATGCTAATCACTGGGCGTGAGGTGGGGTGTTAAAAAATGACAAAAGGCTCACTTCGGTGGTTAATGAGATGGGTGAACTCCTTATAAGGTTTGGACAATCCTTCTCCCTTTAAGCTAGCTTTTGGGGTGTGAGTTAGGTCTTATACTTAATTTCACATTTCCAGTAATGAGAATATCATCAGAATAAACCATAATAAAAATAGTAACAACCTCAGATGTGAAGATAAACAAAAGGCATTTAATTCAGACTTAAAAAACATGATATAAGTCAAATGATATTTGAGAGCATTATACCACGAACGTGGAGCTTATTTTAACATACGACATACATGATTGAGAAAATCAGAGTTAACATAATCCTTCGATTAAGTTATAGATATATGATCTTGTAAGTTACCTTGCAAAATTGCATTGTTTACGTCAAGTTGGTGAGCCTTTCATTTGTTTTGATTAGTGATGGTTTAAACAAATTTGATAGTGGTTTATTTGACAATTGGACTAAAGGTTTTATGAAATTTAAATTGCTAGACGTTGCGTGAAATCTTTTTCTACCATTTGTGCCTTGTACCTGCCAATAGAACTATCAATTTTTCCTTTAATTTGAATCAATCATTTACAATCAACATCTTTTATCAGGTTCCTAGGAACTAGTTCCCAACATTTAGTTCTCATTAGAACTTCACATTTCATATCCATGACTAGGGGCAGACCCACATGGAGTCCACCGGATGCTCGAGCACCTATTAACTTCGTTATGAAATATATATATATATATATATATTGACCATGAATTATTTTGGTCATTCCATTTTATGAATCAAGATCACAAAATATCAATGGATTATAGCACAAGAAAATTGACTAAATATGCATTTGCCTGCTTTGAGCTCATTTAAACTTTAAATTGCGTCCATTTTCCCGCAGGATCAACTGGATACATAGCCAACATCTTAACAAACGCCCATACAAAAATTTGGTCATTTCGTTTGAAAAATTCCAGATCAAAAAAATTTCATTGACTATAGCAAACTAAAATAAGAAAAATCATCGTTTACCTGCTTTGAGGCTCGTTTGAACTTGAAAAAGTATCTAATTTGTTCGTGGGACGAACAGGATACATTACCAACGTCTAAACGGTCGTCCATAAAATTTTGGATAATAAAAATTTCATTAAATATAGCACACGAAAATTGATAAATTTTGCATTTACCTACTTAGGGGATCATTGGAACTTGAAAACGCGATCGTTTTCCCCGCGGACAGAACTGGATATATTGTTAACATCTTAATGGCGTTCATGAAAAATTCTGGTAATTTCATTTCAAGATTCCGGATCACAATAATTCAATGGACTATAGAACACGAAAATCAGTAAAGTCTTCATTAGTCTGGACTTTTTTGAACTTGGAAATTCGCTCGCTTTTCCCGTAGGACATAATGGACATTGTCAACTTCTTAACGTACATACACAAAAATTTTGTTCATTTTGTTACGAAAATTTTGGATTATAAAAATACCATGAACTATAGCACACGAAAATCGGTAAATCTGCATTTACCTACTTTAGGGATCACTTGAAGTTGAAAAGGAGTGAACTGGATACAATGCCAACGTCCTATTCGACGTTTATGAAAAAATTCGGCCATTTCGTTTCAAGAATTCCACAAAATTTTAAGGACTATCACACATGAAAATTGGCAAAAATCTGTGTTACATGCTTTGGTGCTCATTTGAACTTCAAAATTCGCCCATTTTCCTGCAGAACAGACTAAATACATTATCAACGTCTTAGCGGATGTCTATGAAAAATATCGGCCATGCATTTCTGGATCCCAGATCACAAAAATTTCATTGATAATTACACACAAAAATTGGCAAAATCTTCATTTACCTGCTTTGGGCTCATTTGAACTTTAAAATGCGTCCGATTTCCCTGGGAGACGAACAGGAAACATTGCAAACATCATGAAAGATGTCCATGAAAATTTTTGGTCATTTTGTTTGGAGAATTTGGATTAAAAAATATCAAGCACTTAGCACACGAAAATCAATTAAATCTGTTTTTACCTGCTTTGGGGCTTATTTGAACTTGAAAATGCGCATGTTTTTCTGTCAGGATTAATTGGATACATTGCCAACGTCTTAACAGACATCTCTAAAAAGTATCATTCATCTCATTTTGGTAATTCCGAATCACAAAAATTGCATACACTATAGCACACGAAAATCAGTGTTACCTGCTTTGGGACTTATTTAAACATGGAAATGCACCTGTTTTCCCCGCTGGACTAACTGGATACATTACCAACGTCTTAACGAACGTCCATGAATAATTTGGTCATTTCGTTTACAAATTCCGTATCACAAAAATTCCATTGACTATAGCACAGGAAAATTTAAAAAATTTGTGTTTACCTACTTTGGGCTCGTTTGAACTTTAAAATGCACTCATTTTCCCCACCGAAAAAAATAGATAAAATGCCAACATCTTAATTGACGTCAATGAAAAATTTCGTCATTTTATTTGGGGAATTTAGGATCACAAAAGTTTCATGACTATAGCACACTAAAATCGGTTAAATCGTTGTTTACCTGCTTTGGGGCTCATTTGAAGTTAAAAAGTCACGCGTTTTTCCTGCAGAATGGATTGGATACATTGTCAACGTCTTAACAAACGTCCATAAAAGAATTTGGTTCAGGATTTTCAAACCACAAAAATTTCATGGGCTAAAGCACAAAAAATTGATAAAATCTACATTTACCCGCTTAGGGGATTATTTGAACTTGAAAATGTGTCTGAATTATTCGTTTACCTGCTTTGGGGCTCGTTTGAACTTGAAAATGCATTTATTTTCCCCGCGATAAAAACTGGATACGTTTTCAACGTCTAACGAACGTCCACGAAAAATTTTGGTCATTTCATTTCTCCATATCACAAAATTCCATGGACTATAACAGATGAAAAATGAAAAATTTTGTGTTTACCTACTTTGGGGCTTGTTTTCATGCGTCTATTTTCCTCGCGGGTCAAACATGATACATTTCAAAAGTCTTAACGGACGTCCTTGAAAAAATTTCATCATTTGCTTTTGTGACACCTCTAAAATGACTTAGGTGGAGCTAGAGCCTAACATGTTTGTCATGAGGTTCTAAGCTCTTTAAATGGATTAATTATAATGTCGTAATGAGCTAGTGCCTAAAGATTTAGGTGCATTGGAAATCAACCGTCAAGGGACGATAAAGAACGTTCAACAACTAGTCACCTATGTACCTCATGTGTGTTTCTATGTGCTTATGTGTATGTTATGATCTTATGAGGTCCTTATATGAGTTATAATAGTGTTTATAGGCAGTGTGTCAAGTTTAATGAAGTTTGGAGGTCAAACATCCATGACGTTCGAAAGATTTGCCTTGAAATGACCTTGTGTGTCTTAGCATGTTTCGTCGAGTTTTATGTGTTCTTTTTGGATGAAATTGGTATGGTAGGTCCAAAACTCGTATAAAATCATATTCCGGTTGGAAAAGTCTGGGAAAACATCCCCAAGGACCAACTAAGGGTCCTTGAGGAGGGACCCATCAATGTGGCCAAAACTACCAAAAGCAGTCCCACCTACGGATGGCAATCACCGCCAGTTCCCTGGTCGACATCCCGTAGGTGGAGGGCGTAGGTCAGGACTTAGGATAGGGAGGATGGCATTCCAATGACCAGCCTCTGACCCAAACAACGTACCAGCAGGACGATCCGTTGGTTGGGAGATGGCCAGGCGTCGATGGTGCCTGAAACCTGCGCAGTTCATTATTAAATGACGGGGTAAATTGGTAAATTCACCCTACATCCAAATAAGAGATTGGGAGGTTTCCTAAGGTTGTTATATGTATTTTAAGTGGGTTTATAAGTCCTGACTACCTAGATGAATTCATTATTCTAAAATCAAAACCCCGAATTCTCTAAGAAACTCTCTAGAACTCCATTGAAGCCAAAACTCAAGGAAGAAATTAGATTGAAGATTTGATTGGTGATTCTTCATCAATTTAGTAGTTTAGATTCATTGAGGTATGGTTTTCATCCTTGAAACTCTCTTCATTAAGAAGCTCAACTTCAAAGTGATCTCTAAAATCTTCAAAAGATGAACTTGTCCAATTTTTATGATCTAGCCAGGGGTTATTGCGTAAAACATTTTGCATCATTGATTATTGATTGAATCGATGTTATTTTTATGATTTTAACCTTAAATATTCATAAACCCATGCAAAACATAATCTCTTCAAATTGATTATATTATGGATGTCATGATCTTGTCTAAATGCTTATGCATTCTAGTGTAGTTTTCTATGGGCTATTGAATGATGTAAGAATTGTATTGAATTGATGTATAGGCTTTCTTATATTGATAAATATATATATAATTGACCTAGATTTATGGATAATTATGATTTTTTTTTATAGAATTTATGATTATGGACATGGGTAAGGGTCTTTTGGTATTGAATTGGATAATTTAGCTGTGGATTGAAAAGGTGAGAATAGATTGTGGTACACTGCCCTAATTATCTTTATTTTATGTAATGTAGGTCTTGAATTATGTTATGATTGGTATGGTCCACTTATGGTGTGAATGATGTGGCTTTGTCGGCGTTACTTTATGTATTATGATGATCATGGCCTTGTCGGCAACTACTTGATATACTATGATGGTTATACGAATGATGTTATAGTAGTGTATAGGGTGACCTATAGATGATGATGTCTATTCCTATGAGATTTTAAAATGATATGTTATATGTGATAAAGTGAAGTATTTGTGTGTCTTGTATGGTAGATTTGTGTCCCTTACTTGATAAATGAATGAATGTAAATATGTGATTTCTTGACTTAGGATGCTAAAGCCTCTTAGTCTTGTATGTATGAATGATATGTGGCCTTGAACATAGTGAGAAGGTCAAATTATGTAGATCCCTCAACCTAGTTGAGAGGTTATAATATCCTTAAAGTCGAAAGTCGTTATGGTATCCTTTTTGTGTGAATGGTGGACTTAAGGTTGGTTGGCTGGAACAACATGAAATCATCCATAGGAAAATCATTAAGCTATCCTCTCGCCATTGAAAAGCAGCTTTAGGGGACCCCTTTGGTAGGGTGAATGTGATTGGGTTATAAACTAGATATGGAACCTCTCCATGTGATCCTTTATGTGAATTACTCTATGAGAACAAAGCCTAGCATCGAGTGAGTATGGTAAGGGAAGTAGCTCTAGTTAGAATGAGGCTAGAGTTGAAAGAAACCATTCAATTCCTTAACCATGTGACTACATGGGATGTGTCCAAGTTCTACCATTGGCAAGTAGAACACCCTCCATCGGAGTAGGTTACAACTCCGGATTTCATGCTTTGCTACCATGGTCTATGTGGGTTATTGTCTATTCTCACATATGAGATACCCTCTAGTGTTTGATAAGTCCTATGAGGTTTAGATGGTGGTATGGGACGCTATCTAGACATTACACAATAGGCTTTGAAAATGTTAGCGAGTGAGTCCCTATGTCTTATCCAAGACCATTACTTCAATGTCCTTATGTAATGAATGTTTCTTGAATGAACTAATGAACATAATGACTTAAGTAACAAAGTATGTAAATGAATAAGTACCTAGCTTAGAGTAACTTTAAGGATTGCCTAGTTAAAGTGTGAAGAGGGCATAAAGGATGATCTATTCATATTTTACCTAGGGAAGTCTTAAGAATGACTCTAAATAGGAATGTTGATTTATGAAGTGAGAATGATCTTATCCTAGGTAGTCTAAAGGATCTCTTAACTGTGTGTGGAGGAATTGTATGGGTGGTTGCTTCACAACTCACTCATTTTATGGTGTTTTGGTGTATATGAGTGTATTTGTCTTACTATAGGTAGTCTTGAGGATCATTTAGGTGTGCTTAGAGAGGGTGTATGGGCGTTCTCTCTTTATGTTACTTAAGTGAGTCTTAGGATAATCATTAGTGAGAAGATGGCATGCTAGAAAGGGTTCATGTAGAGTTGAAGAACTTCACTGTAACAGTGAATTAATTCACTGTAATAGTGACATAGTTCATTTTAATGTCCTTAAATTGTGATAAAATGTTCAAGTGTTATCTTATGTGTTTATAAGGTGTTGAATGTTGTTCTTATGCGTATACTATGATGTTTTAATCAAAAAAAGCATATTTTTTCATTAAATGCCCGTTATCATGGTTTTTATGCATCATGTCATACTTAGTACATGTGTTTGTACTAATTTCATGCTTTTATCTATTTCTAAAGCGATTCATAGGTGAAGGTGTTTTGGGGAGCGACGCTTGTATTATAGGATATTTCAAGCAAGGTTGAAGTATGTTCTCATTTGACTCGAGGCATCACTATCTTAGAGTTTCTTTTATTTAAGCATTGTAATAGACTTAGTAGTACTATATTTCGATTGTATGGGTCGTGTCCCAAGTACTTATGTCTAAGATTTGATGACATGAGACTTAGTATTTCTTATGGTTCTTATATGAAATAGATTTTAAAAGACTATTCACATGTTGTGAAAAGTTTTAATTCCGCACTACTTTTCATTTATGTATATCCGATGAATGATACGAAAAGGCTTGTACAACACCACCGAGAGGTCTAGTACGTCGTGTCGCAATCCAAGATTGTCCTATATTCTAGGGTGTACTCTTACGTCGTGAAAGGTTTTGGGAATCCAAATCACTAATATTTCATAGACAGCACACAAAAATCGGTAAAATCTGCGTTTATCTACTTTTGTGCTTATTTGAACTTGAAAATGAGTCCATTTTCCCCTCTTTAAAAATGAGATACATTGTCAACGTCTTAACAGATGTCTAGATTTCGGCCATTTCATTTCGGTAATTATATATCACAAAACTTTTATGGACAATAGCACATGAAAACCGGAAAATTTTGTGTTTACCACTTTGGGGCTCATTTGAACTTGAATATGAGCCCGTTTTCCCCGTGGGACAAACTAGATAAAATGCCAACATCTTAATGGACGTTCATGAAAATTTTTGGCAGTTTTGTTTTGGGAATTTTAGATCACAAAAATTCATTGAACTATAGCACATGAAAAGCAGCAAAATTTGTGTTTACCTATTTTGGAGCTCGTCTGAACTTTAAAATGCGCCTTATTTCCACCCGAGACGAACTCAATACATTGCCGACGTCTTAAAGGACATCAATGAAAAAATTTTATCATTTCGTATTGGGAAATTTGGATCACAAAAATTCTAGGACAATAGCCCACGACAATTGACAAAATCTGCGTTTACCTACTTTTGATCTCGTTTGAACTTGAAAATGTGTCTGTTTACCCCACAGGATGTAATAGATGAATTGCCAACGTCTTAAAGGACTTTCATGAAAAATTTTGGACATTTCATTTTGGGAATTTTGGATCACTAAAACTTCATGGAAACATGAAAATTGGCAAAATATGCGTTGATTTACTTTGGACCTTGTTTGAACCTTAAATGCGTCTGTTTTACCCGTGGAACGAACTGGGTACATTGCTAACGTCTTAATGGACGTCCATAAAAAATTTCAGCAATTTCATTTGAGAAATTCTGGATCACAAAAACTCCATAGACTATAGCACAGAAAAATCAGAAAAATATGCGTTTATATTCTTTGGGGCTCGTTGAACTTAAAAATGTGCCCATTTTCCCCACGGGACAAACTTGATAAATTACCAACAACTTCACAGACGTCCATGAAAAATTTCGTCCATGTCATTTTTGGAAATTCAAATCACAAACATTTCATATACTATAGCTCATAAAAATTGGCAAAAATTTGCATTTACCTGTTTGGGGATTGTTTGAACTTGAAATAGCTCCCGTTTTACCCGCGTGACGAACTGAATACATTGGCAACGTCTTAACAGACGTCTGTAAAAAAAATTGGCCATTTTGTTTCAGGAATTTCAGATAACTAAAACTTGAATTATTATAACACATGAAAATCGGCAAAATCTGTGTTTACCTGCTTTGGGACTCGTTTGAACTTGAAAAAACGCCCGTTTTCCCCGCGGGACATACTTGAAATATTTCCAACATCTTAACGAACGTCTATGAAAATATTTGGCCATTTCGTTTCGAGAATTGTGGATCACAAAAATTCTCATGATCATAGCACATGAAAATCGGTAAAATCTATGTTTACCTGCTTTGGGCTCATTTGAACTTGAAATGATTTTTTTACTCCACAGGACAAACTGAATACATTTCCAACATCTTAGTGGACGTCCATGAAAATTTTGGTCATTTTATTTTGGGAATTACTGATCAGAAATATTTCATTGAGTATATGTAATAACCCGGAATTTCAAGTAAGAACAATTTAGAGTCTAATGGAAGCTAAGAAGTGACTTTAGAGATTCACATGTTAGTTTAAGGTTTAAAGCTTATCTAAATGATTAAAAATGTCTATTTGAGTTAGTTTGGTGATTTTAGAAGTAAAACCTCACAAAACGACCATGACATCCGGAAACTAGTAAGTGAACTAGTGGGACGAACTAGCGTGTTTAAGGGTCTTGTAATGGACTTTTGGAGTGTGGTAGGAAGATTAAAGTCAATTTAAATTTTTAATACACTTATAAGGACATAATTAGGTTTTAAACTTCCGAATACGACCCCCAAAAGCAGTCCCCAAAACTACTAAATAGAGTGACTTATGGTGGGGATTTACGTCCAGTAAGTCCACCTTCACCCCATAGATCATGGGCGTATGTTAGGCCTGCAAGTTCCTGTAACTTTTTACCCTCGACCTAAACCAAGTAGGCCACTACGGCCAGTAAGTGGACCTACGGTTTGCAGGTGACCCCCTCATAGGTGCTCCAGTTTTAATGATTTTAGTTTTAAGTTAGGAGTTTGGGGTTGTATTAGTTATTAATTAGGGTTAATGTAGGTCGGTTAATAGGTTATTTAACCACTTATATAATCTTAAATAAACCCTAAACTAAACATTCTAATTAACTCATCTATAGACCCCAAAACTCTCTCCAAATATTCTCTCTCAAGATTGAAGAAGAAAAAGAGAAGAAAGGAGGAAGCAAATAGGTCGATTTTCCACCATCAATTCAATCTTAGTCTAAGACATTGATCAAAGGTATGTTAAGATAAATCATCCATTGGTTCTTCAACCCATGTAGCCCTTATAGTTTCCCCCCAATTGTGAATCTAAATACCCAAATCTAACTAAGGTTGTGATTGCATTGTGGGTAAGTCTTGATTGTGACTCCAATCTAGCGGATAAAATTCAATTATGTTCGAATTATTATTTAATGATTAATATGTGATGTTTTCATGTGACTTCCTTAATGAACCCTAATCTAAGTTGATGAGGGTGGTCATTGCGGGTATAGGCCATTAGAGGCAAGGTTGAAGGTTCTAAATTGATCTTCTTTATTCAATTGTCTTGAATACTAATTTTATAGTTAGGATCATCTACATATGAATTGAAATAGGTATGTTTGAATAGGGAGGATCTTGACTTTTAAATTTAGCATTGAACTTTTATGATCACGTATGACTAGAATTACTTCTAAGGATCGAAGTGATTGAATGGCTTGTAATTTAGGCATGGATCATGATAGAATGAAGTGCGTATTGAAAATGGGGATTATAGACATTTATGTTAAGGATTTAGGGGTAAAGTAAACATGAGCTTAGACATGAACAAGCTAGGAGAAACAAGTTCTCTCACATAGAAGGATTCTAGGTTGACTTAATAACTTAAAGTGAATCATAGCATGTTAGACTAAAATAGCTTGAAGTTGTGATCTATCCATTCATGTGTACCTTGATTTTGCAAGACAAAACCAAAGTAGGATAGCTTGAAGTTGAGGCTTGTGTTTCCTTCATGTATAGCATGGCTTAGTAGGATAAGACCAAGGTCGATAGCTTGGGATGGATGATCTATACTATTCTAAGGGATATCTTGACTTAGCATTGTAGAATGCATGTCATAGTAGCATGAGTTAGTAGTAGTCAAGGTAGCCTAGAATTGAGGATATATGCACACTTTCATATAGGTAGCTTGAATTAGCATTGTAAGGAAGTATTCATGGTAGCTTGACTTGAATTGATTGGGATAGAGTACATACACACTCCTAAGGGTAGCTTGACTTGCATGCATGGTGTATTTCAAGGATAGCTTGATTTAGGTTAGTCACTGTAGCTTGGGGTTGATGACTTATACTCTTCTAAGGATAGCTTAGGGCTGAGAATCATACTCCCTAGGATAACTTGCATTTGTATTCTAGTTCACTTCTAAAGATAGCATGACTTAGTTGGTTTCGAACTATTTCATGGTAGCTAGGATAAGGCACTTGTACCTTTCGTAGAATATCTTGGACTTGCATGATAGTGTATCTTTCAAGGTAGTTAGCTTAGCTTAACCTAGTTATGTTAGAAAAGAAAATAGTATGGTCTAGCTTATTAAAAGGTTATTCCTTAGATAGCTTGGACTAGTAGGATAGTATGTCTCCATAGTATCTTCACTTAACATAGTTGGTCATATTATTATATGAGTAGCTTGGTCTAGCCTAGTGAAGGTTTCTTCCTTGGTAGCCTTGAAAAGGGTAAATAGAACAGAGGGATAAGACCCAACTAGTGATATTCATCATAGTCTAAAGAAGTACTTAGTTTGGGTGGTAATATGGGATGCTACCCATACATGGCACAAGTATGACTGAGGATAGTGTTGAAGGGCTCTCTTATATAGTATGACTTTGCTTGGGTTGTTGCAATAGTGGCCTTCTATGACATGACTGACTAAGGTAGTAGTTCCGTTGTCTTCATAAAGTAAGCTTTGTATTAAGACCATTGTCTTCCATGACATGATTGACTAAGGTGGTAGTTCCCTTGTCTTCAAGAAGTAAGCTTTGTAATAAGACCATTTAGAGGTGAGTATGACTAAGATGACTTCAAGTCTATTCTTAGTGTGAAGGGTAATATGGAAATCTTTTATACATTGCACAAGTGTGTCTTGGGGTTACTTAGAAGTATAGTGCCCTTATGGTATAAATACTTATGACTTAACCATGCTCTTAAAATATGAGGGTAAAGTTGACCAAGTGTCTATTCATACTTGTATGGTTATGATGTATCTCATATGCTCATTAACTATGTCTTATGATGACTTGTGTTCATATGAAGCTTATGTTGGAGACTATTCTATGATTATGATGATTATGTTATGATGATGTTATTATCTCTTATTCTTATGTATTATGTTGGCTAACCATTTGAGATGCTCTTATGATGTTGTGCTAGCTTTCATACTTAGTACCTTTGTACTAACACATATTGCCTACGTTCTATCCAAATGTAGAGTTGGAACTTTGAGTTGCTATTGGAGGCTAGAATTTCAAGGATTTAGAAAATTGAAGATCTTGGTGAGTCCTCCGAGCTTCGAGGAAAACATCCACTTACCTTTACATCATTCATATTTATGTTTAAGACTTTATATGGGTTTGTGTTCCAAAGACTATTATTCATGCCAAGTTAGATGGTTTGAGACTAAAAGGTTAGAAAAGACTTCCGATTGTGATTTATGAAAATGACTTTGACTGTATATCTTAAAGTTTTAAATTCTTCAATATTTTCTAATGTATTATGCTTGATTGTATATCTTAAGGTCTTGTATGAGACCCCTTCGGTGTCAAGTACGCCGTGTTACAACTTGAGGTGCTCTCAGATCGTGACAAACTTGGTATTAGAGCATAAGGTTTTGAGAATTTTCAGGATGTCTCTAGCCACATCTTAGTAGAGTCTTGTTCATGGGCGTGAGTCGCGACACATTTCATGAATATAAGGCTATTGGATGCTTCGTAAAAATCTCACTTCTTCATTCTCTTTGTCGTGCCATATACATTTTAGCTCTAGTATGTCTTTATCTTAATGTTTGCCTATGATTTTATAATGCTAGAAGAGTTGAGGAAAGGTAAGGGGAGCAAGAGATTCATTCCCAAGTTCCAAACCAAGATCCTCTTCAAGATTAACACTAAGTACCTCCTCAAGCGCCAAACGACCCTATTCAACACTTGTGAGCTTAGGGATTTTATGCAAACATTGGCTCAAGCCTTGGAGGCGCAAGCCAATAGAAATATGATTTCTTCGTAAACCCTGTAAGAAGAATGAGTTCTTCTAGAGTGAGAGTGAGTAGGGCTGGACATAAACACCGGAAAACCTAAATACCGTACCAAATCGAATTTTTTTGGCATTTCGGTTTCAGTTTTTTGGTTTACGATTCAGTATTCGGTATATGTTTTTGTATTTTTCGGCATTTTAGTTCGGTTTTCTGTATGTAATTTTGTGTTATTCGGTATTTCAGTTTACCAAACCAAAATATATTTTATTATAATATATATTTATATTATATTAATTATTAATGTTAAATAATAAATAATTAGACGTTTACAATAAAAATAATTTAAAGTAAAACACTTTTTTGATGTACTATTTTAGCCCCCTTAAGCTGAAAAATCAAACAAAAAAATTGTAAATTTTTAAAAGCCCAACTAAGCAGGCCCATTAAAAAAACCGAAATAACAAAACCGAACCAAAATAATAAAAACCGAACTAAAATAATAAAAACTGAACCGAACCGAATTATTTTGGTTCGGTGTTCGGTACACATTGCACAAGAACCGAAAACCAAAAAAACCAAAAAAATAATGAAACTGAACTGAATTATCGAATGCCCACCCCTAAGAGAGAGTACTTAAGAATGAATCCCCGGAGTTCGATGGCTCTAATGATAAGGAAGATCCAAATGCGTTCATAGATGAGGTTTATAAGGTGCTTTCAATCATGGGAGTGTCTTCCATTGAGAAAGCAGAGCTAACCGCCTATCAATTGAAAGACGTTGCCCGAATTTGGTATGAAAAATGGAAAGATAGTAGGTCGATAAGAGCGGGTCCTATAGGATGGGAAACTTATAAGTTGGAATTTCTAGATAGGTTTTTCCCCAAAGCATTGAGGGAAGCCAAATTGGGAGAATTTATCAACCCCAAACAAAGGTAATATGGGTGTTACGGAGTACTCTTTGAAATTATCTCTTTTTGTCTAAGTATGATCCAAGCTTAGTGGCTAATCCTAGGAATTTGATAAATAGGTCTATGACGGGAGTGTCCGAGTTAGTAGATGAAAAATGTCATTTGGAAATGCTCGTCTCATGGTGTTTTCCCAACAAATAGAGGATTCAAAACTCAAAAAATAGAGATCAAATAAAAAAGAAGAGGTCTAGGAGGGAAGGTGATAAGTCTTTCCATGATGGGTCTGATGGACATTGTTATTCTAGGAAACGATAAAAAATTTCTAGACAAGGTTTTTCTCATACTTCTAACAATAAAGATGAGAGAGTGTCTACTCCTAGGCCCCAAGAGATGAGTAATGAGTCTGTATGGCCCTCTTGTGCTAGGTCTGGTAAGAGGAATGAGGGTAGGTGTTTGGCAAGTAGAGATGGTTGCTTTAGTTGTGGTGAGAGTGGCCACATGATGAAATATTTCCCAAAGGATAAGGCTCCAAGAAAAGAAGGTAATAAAGTATGCTCTCTAATCTAGGGAAGTCAAGAGTGATCTCATGTCACTACTGGTATGTGTTTTTAAGCTTTTGTGAAATTTCCAGATTTCTTGTCTTTATGACTTATAGTGTTGAATGTGAAATTATTATAGCATATATGATGTTGGAGAAGTTTAAGTAGGCCTACCCCCAAGTGGGAGATAGTGTTCTTATCTAATGGGTTATTGTGTGTCTTATGTGTTACCATGATTTACTTATATGCATGATCATGAAATTACTTAGGTCTTTTTAGAAATGACTTATTGTCATTTTAGGTGCAAGTGTATGCATTGAGCATGTTTTATCTAGAATATTTTAGTTTCTTCTAGAGAATGATTAGATGAATTTGATGCATTTTGGGTTGGTAGAGGTAGTTCCTACTCCCTTATATGGCATTAAATGAGTTTAGCTTGGAATTGAGATTTTTCTTCCTTGATTTTGTGAACTAGATGTAACTCATGCATAGTGGGCTGCTAAGTTAGATTTAAGACTTTATAACGGGTTCAAAATGTCATTCTAGGGCGAATGTTTTCATGTGGGGGATAATGTAGTAACCCGGAATTTCTAGTAAGAACAAGCTAGAGTCTAACAGAAGGTAATAAGTGACTTTAGAGCCTCGCATATTAGTTTAAGGTTGGAAACTTGTTTAAATGATGTAAAATGTCTATTTAAGTTAGTTTGGTGATTTTAAAAGTAAAACATCAAGAAATGACCATGACGTCCAGAAACTAGTAAGTGAACCAGTGAGACAAACTAAGGGTCTTGTAATGGACTTTTGGAGTGTGGTATGAAGGTTAAATTCAAGGAAAATTTTAACTACACTTAGAAGTACATAATTAGGTGTTAAAATTACGAATATGACCCCCCAAAAGCAATCCCAGAACTGCCAAATGAAGTGACTCACGGTGGGAAGTTACGCCCAGTAACTCCACTTAAGCCCCGTAGGTCATGGGCGTACGTCATTCCTGCAAGTTACTGAAATTTTTGACCCTCACAACCAAACCACGGAGGCCACCTACAACAAGTAAGTGGACCTACAGTCCATAGGTGACCCCCTCGTAGGTGCAACCAGTTTTAATAATTTTAGTTTTAAGTTAGGAGTTAGGGGTTGGTTTAGTTATTAATTAGGGATTAACGAATGTCAGTTTAGGTTATTAAACCACCTATATAAACTTAAATAAACATAAACTAACCATTCTAACTAACTCATTTAAAGACCCCCAAACTCTCTCCAAATGTTTCCTCTCTAGAATTGAAGAAGAAGAAGAAGAGAAGAAGGGAGGCAACTAGGTCGAGATTCCGCCATTGATTCAGGCTTAGTTTAAGGAATTGATCAGAAGTAAGTAAATCTTAATCATCCATGGTTTCTTCCACCCATAGAGCCCCCATAGTTTCCTCCAAATGGTGAATCCAAATACCCCAATCTAGATAGGGTTGTAATTGCATTGAGCCTAAGGCTTGATTGTGAGTCCAATCTAGTGGATAGAATTTACTTTTGTTTGAATTATGATTGTATGATTAATATTCAATGTTTTCATGTGAATTCCTTGATGAACCCTAATCTAAGTTGATGAGGGCGATCATTGTGGGTTTCGGCCATTAGAGGCATGGTTGAGGGTTCTAAATTGATCCTCTTAATTCAGTTGTCTTGAATAATAATTGATCATAGGTTAGATCATCTAAATATTAATTGAACTAGGTTTGATTGAATAGGAAGGATCTTGACTTCAGAAGTTAGAATTGGACCTTTTATGATCAATTTTGACTAGAATTACCTTCTAAGGATCAAAGTGATTGAATGGCTTATAATGTAGACATGGATCGTGATAGAATGAAGTGAATCTTAAAATAGGGCTTGAAGCCATTGTTGTTAAGGTTTTGGGGGTAAAGTCAACATGAGGTGATCTTGATTGAGTATTCTCTTTCTTTTACACAATTAGACATCAACAAGCTAGGAGAAGCAAGTTCTCCCACATAGAAGGATTCTAGGTTGAATTAATAACCTAAAGTAAATCAAATCATGTTAGACTAAAATAACTTAAAGTTGTGATCTAGTATCCCTTCATGTGTAGCTTATTTGGAAAGACAAAACCAAAGTAGGATAGTTTAAAGTTTAGGATTGTTTGTCTTTCATGTATAGCTTGGCTTAGTAGGATAAGACCAAAGTCAATAGCTTGGGATGGAAGATATATACTCTCTTAAGGGATAAATTGACTTAGCATTGTAGAATGCAGTTCATGGTAGCATGAGTTAGTATTAGTCATGGTAGCCTATGATTGAAGATGTATACATACTCACCAATGGGTAGCATGAACTAGCCTTGTTAAAATGTATTCATGGTAGATTGACTTGGTTTGCCCAATACCGCTTCATGATAGCTTTGGGATAGAGGACTTACACTCTCCTAAGGGTATCTTAACTTGCATGCAAGGTGCATTTCAAGGATAGCTTGAGTTAGGTTAGTCATGGTATCTTATGATTGAAGACTCATACTCTCATAAGGATAGCTTAGGGATGAGAATCATACTCCCCCTATGGATAAGTTGCATTTATATCCTAGTACACTTGTAAGGTTAGCATGAGTTATTTGGTGTAGAACTATTTCATTGTAGCTAGGATAATGCACTTGTACCTTTTCTTGAATAGCTCAGACTTGCATGATAGTGTGTCTACCAAGGTAGTTAGCTTAACTTAACCTAGTTATGTTGGAAAATAAAATAGCATGGTATAGCCTATTAAAGGGTTATTTCTTGGATAGCTTGGACTAGTGGGATAGTATGTTCCCATAGTAGGTTGACTTAGCATAGAATGTCATATTAGTAGATGAGTAGCTTGGTCTAACCTAGTGGAGGGTTATTCCTTGGTAGCCTTAAAAAAGGTAATAGAATAGAGTGATTAGACCCCAACTAGTGAATATTCGTCATAGTCTAAAGAAGTACTTAGTGTGGGTGGTTGTATGGAATGCTACCCATATATGACACAAGTATGACTTGAGGTGAGTTGTGAAGGGTTCTGTTATATAGTATGACTTAGATTGGGTTGTTGCAATAGTTGCCTCCCAAGACATGATTGACTAAGGTGGTAGTTCCCTTGTCTTTATGAAGTAAGCTTGGTAATAAGACCATAAGAGGGTGAATATGAGTAAGATGACTTCAAGTCTATCCTTAGTGTGAAGGGTAGTATGTGATGTATTTCATACATTGCACAAGTATGTCTTGAGTTACTTAGAAGTATGGTACCCTTATGGTAGAAATACTTATGACTTAACCATGCTCGTAGACTATGAGGGTAAAGTTGACCAAGTGTCTTTTCATGCTTTTATGGTTATAATGTATCTTTTATGCTCATTAACTATGTCTTGTGATGACTTATGTTCATATGAAGCTTATGTAGGAGATTATGTTATGATTATGATGATTATGTTATGACCATGTTATTGTCTCTTATGCTTATGTCTTATGTTGACTAACCGTTTGAGATGCTCTTATGATGTTGTGATAGCTTTCATACTTAATAACTTTGTACTAATGCATATTGCCTACATTCTAACCAAATGTAGGGTTGGAGCTTTCAGTTGCTATTGCAGGCTAGAGTCTCATGGATTTAGAAGATTGAAGATCTTGGTGAGTTCTCATAGCTTTAAGGACAACATCTACTTACCTTTACATCATTCACTTTTATGTTTAAGACTTTGTCTGGGTTGCATCCCGAAGACTATTATTCATGTCAAGTTAGATGATTTGAGACAAAAGAGTTAGAAAAGACTTTCGTTTGAGATCTATGAAAATGGTTTCGATTGTATATCTTAAAATTTTAAATTCTCTTATATTTTCTAATGTCATATGTTATGAATATTTTAAGGGCTTGTATAATACCCCTTCGGTGTCAAGTACACCGTGTTACGGCTTGGTGATGCTCTCAGTTCTTGACATTATAGCACACTAAAAAATTGATCAAATCTGCGTTTACCTGCTTTAGAGCTCGTTTGAACTTTAAAATGCATCCGATTTCCCCGCGGAATGAACTGATATATTATTAACATCTTAACGACGTCCATGAAAAATTTTGGTCATTTTTTTTGAGATTTCTGAATCACTAAAATACCATGACTATAGAGCACGAAAATTGGAAAAAATTGTGTTTACCTACTCTAGGGAATGTTTGAACTTGAAAATGTGCTCGTTTTCCACGCAGAATGAACTGAAATTATTGTCAACGTCTTAACGAACGTCTATGAAAAATGTCGTTCATTTTTCAAAAATTCTGGATCATAAAAAAACCATGGACTATAGCACACAAAAATTTATAAAATCTGCATTTATCTATTTTAGGGATCGTTTAAACTTGAAAATGTGTCAATTTTCCTCGCGAGATGAATTGGAAACATAGTAAACTTCTTATTAGACGTCCATGAAAAACTTAATCCATTTCGTTTTAGAAATATTGGATCACAAAATTTCCATGGACTATAGCACACGAAAATTGATAAAATCTATATTTACCTGCTTTTGGGCTCGTTTGAACATAAAATGCATCTTTTTTCCACAGAAAAACTGGATACTTATCAACGTATTAACGGATGTCCATGAAAAATTTCGTTCGTTTCATTTTGGAAATTTTGAATCACAAAAATTTAATTCGAGTTAGCAAATGAAAATGGCAAAAAATCTCGTTAACGGAATATTGGGGATATCATGAACTTGAAAATATTCCCATTTTCCCTCGGGAACGAACTGGATACATTTTCTACGTCTTAATGGACTTCCATGAAACATACGGCCATTTTTGTTAGAATTTCATATCACAAAAGTTTCATAGATTATAACATTAGAAAATTGGGAAAATCTGCTTTTACCTACTTTGGAGCTCATTTGAACTTGAAAATGTGTCCGTTTTACCTATGACCGAACTGGATAAATTGTCAACTTCTTACGGACGTCCATGAAAAATTTTGGCTATTTCATTTTGGGAATTGCGGATCACAAAAATTTCATAAATTATAGCACACGAAAATTGACAAAATATTTATTTAACTGCTTTGGGCTCGTTTAAACTTGAAATGCTCTCATTTTCCTCGTCGGACAAACTAGGTAATTGCCAACGTCTTAATGGACGTCTATGAAAAATTTCGGCCATTCTGTTTTGAGAATTTCATATCACAAAAATTTTATAGCACACAAAAATCGATAAAGTATGTGTTTACCTTCTTTGAGCTCGTTTGAACTTGAAAATGCTCATATTTTTTCCTGCAATACGAATAGTCAACGTCTTAATGACGTACACGAAAAATTTTGGTCATTTCGTTTCAGAAATTGTGAATCACTAAATTTCATGTAATATAGCACATGAAAACCGGTAAAATCTGCTTTTACATGCTTTAGGGCTCATTGGAAATTGAAATGCGCCCTTTTTTCCCGCCGGATAAACTGAATACATTGTTAACATTTTAACAGACGTCCATTAAAATTTTCAGTCATTTCGTTTTGGAAATTTTGAATCACAAAAATTAAATGAACTATAGCATATGAAAATTGGTAAAATTTGTGATCACCTACTTTGGGGCTCGTTTGAACATGAAAATACGCCTATTTTCCCTGCAAAATGAACTGGAAACATTGTCAACGTCTTAACTGATGTTCACAAAAAAATTTGGCCATTTTAATTTGAGAATTCGGATCACTAAAATTTCATGGACTATCGCACATAAAAATCAGAAAAAACTTGTATTTACATGCTTTGAGGCTCGCTTAATTTAAAAAAGCTCTCTTTTTTTCCCACGGGACAAACTGGATGCATTGGCAATGTCTTAACGAATGTCCATTAAAAATTTCATCTATTCATTAGGGAATTCCGGTTCACAAGAATTTCATGGACTATAGCACACGTAAATTGACAAAATCTGTGTTTACTTTCTTTCGACTTGTTTGAACTTGAAAATGTGTCTGTTTTCCCCGCGAGACAAACTGGATACATTGCCAAAGTCTTAACGGACGTTCATAAAAAAATTTGGCCATTTTATTTCGAGAATTTTGGATAACAAAATTTCATGGAGTATAGCATACGAAAATAGACAAAATTTGAATTTACATGATTTGAAGCTTGTCTGAACATGAAAATGCGCTCGTTTTCTCCACAACACGAAACTGGATACATTGCCAACGTCTTAACGGGTGTCCATGAAAAAATTTCGTCATTCCATTTAGGAAATTTGATATCAAAAAAAAAATTATGGCCTACAGCGTACGAATATTGGCAAAATCTACATTACATGCTTTGAGAATTGTTTGAACTTGAAAACACTCTTGTTTTCCCGTGGGACAAACTGGATACATTACCGTTTTAATGAAAGTCCATGAAAAATTTTGGTCATTTATTTTGGGAATTATAGATCACAAAAATTTCATGGACTATCACACGAAAATATTTAAAATCTATATTTATCTTCTTTGGGGCGCATTTGAACTTGAAAATGTACATGTTTTGCCCACGGATAAATAAGATACATTGCAAACTATTAACAGACGTCCATGATAAAATTTTGGCCATATCATTTTGGAAATTTTGGATCACAAAAATTTCATGGAACATGAAAAAAATTGGCAAAATTTGCATTTACTTGTTTTGGGCTCGTTTGAACTTGAAAATTCACTTTTTCTCCTCGCCGAACAAACTGGGTACATTGTCAACGTCTTAATTGACGTCCATGGAAAATTTAAGTAATTTCATTTCAGGAATTTTGGATCACAAAATTTCATTGACTATAGCACACGAAACTCGAAAAACCTACATTTACCTGCTTCGAGGCACGTTTGAACTTGAAAATATGCTCGATTTTCCCGCAGGACAAACTAAATACATTCTCAACGTCTGAACGAATGTTTACGAAAAAGTTTGGTCATTTCGTTTTAGGAAATTCAAATAACAAACATTTCATAGACTGTAGCACACGAAAATTGATAAAATATGTGTTTACCTGCTCTGGGCTCGTCTGAATTTGAAAATGCATCAGTTTTCCCTGCGGAACGAACTGGATACATTGACAACTTAAAAGACATCCATGAAAATTTTTGGTCATTTATTTCGGGAATTACGGGTTACAAAAATTCCATAAACTATAGCACACGAAGGACAAACTTGAAAGTGTGTCTGTTTTCCCCGAAGGACAAACTTGATATAATGCCAACGTCTTAACGGACGTCCAAGAAAAATTTCTGTTATTTTGTCTTGGAATTCTGGATCACAAAAATTTCACGAACTATAGCCCATGAAAATTGAAAAAAATTGTTTTACTTACGTTGGGCTCGTTTTAACTTGAAAATGCGCATATTTTCCGCGCGGGATGAACTGGATACATTATCAATATCTTAAAGGACGTCCTTAAAAATTTTGGTCATTTCCTTTTGAAAATTTCGAATTGCAAAAATTTCATATTAATAGCAAACGAAAATCGACAAAATTTGCATTTACTTGCTTTGGAGCTCGTTTGAACTTGAAAATGAGTCCGCTTTCCCCCCAAGACAAAGTGGATACATTGACTTTGGAAATTCATATGGGGAATTCCGGATCACAAAAATTTCATTGACTATAGGACATGAAAATCGGCAACATCTGTGTTTACCAATTTTGGAGCAGGTTTGAACTTAATGCGCTTGTTTTTCCCGCGCGACTCACGTCTTAATAGACGTCCATGAAAAACTTTGATCATTTCATCTTGAAAATTTTGGATCACAAAAATTCCATGGACTAGAGCAAATGAAAATTGGCAAAATATTTGTTTACCAACTTTGAAGCTCATTTGAACTAAAAAACGCTTGTTTTCCCTACGAAACAAATTGGACACGTTGCTAACGTCTTAGCGAACATCTATAAGAAATCCAGCCATTTCGTTTCAATAATTCAAGATCACAAAAATTCAATTGACTATAGCATAGGAAAATCAAAAAAAATTGTGTTTACCTGCTTTGGTGATCATTTGAATTTGAAAACTGCCCATTTTTCTCGCGAGACGAAGTCGATACATTGTCAACTTTTTAACGGATGTACATAAAGGGTTTCGGCCATTTCGTTTTCAAAATTCTGGATTACAAAAATTTTATGGACTATATTACATGAAAATCGATAAAATATGTGTTTACCTACTTTGGAGCTTGTTTAAACTTATAAATATGTATGTATACCCTAGGAACGAATGAATACATTGCCAACGTCTTAACAGACTTCCATGAAAAATTTGGTCATTTCATTTCGAGAATTCAGGATCACAAAAGTTCAACGGAATATAGTACATGAAAATCGATAAAATCTGCGTTTATCTGCTTTGGGGCTCATTTGAACATGAAAATACGTCTATTTTCCTCGCGGGACGAACTGGATATATTGTCAATGTTTTAACGGACATCCATTAAAAGTTTCGGCCATTTCATTTTGGAAATTCCTAATCACAAATATTTCATGTACAATAGCATACGAAAATTGGCAAAATCTGCATTTACATGCTTTGGGTCTTGGAAAATGTGTTTGTTTACCTGCTTTGGGGCTCGTCTGAACTTGAAAATGCGCTCATTTTCACCGCTGGACGAACTAGATACATTGTCAACATCTTAATAGACGTCCATAAAAAATTTCGGTCGTTTCATATCACGAATTTCGGATCACAATAATTTCATGGACTAAAGCACACAAAAATTGGCAAAACCTGCATTTACCTTTGTTTAAGGCTTGATTGAACTTGAAAATGCGCCCTTTTTTCCCGCATGATGAATTGGATACACTACAAATGTCATAACGGATGTCCATAAAAAGTTTTAGTCATTTCGTTTCGAAAATTTTGGATCACAAAAATTTCATGAACGCACACAAAAATCGGTAAAATTTGTGTTTACCTTCTTTGGGATCGTTTGAACTTGAAAATGTGCATGTTTTCTCCGCGGGTCAAACTGGATACATTGTCAACGTCTTAATGGACGTCCATGAAAAAATTTGGTCATTTGGTCTCGGGATTTTCAGATCACTAAAATTTCATGGACTATAGCACAGGAAAATTGGCAAAATATGTGTTTACCTTCTTTGGGGCTTGTTTGAACTTGAAAATGCGCTCAATTTTCCCACGGGATGAACTAGATACATTGTTAACGTCTTAATGGACGTTCATAAAAAAAATTTGGTCATTTCGTATTGGAAAATTCGGATTACAAAAATTCAATAGACTATAGCACACGAAAATCTGAAAAATCTGCCGTTTACATGTTTTGGGGCTCGTTTGAACTTGAAAATGCACATATTTTCCCTACGAGACAAACTGGATACATTGTCATATGTCCTTGAAAATTTTGGTCATTTCATTTCGAGAATTCAAGATCACAAAATTTCATGGACTTTAGCACACGAAAATTGACAAAATCTGCGTTTATCTTCTTTGGGGCTCATTTGAACTTGAAAATGCACTTATTTTCCCCGCAGGACGAACTTGTTATATTGTCAACTTCTTAATAGACGTCTGCAAAAATTTCAGCCATTTCATTTCGAGAATTCTGCATCACAAAAATTTCATGGATTATAGCATACGAAAATCGGTAAAATCTGCGTTTATCTGCTTTTGGGCTCGTATGAACTTGAAAATGCAACCATTTTTCCCGCGGGACGAACTGGATACATTGCCGATGTCTTAATGAACGTCCATGAAAAATTTTGGTCATTTCATTTCGGAAATTCTAGATAACAAAAATTTCATAAACTATAGCACATGAAAATTGACAAAATTTACGTTCACCTGCTTTGGGGCTCATTTGTACTTGAAAATGCATTTGTTTTCCCTGTTGAACAAACTAGATACATACTCAACGTCTTAACGGATGTCCATGAAAATTTTCAACAATTTCGATTCGAGAATTTCGAATCAAAAAAAATTTATGGGCTATAGCACATATAAATTGACAAAATCTGTTTTTACCTGTTTTTAAGCTCGTTTAAACTTAAAAATGCACATATTTTCCCCGTGAAACGAACTGAATACATTATCAACATCTGAACAAATATTTTTAAAATGAATAATATTTTAGTATTCCACCGCAATCATTATATACCAACATATAATCATAAAAAAAAATCATCATCACCTAGGTTTCACGTGGCAAAAAGTGAAAACTGTATCCCAAATTATATTCCACAATTCATAGGATTTTATAGTACAATTTTTCTCTACATTTTTTACCCTCAAAAGCCATAACCATAGCTTTTGTCAAATACAGAAATTTAAAAGAAGGAGAGAAATTCGTAGGAAATATTTTTGAAGACAATAATGGACCACTCTTTAATAATCTGAAGAATAATTTTACACATATTCTCCTTCAATAATTGCCTTTGACCTAATATCCTTTTGACTACTTTCCTATTTTAGACATTTAAGAATTTTAATTGGATTGTTTTCTAATTTTCTCTTCTTTCTAATTAAATATTGAATAATAGCACTCTAGTTTAGATGGAGATTGAGTCATATTCAGTACCAATAATTGTGAAGTTTATCCATATACAATAATACTACTATAGGATATAATTTTATAATAATCACTTGAATAAACAAAGTAGGAATCTTTTGTACTTACGTCAATGTTCTTTTCTTGTTCTTTTCTTCTTATTATTTTAAATTTGGGGCTCGAAGTCCATATTAAAACTTTGATTAAATCTTGATCAAGCATTGCAGCGCCCATTCGAGATAGCACTATCTTAATAAGATTTTCTTTATACCCAAAGCTCGAAACTAAAACTGTTGATTTAAGGATGAATCGATCAACCTTAGCAAGAAGTTTTCTATATTTTCTTATTGTAACATTAACAACCCAATTCAGATTCTCTCCAATCAACATTTTTAAATTCATATTTAATTTTCTATAAAAACAATAATTTAATCTAAGGGTATGTCACAACAGAAACTGAAATAAAGAATTTAATTTTCAAGTGAATGCATATATGACGTTAAAATAATCGGTTAGAGGGGTTATAATATTAATAAAACTTATGATTAATATTTACGTGGTTATAAAAGTTTAAATGGGAAGCATAAATTAAACTTAATTATTTATATTTATCGTTCTCGTTCGGGAGCCAAAACGAACACGCCTGCTACCTACTGTACTGGACCTTCGACCAGGCATTCTACCTTTGTCGAATCGGAACCAACATCACTTTTGGAGAAAAAAAAGCGTCACATAAATTGTACTTCTCGAATACGAAAATAAATTTAGAAAAAGAGGGAAAATAATATCAGAGCCAGGTTTCGATCCTGGGACCTGTGGGTTATGGGCCCACCACGCTCCGCTGCGCCACTCTGATACCGTTGTTAATAAAATGCACAAAAATATAATAGAATCAATATTTCACATTTAAAAGGAATGAAAGTGCAACATTTACATAACAATGGGGGTCGGACGTGAAAATTTATCATATTTCATTATTTAAATATGATAAATTTGATAGTTTGAGAAATGATTATAGTTATTAATAAGGATAAATTAAAAATAAGTAATAAATTATATCTTAAATTTGTAAAGTAAACAAATAAAATAGACATTTAATTTTGAATCCATTAGACGAAGTATCCTTTGATGCCAATTTAGGCTTCTTTAAAATCCGTCAAGGCCTTAAAGGATGGAAGGGAAGGCAGCGGGGACAGTAAAAACAAAGGAGAAAGAAAAAACAGTGAAAAGCATGAAATGAAGGGCAGCGGACGAAGGGACCCGGGTGAACTCTGGGGGGAAGGTACTAAATTTAGGTAGAGGTATTCAGTTAATAATATTAAAATTAATGATGAAGTAATTTAAAATAGATATCTTTAGTAATACTCTATAAGACAGGGAATAATCCACTAGATTATGTGATTTTTAAGGGTTTGACACACCCATTAAAACAGTCACATAATAAAATTAATTAAGCAAATTAATCCTTTTAAGGCATTAAAAGATGTTATCAATTTGGAATGCTGGAGATTGTGAAACACACAAACATAAATGCTGACAGGTTATTATAAAAGTAGAGTAATATATTCTCTTTTAAAACAAATAATACCATCAAACTAATTAAAGAAATAAAATGTTATTTTAATTACTACTTGTAATGTTTCGAACCTTGCAAAGCAAGCCCTTCTTCCTATTAAAAATATAAAAACCATGTTGCGTATGTACTTTTAACTTTTATATGTACAATTACGTAAATTAAGAGGGTTCTAATATATATATATAAATATATAATTCCTTGTCCCACAAGTTAAAAGCAAGGACCACCCACAAATAAAGTTGTGAGCATTCGAAGTAATAGAATGAATGCCTTTTTAAAAATTGTGATCTCTTCGTCTTTATTTATTTGTATCATCTATTTAGATATAATATAAAATGTCTAAAAAAATTATAAATCTTGTGGACTTAAATGATAGGAGTGTTAAATGTATTAAAATATCCTATAATTTAGTAGTCTTAATATATTATACGAAAAGTTAAAATTAAAAAATAACTAAACAAGCTAAAAAAAAAAAGTCATATGAATTAAAACGGAAGAAGTAATTAAGATATCAAGTCGGTCATTGACTTAATTTCTTGGGTTACAACGGTTCCTTGAAATCAAATCAGTATTTCTTCTCGATATCTTTGATTAACTAGTTTGATGTTTATTTTTATGAATTAATGAAATATTATGATTTGATACGTAACAAATTGTAGAAACTTTTCTTTCCTAGCCTCAAATTAAACTATATTTTACAAATGGAACTTTTTCTTTATCTTCTCAACGAGTCGTTATCATATGTATACAAAACGATCTATTTAATCAAATACTTGGATTACAAATCAAGTTTAAATGTGTGCATACATCACATTCAAGTTATAAACATGGCCACTCTAAAAAATTTCTACACAAGCAAGTTGTCTATATTTGACAGCAGATTTTCGAGATAACGAATTTTATATTCTACAGAAGCATGTGTACACGCCAAAGTCATGACATGTTGTGTTACAATTTTACAGATGCCCCAAAGGATTTTTATAGAGGAAAATGGTGTTCCTTTCAGCTCATAGCCCAATATATTTCTAATAGTAAAATAAAAACATTAATAACAAGAAAATAATCTAAGTTGTATGGTAGATGCAGAAAATTTGCTCATATCACTTTCCAATTCCTGGGTTCCAAATTATTACTGCAACAAGAAAAAATTATGAAGGAAAAACCGCCGCGTAACACATGAGATACAAATTTGACAGAATATAACACTGTTCTACAAGAACTCTACTTCATTGGTATATGCTAAGTATATTAATATCAAACCGGTGGTGCTAATCCTTTTGAGGCGCTAAAGCAGATTCTTTACACTACTTGGTATTTATCCAGCTATGCTCGTAAAAGATTCAGTAGCAGTTGCGATTTCTCGTTCTTTTTAACATCATAATTTTTACAACTATGCAGCCTCAAAGTGTGAACTAACAGTTCCTACAAGCCCACTACAGCAGATTCAAGTGGCCTCACTACAGGTGTATAATGTATAGCATTTGGTTAAGTTGCTTACTCGCTTCTGTCTTCTTGTGCAACTTCAAGTGGAAGCTTATCATCTGTAGCTCTGGTGGTAGAAGTAACAGTGTCGCCCTGAAAGTAGGAATGGAAATCTATAGTTAGGATTTGGTCAATTAATAATATCATCGTCTTATGTTCACCTGCACAAAAGTAATATAACTTCCAATATTTGACTTCCCACGAGGAAAATAGAAGTCAATGAGAGCTTCAAAATTTGGGGTGAATCGCAAATGTGACGATAAGAATGATCTTCTGATGCGAGTGATATCTGTCCACATGTACTAAAATTCAGCTTTGAACTAAAAGATGCAAACTTTACCTTCTTTCTTATGTCAGAAACATGCTGATCCTCTCCATCGTTGTGATCATCTGAAATTTTACCAGTTTGACTTCTTTCATCTGCCTTCACTTCCGAAGAAGTACTATCACCATTTACAATACGATAATTTTCAGAAGTGGAAGCGTTGCGACTCAGAGATGCAGAATCACCATTAATAGAGTCAATTTCGTTCCTAGTTTCTAACCCAACTGACTTGTCTTCTTTTCTATAATTAGCTGCTACCTCTGCTCTCCTCTTCTCCTCCTCCCTCTGTTGTCGTTTTCTTGCTTCTTGTTCCTTTAACTGTTTAAACCTGAAAAAATGAAAAGAATCACAATAAAGTCCTAACCACGAACTTCTCACCTCCAAAAAAGGTCGACATCTTTCTAACCTTTCACCCTGGCGGGGCTTATCTGAAGTAGGATTTGCATCTTTCTTTTTAGCTATTGTTGCTTCAGAGACTAATTTCTGAATTTGAGGTTGCTCTTTCTTAGGTGTATCATCACTTAATTTCAACGTTGGAACTTTTGCACCTCCCAACTTCTGAAGCCATACTTGTTGGCCGGTGCTAAGTATGTTGTTTGTTAACCTTCATAAGATGGTAAACAATTCTGAGAGGTTATTGATCATGGGAGAACAATAGTAGTCAATAAATTGGATAATAAAGAGAAAAAGAAACGATCAGAGGAATAAACCACTTTTTCCGAACTAGTAATAAAGAAGTGCTTACCAATATAGGCTCAGACCAGAAGGAACTGACAGCGAAAAGTAACCAAGCATTAGAGGGAGAAACTTAGTTATCGCTTGAGAGTTCTTCACATTTGGATCATCACTCTGGAAATTCATTAAAAAGGAATTATAAACTAAACAGTTAAAAAAAAAGGGATGAAAATGATTTAGAAGATAAATGCTATAAAGTCACATTCACTTCTTCATAACAGACTAACCAACAACATGCCCAACGATTTGGATGGACGGGAAGTGAATAATACTCATAATACATGCACCAGAATTCCAGTCATCAGGACCCTGACGTAGAATTTATTCAGTGAACCAACCATCCCTAAGTCATTCACAGTCTAGTGATATTGAATGCAACAGTTGACACAAGGAACAAGATGGTAAATGAACCGTGTATCTAACAACTGGAATTGAATACTTGAACACAGGGTACAAATGGTACATTTACCATGTACAGCATAAGTAACCCAGAATAACCAAACAAAATGAGGTAACAACAAGAGATACAAAGCAATAGAGTTAAAGTAAATCATCATAAATGCAGAAGGAGAGGAGCAATCTCTATTATCATGCATAAAAGGAGACTGTAATCGCTTTCATTGACCAACCTGTTGAGATGGTTGCATGATTTGAATAGAGATGTACTGGGAGACAACCAACAATACAGGCAAGACAAGATATGCAAAAGTATCAGACCAACCAAGCGGAGGATGACCATCCTGTAAAATCCAACAATAAGAATCAGAAGCAACTACAGAAATTTGACAGCATGCATCAACTAATAAACTGAACAGCAAGATTCATTTGTTCCAGATTATTTATTACTACAAACTTCATCCTTCGAATACAGTATGCTTCCTTAATCAGAGACAGACTCACTTGCTGAGTTACTCAAATAAGACATGGCATGCCACCTTTATAGCACTAGTAGAAGGGACAGAATCTGATGCGATAGTCACACCGCAGAGAAACTCATATTCTATATACATCTAAAAATAAATGGAGCATAGAAGAGCCATCTAACGAAACACATCCGTATATTGCAGACATAATAACCCGAAAAGGAGAAGAAAGAAAAAGGACAAGTTAATAAACAAAACATGCAATGCTACAACAATAAAATGTCTATGAAATTTTCAAGCTAAAATCCACACACACACACAAAAAAAGAGAACGAACGAAAGAAATGAGGAAAGGCAGGACAGCAGCATATGACTCACTACAAAAGGGAAAAGCCAAGAGGTGCCACTTCCAGTTTGACGGGCAGCAACTGTTGTTGGACCAGCTAGCGAGGGTATCCAGAAGAAGCCTTCTGTCAGAAGTCCCTTAATGTAATAAAAATATTAATGAAAATGAAGTATTAGAGATGCTTGAATGAATCTGTAGAAATTGAATGAGCTCGCTAAAGAGCATAAAAGGGTGAAATTTCCGGCAGAAGTAGTTTGCTTTCCACTTACCAAATTATTTTTGGGAAAGAGGATCCCCGAACTATCATAAATGGTATGCAGATATCATTCTTCAGAAGTAGTTTGCTTTCCACTTACCAAATTATTTTTGGGAAAAAGGACCCCCGAACTATCGTAAATGGTATGCAGATATCATTCGTCATACTTTTGGGACATTGGTGCCCCTGCCGTCCAAAAACTAGAACATATATACCCTTTATACTAACGGATATACCCGTGTCATAATCTTATCCACCGACCTGACATTTATTAAATATAGTATCGACGGATAAGATTGGCGACCACTGTCCTTTATTTAGTCTTCATTAGACGGGAAGGGCAATAGCTATAGTTTGACGACAGAGCACCAATGTGGGGCCCACTAAGTATGATAGATGGTAATTGCATACCATTTACGATAGTTTGGGGTATATTTGTCCTTATCCCATTATTTTCCTTTCTCATTTAAAAATCAAGATTAAACACTGTCTCCTTTTTTAGTAGCTGCTATTCAAGGTGAAAAGATTATGGAGAGAATGGGTGAACAAGTAAAAACAATGGTAGTTTACCTCATTTGCCACATTTGAGAGGGCCCTGTAAAGACCAATCCATATAGGTATAGTGGCAAGAGTCGGCAGACATCCTGGGGGGTAGATTATAGAAATGATTTAAAAAACAATTATTATAATTCCATGTTTAAGGATGACCTACCAGAATTATCAACCATAAAAAGCTTTGGCATTAACAAAGAAAGTACATATGAGACCTGCCAGTGGATTCACGCCAGCTAGTTTATAAAGACGAGCAGTTTCAAGTTGGATCCTCTCCTAAAATAGATGTATATAAGAAGTTAAAGCAAAGATTACACACTGGACAAATATAAGAAAATGCCATAGTTTAACTTAAGCTTGTATATCCTCTGGTAATAATCTACTGACTAATGGTGAAAAATAAATGAAGCTTGGGTCCAAATTAACCTGGTCTCCAGCATATCGCTCCTGAATAGCCTTTATTTGTGGTGCCATAGATCGCATTGCCAGTGATGATTGTACCTAAGATGATTCTTAGAAGATAGTAAGTCGTCTTAAGCCTTCATAACCAACAATATAATTTATGCTTTGTAAAGCTCAATTAGCTTCTTCTGAAATACTATCTGCTACACAGAAATATGAAAGTAACGAATATTGCAAAGACATGAGAGTAGACTACTGACCTGTTTTTTGGTTAGAGGAAAAGTTGCAGCTTTTACTAGTATTGTTAGTAGAATGATTGCAAAACCATAAGAATACGGCACATGTAAAGTTGAGAGCCCATCCTTCAGAACCTGGACATAGCACAACCACTTTATTAATTTTTCTCTCTTTTATTTTTCTTTGATGTGCGTAACATATGAATGTGAGATAATAGAATTTATCTTTGGATCAACCCATATATTAAAGTTGGATATAATTATGCTATGCTATCTATCCAACACTGAGCAGAAGGATGCCACATTTAGGCTGAAAAGTATTTCTCATTCCATTTGATAGTGGCATGAAACATTTTTTCCTTCTTACTACATCTTCTCATCCCAATCATAACACCACATGAAGCAACTAATAGATCAGATAAGTTCCAAGATACCAAATAAAGAAACCAACTTTAACAACCTCATTCTTTAAAGATGAACAGAAATATAGCCAAATACACAATTCTTAACGGCTAAATATTACATCTGATTGATTAACCACCCTCCTTTTTCTTCCTTTGCCCCCTTTTTTGCCTTTTCCCACTTTTTCTTACTACCTTTCACAATTAAGTCCTTCCATAAAAATTGACCAAACGAACCCCAACTATCAAAATAAAATTCAAAAATTAATCAATCAACAACACAACAATTCCAAACCACAGGTCGCCGGAGTAGGTTTATGAAATACTTTACAATTCCATTTCACTCTCTAGAGTCTCGGACGTCCAATCTCCTTTCAACACTATACAGTTCCTCTCTGCCACACCAAAACTAAGGCTACTTGTAATCAATGTTTACTATCCACAAGGCTCACCTTCTCTAACTTTTATAGCATGGAACCCTCCGCAACTTAAAAGACTCCTACCCTCCCTTCTACTTCCACATGTGTCGTCCCTAGATACCTAGTTTTCCCAATACAGTAACCCATACACGCCCCTAAGTAAAAGTTTCAGCCGAGAAGCACAAAAAAAACAAAACTTTAAGATGTTAACACCACCCCTTACCAAAACAGATCTCCATTCCATTGTAATACCAGCAGCCAATCACTATTTTGTTTCCACACCATCAGTGGTGTCAACAACAGTATCAACAGAACCTGAACACTAGCTCCCCCTTTTAGCTATCAGCAAACTGCTCTAAAAAACCACCTCGTCAGTCGACAGTAAGCCATAACTCCTTGAACAACACCTCTGGCCCAGTTTCCGTTCCGGAAACGGATTCCTGCCCCACCAGACATCGAGCTACTGCCACGCATACCCTTGACAGGGTTGTTTAAGGGAACGATTTCCAAAGTGGGTTCGCTGGAAAACTGAGGTGTTTCGGGTTATGTCGGGCTACAAATGACCTCGATTAATATTTGAGTTGGGTCCAAGAGAAGGGAAAAAAGTCGCCATTTTTGCTTACAAAGTTTCAGGTTCTTGTAAACCCTTGAAGTTATAGATGAGTTGGGATTTTAGAAAGATTTGATTTTTAATTATGGGTTCTTGCTCAAGTTCTAAATTTTCAAGTATATTGTAAGTCAATTCGGGTACATTTTTAAATAAACAAAAAAAACGATTCTTTGAATATTTGAAAAGAAAAATCAAATCGTGGGAAAAATGTTAAATATGAAAAAGATAGCGACCCATCCTTTTTAATATTTCCAAACATCAATATTCGGAATGTGATAGTGCATCTTTTTGTTAGTTTGTTTTGCCACAATGGAAATCAATATAAAAGGTGACCACATTCATGAATTTCTTAATTAGCGGTAAAATTTTAAAAAATAATAATATAGTGTTTGAGATTGACATTTGAACAATTTAAAGAGACACAAATGTTAAACTAGTTGTCCTACAATATTGAGCTAAGTCACATCTGGTATATTTGTTTAATTCTACTTAGGAGCAGTAGAAATCACTTATATGATCGCTAAATATTAAAAATAAAAGCATCTTATATATTGTGTAATTTCTTACACTTACATCTTGTAATAAGTTTCCCCGTAACTCTTCAAATCGTACTCATTGTCTGATAAATAGTAGTTTATGATAATAAAACGACATAATACATATATGTAAAATTTTAATTTGGTCTCAACCAACTCAGAATTATCATTAAGTGATGTCAATGGTCATTGATTGATTAATAGTAGTTTATGATACTAAAAAAATGGCATAATATATCTATGCATCATTTAGCTTAGTCTCAACTACAATAGTAGTTTATGATAATAAAACAGCATAATATATATATGCACCATTTAACTAGCACACATGACCCTCTCAATAACGAAAATTCCAACAAGCAACCCTTACTACCACTATACCTTAAATCTGGAACGTATACATCAAAGAGGTGTCATAAAGGCATGTATATAACTATTAAGGCAACAAAAAAAGTTTGGACATTTACAAGTATTTTCTGAGAATGGCCCCCGGTCCCCCCCCCCCCCCCCTCTTTCCCTGATTAATAGTCCGTGCTCCGCCCCTTGATCACATAGAACGTCATATAGGACACGTGTGTCTAATTGTTTAATTTTATACAAATTTAATGTCTATTTATACATTTTCAAAATTAAAAGATATAAATTAAGGTCAAATTAAACCGTACATTAGTGTACTATGCATAATAAAACTGTTTATAAGCAATCTCAAGACTTGCAACAATTGCTATATTTTCATGAATTTTGTTTTCTCATCCAATTGTGTGTTTTCTTGGTAGTTATTTTTGCACAAAAATAGATTAACGTGATTTGTATCCGGTGGTTCTGGAGGAAAACCCCAACTTATCCGCCCTTATTTCTATATGGACAGATTTATATAAACTTGCTCGTTGTGCTCGAGCCTCGATGTAAAACACAAAAAAAAACATTATGATCGAATTTAGTATTATATTTATATATAACTTAAGAGGGACAGTATAAACTTTAAACAATGAGCACCCATATATCAAAAGGTTCTATATTTCAATATAGTGGTTATTTGAGAGTTGTTAAGGTTTTAATAATTTTCGTGTTTGGGTTCGTTTTCTGGTCCCGGTCATCATACTGTTTTTTTTTATTTATACATTGATGGTGAATGCTCTTTGCCTTCTTTATATGTTTATAATATAGTCTCATAATGAAAATTTGGTGCTGCTGTGTAGCTAAGACAACACTTATAATTTTAAATTTATAGGATTCCGTTCATGATTTGGTAAGTTCTGACTGGGTCGTCTGATTAGCGGTGACCTACTCTAAGAAGTCTGGATTAGAGTGAACACTCACTGCCCAAGACACTAGTGTATGTCTATAATAGTGGACAAGTTATATTGGGAAGTATTAATGATATAAATTGTCTGTCCAGGACCCTTGCTAATTAGATTAAATTCCCCCTTAAAAAATTTACTCTTGTGAACAAATGGAAAACCACCTAGATCAATAAGACCACTCGCCAATATGTCACCTAAAGGCATCATTTAGCCGGTGTTTTTTAAAAAATAGCATCTCCCCCATTAATTCAGAATACAACTAATAGTGTCTCAATTCATCTTTATTATTAAATTGGACCCTTTTTGAAAAATATTTTGATTTATTTTTTAAGTATTCCAAATTAAAATTAACGTAATGTTGAATTTTTTAAATTAAAATTTAAATATTCAACAATTATAAAAAAAAAATAATCCTATACATTGCAAAACTTTATATATCAATATAATGAAAAATATATACTAAAGTGTATGAATTTCACATTAAATTTTTTATAGTTTAACTTTAAAAATAAAAAATATACAATTAATAGCGAGTGAAAGAAGTAAAATAATATATATAATAACTTCTCTCTCTTCTAAATTTTAAGTTCTAAATGAAGATTCTCCTCCAAATTAGCAAAAAAGTTTAAAATAAAAAATGGATGATAATTATTTTAGTCAATTATTTTTAGAGTTTTTGATCCTTTCCCCTCTCAATTATCTAAGTTATAAAATATAGGGGAAAATACTTTGATTTTATCGAAAATTATTGTTATGATATCAAATTTTATAATAAGTTTTTTTTTTTTTACATTATTTAATAAGGTATTTTAAAGATAAATATATGTTCATGTGGAATATTATTCTGTTATTAATTAGTAATATTATGATGTCTATGTGGATAGACATATCTCCTTGGTAAAAACATTGAATAATGCATGAGCATAAAATCATTTGTCAAAATTTCATATCGACCAAAAATCATATATTTAGCACCCCTTTTTCCCCACAATATACTCAACCTTGCTGATCTCTTAGAGTATTCCTGCAAAATACAGTTAACACCAACACAACAATCTGAAAAAATATTGCAATACCCAATCACTGGAAATTATTACATTTTATTTTGATAAGATTATCTGAAAAAATATTTTTTTTAAAAAGAGAATTATGAAAAGTAATCTAGAGAGACTTAATTCTTTCTGACAGAATATTATTATTATGAAGAACCTTAACTAATTATAAGAGTCGGGTACAGATAGATAGTTGTAGACTTATTAGTAATTACACAATAACCCAACATAATTAAGTAATTATATATTCTGTGATACAAACCCCCTCAAGATGAGCTCTGGCGGTGAGAAGAGAGAGCTTGGAGAGAACTGATACTGCAAGCGCTGGGACTGGCTCGGTAACGACTTGTGAGAGAAAATCAGCCGCTGGTCCTTGGTGGAAAAACTAATCAGGTCTGGCTACGCCATCAATTACATGTTCACGAAACAAAATGACAGGTCCTTGAGCCAAATGCTTCATCCGCGCTTGTGAAAAGACAGATCTTATGGTCAGAGAACAGATCGCAGATTGTTGTCGCAATACAGGTTCGGTGAATGGTGATGGCAGAGTCGGAGCCATAAAGATTCGTGCCTAGAAGATAGGTGAAGCCACATGACTTCCGACGGCTGCAGCGGTAGAGCTCGGTTTCAGCCTCCGTGGGAGGATTTTATCAAACGTCCCTGTTTTCGGGCTCCATGAGATAAATTTGCGTCCAAAGTAAAATGAGATAACCTGTGTGTCGAGGGCTATCAATAAATCATTAGCCCAGTCTGAGTCGGAGTAGCACGAAGACGAAGGTCCCCCTCGGAAAACACAAATACCACACGAAAGTGGCTTTGACGTACCGAAGACTGCGTTTTGATGTGTCGAAGAAAATTCTTGCTCCGTCGGACTGTAGCATTCTTCGGGGCACGTAGTTGACTGCGAACTGGAATCGTGGATGGGTAACAGGTTTTAAAGATTGCCAAGCCGCCTACTAAGCTGACGAAACAGTCCGGGGTTTGGGGACTTTGTGGAATGGCACGTCTGCGCCGTTGGGGGGGGACGTTAGCGACGGCCGAGACGGGGATGTGGGCCGTATTGTGCGGTGGTGCATGAGTCCACGCCGGCACCGAATGGATAAGTTCCGGGTCATATTTAGTCTGATGTATAAGAGAAAAGGCCGATCATGGTGCGGTCAACCCTCATAGCCGAGAAGTATTTGAGGAGAGCCAAGATCCTTCATTCGGAAATTCATGATGATACAATTATAAAAACTCTGGATGAGGTAGGGGAGGTAGGGGTAGGAGGAACCTTTTTTTTTCCCAGTGACCACTAACTTATCATCAACATATAGGCGTAAAAATAGAGCATATTTGTCACCTGGTTCTTCTTCTTTCTCCGTGTGGCTGATATGGTTTAAACAACAAGAACTTGTGTGTGCATTTAGTGGTGGTAGTTGAAGCCCTGTGCCGCAAGAAAGCAAAGGCTGACGAGCGCGTAGGGGTTACCAGCAGTGGAGCTTGCTTTGTCCATATAGAGATTTCCACACTTCATACATGAGTAGACTACCCGTCTTGATCAAGATACTCCAGATGGTTGCCATACATGTAGATTTCCTCTTCAAGTCACATTGTGTAACGAAGGCGACTAGACATACGGTCCATGCTATGGACGCGACCATTGCCCATTCCCTGATGCATTAGCGAGCGCGTCTAGTACAAGACGAAAAATTGTCTGTTGTTAACCACTAGAGAACGTTTTCGGATAGTCAAGCCCCAATGCTAATCATATCCCTTTGCAAACAGGGAGCTTTGTATCTATACACAGTTCCATCCTCGCAATTACGTTCTTGATCGTCCCGATTTCATAAATCCACTTACAGCCAATGGGAAAACTGTCTCGGACGGAGGAGGAAATAACACACGTAGTATTCTGTCTCTGTACGCCTCAAACTCAGCATCCATAGCAGTGCACCAGTTTTATTTTGAGCGGCTGTTTAATGTTGTGGGTTCAGTGAGTGGCTGGGCATATAGGAATGTTAGAGGAGTAAATTTTTGGTTTGAAATGCACTCGTGCGCCACGGGTAATCATTTGGGGTTCTTGCTAGTGGGGCCCCACGATAGCAGACATCATTAATTTGCGCTTGTGCATGTGAGCGTGAATGCAGATTCTGCTGTGTCGCAGCCAGCGCGCTTGGACGGACTACCTCGTCGGCCTCCAGTGTCCGGACGGCGGGAGGATTGGTGTGTGACGTATCTGGTGGAGGTGGGTGGCTCGTCCCTGCGCGAGCGGACCAGTGTCGCCGGCGGTCGGGTTTGGATCAGGGCTGATAGCCTTGCTGCATTGGTGAGGGCTGAGACGTGTAGCAGGGCGGGTATGTAGCGCCCGAAAAACAGGCGCGACGAATCTCTAAAAGTCGGAAGGCTCTACGGGATGGTGGCCGACTCTGCGCCGATTAACGACGCGTGATAGGGGAAACAGCGCGTTTCAGGAAAACGAACATGATGGTGTATTTTTTTTTTCCCACACAACCTCTTTATTACGATGAGGTGGCGGGTCGTACACATCTATAACCCTTTGGTAGGGGTGCATAGCCCAAACAAAGACCGCTCCCCCTACCGTTTAGATCGACCGGTCCTGTGTAATTATGATTCACTACATGATGCAAATGGGGATAGGCAAGCACCGAAAACACGTGAGAATGAGTAGTCCGGCAGCAACGCTTTGTATAATTTTTATATGGAGAAATATGACCAAATTAGATTTTTTTGGAAGCGATTAATTAAAAATCAATTCATGCGAGGGCCCCCCCCCCCCCCCCCCCCACAGTAGCCAAGTGGCCTTCCCAACCCAGAACCCCCCCTTTCCAGTGAGGGGTAGCGAGCTGTGTGGGGAAGTTGTTAATGAACAGGTTTCGATCCGACGGTCCCCCCGGCTGCACGGTGCACTTGCGTTCCGCCCCACCCCGTTCTGTTCAGGAGTATAAGGACCATTCTGGTGGAGGGATGCCAAGACGCTGGTGCGCAGCAGAAATAGAAGATGAAAATTTTCCCAAACTGATTGTTGACATATTCACGGCCACTTGTCAGTTAGGATAACAATTTGTGGTCGTCCCAAACTGGATTCTGAACAATTGAACTGAAAGCTTTGGAAAGTCTCCAAACGCCTCGATTTTCTGTTTTAGGATACAACAACCGGAAAATTTTGGAACATCATTCTTCAAATAAAGCTAATGTCATACCGAAAACCGGCAAAGCACCCCCTTTTCTTGGACCGCCCATAGGGCCCCCTCCTCAAATCATACATGTGTCCTTCCCTGTGTGGAATAAGTTGAAGCCTGTGACAAGGGCAAACAGTCGTGTATTTTAAGATGATAAAATAAAATGGTATTGCTTTGTCGCGGACTTTTGCGCACATACAGAAACACGACTCACAGGACGTTACATTTGACACTTTATTAAACCAAAAAGGAAAAGTAAATGGTTTATGACTTCGACAAGGGATGCCCCAAGGTACGCATGCCATCTTGAGGAGTTGGAGATGGCAGAGAATCTCCACCTCTCACGCGAGGCAGTTGGAGACACTCGAAAGATGCAGACACTGATCATTTGGAGCTTCTTTGGCTCACGCATGTATTTAACCGTCCCTGTGCATTCACAGTGATCTCCTCGCTACCTCACCCACACGGCCTGCCGGTACCCTGGTGGTGTGTCCAGATATCCGTTGAAATTCATCTGGAGTTACAAGAGGAGGTATCCCCCCCCAATTCTCATTTTGGGTGAAAACGATAAACGGATTATGGAAGATGGGATTGAGACTATGGACGACATGGGAAGAAGGTTACCAAGTGTGACAAAAATGCCAGAAGAGGGGTAGGGGTTTTACCTGAGCCCACATGAGCATAGGGATGAGGTGGCCAGTGCCTTGCGTACTAGTGACACTCTCATTGCAAGAGTATGGAGTATAGAGCAGAGACGAGATAGGGTCCGGTCGTTACAATGGGGCATTAGCACTGGTGTCCAGAACCCAGTTACCATGGATTCAAGCGGAGTTTGCAGTCATCAAAAAAGCTTGATTTGGGATGAACGTAGACCGGTTAGAATAAGAGTTATCAAACCTATGCCAGCACATCACCCATCGCAGCTCCCCATGATTATGTTTTGCCAGCAAAATTTGACAGAATGACAGAGCTGCGAGGAGGCACACACCACTCCTAGAGAACGCCGCTAACCTACCGAGCCAAGCCGCCTAGGTGCCTTGGAAAATGTCGAAAACCCCCTAAGGACCACCACCCTGAAAAGTTACCACGACTGGGGATAACCGGACACCGCATCTAGTCTGCCCTAGCCCCTGTTTCGGACCACGTCGACGGACAGCCTTATAGCCGGCAGGACTTCCCGGAACTGAGCATAGAGGGGCAGTGTGTGGTTGTCGATCCACCGGATTCTCCGAATAGCCCTTCAAATTCTGTTCCATCTGTCGTTCATTCTTCGCCGTGAGTAACCAGGACGACGCTTCAGCCAAAAGTCAAACATCGTTGTCAATATCCGCGTCCGAATATTTTGTTCTAGATGGAGGGCATATTCGGATGACAAGGCCTCGAAGACACACAAATCACGTCTTTATTCTGGGATTCCAGATTTAGCAAGATCCAGAGAGCCGGACAATCGTGATAACAGCAATCACAAGATTATTTTTGCATAGAGTCACTTTACCCTTCCCCCGCTCAACACCATGACAGGTCGTTGCCTTTAATTGAAATATATGAGCGCGCCGCTCGCTTTTTCCCCCACAGCACTTAGATTTTGGTGGTTATACCGAGCTGAAGATGATTCTATGGCACCTGCGGCGGACCCGGCAAGTGAGTCCAGGTAGATGATTTTGAAGGACGGGCTGATAATGTGTAGGAGGCCCCCCACCTGCCCGGTCATTGGGACTTATCACCCACAAACAGACCATTTGTCGAATTCGGAGTTGAGCTGAATGCATTGTTGCTGAGTCGCTGCTGCGCTCGCTTCAGGTTCATCGTCACTGATGACGGCCCCTGAGAGTTGGAGGGGGGACCTTCCATGGTCTACACCGACGTATTCCTGAGTAGATGAGCGGAGAATGTTCGCACGCCGACGCACCCGGGCCGTTGGGCCGGTGGTGAACCAGGACGGAAAGTTTGACATCATTCAGTTTTTCTGGGTAATAGAGTGAAATTTTGATTTAAAAAGTTTTCAACCCAGTGGGGAGATCATCTAGGGGATTGTGTCTTCACCTGATGAAATCAGACTTTGGAAAAATAAATACGGCTAAGTTGTGGAAGAATAAACCTTGCTATGTACCATGATAGAAAATTATTATTATTGAAGAACCCTTAAAAATAATTCATAAGAGTCTTGTACAGTATAATAGTGTAGACTCATTAGCAATTACACAAAACCCAACTAGTAAGTTTCATTATATATTCTGTCTCCCAATTTCCTTATCCCCTCTTGTTGATTAACTCATGGATTTTATTAGCGTCTTGAGCAACACCATGACCTCTCTTTTTTTTTTCTCCCACTTCCCTCTCCTCGATCTCGGCCCCCTTACCTTCTGTTTTTCTGGTTTTATCCATTTAAGTTATTTGTTTTCCTTCTTCTATGCCCCCCCTCTTCCCTTATTTTCCCTCCAATACTCATTTGATTAATAATAGAATCCCTTGTACTCCCTTCTTCCCCCCCTTCTGCAAGCCGTTATTTGGTACTTTTCCCCCCTCATTTGTCGTGTTCTCTTCCGCCACCCTATACCCACTTATTCTCAGATATGGCCAACCCCTCCCCCCCCCTTCCTTTCACCACTCCCCACCCCTCTCTCCCCGCCCGTTTCTATAGTTTTCCACAGTTTTCTGGTTATTACTTATTCGATAGCTACCCCCAAACTTCTGGTATACCCTTCAGACTCCCCCTTTTTTTCGTTTTTCTCCTACCCCCCTCTCCTTCCCCCCGTTCTACCCTACCTCCTTCCCCTCCCTTCTGCCTATTTTCCCTTTTTCCCCCCCTTTTTTTCCCCCCCCCCCCCCACCCACATGCCTCCACCCGTTCACCCACCCCACGCCCCCATACCTTTCTTTTTTCTTCTTATCCACGTCCCCCGATTCCCACTCCCCCCCCCAGTCCCCCAGCCCCACACCCCCCCGATTTGTCCACACCTACTAGACCCCCCCGCCTCCCTACTCTCCCTTCTCCTACCCCACACCACCACCACCCATACTCACACCCTAACCCTCCCCCCGGTACCCTCCCCGCTCCAGTTAAGTCCTCCCGCACCCCCCCCGCAACCCGGGCCCCACAATGTCCCCGCCAACCCCCCTCCCTTTCTCTCCCCTCCCCCCCCCTGTTCTACCCTCCCCCCCCTCCCTCCACCTCCGCTCCCCCCCCCCCCCCCACTCCCCCCTACCAATGCTACACCCGGCCTGACCGAACCACACGCCCGGCTCCTCACACTCCACTTCTACTCCTTTATCATCCCCCCCACGACCCCCCCCCTTCACTTCGTATCGCCTTTAATCTTATCCTCCCGTCTTCCTCACCTTACCCCTCAACTGCACACGTCCCCATTCCTCCCCCCTCCCTATCCACCCCTATAGCTTCCCCACTTACCCCCCCCCCCCACAATCCCCCCCAAATTGGATATCTTTCCCCCTCCCCCCCCCCCCACCCCACACACCCCCGCACCACTCCCTATCCTTCTTTTTTCAACGCCCCCCCCCCCCCCCTCACTCTACCCCCCTCACCTCCCCACTCCCACCCACCCCGATCCACGACCTTGCCAGCCCCGCAAACCCGCCCCTCTTGCAACAGACGCCCCCCCCCCCCACCCCCCCTTATTCCCCCCCCTACCTCCCCGTCCCCCCCCCTCCCCCCCGCCCCAGCACTCACCCCCCCCAGAACCCCCCCCACCCCCCCCCTATTACCCTCCTCTCCGTTCCCCCACCCCCTTTCGGACCCCCCCTGCACCTCCCCACGTCTCCGCCCACCCTACCCACCCCCTATACTTTCTCCACCCCCCCCTCTCGCCCCCCCCCACCGCACCATATCCCCCCTTTCCACCAAACAGCACACACAAACCTCTCCCCCCCCTAGACTCTCACCTATCCCCCCCCCATCCTCGCCCCCCCTCCCCCCCTCCTCCCCCTCTCCCCCCTACCCTCCACCCAACCCCCCACGCCCCCACCTCTATCCCTTCTCCCACCCATCAACGACCAGACAACCCCGGCCCAACACTGCCAGCTTCCTGCCCACTACAGCTACATCGCTTCTACCCCCCCACGACAAGGTCTTCCCCACCCCCCTTTCCCCAACCGACTACCACCTAGCCACACCAGAACGCAACACCCCCCCAAGCTCCGGGTTCCCTCCCAAACCACCACCCCACCGCCCCAGAACCCGCACAGCCCGGCGCACGAGGCCGCACTCCCCATCCTTCGCCTACACGTACGCCTTCCCCCACCGCCCGCCCCCCCCCAGCCACTCACACGCCCACAACCAATTGCCCCCTTCCCCCCGGGAGGACCGACGTTCGCCGCACGGACACCCCAAGACACGTAGAGAGTCGTCGCAGCCCACGTCCATCTCCCCCCACCTCCAGCCCCACAAGCACCAAGGACACCAACGCCGCTCGCCCACCTTCGGGGGCCCATCACCGACCGCAGGCCAGCCTCGAAACAGACTCCCCACCCACCCCCCTACTCACCGGCGAAGAGGCCCGGGCACGTGGGGAGAAAAATACGACGCAACGAGCACACCACCACCCCCCCCTCACCCCATCCCCTCCCACGCCCCTTCCAGCTCCCCACCCCCACCCCGCCGAAAAAAGGGGCCAATGGCGCGAGCCCCCATAGACAGGTACATAGCGGATCTTCCCAACCCTACCCCAGCCCCCCCGCAGCCACGAGAGGGAGAGAAAAAAACCCAACCTATCACCGCTCCCGCGAAAACGGCAGTACCAGAGGATCAGAGCCCGAAGGCGGGCCGGCCGCGAGCCAAACTGATCCTCTTTTACTCCCTCCCCTCCTATTGGGAACCCCTATCCCCCGCACCCTCACCACCCCTACCCCCCACCCTACCCGCCCTTCATCGACCCCCTCCCCCCCCCAACCCCCCCCCCCACCCCACATCCCCCCCACCACAGGGCCCCACCACACCCCTCTTGTCCACTCCCTCCTCCCCACCCCCCCCGCACCACCCCCCCCACCCTCCCCCCCCACCCCTCCCTCCGCCTCGACTCCCGCTCCCACTACCCCCCCCTTCGTCCCACTATAACGCCCCGCCTCCCCACCGCGCAGAACCCTCCCCGCCCCCCCCGATGACCCCCAAGGCCCCCTACCCCCCGCAAGATAATCCACCACCACCCCAATTAGACCCTCCACCCCCCCCCCACCTGACTCCACACCCCGTACCTTCTGTATTCTTTATAATATAAGTATACCAGGGTGCGAGAGATATGTATTGTAGTTGTATAATCCTGTCTCTCTCGACTTAGGTACAAAAACACAAACTACCAAATTTGTGTTTGTATAAAGTCCTCAATGACGATGAGGGCCGACTCCCCCCTCCCCCGCGGCCCCCCTCCCACCTCTTCGGAGGAGAAGGGCCCCCTAACAATCGGAGTGCCGAATCCAAAGGGTTAACCCCCGACGCAGTAAGAAGTACGGACGAACCACGACTAGGATTTGACACTCTCGAGAGATAGTAGGAAGGCAAACAACTACGCAAGAATGCCGAGACCAACACACTGATTCTCTGCAAGAGTAGGACACAGCCCGAGAATATTCCCGCAAAGGGGGACAAACATCACGAAGGGTGCCCAGAAGCCCGACGGTGAACGCGCCTTTCAGCTCGGCAGTAAAAAGTGGTTCGCTCCTCCGCCCCCTCCTCGCGAGCCAGCCCCCGCGAGTTAGGTATATCTGCACCCACCTGCTATAACTTCTTTCCAACATCCCCCCACTTACCTCAACCCCCTCCCCGGCAACACCATACGCACAGATGCTTCTTTACCCCCCGGCAGAGCACCCCATGCACCGGCCGCCCCCCGTCTGTCACGCCCTTTCTATGGAACTCCCTTCCCCCCCCCCACTCCAAGGATCTTCAACTGACCCCGCGTTGTTAGCACCGACCCCCTTCTCGCCCACCCATCGCTGACCCGCAACCCAAGAGCATCGACAAAGCACGAACACCCTATGCGCCGAACAGCGAGAGGCTCACCCAGGAAAAACGCTACAGAGTCGCAATGACCTAACAATTCACGGCCGGGAGAAGGACACACAGGTAACCACAAACGAAGAGAGATATCCTCGATCAGGGAGTCATTGAACAGGTGAGTAACACAGAACAGAGCAGGGCCAGGACCGCGGAATATAACGGGTCCGGGGGTGTCGGGGCGCGTTCTGCTATGGAAAGAGGAAGAAACAAGCAACACAGGGGAGAGGGAGGAATGAGAGAATAGAGGGGAAAATAGCATGGGGAAGAAGTTGTCAAACAAGCGTAATGGGAGGGTGAAAGAAAAGTAGTTTTGGGTCCCCCCACCCCCTGGCTGGAATTTTTTTTTCCGGAGAGGGAACATCTTCGTCTCCGCTATATTCCCCTAAAACACACGAGTTCGCCAATTAGCAAACCGACTCCCCTACAACAACCTGGCATTGGGGCGGAAAAAAGAAAAGATACGACCCGCAAAGAAGGTTTACGTCTTCTCCCACACGGGCACACACGGAAACGAACAAGCAGTAATAGAGGGTGGAATAGAGGACTTAAAGGGAAAAGAGAAAGAGAACCCACCCAGACTCTAAAGAAAGCGAGCAACCGGGGGAACGTCCGAGAAGAAAGAGGCGAAAAAAAAAAGCGCAAAAAATAAACATAAAAAACCAACGGCACGGAAAATTAGGGGAACTAACGCGTTAACAGAAGACGAGGTAATAGGGAGCACGGACCACGAGAGGAAGCACGGGAGGGACAGGCCAGCCACCAAACGGAAAAGAGGAGAAGTAACGAAAGAAAATATTGAGCTGAAAAAGACAGGAAAAAAATAAGATATTGAAATACAGAAATATGTAGCTATCCAACACAATACATTCAATACTGACTCAGATACATATTATGCAGCTCGATAATTAATATGTAGCTTAGATACATTAAATACTGGATCGGATATATTTATATGCAGCTTGAATACATTAAAGAAATAAGGAATTATGGAGATTTTTAAAAAGTAATAGAAAATAATAGAAATAAGTGAAACAAAAGGTGTGTATTTCTATAATTTGTCTTTTTTGGGGGAATCTTACATATATATTACTATAATAAAAAATATTTACCATTAAGTAATAAAAATTTTTTGCATTTTTACCACTGTTTAATTCATGTAATACAAGTTTAATACAATTACAAAGAACAATTTATGTATTCACATATAATAAAGTTTTTTAATGATGGAATCACATATTATCACACGTTTAATACACTTATAATGAAATGTTGTCAAATTTTACAAACAAAACATATAATATTTCAAAAAAAAATTATGATTTCATATATATTATGATATACATAATAACAGTTTTAATACATATTATTGCAGATTTACATAGTATTGCTATAAAATGATAATAAATAAAAAATATAACAAAAATCAGTAATTATTTATATTAAAATGTACCAATTCAAATAATTTTTCTTTTTTTTTTAAAAAAAAACTTGAAAATGAGTGTTGGGCCTCAACTAATCCCAAAAAAAAATGTTTACGTAGATGGAACCCAGGAAGCAAAAAGGAGCAAAACATAGTTGAAGGTCCAATCTGCGGCCCACAAAATCACACAAGTTAAAGACTAGCAAAACATCAAATAATGACCACTCTCAAAGTAATTTGTATCACATTTCGTTGGTTGGATACATGTATTTTATCTCAATGGAATTAACAAAGTGATATACATATTTAGTTAAGAATGGTAATTAAAATACCTATTTAAGGAGAAAATTATTCCTTCAACAATTTTTGAGTATATCTAATCTAACAACTTCTAAAAGAAATTTAAAAAAATTCACATCTTCCATTTATTTTTGAGCAACAAGAAAGTGAAGATTTTTTCCCCTTGAAATTCGAATTTGTTTCTGTGAATTTGGTGTAGCATAACAAAGTTGCTCAATTAGTGGAGTAAATCACTCATTTAACAACTTTTGAGTATCTATAGCATAACAACTTCCTACAAATGTTTCAACTATCTCGAAATCATTTCCTCCCTTTTGTGAGAAACTGACTAAAATAATGTACATTTAAGATGCGTTTAGTAAGAAGGAAAATATTTTTGATGGAAAATACCTTTCTACAAAATGTTTTCCTGGAAAACAAGTAGATTTTGGACTTATTTTTCTCATGTTTAGTTGGTGCGTAGAAAATATTTTTCGAAAATGATTTTGTGTTTTGAGGACTTAATATACAATCCTCAAAATCTACCTCATGTACCTTGTTACAAATAGACCAAGGAAGGCTATGGATACTTAACCCAAACTCCTTTTACTTAACTTCACATTTAATTGTGTGGTCTGTTGAGAACTTAATAATACAATCCTCAATTTTGAGAATAACTAACCCGGGGATTGCTAACCAGTTATCGATATTTGAATGGGATCTTTATTATTGACGGTCGCCATTTGTTGTTTCAATTGGTGATATTTTGATGCACAATGTCAAAGAAATCCTCCTTCTTTCTCAAACAACAACGGAGTACCCTAATGAGGGATCTCGGAAATAAAACCCTTACCTAACAAATCCCTAATTGATCCTTCAACTCTGTTCAACTCAGATGGAGACTTTTGTAAGGATAATGAAGGTAGTTGATTATCTGGTAAGATACCAATAAAAAATATATTTTTCATATGGAGGAATGTGTTGGACAAAACATCACCCAAGAAAACTTCAGAAACTCACTTCACTACCCTAATCACTTTAATTTAAAGAATGGGTTCGGGATTCGAACCCCATCCAACGTAACAGTGTGGTAAGTACACCCCTTGTAAATCATTTTTCTAACTTTTGGACAAGAAACAAATTGACATGTTGGGCTATAATTCCCTCTCTTCCCCTCTACGATAGGCTCCCTTTGAAATTGGAATTGAAACACCTATGTTATACAATCTATAGAGGGACAACATGCATGTAACCAATACATACCCAAAATGACATCAAAGTCTTACATAATTAACTAAAATCCACAAAATTAACTTTATGTGACAAATAAATAAGACATCTTCTATAGACTCTTTTTCCACACTAAGTCACTAACCAGGTTAGTGATCGAAAAATATTCTACTGACAAAATGGGAATATTTCAAACACCATGGCCACAAAAGGTGTAGCAAAGAAACAAAGTGGCATTGGGTCCCTAACCAGGAATAAGCGGATCAGAAAACTGGTCTTCTTAATGTACTTTTACCAACCTTTGGGGAGCTATCTTTGTGTTATCTCACGATTGAAGAGCATAAAGGTAGTTTTGATTTTGAGCGTTTGTGTTGGAAATGCTTGGAGAAGATTGTTTATCTCCCTTTCATTTAACCTTGAGCATCGACAAATCTCTCATCTTGGTGACCTCTTTCCTTTCCGACAACCAAAAAAAAAAGAAAAAAAAAAAAAGAAAAAAGGCACCCATAACATCAACGAAAAAAAAAGCATTTTTCCTTTTCCTCATTGTTTTCCTTCTCCCTTCCTTCCCTGCCACATTTTTGAAAATTTTTTCTATCACAACATAGAATCACCACTATTACCCTCCTTGAGGTTTGGATTAAGAGACACCCCTATATTGTTTGCCCTTGGGTAGCACTAGAAGATACTTGGTTAGCGAAACTTGTTGTGCTTGAATTTTATTCTAACCTGTTTCGTCGTACTAGCATTAAACATATTCCATCACCATGTCCTAATCCTCTCACCTTTCACCCCTATTCTAATATTGGAGTTTCTCTTTCTCTATTTTCTGAGCATACACCACGAGATGAGAGATATCTATATTATCATGAAGCATTACTAAACAAAATTATTTTGTTACCAATCTAGACGCACCCGTTAAATAGGTAATCATCATATTCGTTGAGTCCGCCACCAAAGAAGGACCATATTATGAAAATAAGGTATACTTTAGAGAATATTCTTGAACACGCATGCTTCCTTGACAGAGGTTAAAAATTCATCCAGCTTAGCTTCCCTCAACTCTCGGGGAAAGAACCTATCAAGGAATGTTGATTTGAACACTTCTAAGACTATTAGGTCAACTTTTACCGGCCTATTGCTCTTCTATTGAGTATGCCTAACTTGAGCAATACTCTTCAATTGATAAGTATCTAGATCCTACTTCTCTAACGAAGTCAACCCCATAGCATTTATTATCTTTAAAACTTCATCCAAAAATTCCTGAGGATCCTCTCCCACTTTGTAACCAAGAAACACGGGAGAGTTCATTCTAGGAAAATCCCTGAATCTAGAAGCCGCAAAATTCACGTCCGTGTTCACAGAAGCAATCACCAATGTATTTTCTTAAGTTTTTTTTTTCGGAACTTGAAGATCTCACAAATCAGATAAGTGTCCACATTTTCAACTACGACCTTTCAATCAGAGTTGTTTAATTGAGGATCTTGTTTACCTTGGGGAACCGTCTAATTTACATTCTCTTCTACACACTGGTCATCGTTTGGCCCTTCGTGGTATTTCATTTGAGAAGACACAAGAGAAGGTATTACCAAAAGGAATTTTATACAGCTAAACTCTAAGGCACAAATCAAGAATAACGAAAGCAGTGATGTTTCCTGAACATCTTATAGCCTCTGACTTATAAATATGGCGCGCTTCATACTCATGAACCAAACTCTACTATATGTGGCTTATGAGAAATCATCCTAGAATCATTCTAAAACTTCATCTCTAATTAAAAAGTTTGTCAAGACCAAAGGTTACCCCCAAGATGTAACATGGCGCATAAGGCCCTTAAAGGCACTATTTAAGCCACTTAGTATATCATAACATAAATAAAGAACAATAGAGAGTAAAAATACAATACATGTCTTAAAGATTATCATAAAATCAATAGAAATCTAGACTTGTATCAATTATCCATCTACTACAATTATTACCAAAATAGGGTCACAACCCCTTACAACATAGTACTCAAATGGGACTACAAGAAAGACAACTAGAAAAATATCATCCATACTCGAACCATTAGAATCACCAATGATAAGGAGAGAGAGACAATCTAGATAAATAAAGAACAACAATCATCTCGAAATTGACCCACTCTTATAAAATATGTAGAAGAAATATGAGTTAGTTACAAAAATACACCAAGTATGATAGCCATGAAACAAATCATTTAAACAACCTTATAAGGACATTTTAGTTAAAAACCATGCATTACATCAAGTTTGAACTCATCATGAGTACCTCAGAAAATTATAAGCTATAATCCATATAGTCATTCATAATCATCGTAACATAATGCAACTATATCATAAATACCTTCAAAGTTCAGTTAGGTAATGCATCAGTAAGATCCTATAATTTTACCTTTACTAATTAGAGCTTCTTGAGTAAATATGGTCTATAAATCATATTCTTGTCTACATTAACATATTACAAAAAAAAACTTAACCGACATAGACCATGTAAGATAAACATGTAATGTGTTCTCTACCTTTAATCAAAAAAGGGTTTCCTTCCCTACGTGGTAATGAAGAACTAGACTCTGTACATAGGTGATTGAACAAGCTAAAGACGACCAGGCACTAAATTTAATGGGTAGGAGATTAATTCAAGAAACGCCCGCATCCTACTAAGGTGTAAGGTTTATATCTCATGAGACAACTACCTTGTCAACTCATACTTAAGTGATGTATAAGGAACCGGAACCCATTTAGAATGTCGGACTCAACTAGTGTAGAAAATTTCAAGGGGAAGTGAGAATCAAGTATCGTATAATCTTTCTTCTCATATTCATATCCACTCGGTGCTAAACATTAATTCCAATGGATTTCATATTAAGTCTTGAGTTAAGTGCATATTGTTGGAAGTGTGTCTTGACGCACAATCTATATGCAGCATACTATAGCTCCTAAATTCGAAAGGTGAGACTACTCTTCAAACATTAGAATCATTACATGTGACCAACCTTTTCCATCATATCATAATGAACCCAAAGTGTGTACATGATAATATTCATTAGATCAACATGTCAATTAGGTCATAACCATATTCACTTTATTCTCAAAGTGATATAAATGCTTAAGCATAAACCTCATAATCGTACATACTTCTCATGCTTTGCCCTTCAAGGACCATAATCACATTCAATAATTATATCTAGGATTAATACATTAAAAATGATTGAAAGCATGATTCAATTACTATTATTACTATATGCAAGATTTCATAATACTACAAGTTCTATAACTCACATACACTTTTAGATCCAATTTATGGGAGTAGGGGAATTCATGATTTTCGGTGGAAATTCATCATAAATCAACAATAAATCATCAATTAAATAATAATCCAACACATATATACAATTAACAACATTTTTGGAAAGAACCCACAAGATTGAATATGAAGACTAACTTTTGGGGAAATCACTAGTATCGAAATTTCATTTGGAAGGACACATTGGATGGAAGTTTACCAAGTATGAAATACTACCATACCTTAGTAATGTTTAATCAAAGGAATTGAGTGCAATAGCTCTTATTTATCAAGCCCTAGCTTCAATTTTTACTCTTTTTCATCCTTGAGTTCTAAAGAGAAATTCTTTTGGAGAAGATGAACTTTTGGGTTTTCTTTAAACCTGTGATATATTACATAATTGAGGGAAATTTGAGTCTAAAAGGCTTATATACTTACTAGGGAAAGTGTAAAACAATGTAGGATAAATTTAGGAAGAATAACTAAAGACCCCTAAATTTCTAACTTAAAACTATCTAGCTTGAATCATTTGGCTAGCCAAGGGAACTAGGCCACTCGTCAATTGGACCCTTTGTCCATCTAAATTTCCATAATGCCTCCAAAGGTGGAAGACTTCAAGGAAATGGGGATGGACCTTAGGAGATACATGAACCTAGTGTGCGAGCCCCGACCTAGCTCGCCTAAATTTTAAGCAGCGAAGCTATGGGAACAGTCTACTAGGTGACCGTAAGTGATTTAGCCCCATGTGAACTTTGGAGACTTGCCATGTATCTTGTGCGACCATGATACCCCCTCGCCAAAATTTCAAATAAAAAAAATTCCTTCGCATTTCTTCGGTAGTTTAGTCCCTTGCCATTTCCTATAGTTAAACCCTCTTTCATCTGGGTTATTGTAGTTTACACATTTTTGGAATGTTATATAACTTTGATGCATTATTTTTCGGATTTTGAATAGTAATGTTGGGAAGTGTTCCTCGTTGACGTGGATTTACGATTGTGGATGATTGACCCAACTGTTGCTCATGTTGCTTAATCGACACTGCATGGGCATCAACCTTATGACTGTCACCAGAAAATTTATATTTATTCCTTCAATTTTCAAGCAATATTTTCAACTTTTCATATCTTCTGCAATCATTTTCTCAAAGCGGAGGTCATAATTATCCAACTCTTTATTACCCCAATATAACCTGGAAGGTCGCACTATCTTCATCTGTTACATAACTAATTGTAGTTGTTGTCCCGATTAAAGTTCCTATCCCAGACTTAGTTACCATTATGGTTGTAGTTAACATAGTTCTTAAACTTTTTTACTTGAATATGACACCAATTTTCCAAATTAGATCCTTGAGAGATAGTCTGAAAACCTTCGGTCTAATAATTTAGCAGATTTGAATCTCCCTAATAATAGTAATCATCAGTAGGTAGAACTCTAGGTTGGTAATTCAAAACATTCACATTTTCTGCACTACCTTTTAATATGTTTCAATACTAAACTTGCTTTTTTTCTTAATTGGGACGTCTCCTAATGAATATCATCAACACATCAACGTGGTGTGGTTAGGACCGCGATTAAACTTATGCTAGTGTTTGCTTTTGTAGTGCTACATTCCTTGTTGTTCTTGTAGATCTTTTCAAGAATTTCACCAATAACTTCAAATGTGAATGCTCCATAAGATCCTCTGGTAATAATGTCTTGCATAGATTTTCCATTGTCATTCTGCCCTCTATGGGAATACTCTTTCAGTGACTAATCATATATTTGTTGTTTTGACACACTCCTAATGAACCCATTGAATGTATCCCATGAACTACTTACAACCTCCCCGACAAGTGCTACCAAGTTATTTAGCCTAACCTCCAAATACAATGTCAGTGACTGATATACCGTGGTTTCACGGTATTATTAATACTTTTTCCTTAAGTTTAGTTTGTCCAAAAGCCTTTTTGTGCTAATTTTTATATAAGTTTCTCTTTATTTTGCAGGAAATCTGTCTAAAGATGAATGCGGAGATTTTAAGCGAAGAAATGCATAAGATACCACTACGAGCTTGTGACGGTCCGTAGGTGGCAGCGTAGTGCAGCTGCCATGAGGAAATGGGGAAGTCGACCAAGTGTGGGGGTCCTACTTGTGACCGGTCCCGTCGTGTCCTATACGGGTCCCTCCTTCAGGTTCATCATGAAAGTTCAGAAGTAATCCCCAGTACCGGGGCAGATTCCATAAGTTGAAGTGGTTTTAGAACTAAGGCCCTCGACGAGACGTTGTGCTATGACGTCCTTCAACTTGCCGTCTAGGGTAATGAAGGGAGCAACAGAAGAAGTTTCATAAGTATGGGGATGGACGGAGTCCATGACGTCCTCTTGACCACGACATCCTGCGTGAGCTCCGTCGCCACAGCCGCTTTTGGCAGATTTCAGCAATAGATTCCTTGTGTACTTAGGTTTTTTATTTTCGAATAAATAGTTTTCAAAAAACCTCGTTTTTGAGGTTAGACTCTAGAGACTGTTTTTTGAATCCGTATTGTTAGACATTATTATAGACAATGTAATTCTAACTTTGAGAATCATGAGACTTTTTGTGGATTATTGATTACTTTGATATTTCTTGCAATGATTATTTGTGATTAATCAAGCACTTGTCGGATGTACACTCTTTACTCATTGGGAAGTAAATACTGAATTCTTATTGAAATATATTTGATATTGTGATTATGACTATAGTACCTAAACTCCATACCTATTGTTTGTTTGTAACCATAGGCAAATAATGAGATAAAACGCTAACTAAAATAACGATTCTAAATAGTTGTTCTTGTATTAAAATAATTCTTCTTTCGCTTAGAAGTGTTTTTATGATTGCCAACTTTATAACTCGCCTTAATGCTACTTCCGTAACCATAGAGGCCCGATCCACAGAAAGAATTATCAACTATGCGATTTAGTGTATACTATCTAAATAGGCCGGTATTGATTGATACGATGTAAAATTAGTCACATATATCAGCACACAGCATATCCGGACAAGGTGCATAATTGAGATTTCTAGATGCCGGACCAAGGATTTAGAAATACATACTTATCCACTTTGCATGCAATATACTAGAAAGAATTGTTATAGTTAGAATTAATCAAGTTGAACCTGTGGGGAACACTAAATCCTAGTTATCTTTGATTAATTGGAATTAAATCCAAGAACATTCGACAGCTGTTAATTGTCGCTTTCAATTTAGAGTTAGTTATTTTTCATTCATTTAGAAATAGAAACCCCCCTTTCATTTGTTTTTACTTTTCCAGGAAGTAATTGACCTAAACACAAAGTAATAATAGATTGAAGTTAAGTCTAACTATTTTCCTCGTGGGAACGATCCCAACCCTCACTAGTTGGGGTTATTACTTGACAACTACCGTGCTTTAACTTCGTATTTGATAATAAGGTTTGAGGCGTATCAGTGACATAAGGAAATACTTCTCCATGAACACCTTATGCAACTAGTCCCAAGATGTATTGAATTGTATGGAAAATCAGAGATCCACACATTAGCATAAGTTTTCAATGAGAGTAGGAATACTCATAAACCTATAACATCCATATCTAAGTCTTGTTTTCCCACACTACTCATACATACACTCATAACTTTAGTCACGTGGGCATATGGATCCACCTATAGTAACTGATGAGTCCGAAAATTGTACTCTTTTAGGCCTTTATTTTGATAGAAATAATGTCCTCAAATGCTTATTTAGTCTCAATATCTGATGAATAATCTTATGTTTCAGGTATTTGAAGTTTAGTGCAAGCATGGACACTTACGCACAAAAGGGAACAAACTGAAAAGGATGCAATAGTTGAAGCCTTCGACAAGAATATTTGCGGATAACCAAAGGGAAGTACTCCGACCTTTGTTCCTGCACACGAAGCCCTGAAGAAAGTGGATCAAAAAGGCGATGAAAGGAGCAGTTGGCGCTTTACTGAACAATTTCATGAAATAATGCTTTACCGCCAAATGGTCCAGAACATGAAAAGGGTGATTCGCCTAGTCATTCGTCTATTGCGACTTGCCTCACCGAATGATAAACCACAACTCTGAATCTGAAAACTATAAATACTAGTCTAAGTTAATATTTTATAAAGGAAGAGATCTGAATATATTTCCTTAGTTTTTGACTTACAATATTATTTTCTCTGTATTTTCTCTTAAGTTTGGGGAGAGTTTTTGGGAGACTTGATGAAAGAGGGTGTTCTTCTACCTTAAATTTGAAGTGGGTGTCACATCCCGAAACCATACCCTAGAAGTTAGGGGCAATCTCAGATTGCAATCGGCATGCTTAACCTCTCGGGGGTCTTTTACACCTTAAAGAATTTCCACCATCATTGAACATAATCACAACATAACTCATTTGCTCTCAAAGTCACTTTATTCAATCATTATAATTCTTACGATGCTTAGAACTACATCACCATAAAATTTCTCATCACAACACTTCCAACCTCATAAATCACACCTAGCCATAAATGACATCACATCACAAATTTCAAAACTTACCTTCATATCTACTCCTCTAGCCACAAAACCATCCTAACATCAAAATTTAACTTTTCTCTCCCTCAAACTTAGAAACATCTCCCCTTCCAAGCAATCACCTCTAGAAGACCACCCGATAAGGAAACATAAGATAGAGGCCTTATGAAGTTAAGTTATATGGCACGATTCAAGAGTAATGAAGAAATTTAAACTCTATCTTCCTATAGCCTCTTGTCCATGGATGTGTCACGAATCACACCAATGACCAAGTTTCTACTAGACCTGGCTTGTGAGACTTATATACCCTAAAATATTTCCTACAACCTTATGCTTTGATACCAAGTCTTGTTACGACCTGAAAGTATCCCCTAGAAGTTAGGGAGAACCCTTGGGTCATGATTGGGCGTACTTGACCCTTTGGGGTCCTGTACAAGCCCTTAACTATCGTTCATAACATAAGACATGAAAAGTAATTTGGAATTAAAACTTTTAAAGGCATTTAATAAAAATCTAGTCTTCTCCGAATATTTTAGAGAAGAATCTAAAATCGTCACAAGACCACTTAAGCACGATATGAGATCTTTAGACAAACTACTCTTTACAAAATGAAAGAAAATACTAATAAAGTCTTAATATAAAACTAGATAACAACAAACTATGTCCTCGCAATATATGAGGACCTACCGATCTGAGAACATTAATTTCCCAAGCTCACCGTCAAATATTTCCAAAAAACATCCAAGCTAACTTAATAGAGTATACATAAGTATGGTTTTGTATCAAACTGTACTAATTCTGCATATGCAAAAATAGCAAAAAGGGACCTTTTAGTAAAAACATATTTCCATGCAAATTAAGAAAACATCATGAATTAGAATTAAACCAACATAAGAATCATCATTTAACACTGGAATCAGAAATTTCCATAATTTTAACTGAAACAGGACCTTTTTTTAACATGTAGCCTTAAATGTTACAGTGAATCCAATCATTTGACATTAACGGTTAACTAATCCATTGTAAGGAGTGAACTTCATGGCCACAAAGAGAGTGAACTGATTTCCGTATGAGTTTTCCTAACTAAGGATTATTCTAAGACTCACCATGGTTAAACATAAAGGAAGTACTCATATGCCTCCTTCAATACACACTAAGTGATCCTCAAGACTACCTCTTTTCGACTTATTCACCTCAGGAGAACAAGCCCCCCACTCAATCACAAGAAATTAGAAGAACACCTAAACAAGCCACCAAGACTTATCGTTTAGTACATCAGACATGAAAAGTAGTTCAGAATTAAAACTTTTAAAGGCATTTAATAAAAATCTAGTCTTTCTTAAATATTTAGAGGATATAATTGTCACAAGACAACTTAAAGACACGATATAGTATCTTAGGGACACTACTCTTTACAATGAAAGAAGAATACATAATAAGTTTACTATTAAAAACAAGAAACATAAACTATTTCTCGAATATATGAGGCATAACCGACTCTGAGCATATATTTCCCAGCTTCATCACCTTATCAAATATTCGCAAAAAACATCCAAAGCTATATTATATAGTATAGATCAGTATTGTTGTGCAAAAACAATTACTAATTTATGGCATATATGCATAAAATATGCAAAAAGGGTCATTATCAGTAAAAACGTATTTTCATGCAAATTAAGTAAAACATTCATGAATATAGAATTAAAACAACATATGAATCATCATTTAACACTTGGATAAGAATTTCCATAATTTAACTGAAAAAACCTTTTTTACAGTAAGCCTTCAAATGTTACAGTGAATTGTTTTTGACATTACGGTGAACTAATCCTATTGTAAGGAGTGAACTTCCAAGGCCAAGCAAAGAGGAAGTGAACGCATTTCCGTAAAAGTTTTCCTAACTAAGGATTATTCTAAGACTCACCAAGGTTAGACATAAAGAAAGTACTCATATGCCTCCTTCAATACACACCAAAGTGATCCTGAAGACTACCCCTTTTCGGCTTATTCACCTCAGGAGAACAAGCCCCCCACTCAATGACAAGACATAACAAGAACACCCAAACAAGCCACCAAGACTTCCCTTTCGGAATGCCTAATCAGTGCGATGAGTAGATGGCATCCCATACCACAACCTTCCAAAAGTAGGACATTCTTTTAGAATTATTGGCAGCAAGACTTCCCTTTCGGAAGGTCTACCTAGTGTCATGGTAAGATATGTCCCCCCATTCGACTGCTTACCCTAAGTAGTACGTTTCTTTATAACGACTATAGTTCTTCAATGAACATAAGGCTCACCCAAGACTCCTTTTTTGGAATGCCTACCTATTTAATGGATAATAGCGCCCATTGCAAACTACGAACAACCAACTCCTAACTATTACACTTTTTTTAGGCGAATTGCATTTTCATTACTTTTGTGGGGGATTAATCTTAAATCTACATATACCATGAGAATAAGCTAGACTGGAATCCCGATTTAACCCTAGTCGAATGAGGGATCCTCACTTGTCCTAGAGTAATGTTATTCTCTTAGAGTTTAAACTTGGCTTGACCAATAACACAACTTTGCGGGGTGGCCTAGTTAAGGGATAAGGGAGATTTCTACCAGTAACTCTTCTTCTACTAACAGGAGTACTCATCTCAAGAATACATTGGAATACAACAATCTAAACTTACTAAGTGTAACCAACTTTTCTTTAGATCCCTCGCTGCTACGCATAACTCCCACGATTCTCAATCCTATAAACTATAGGTAAGGATACTAGTGAACACCGTTTCTCAACTCACGAAGGCAATTCATCACTCGCAACCTATCCAGAAAGTTACTTAGGATGTAGTGGGGTTGCTACTAAACACTTCATCTCAACCTGTATTGAAGAGTGGTTCACCCCAAAACTCCTCTTTTGACTTAACTTAGCTTCATTCATTCATTCATTCATTATTTGTGTTAGTGTGTGTGTACATGTGAGCTCACCTTGCACTTAAACATCATTTTATTTACATTTCATTCTATACATGCTTAGACCTTCATTCATCAACTCACACATTTTACCTGCTTCATATAATCATATACTTCATTTAAGCATACTCTCTAGCCTACTTCACATAATAGCTTCATAAGACTAATTTAACAAGAATAACATTATTATCATATTACTTCACATAGAGAGCCTTCATGGACTCATTCACAATAAACAAGTAACTTCACATTCATACAATTCACGTAAACACTGCCACCAAGAAGGTGGACCCTACCACTCAAGAGCATTTCGAAATTAAGCCACCAACGTAACCAACATATCCATTTATCCATCTTCATTACCTTAACATTTTACTCATATTTCATCATAACTTGCCCTTAGGGAAGTATCTTAACAACAATATCAAGCATAAGAAACCAAAGTCAAAAACTATCAATTCATGCTCATATAACCCATTTCTTAAGCCAAAATTTGATAAAAATGTTTAACATGTTTTCATTGAGGTTTTAGCATTAAAATCATCAATTAACATTAGAAAAATCATTTTTGAATCATTAGAAGCGTTTTCATGCAAGACCCATAGTTAGAGTTGGAGATAGAAGAAACTAGGGTTGAAGAAATCTTTTCAAAATCTATTAGAATGGGGCTCTTTTAATAGAAGAGAGTTCAAGTATGGATACCATACCTCAAATAGAATAAAACCCAATGTTTTTTGATGAGTAAATGACCACCACCAACCCTCCTAGTTCCTTATTGAGTTCTAGCCTCCATGTTGACTTGAGAGTCTTCTAAGAGGGATGGGTTTTGGGTTTTTTAGAAAAATGATGTATAAATCGGTCTTGGATTTAAAATCATGTTATATATACCAAATAAACCCTAAAATAAACGTCCAAGGTCTTTAAAAGACTTGGGTGAATTTACAAACATCCCCCAGCCAAGGTGGACTCTTAAACAGCTTTTGCAGCAACCCCAACGGTGGACACCACACGAACAAAATTTGTCCATCGCGGTTCATTCGTGGTGGTTGGTTGGTTGATCCTGAAGCTCCCACATGTAGGCTTGCAGGCTAGTCACCGGGCCATTGTTTAAGAACCGACTGCCGTCATTTTGTCACGTTGGGGACACTGTCCAAGCGTTTGGGTCCTCTCTTAGGGCCCCCCTGTGGTCTTTAGGTGGGGTCGTACCCGAACGTAACCTCTAAACTAAGTTATCTTAGGTCCTTAGGACATTCAGACCAATTTCAATTAATAAGAACATTGAAACTCAATCAAACCACATCAAGACACACAAGCACGTTCTAAGCACTCTTTGAGAACTTATTGACCGTTCTGTGGACGTTTGACCTCCTAAATTGACCGAACTTCACACACTACCTAAAAACATCTATATAACTCATTTTAACTTAAAATTAACTCAAGAAACAATAACGAAGATCTAGTTAACCTTAGTTTGTTTTAGGGTATTACAACCAAGTTCTCTTACTCCCGATTTTCGCAAAATCACGCCTACTTAGTTGCCAAATTATTCCTTGGATCTAGATGAATTTGTAGCCTATAATTATATTTTTGGCCATATCTGCAGGAAAATTAGTCTTTCACAACCCACTTTTATCTGTAATGTTTATACTCTTGCGAGCTATTTTAGCCCATTTAGAGTGTGTTGAATCTTTCTTAAAAAATGCACTTGGGTGCGCTTAATCATAATTGAGTTCGATTCAGGAAGAATCCAAATAGCTCAAAACATTTGTTATTATAGATCAAGCAGTAATTGAAGATATGCATGTTTTAATTCTACTTTAAGAGGTTTAACGACTGATCTCAAGAAAATGAATGCATAATAATACGAGATTGTTTTGAATAACTGATCAGACTCGTCAAAACCTCGACTTTACGCCTTTTATTTTCCAGATCACCGTTTCATTCTAATCTACTTTTATTGATTCTAATCTATGAATTTTCGGTAACAATCTTCCTGGCATGAGGGTGTTCCCGCTTTCTCTTAAGAATTCTGAATCTATAACACTCTAAGAGAACCCTCTATATTGGATACGACGTACTCGAACTCAAAGAGTCGTATACAGGCTTTAGAATTCATGTCATCACTAGGCATTAGAAAACATAAACAATTTCCAAGCATAGATAACAATTGAAGGGATTTTCATAATCACAAAACCAGTCTTTTCTTCTAACTCTTTTCTTTCAGACCATCTAGTTGACATAGATTATTAAACTTTGAAACATAACATTAGGACACCAAACCTGTACAATTGGTTAACATAAAGTAAATGACGTAACTGTTATGATATTGTCCGCGAAGCTATGGAGGACTCACAAAAATCTTCAATCATTCTACTCGTGAATCTCTAGGCTCCACTAGCAACTCAAAGCTCCAAACCTACATTTGGTTAGAATGTAGGCAACGTGTGGTAGCAAAAAAAAATTACTAAGTATGAAAGATAACATAACATCATAATAGCATCTCAAATGGTTAGTCAACATAAGGCATAAGCATAAGAGACGATAACATATCATAAGCATAAATCTCTAACATAAGCATTATATAATCCTATGACATAGTAAATGAGCATACAAGATAATACATAATCATATTAACATAATCACCCTTGGTCATCCACCTTACTAGTACCATTCTCAAGTAACCTCAAAAGCATACAAGTGCAAAGCAAGAATGGAGTCCCATAATACTACCCTAGCCATGTACGCCCTTTTAGTTATGTTAATGATGGTCTACATATATGGTAAACTTTAAATCTTCTCTATGTCATCATTACATTCATAGGTAAAATTTAGCGGAAAATTTAAATCTTTTATTTACTTCTACTTGGAGGTTTACATAGACCTATAGAAACACATAATATATATATATATATCTTAGTATATTTAGCCTTCTACTATTATTGCACATAAATATTTATAATATAGAATATAGGACATCGTCTTTTCAAAGCTTGTCTTTATCTCTCATAACCATCTAACACAATTAGCAATTTGGCATAGCCCTACATCACTGTAAGAATAGCCACAATAGGCTTGATCAATCCGTACATTAAAGGGAGATAGAATGTAAAAGTGTAAACCAAATAGAGACCATAATCTTGTGAAATTGCAATCGCTCTAGGAAATGAGAACCACCCTACTTGATATCGAAGGATCACAGCCTTCTTCAAACACACTTCAACGACCGAAACCTGAAATTTTGTGAAAAAGAAGAAATGGAGTTATTAACACCCACTTGTACTATGTCTGACCATATGTCACACATACTTGAAATCATGCTAGAGAAGTACATTTCATAAAATATGGCACTTTTCTTAAAACTTTAGCACATTCACAGACCTTATTTCTTATTCGATAAGTCATAGCATTTACATTTTACAAGGACTACAACATCAAGTCTAGTTTAAGTCAACAAATATCACATCGTAAATACATACTCATGTAACTCTATTATCGACTCATATTAACAAAATCAGGAACAAGAGGACCTTAACATAAGTAAATCAAGTCCAATTAAACTTACCCATGAACCCCTATTATACCACAGTGCAATGACCAGTAAACCCCCTAGCCGTACTATTCAAGTACCCTAACAAGAATCATGACTAATATCCTACTAGCAACATAAAAGGACATCTAGGTGTAAACATAAATCTATTTTAACAATATAAGCCATATCCATAAGTGAACTAAACACATAAGTATTGCAACAATGTAGCAAGATTCCAGCATAACATGTTATATAACATTTTACAACATAGAAAATACATAAGAAAATCTCCCAAGACGCCCCTCAAGGCTAACAAGTGCAGATGCTTTAGGAGATCCCATAACCATATCTAGANTAGTCCTGTTGTATAGGGAAAAGGACAAAACCTAAGATTGTACTTTCAAGCCTGCAGTCAGATGTCATCATCTCCCGAAGCGACAACTATCCCTACCCTACACCACATGCAGTTTTGTACCTAAAAAGTGCATTAATCATATCCCAACTTGATTGTCCAAGAGGTCATTGGACTCTTGTTAAAGCGCGCCCCCCGTGGTTTTAGGCCAAAACCTATAAATTAAAGACCCTCCGAGACACCAAGTCAAAAAAACAAAAGAACGAGTCTATTTTTTAGCACGAATAGCTTTCATGGAAGAAGTTTGTGGCCATATTAGGATAATTCATTCCCGCGCCTCTCCCACGTAACCCGGCCGAGCTTGTCATCTCAATCCTCGATCATATTGGGGTGTTCAAAAAAATATGTGGGAGACCCTGACCACACCCCATTTCGCATGGTGAAACCTTACTAGGCACAAGCTGGGGGCTACCGCCTTATCACCGAACACCATAATCAGGCTCAGGTAGGCAGTTTTTCCTGACAGTCGATGCAGGGTTTCCCTAATTGTTCATGGATTACAACATAAATTGGAAACATTCATATATCTCCCCTTTGAGAATGAAACCAAACCCTTTGAGTCGTGAACCATGTAGTGTTATCAGATGACTTTCATTCGTCGAATAGGCTGTGGCTTTATTTCCATTGCCACATAGTTTGGGGGATCTTATGCATTGGTTCTTTGTGACGTCAAGTGTTTGTAGATACGTAAGTCTGGCTTTTATCATCTGTATTTTGTATCTTTTGTGTCGTTGCATTCTAAAGATAAGTGCTTGATATAATTTTATTGGTAAACCATCTTTTAATGGTTGTCAAGAGTAACGTAAAGTACACAATTATCAGGCGAAATACCGATATATTGTATTTGATCGCAAGTCAAGTAGTTTGTTAATGTATCCGGGATTGCTTGATTTGTAGTTCGGATAGCCGCCTACATTGAAGCCATATATATATATAAATATGAATCTCCAAAACGACGATGTGGACATCTATATGGCCTCTATTTGTTTTTTCATTGTTTATTATTTTCATAAATATTTTGTTTTTTAATTATATAATTTCAATAATATTTAATGTTGTAATTATATGAATATGAGTTTACAAAAATACTCCAATCATTGACATTCTCTACTTATAATAACATGTCTTCAATTATCTTTTAACTATTTTATTACTTATTTTATCTATAAATACACCAATTATCTACCACGGCAGATGTCTTGCACATGTTCAAGTTTAATACACACACTTTCTCATTCTTTTCTTTTAGTCCCCCCCCCCCCCCCCCGTATAGCTCTCTTTGTAAATTTTATTTTCTTCATCTTTTTCTTCATCAATCATCTAGTTAAGTAACCCATAAACCCAACGCACACCCTGCACCAAGCCAATTGCACCCCCCAACCGATTCCCCCCCAGACACGGCACACCCGATATGATCTTCCTGTGATGAGATCATCGGTGGTATAATTCGTGAAATTCATAACATTATTTTTTTTTTTTTTTTGGGTACAAGTTTCTACAAATGAAAGAAGAAAGAAACTTAATTATCTTGGGATTCACTGCATAGAGAGTTGTGTGTATAAAATTTATTGATTTTTCAAACCATTTGAATATTCATTTTTTTATTTTGATTTCAATTAACATTATTTTGTTCTCTTTTTATTTTAATTTCTTCATTTTGAACAAATAATATTATTTCATCTCATTGTTTTTGTTGAGTGAAAAGATTCCATTTTGGTTTTTTGTATATATATATATAATTACTATTTAGATCTTTTCCATGGTTAATTAATGTCTTATCACCTATGGTACCTTTTTTTATATCTACTGAATATTTTTGTCCAAAAAAAAAAACAATCTAAAAGTATTATATGGTTTAGTATATTAGTAATCATCAATAATAACTAAATAAATATGTTTTTTAGTATTGACTATATTTTTAATGTTATATTCGATTGAGCACACCCGATTCACTTTGTAAGAATAAACACATTTTATTGTTTTAATTAAACATAAAAAGTTTGCATTTTTTTAAGTTATTAATTAACCATATTAGAATAATATTTTATTTGTGACCTAATAAAATAATTTCGAATATAGAGAACGTTTTTTAGATTGTAATTTGCTATAAACTAACATTTCAGTTTCGTTTCCTTTTCATTTTCTCCTATGAAATCGAGAAGGAGAAACTAATCTTACAACATACTAGAACTTTGAATTTAGCATTTCCGTAAATTCATCTGCATTAATTGTCCTGCTTAAACTAAGAAATTGTATCTCTTTATATTCATAACTTATTTTTCGATAATCGCTATAAACTAGAACGCCTCATAACTAGAATAATATATCTCTTTATATTTATAACTTATATTTCTATAATCGCTAACTCCTCAAACTCTCAAATTAAAGATGGTTATTGTAGACAATCCTTTTTTAAGCAAATGTTATTGTATTCTTTAATTCATATTGGATGTAATCATGATAGAGAAAAGTTCTTTTATGAATTATGCATATTGATTTTTTTCTTGCTTTTTAGTTACTCATCATGTTCAAGAGACCAATTCGCCCAGATCTTAGGTCTAAGTTTATATTTCCATATCGTATAACTCCTCATAGCTCTCAAATGTTAAATGTGTAAACTATGATAATTTATGTGTTCTTACTATATATCTATATAAATATGTATTGTCAGACAATCTTTTGAGGCAAATGTTACGTATTTTACTTCATATTTGATGTTACTCATGATGAGAAATGATATTGTTATATATTTATATATATCTCTATATATATCTCTAATATCTATTATATATAATATTATATCTATATATATATGTATATATATATATGAACTATATAGAAGATATTTGAATTTATTTGCCAACATAAAAATAAACAATTGAAAAAAATAGTATATTTGATAACCACGTTTTTATAATTTTATTCATTTATTTTTATCCCCTTTAGTTTATCCGTTTTTTTTATTCACACGTTTTATTTTATAGAACTGGAAAGAAGTAATATGAAAACAAAATCTATAAATGAAATATTGAATCCGATAAACTTGAAGATTTGTAAAATCTTTTAGTCACAATTGTTCTCTTTTGCTTTGTTTTCTTATAGTTAATTGCGCTCCACGCAAATATTTATAATATTTATGTAAATACTTGGTATTTATATACTATGAAAATCATATTTTTATCTCTTTTGAATATAATTGAAATATAGATCAATAATACAATGTTGAATATAAATATTTAATACATATTAATGAAATTTAAAACTTAGGACAAATAATAGTTCCAAAAAAAAATCTATTCATTGGCACTTGATAAATTATTTATTTATGTTAATATGTTATCTTTGAAAATTTTAAATAAAAGATGATACAATGACGAATAAGTTGATTGATTTCAATATATATCAAAATAATTGATTGGATTTTTTAATACTATTATAAAAATAAACACACACTTGTGTACCTAAACATACTTTTCATATGAGATTGAGAATTATATGAAGATGTTTTAGATGTATGTTATTACGAAGTAATGTGTATATATCTTATTGTGTCCATAATTAATTTCATATAGAAAGATGTGCAATCATTGATTTGAGAATGCAGAAGTATCTTTGAAATAAACTATTAATCAAGTATTTAAGTTAATGTAACTTTTGAATTTTATAGTATTCTATAGCAGATAATATGTGAAGAGGTTTCTTATCTATCAAATATTTTTCCGTAATTTAAATAAAATATTTTATCTTTTAATTTCATATAAAAGATATGATAAAATATAGTAAAGAAGTTCATAATTAAAAAAACACATTCTCATATTCGAGTGATATATTTACTTAATATAGCGTACAATTTTGGATAACTTCTGAAAAACACATTTTAAACAAATGAAACAATTCTTTGATAGAAGATGCAACTAAAGAATCTAAAAATATCAATAGATGTTATTCATGCAAAAATCATACAAACATTTAAATTGTATATTTGAAAGGACACACGATTGAAAAATGAAATTTCAACGAGTTTTTCATATCAATCAAAAATAATCAAGATGTGTAGATTATTTCATTATTATTTTTCAGTTACTGTCATAATATAATTCTTATATACACCAAGAAAAAATGTATTCGCATATCTTTGAAATTAAAGATTCAGCTCTTGATATTCTAACAAATGTCGAAAGTGACATATTAACTACCTGTTCAAACATAAAATGTACTAAAAAAAATATATATTGAGACCATTTGACCATATTGATAATAATTAATTCCCTCATTTAATAAATTATAGATGTTAATTTGTTAAGTTCATTTCCTTCAATCGTCATCTCAAACGTCTTCATAATTAAGATATAAGTAAAAAATAAAGTGATAGCATAACTTTTTGAAAATACGAGAACTATAGATTGATTGGAAAAAGTAATACCTTAATATATATTTTAAAGACCGCGCGAAGCGCGCCAAATTCCCTAGTTTTTTAAATAATAGAAGGCCATAAATATAATATCAAGGAACGTCACAAATCGTATTTGACGTGAGAAATGATTTGAAACAACAACTGGTTGAGTTCCCACATGGAAATCCACTTTGAAGAGGAACGCATGTTACTACTACATCCTAAAAACTCATACAAACTTTAATATTTTTCTAAGATTTTATTTTTGAAAAGAAGCCAATATCTTCTTAAAATAACTGTGACATATATTTGCTTTGCTTCAAGTATGGAACTCAAAATCAGGTATCCTCTATCCTTGACTTTCTTTCCCTCTCGTATCTGCCAATAGATGCTAGTCAAGAACAAAGATTCATGAAATTTTCAACATCCATACGTTCAATTAAACAACGTGCTTCTTCCTTTATACCAGGAACAACATTCCTAACCCATGCTAACAATATATTTCTGTATTTTTTTCTTTTTTCTTGTAGGAATTTGATAATGGACCGTCTTGGTGTGTTTAACTGAAGGATCGATGCGGGCGGTGACCTAAAGAAGTAGAGAGTTTTCTTCAATTTGCATTTAAGCAATCAGAAGATGGAATTCCTTGTCCTTGTAAGAAATGCACTAATGTTCTCCACAAGTCTAGAGATGGAGTCAAGGAACATCTAATAAATTTTGGGATAGTTCAAGGATACACACGTTGGGTTTATCATTGAGAATTTGCACCTAAAAAGCAAAATGTTAATCAAGAGGAGAAAGGAAAGGAACCTGTTGTTCCTTCTCAAAAGAAAAGAAAAGAGTGAGATGATGAGATGTTTGATATTATATATGATGTTGTTGGTCCTGAAATCACCAATGATTCTAGTGGGATTAAGCATAACATGGTGATGATTCAGAATCAACTTCCACAATTTTCGAATTATTGGATGATCCTGCACAACAACTTTATCCTGGTTGCGAGACATTCTCCAAGTTATCACTTATTGTGGGACTGTTCCAAATCAAGTGTCTTTATGGGTTGAGTGGTAAAGTTGGTTATAACATATAAAAGTTATTTAAAAGAGCAGTTTCTTTAGACGAAACTTTACCAGATTCATTTTATGGACCAAAAAAAGTGATTCCAAAGTTAGGTCTTCATTATGACGATTACAATGCTTGCTATAATTATTTTATATTTTTTGGAAACAAATTTTCAAAAGTTTAATGGGGGGCCTGCTTATTTTGGGTGAGCCTAGGTGGAATCATATTGAAGTTCAATACTAACGGAATACTCAAGGACAATTGGTAAAAAAGTTCCTCCAAAGTTTTATGATACTTTGGCCTTGAAACAAATTCAAGTTATTTATCATCCACCGAGCAAATAGCTTCAGACATGATATGACATCATGATCGACGTTCAAAAGATGAGATTCTTAGACATCTAGAAGACTTTGAGCATGGAAGCATTTTGATACATTGAATCTAAGCTTTGCTAGAGATCCTCGTAATTTTAGACTTGGTTTAGCATATGATGGGATAAACCCTTTTGGTAATTTGAGTCTTTCTTACAACACATAGTGAGTGATCATTGTTGTCTACAACTTACCCCCTTAGATATGCATGAAGAAACCATATTGTTTCTTATCTTTGTTGATACCTTGTCCTAGCTCCAATCCAGGAAAAGTATTTGAGTATTTTAAACCATTGATATATTAAAAGAAATATGGTTTTATGGAGTCGATACATATGATGCTTCGAGAAAAGATTTTTTTTGTATGAGGGCAACACTCTTATGGACTATAAATGATTTTCCCATTTATGCCAATTTATCTGGATGGACCACAAAAGGAGCTCTGGCTTGTACGTTATGCAACAAAGACACGCCATCTACTTGATTAAGGTATGGTAATACGTTTTCTTATATGAGTGCTCGTAGATTTTTAGCTTCTAATCATAATTGTCGGAGTAATAAACATACTTTGATGGAAAAGTAGAAAGAAGATCTACTCCAGAAGTTCTTTATGGAAAGGATGTTTTAAACCAATTGCTTACTCTAGAGGACATGAAATTTGGTAAGACTAAAAAAAACCGAGTTACAAAAAAAGTAAAGGCATTCATAACTGGAGGAAGAAAGCATCTTTTTCAAGCTTCCTTATTGGAAAAAAAAATTAATACGTCATAACTTAGATGTGATGCATATTGATAAAAATGTGTGCAATAATTCATTGGAACATTATTAGATATTGAGGGAAAAACAAAAGATAATTTGAATTCTCGCCATGATTTGAAGGAAATAGGTATAAAAGTGAATTGGCATCCAACTCAAAGGGATGGAAGATGGTGGTATCCGGAAGCATGTTATTTTTTATCAACAGATGAGAAGTCTAAAGTATGCAAGTTCTTGAAAATGATTAAGGTTCCAAATGGTTATTCTTCCAATATATGAAGGTGGGTGAGGTCACAAGATCGTAAAATTTATGGACCGAAGAGTCATGATTATGATATTCTTTGGAACAGTTGCTTCCTCTTGCAATTCGTGGAGTCCTGCCAAATAATGTATATGATGCTATCACCGAGTTATATATTTTCTTCAGAGAATTGTGTTCGAAAATATTAAGGGTTGATGTGTTGGACCAACTTGCAACTCAAATTCCGATAACATTGAGCAAATTAGAAAAATTATTTCTACCGGCATTTTTTGATGTTATGGTACACTTAGTCATTCATCTTGCAAGAGAGGTAAATCTTGGTGGACCAGTACAATAAAGGTGGATGTATCCAATTGAGCGGTATGTTTTTAATTTATGATTTTGATTTAATTTTATGTTGTTTGTTAATTATCATTCTAATTTGAGTGGTATCTTGTTGTATCTTGCAGATTTGTACGCACATTAAATTTATGTTCGTAATAGAAATCAACCTGAAGGATCTATTGTGGAAGGGTATATTATTGAAGAAAGTATAATATTTTGTTCAATGTATTTATCTGGAATTAAGAAAGGATATGATCGAATGGATAAGAATTATGAATATGATCAAATTACGATATATAGTGGATTATCCGCATTTGAAAGAAAAGGTTCTCCTTTATTAAGAGATGCATCCATAAACCTTGAAGATTTATAGATAAAACAAGATCATCTTTATGTCTTGAGATATTGCGAAGAAGTTCAAACTTTTTTACGACATGTTTTTTATTGCATTCCGTAATTTACTATTAGATCCCGAGTCTAAATTAACAATTTAATATATTACGAAGCAAAACATTTTTCGCTGTCGGTGGACAGAGAGACAATTTTATAAAGAAATACGACAGTTGTAAAATTTGGGGCAAATATCACATTCAGTGCTAACAACATGTAGTACTATTAGGGTTGAAAGGTGATGTGATATCTTTGTTTGTATAACCACTTTTGCCACATAGCTCAAGTGTTTCTCTTAATAGTTTGCCATGTCTATCAGTTCAGACTCTCACTACATCAACTACGTATTTCCCTGAAAACAAAATATCGAGAAATAAGATTTAGTCAATACTTTGCTTACTTACTACGTCTTAGTTGACTTCTCAACATATCATAAACTGGTTTCTAGATTATACCGATAGCTCATTACACAAAATTCTATTAATATTGCAATTTAAGTAACAGTAAGGTTATTTAAAGAACGGTCCTTTGTCTCATTATTATACCATAAGGATGTAACCGAAGTTTTGGTTATGCTTGAGGAATGATTTTATCCCAAAAATCTCATCCGAATTGACCCCTCTAATCATCTGACCACACAAATTCAATACCATATCTCCCTTCCCTTAAATTTTAAATTAACTTACATGTACTGTCATGAAATTATAGTCTTTCATGCATGCAGATTCCAAGGTTGCCACCTTAGCATACATATTAAATCAGACATTTGCCTATATATAATATATATATATATTATTAATATATATATCTATATATCCTCCCTAAGAATACATGTTGTACCCATTACCCCTCAAAATATTTTTCCAAATAAGTTGCCCTTTCTAAACACTAATCGTCATCTTTTATTTATTTTTTAGCTAATATATATATATATATTCTATATATATATATATTATCTCATCTCTCTCATATATCTCTCTCTAATATATAAATATAGATATTATCATATATATCTATCTATATATACTATATATATATCAATCCTCTAGAATGAACATGTGTAACCCCTTTACCCATCAAATATTTCCAAAGAAGTTGCCTTTCTAAACACTATCTTCATCTTTTATTTATTTTTAGCTAATGTATATTTATTTGTATTACAGTGAGTATGAGCAGAGTAATAAAAGCATGAACATTGATGATTGGTTTTTTCATCGGGTAAGTTTTTATTGTCTTTCTTATCAAATTCATGATACTTATTTATCATTATTAAATTTATAATTATTTTTTGTATAGATTGTACAAATGGCAAAGAAAAATGAACTTGCAACATGTGAATTGTATTCTTTTGCCTAGGGACATTTGGATGGGTTTCAAGATTCCAAGGGTAATGAAATAAATGTTTTTATATATTTCATACTAAACTCATGTTACTTGAGGGAAATGAGAAGACCCAAATAGTGGTGTTTATAGTAAATGAGAAGCGAATGGTAAGAATTATTACTACTATGGGTTTTTGGGACTGACTAATAGAACTTCAATATTTTTAAGGTAAACGGGTTGTTTTATTTAAATGTGATTGGTGGGATTTCGATCACATTAGAATTTGATTGAAAATAGATAAACATGTTTTTGTTAGTGTTAACACTACGTGAAAATTAGTAACAGATGCATTATTTGTGCTTGCATCTCAAGCAGACCATGTTTTTTATGTTAAGGACCATCTTCATTGCAGTTTGGTCAATTGTATTAAATGGTCATTCTACCTATTTTTACCGGACGTGCTTTGATGACGAGACTTCTTCAACAGATGATTGTAATGAGTTATTGCATATATGTGAGGATGATAAGACAAAATCCCCCCCCCAACATGAAATTGAAAAAGAAATGTCTTGATGATTATTCGTACTGATGTTACCGTTGTTATATAATAATTAATTAATTCAGTGAATCAGAACAAAATTGATGATGCAGATTTTTATTATAGATATTACCCTTATTTTCGTATTGAATACATTCAATTAAGGGAACAATTTTTTTATGTTATAAAATCAAGTTATAAGAACATAATCATAAAGAGAAGAAGGACACGAGAAGTAGAGTAAGAAGAGGAATTTTCTTCTTATTCAAGTTTATTAGTCTCATCTTATCTCTTACACGAGTGAAATGAAACACCCTATTTATAGAGTGAGAATCCTCCAAAGGTTCACCATAGTATTTCATATAATAGATACATTCTTTATCCAAAAAGGTTCAGGTAACCTATGATATGAATGGTTGTTCATGTACCCACCTTATGGGACTATCCACTTAATTCAATGTATTGATAACACTCCCCTTGGATGTCCTAGATAATGTGCCCTCGCTGTAAAACCTTACTAGGAAAAACCCCATGGGGAAAAAATTATATTAAAGGACAAAATAGGTACACATAAATCTTTTGATACGCACTATTTGTTGCCCCCGTTCATTAATAAAACCTTGCCGGAAAAACCCATGAAAAAAAAACCATCGGTCAGGGAAAAGAGTGTCCCGCGTATTATACGCCCCCTGATTTGTTTTTCACCAACATCACTTATTTTTGTGATGATGTCCTTCCAATCTTCGTACATTGTGTTGGTATATTCTTTTTTTCAAATGAAAAATCACACTTCCTTGAATATGGTGTGTCCTTTCTCAACCAGACGCACTTTCGAACTTGCTTCATGGAGGACTTTATTTCCTCTTCAATAGGCACATTTTTGCCATCATTGATCGCCATGGGTGGGGGGGGGGGGGGGATTATTAATTTGCCTCCGCCACATGCAACAACATAGCTTTTTGAGATAGATCTTTAATGCGGATCATATAAATATTCTGCATCTGCGTAACCAATCACTTTTTGTCTTGGATTCCTCGGATAGATAAACCCATAACTATGGTCCTTCGAGGATATTTAATCATGTTGCTAAACAACCATTTCACTTCTTTTATCGGGAAAACGATCTGCCAGTAAATTTACTGCAAAACAAATATCGTGTTCAAATATTGTTTAGTAAGATGCACTAGTGCCCTGATTGCACATAGAGAGTTTCACAATCACAAGCAACGTCTTCATCCTTCTTTTGAGATCAAACTGAATCATCATTATGTCAGTGTCATCCATAATCATATTGGGTACTCCAATGAATGCGATATATCCACTAAAGTGCATCAAAATTTTTCATGTATGTGCACTGTTAGACAATATTTTTAGTCCAAATTATCAATCGTAGAGTCAAGAAAAAATTTTGTCTTACCAAGACCTTTCATAAAAATACCAGGACAATTAGGGTCATTCTTTTTGTACCCTTTCTTCTGCCGTGACTATGATCATCATATCAGGATTCTTGAAGCTTTATTGGAAAAGTTTCTTTCAAACTCTTATATGCTTCAGACACCTCATTGTTTCACAAGGATTTTTCATATAACCTTCATTGTCTAGCATAGACATTACAATTATTCATTACCTGCATATCAAGTTTTCCATATTTTGGCGCAATCAAACAAACCTCATTGCCCCATCCACCAAAAGAGAAAACATTTCGAAAATGTCATGATTTTTTGCGATAAACCTTTATGCCCCAAAGCAAAATCGATTTGATATATTTCGATTATACTATTGCATAATATTTTATTTGTACCCCCTGACAGTATTCCTTGATTTATGGACACCAGTCCAAAATGGTCACTTTTTCTCAAGTGAAACACAATATACTGGAATTGTGCATTTTACCTTGGCGACCATTTTCTTCCACACGATATGACGATTTGATTCAAGATCCTCGTCACAATTATAATCATATTGAGCGCTACCTCATATCAAAGATACCGTCGACGTTATGTTGATATCTATCCACCAAGAACATAACTTATCGAGATCCTCTTCATTTTTCATATTTTCGGTACCTGAAACCGCTTTTTCAAGATGGTATGAGTGTTATGTCAGTGTGCTCCTTATAGCACTTGCCTCATTATCATACCATATTGTCAGTTGCTATCCTTCCTTCTCTTCAAGGATTCTTTATATTGGAATCGATTGGTCTATTACGCTTCCGACGTATCATAGACTCTGTCTTCAAGGACTTTCACATTGGGCATTTTGCAAGCGAATTATATCATAGAGGGTCATTGCAGTCATCTGGCAACTGATTGGCAACCTTATGCAACTGAATTATCCCTGTAACTTTAAGTTTCATATATTATTTTAACGCAGGATCTATATAATTCATAATAACCTCACCTATTATTTTTTTTTCAGCTGTCAATCAGCTCTCCCCCTAATGTTAGAAAATCTAACATTCCTTCCAACCTTTTTGGAAGTTCATCCTTTGTGCGTGGTGGAGCACTTAAATCATAACCGCGCACATTCATATTTTTTAGATTGAAAATTATATGGTTCCTAAGACCCTGAACCAATTTTAATGGGGAAACCTTTTGGTTGATGCATAATTGTGTTGCCTACATGTTCCCTAAAATTATCTCATAACCAAATCGTCTTTGGGAGTTTTGTTTCTCATAACCATGATTTAGCTATAATTGGAGGCTACAATTTTCTTCTAAATCAACCAGCTTAATCAATATAATTTCAGAATTTGAACTGTGGTCTAATTTTAACAAGTCGAGCAATACAACCTTACAAAACCAATGTGTAGTTTGACAACACAATACATTTGACCCTCGCATAGATGCATTAATCATATAGTTTGCAAATGATCCCACATACAGGTGAATGGGCCCATATTCACCCTTTTATATGTTCCAAAATTTTAGGGGATTTACGTCTCCAACACTTAGCTGGTACATATGATCATTTTATCAAGAGAACAAGAACACAAGAGAATCTTGAAATCAACCTGAATTTCTCAATCACGTTGCATTACTTTTCGGAATGGTCAAACCAGTCATGCCAACTGATCTTTATTTAGTACACTTATAATTTATACTTTACATGTGATTTCATCAGCATGTACATGTTTTTTGTATGGAACAAACAGAGCAAAAGTGGGGGTAATCTTTTACATAAACATTATAACCCTCTTCGGTTGTAGTGATTTAAAGTCCCTCAATATTTATTTTTCATTCATCCGAAACTTAAAAAAGTTTCTTTTTGAGACTGTACTTACAAAACCAATATTATTCCTCTAATAATAGCACAACTCGTTAGAGCTTGCAAATTAATTTGTTGTACTATCCCATATTTATGACACAACCTCCTATTGTGAGCATCTCCTTCAAGAGAAATATATTATTATTGTCATGGTCAAATCATTACGAGCAAGACGTCTTTCTTGCTGTACTTTTGTTGTACCATAGGTACACAAAACCACTGAAAAATTGTATTGCCACACAAATCTGACCACAACCCTTATAGGCAAGAACTATTTCTTTCTTTATTGCCCTTTCGGTAGTTTATAATCATAGTGACGATAAAACTACAATACAATTAGCCATTCCTGTCCGCCACAATAAATTTAGTTCCATCTCAAATCTCCAGTAGAGATTGAGAAGTGAAGGAGGTATCATTTTTTCTCAAACCTTCCATAGAGGTGATTTTTGCCTATATCCAACCCATAATGATTTTAATCACATCTGGACCATTCCTCATTATAGAATGGTCACGATATTCTCACAAGTCACATTCTCTTCCAAGGAATAGACTAATTATTTATATGATTCCTAAATTGTTCATTAAGCCATGTATAAGCTTTAAAATTCAATCATATTTTCCATGACACATCGAACTCAAACACACTTTGAAAGATTAAGTGTACCATCACTTTATCTTCTTAGTATCATGATAGAGGATTTATAAACTTGTCAAATTATTTGGGTTGACAACATTCACAGTCTATGACCTTTCATACCAGTTTGATGGATAATAAAAATTGCCTTCACATTTTGAATGGACTATTTGGAGAATTCATAGTGTTCGTCTTTTATCATTACCAAAATATGACTATTATATTCTGCCCTCCACGCCCTTTTCATATCATTAATATTTGTCATCTTCAGACTAATCATTCACTGCTACCACATTCAATATGATTGAATGGACAAGTCACATGCGTATTCAGAGGTATCAATTTTGCTCCCCACATTCTTTCAAGGAATGGATCAATTCAATATGATGAATTTCAAGCATTTCATCAAAAATATTTATTTTTCTGAGTCATCAGCTTTATCATCGCTATGGTGCATTGCTCAAACTCAATGTCTTAACCCATAGAAGGCGTTGTTTACGCCAGAATTCTTATGCTGTACCCAATCACGTGCATCAAAACTCTAATTGATGTCTTACCCTTTTGGTGCGATAGAAACTTGCATCTATCGTGTCATCCCAATATTTTTTTCATTAGTGCAGTCCCGGACTTTAACCTGATGTCTTACCCTTTTGGTGCGATGAAACTGATCCATCGTCGTACCCTAACCAACTGTATAATAAATCGAAGTACAACATGATTTATTCTTTGAGTTTTTTTCTTTCAAACATCAAAATAATATTCAAACTCATGCTATTTAAATTTTTATACCGTCTTCTATTTAAGAAATTTTGTATAGCATGTCATATTCAACCCATAATTGTATATGCCTTTTGTTCCTATAATTGGTATGATTAATACTAATTTATTCTAAATCCGTAAAAATATTTTAGAAATACATACGATGAGTTTTATCTATAATATCTTGGATTCTCATACGATATTCAACCAAAACAGAGTTAAAGAAAAACTAAAACTCAATCTCATGGCTTGAACTCGTGCTGATAACGTGTTATAAAATCAAGGTTATAAAGAACATAATCATAAAGAGAAGAAGACAGAGAAGTAGATAGTAGAAGAGGACTTTTCCTTCTTATTCAAGTTTATGTAAGTCTCATCTATATCTCTTACAATAGTGAATAACAACCCTATTTATAGAGTGAGAAATCACTCCAAGTCACCATATTAATTATCCATAATAAATAGATACATTCTTATCCAAAAAGTTCATGTAACCTAGTGAATATGAGCATGGTTGTTCATGTACCAACCTTATGGACTCTCCACTTATTCAATGTATTATAACATTTACTTATTTTTGAGAGATTGATCTTTATTTTATTGGGTTACTTGCAAACCAATATTCAGTGGTATTGAGTTGATAATATCGATCGTATTGAGTTTGAATATTATTATTATTGTCCACTCGGTGTTTGTTGAGAAAGCCTTTAGTTGCAATGTGATTTTTGTTATTTTAGTTTAAATGATATACTAATTAGTATAAGCTTGTTGAGTGATTTTTTTTTTAAAAAAAATTGTCAACATTTATTATTTTTCTATGAAAAAAATTATTCGCTTTAGATTATGACACTGTTCGCATTTTGTGCCTCTCATTAAATGCAAAAAATATTATTGTTAATTTATTATGACCATATAAGCACTATTACTTGATTATTCAATCCTTTTTTTTTTAATATAGATAAAAGATTAGTATGTACTTCAAACTTTAACTTGTGTTTGAAAAAAATTATTAACTACTAAATATTTATCAAAATAATAGTTTTATGGCTATATTATTTTATCATGACAAGTAATTATACTTTTTATGTCAACTTTTGCCACGATTATTTAGTACTCAAAAGAAATTTATTATTAGGTCATAAATATTTTTATTTTAAAAATTTCTTGTGGCAAAACGTTATTGTTCACAAAATACCAATCGGCAAAATTGAATAATTATCGATGCAATTTTGATATAGCTTAAAAAATATAACTATATTACCTAATATTGCCACATTTTTCATAACTTCTAGAAAAGCTACTGTTTAGCCAAATATTTGCTTCAACAATAATTTATTGTGTCTAAAACTTATTATTACTTCGATAAATTTTAGCGTGCGGCAGAAAATAATAATTAGTTACAGAATATTATGAAAGGAAAATAATTTATGGCTATTTCATTAAACCTTTGCCAAAATCTTTTATTACTTGAAATAAGATTATACATTTAGCTACATATTTGTTTTAATTTATTTTGTAGCTAAAGATTACTATTGTCTAGAGTTATTTTATCGATTACAAAAAATATACTTAGCTACAAAGTTGCACACACACCGTAGTAGAAAAATTATAGGTATTTAGGTACTTATTGCTACAATTATTAGCAATTATAACAAAATATAGGATTTAGCTTTGTCAATTTTATATTCGTGGCTAAGAAACTTGACAAATTTTATATAGCCACACAATTCAAATTTTTGTGGAAATTACTAGATAATAGCTACGATTTTCAAATTCATAGCTTAAATTCTGTAGATGTAAATCCATTGTCTCTAAAATTTGATTTTCCTTTTTCTCCTTCATGCTTGTCACACAGAGAACTTTAAGCGGTAGTATCGTGATTTTAAACGTACTTTCAAAGCTTTCTTAAGTTTAGTGTGTGTCTATGCTTTTTGTAGTAGTTTTGATGTAATTTTTTTCATCTTTAATGCAGGAAAACTTCCAGAACGGAAATGCTGAGACTGTGCCTGAAATCATTGCAGAATGATCACTACATATCCACCGACGGTCCGTCGACCCAGTGACGGTCCGTAGGTGATATCGTCGACAGGGGGCTCAGGCTGCTGAAATCAAATCGGGGAATTCTGACCAAGTGTGGAGCTACGTAAGGATCGACAATCTGTCGACTGATCGATGGACCGTGCTGGCAAATCGTTGGTTGCAACAGAAAGTAGTCCCAATATCCGACTTGAAGAAACCACTATGTATGGAGGAAGGGAGGCGATCAACGGACCGTAGGTCTACTGACGGAACATGCTGCTTGTTAGTCGATGGTAACAGAAAGTGTTGAAAAGGGGAGGCTAAAAAATATTTGAAGTATGGACCGACGGAAGCTGTGTTGGTCCGTCGTTCCATCGACAGACCGTTAGTTGGGTCGTCAACTAAAGACGTGTTTGGACAAAATTTTCCTTATTTACAACTCCTTTTTATTTTAGGACTTTATTATTATAAATATGACTAAAAACCTCATTTTTGAGGTTAGACTCTTTACTACTTTTCAGATTTGTGTTATTGGAAGTTAAACTTTTGTTTTGGGAACCACTTTTTATTTTCTGTAATCCTTCTCTAACATATAGTGAATTCGTGATATTCTGGGTTTTCTTTTCTTTCTTCAAATTGTTACGTAGCACATAATTTCTTGTTTAAACAATTAAATGAATTGTGTATTCCTTAGCATAGGTAACTATCCAACTAGTGGGTGTGGGAAACCTGGGTATTAACAAGTAAAACTAGCTAATAATAAGTCTTAGAATAGGTTCTTGCCATGTAGTGATAATTCCTCTTTTCGTTAGAAGCTTTTTTAATAACGAGTGCAAACACGCTTAAGACTTGCCCTATTTCTACTGCCGTACCAAGGAGGTAGTTATAGTTAAAAGCTTATCAACATAGATTTACCAGCACTATCCAATAGCTTGTTTCATGGTGCCATTAAGTAAACTAGGCACAACATTGAATAATGATACTTAATATAGGTAAAGGTAAGGAATTGTAAAGTATACACACGTAGCCGGACCAGGTGCAAGTGAAATTCTCGAGGTTGCTGGACCAAGTAATTCGGGATACATACTTCAACTTTGCATGCAACATACTAGGAAAGTATTGTTTTAGCTAGGATTAGCGCGTTATGAACCTATGAGGAACACTTACACCCTAGTTTCTCTTATTTCTTGATAAGCACCAAAGTTATAAACTTGCTATTAGTGTTAGTTAGAAATAATTAAATATTTTTGTTACACAAAACCCCCCTTTTAGCTAATTGTTTTTGAAAAGGACTTGAATAAATAGACGTAATCGTAGATTGAAGTTAAGTCTAAATCATTTTTCTCGTGGGATCGACCTCAACATAAAAATTGAGTTCTTTACCTGATACGACCGCTTATACTTCTTTAGTGAAGTATAATTTGAGTGTATCAAATTTTGGCAGCTGCTACCGGGATAGTGGCTTTTAGATTAACTTTAAGCATATTACCGAATTTTAGTCAACAATTTCATAATTTTACTTTTTATTTTTATTTTTGTTTTTGTCTATCGCAGGTCTAGCATTAGTGTCTACCAAGAACACGAAGTCGAGGAGAACCAATACTCTCACTTGATCCAGAACTAAACCGTACACTTCGCAGAACGAATATTCAAAACAATCCTACTTATATCGATGATGATATAAACCCTCAACTTCTCCCACTGGTTGATGCTCATAATCAAGTGATTGTTGATAACTCTTGTGAAGGTAATCCGAGGAGGCAACCTCCTACCCCACGCCCTAAAGAGTACTATAGGGGAAATGTTAACATCACTGACTCTAATGGACCACTTGTCCTACCTCCTCTACCACATGGTCATACTTTCGTGGTAACTAGTAGCTTGATGCAGATGCTCACCGCTAGAAAATAGTTTTCGTGGCTACCATATGAGGATCAACATGATCACATCGCCAAACAGAGGTCGGTGTGTAAGAGTTGTGTATGGAGACCTAACTTGGACATGGATGTCATTGGGTTAACATTTTCCCTCTCTCACTAACGGGAGACGCTGCTATATGGTTTACTAAGCTTCCCTATAACTCGATCTACACTTGGAACCAATTGAGGAATGTGCTCTTAGCATGTTACTATCCAGTGTCTAAGAAGCTAAAAAACAAAGATAGAGTGAACAACTTTGTTGCATTACCAGGGGAAATAGTAAGTAGTTCTTGGGACAGGTTCACCTCATTCTGGAGAAGTGTCCCAAACCATCGCATTGATGATGAGTCTCTAAAAGAGTACTTCTATCAGGGGCAAGATGATAATAATAAAGAAGTGCTTGATACTATTGCGGGTGGTTCTTATGAGGAGTGTACTTATGCATAGATTGCTAAGAAGTTAGAGAAAATCTCCCGAAATAATAAAGCCTAGAGCACTAGGAAGTTGGATACCGGGAGAAACACTTTTGCAGTGCAAGCTTCACACAACCCAGCCGTAGATGAGATTCATGAAGAGATGACTCAAATGAGAATTGAGCTTGGGTTTGTGTTAAAAAATGTCACCAGGGTGCAAAAAAGGTAAATGCGGTAAACTATTTTGCTAAACCACTACCACGGTTGATGAGTACTACTATGAAGAAGATTCTTATGCAGTGAAAGAGCAGACGGGGGCTTTTCGGCCGAAGGCCCAACGTTCCAATAAGGAAAATTGGCGCCAAGGTCAGAACTATGGAAATTACAACCGAGAGGGTCACTATGTTCGATATGGAAATTACAACTACGACAACAGCTTAATCTGGGGTAACTATGGTAACAGAAACGATCCTAGTGGGACTTATTTTCCACCTCAAAATTGGGAAGTTGCTCCTAGGTATGGAGGAGGTAATGTGGCGTGAGTTGAGGATATGTTGCAGAAGATGATGAGGAGGTTTAATGCTAGTGATGTGCACGCCAAAGAGTTAAGAGGTGATAAGAAAATATATTGGGCAGAAGGTGGATGCACATGCAATATCAATCAAGCATCTTGAGTTGCAAATGGCCTAATTATCTTCTACTGTGAACCCACGCCAATCGGGTACTCTTCCTCGCAATACTGTGATGGACATTGTATGGAAGTAACTAGTCGAGGGAGTAAGCAGACTATGGATCCACCTATGCCGTCTGGCGTCGAAGATGAGAAGAGAGGAGATGATGAGGTAGAGGAATTTAGTGGGGAGCTGGGAGATAAATTGGGGAAAGAAGCTAAGACACCTAAAAAGTGACTCCCATTCCTAGACTACCACCTCTATTTCTACAAATATTGGTGAAAAAGACCGCAGATGGTAAATATCGGTGTTTTATTACTATGTTGAAACATCTTTCCATCAATGTCCTTTGATAGAAGCTCTTGAAAAAATACCAGTTGCGCAAAGTTCATGAAAGATATGTCTAAGAAGAGATTCGTTTATTTTGGATGATGCTTATTGGACACACTGTATGCTTTTGCCTAGCAGAGTCGCTTGTGGGCAAAAGAAAGAAGTCTGGGCTGCTTTCACTATTCCATGTACAAACGGGTTGTTACCCGTTCACGAAAACATTATGTGGATCTTGGGGTAGTCCATACAAAATACATACATTCCTCTCTCTATTTACAAGCCGTTGGGTTTCACTGACTCAAAGCCCACTACTATGTGGCTACTGATGGCCGATCGATGGTGAAGAGTCCTATCGAGATACTCCATGATGTGCCTAGTGAAAGTGGAGGCATTTATTTTCCTAGCCAATTTGTGATCTTTACTGTGAGGTGGACTTGAGGGGTGGTGGACTATTATTCTTTGGAGGTTTTTTCTGCTACCACCCCGGTCGTGCCTTCGTTGATCTGGAGAAAGGACATAAATTTTCGGTTAAACAAGAAGAAGCGCCTTTTCAACATTTGTAGGTATATGAGGAAGAGTGTTGAGGTCGCAATCCGGATCTCTGCAATATCCCTACCAGGTTTATAGTTTGTCAGAAGGTACACATAGAACATCGTCTTGTGTTGAGGCACTAGCGACAGTTATCATGAATTTGAGAGTGATTGTATCGAATAGTATAAATCATTGGTTGCGGCCCTGGACAGGTGAGGTTCTTTCAAACCAAAGAAATTGTATTTATATATGAAACATCGCGAATCCCCTCCCCCTTCGAAACCATCTATATTACTAGGCCACCAAAATTGGTGGCTCAAAGGCGCTAACACTTCATCAGAGGTAGTTTTTCTTGGAAAAGAACACTTTGCCAGTAAACACTGCCATTCAGATTTGAATGTGGATCAATTGGAGTGTCTTGTAGAGGTGTTGAAAGGTTTAAACGAGCCATTGGGTTTGGACTATTGTGGACATTATTGGGATTTCCACTCCGATATGTGTTTACCCAAAATTTAACTCATACCTGATCATAAACCAGTATAGATCATCAAAGAGTTGAATCCACCTAGCAAGAGGGTTAGTAAAGAGAGATTATATAAGTGGTTGGTATTCCGAAGTCATATATCCGATCGCTGATAGTAGTTGGGTAGCCCTGTTCAGTGTGTGCCCTAGAAAGGGGAACGGATTGTGTTCCTAATTGAGAAAAAATCTTGTTTTCTGGATGAGGCGCCGTGAAAGGATGGAGCGTGTTAATGGTTACCAAAATTGAAGTCATAGACTGAGAAGGACCATTTTTCCTATGCCCTTCATGGATCAGATGTTGGATAGGCCTTGCAGGAAAGGGGTGGTATCGTTTTCTTGATGGTTACTTTCAGGTTACAAACCCAAATATCGATTGCATTGGAAGATCAAATAAAACCACTTTTACTTGTCCTTATGGAACTTTCGCGTTTCACGAGGATTCCCTTCGTGTTGTGTATGCCTGGCTACTTTTTAGAGATGAATGATGTCCATATTCTCCCGATAATGGTGAGGACACCATTGAAGTATTTATGGATGATTTCTGTTTTTGGTGACTCATTTGATCATTGTTTAAAATCAACATTGTCCGCAGTTCCTCAAATATGCGAAGATTGCAACCACCTTGCTAAATTTGGGAAAAATGTCACTTTTATGGTGAAGAGGTATTGTATTGGCCAGCGCATCCTAAAAAAGGGTATAGAGGTTGATCGAGGCTAAAGTCGAGGTATAGATAGACTTCCACACCCATCCCCTCCGTAAAAGGTGTTAGGAGTTTGCTTTGGCATACGGGTTTCTTCTACCGAAGGTTTCATCAAGGATTTTCAAAAACTGCACATATCCTCTGTGAAAGTTACTTGAGAAAGAGTGCAAATTTTTAATTTGATGAATCTGTCTGAAAGCATTTGGAGAGTTTGAAGGAGAGTTGTGTCCCTGCTCCCATTATTATTTAATCCGGAATTAGAGCAAACCAGTTTTGAGGTTATTAATGTGTTGAATGCTAGTGGAGTTTGAAACTTTTGTAGTAATTGGACAATGAAGGGATAAAATCCTTCACCCCATTTATTATGCCAGTAAGTCCCTTAATGAAACTTATAAAAATTATACTGTGACTGAACAAGAGCTACTTGCGGTGGTATTTGTCTTTTGAAAATTTTTGCTCCTATTTGCTTGGCACAAAAGTTAAAGTGCGTACTAATCATTCTGCCTTAAGATATTTGATGGCAAAGAAGGATGCAAAATCAAGGTTGATTATATGGGTATTACTTTTATATAAGTTTGACTTTGATGTGAAAGATAGAAAAGGGACCAAAAATCAAGTTGCCGATCACTTGTCTTGATTAGAGGATGAAGCTATGACTTTGAAGTGAAAGATAGAAAAGGGACCAAAAATCAAGTTGCCGATCACTTGTCCATATTAGCGGATGAAGGTATGTGAGAGTTGGGTGAAAACGCTGAAATTGATGATAATTTCCCTTATGAGCATGTATTGGGCGCTTCTCATGACTTGATTCCATGGGTCACAGATTTTTCAAATTACTTTGCTAGTGATATTGTCCAATTGTATTTGTCCTTTAATCAATGGAATAATTTCATGCATGATGTGAAAAAGTTCTTTTGGGATGAGCCATATAAATATAGGAGTTGCGCCGATGGGCTTATTCGACGTTGTGTGCCGGAAGTGAGATGTTGAGTGTTTTGGAGGCATGACACTCCTTACCTGTCGGTGGGCATCATATTGGTATCCGTACTGCCCATAAAATTTTGCAATGTGGCTACTATTGGCCAACCATCCACCAAGATGCTTACGAGGTTAGCAAGGCATGTGATAGTGTGCCAAAGAGATGATGTGTTTTCTAGACTACAAAGAGCTCCTTTTAAATCACAATTCTTGTAATTGAGTTGTTTGATGTGTATGTCATTGCTTTATGGGACCTTTTGTGAGTTCTCATGGGATGGAGTTAATATTCTTTGGCGGTGATGTATATGTCAAAATGGTGTAGCCATCACTTGCAATAATGAAGGGAAAGTGTCACTGTGTTCTTGAAAAAGAACATATTTTCCAGATTTGGGCACCCCAGGGCTTAATGTAGTGATTGAGGGATTCCCACTTTTGCAACAAGTGGTTCAAGTTATTGGAGAAACATGGGGTTTTGCCACAATGTGGCCATCTTACCATCCTGCATACTAGTTGGGGACAAGTTGAGGTGTCAAAAAGAGAAATCAAGCAGATTCCGGCGAAAACGGTGAATACAAGTAGAACAGATTGGTCAATCAGGATCTATGATGCTCTTTTGGCCTATCGGGCTACATACAAGACTCCCAAAGGTACGTATCCATACCAACTTGTATATGGGAAGGCTTGTCACTTGCCAGTTGAGTTAGAACATAAGGCCATGTGGAAAATGAAGAAACTGAAGATGGATTGGAATGAAGCAGTAGAGGAGAGGTTGAATGGGTTAAATGAACTTAATTAGTTTTGCTTGAAGGCATAGGAAAGTTCTTCCCTCTACAAAGAAAAGATGAAGAAGTACCACGACCAAAAGATTGAGAAGCGCGGGTTTGTAGTTGGGGATTTGGTGCTTTTATTCAACTCTGGGTTGTGCTTGTTTCCGAGAAAAATCATGTCCAAATGGACTGGTCTATTCTTGATCACTCAAGTGTTTCTTCATGGTGCGGTTGAGTTGGAGAACAAGGAGGGTGTAAGGTTCAAGGTGAACGGACAAAGAATCAAAATCTACCTAGGGCATGTGGAAAATACGAATGAAGTTGTTGAGGCATACAATCTTGATGAAGTTTGAGTAATCAAGAGTCTTGCCTCGTGCCACGACGTTAAATCAAGCGCTTATTGGGAGGCAACCCAATATGTATCCTCTAGCCAACAATAGGTTTTTCTAGATTTTATAGGAGTAGTTGCATTATTTCTGTTTTTACTTTATGTCATGTATGAATTTTCCTTGACTTTATTTTAGAAGTTTTGGCTAGAGAGTAGACTAGGGTCCGTGTCTAAAAAGTTTCCAGGAAACACAAAAAGATTAGATTATTGGGTGTTCAATGTGCAGGGATCAAATCACCAGAAATCTGTAGAGATTGGTCTTGTGCACTTATCTACGCATAAACCGATGGGCCGTCGCCTCATCGACGAACCAACGATGGCGTCCGTGGATCCCAGGTATGATTTTTACTTTTTCTTATTTTAGGGCATAGTCGACAGAATAGTCGATGGACCATCTATTGACCTACGGTCCGTCGATGGGGAATCGTTAGTTCCTCAAACCCAATAACCCCTTATCCGACCCGACCCGAACAATTATATATTTATTTTTCAAACTTTTCAATTACCTCCCACCCTTTCAAATCCCTTTCCTAACCGTTTACCTCACCACTTTCCTTCAACTCTCCCTCTCACTCACAGATCTATTCCCCACTAATCATTTCCTGATTACCCATCTTTCCTAAAATTCCCCTCAATCCTAAAACTTCTGTCTCCCCATCATCTTCACTCCACTACAGTACACATGTATGTTCATATCATCTGCTATTGATTTCATGTTCTTGGTTTGGACACCTAAATGTTAGCATATAAAATTGATAAATCTGTACGTGGGTCTTGAATTGGGACGAAATTGCATGATTAAACTATTGAACTTGGGTCCCTAGTCCCTTAGTATGATGGAAAGTGAATGGGTTGGGGTATTAATGTCTAAATTAATGGTGTTTTGAGTTTTGTAGTTTTTCCGACTTGGGGCTTTTTAGTACTTTAGATTCTAGGTTTGAAATTGCACTAATCGATGCCCTAGGTATGACAAAATGGTGGGTTAATTGATATATGAACCTATTGTGTCTTAATATGCTTGAAATTGTCAATTGGGGGTGCCAAATATGACTTACCAAAATCTGTGTCTGACCGACAGTATGAGACCCCTTCTACGGATCGTCAACCAATCGAGTGCTAGGTGAAGTCTGAGTAGCCCAATTCATGATCCACTCTTGGGGTTTTTCTTGTCTGTGTTCTTTTTCACTAAGAGACTGATTATTTTACTATTGAACTAGCATGTTAGTACCTTGTACAAATTATGCAAGTGAAACCTGAAGCATGATGATTAAATACATTGACATCCTGTTCTAAAATGAATGCTTTCATGATTAGCCATAGTGAATGTTGAATGTCTTTTATCTAAGCATGACATAGATATACACCATTGCATGACCCTCAATCTAACACTCAAACTAGGTGTCCAATAATCTGGTAGGGGAATGAGCTTATAAAAGAGTGTGAGGAAATTTTAATAGTCCACTGTTGGTACCTAGCTAGAACGTGCTTGGTAAGTCCTGCAAAAAAAAAAAAGTAATCTGTGTTAGACAATTAGGAAAGGATCATAGGCCCTTGTTCAAATTAGCCCCCACATCTTAACCTAAATTAAAACGACAAAGAAAGAAATTAATCCTTTTTTATCCAAAAAAATTGGGAATTTGATCTAATAATGGGCCTTTCTTTTCAACCTTAAACCTCTTTTCTGGGTACATGTATGGCCCTGTCACTCCTTGGAGCAGGGCCACCTCAGCTGTATGCCCAAAACCAATATCGTCTGGGACTGACCCTACTTTCGGTATTGTGTGCCTTGACTCATGGCAAAGCCATGAGTTAAGGGTGACTATTCTGAGGAATGTTCCGAAAAGTATCAATTAGGTTGAAGTTGTTAAGAGAGCGAGTGTTGAAAAATAATACTTATACTAAAATTGAAATCACTGTGTGAAAAAGGAGGATGTTGTTTCTAAAGCGAGGACACAAGTTGCAATCTTGGAAAGTTGGTACCTTGGTGAGGGATAAAAGAGGAGAGGTGTCAGGTGCACGCTGAGTCTGTGGCATGGTCTGATCCATATGAATGAGCCTAACAGTGATATCATGCATAAAAACAATAAAAATAATTGGGATTGATAACCAGATGATTGTGAAAGCTGAAATAAAGAGACTTTTGTACAAAGGTGTTATAGTGAGTCATAGTGCGTCGCTTGAGGACAAACAATGAATTTAAGTTGAGGGTCTTGATGTACCGTGGTTTTACGGTAGTTCAAAATGTTTTTTCATTAAGTTCAGTGTGTGTCTAAGGCCTTTTGGTAGTAGTTTCAATGTATTTTTATCTGTGTTTGCAGAAAAACTATCCAGAATGGATATGCTGAAGACTATGCGGAAATCAGTGCAGAAGTGATGACCTACGGAGCCACCAACGATCCGTCGACCTAGTGATGATCCGTAAGTGATGATCGTCGACTGGGGCCTCATGCAACTTAAATCAAATCTGGGAAGTCTTACCAAGTGTGGGGATACAGAAGGATCGATGGTCCGTCGACTAATTGACGGACCATGCTGGCAAATCGTTAGTTGTAATAGGAAGTAGTCCCAATACTCAACTTGAGAAAACCACGGAGTATGGAGGAACGGAGGCCATCGATAGACCGTACGTCTACTGACGAAACTTGCTGCTGGTCCGTCAATGGTAATAGGAAGTGTTGAAAAGTTGAGTCTAAAAAAAGATTTATAGTATGGACCGACAAAAGTTGTCGACGGTCCGTCTTTCCATCGATGGACCATCAGTTGGGTCATCCAAAGAAGACGCCTTTTGGACAAATTTTTCCGCATTTAGAACTCCTTTTTTATTTTAGGACTTTATTATTATATAAATGAATAAAAACATTATTTTTGAGGTTAGACTCTTTACTATTTTTCAGATTTGTGTTATGAAGTTAAACTCTGGTTTTTGGAAATCTTTAATTTGGAATCGTTCTTCAATATTTAGGAATTCAAGGATATTGGGTTTGTTTCTTCAAAATTGTAAAGTAGAAAATGATTTGTGTTTAACAATTAGATTTAATTTTAGCAGGTGGTAACTAATCCCCAACTAGGGTTTGTGGGAAACAGGAGTAATTAACAAGGTAAAAACTGCTAAATAACAATTCTAGAATAGGGTCTTGCATGTAGTGATACTTACTTTCATTTAGAAGTCTTTTTAACGAGTGCACGCGTTAGAATTTCCCTATTTCTACGTGCCGGATCAAGGAGGTAGTTGTAGTAAAAGAATTATCAACATGGAGTTTAGTATACACTATTAATAGGCTAGTTTCATATGGGCAAAGTAGGTAACTTAGCCCCACACTGAATATGATATTATATGAGGTAAAGGTAAGGTTAAGTAAGAGTAGACACACGTATCCGTACCAAGGTACTGAGTGAAATTCCTAAGTTGCATGACACGGAATTAGGGATAACATTATATTAAACTTGCATGCAAGATACGGAAAGGATTGTTATATCTAGGATAGCGCCATATGAACCTATGGGGAACACTTAACCCTAAAGTTTCTCCATCACTTGATAAAAACACCAAAGTTAAACTTGATATTAGTCTAAGTTAGAATAAGTACCTATTTGCCTAAACAAAACCCCGTCTTAGTAATCTTTTTGGAATGACTTGACTAAAGGAAATAATCGTAGATTGAAGGACGTCTAAGACCATTGTTCTCGTGGGATTGAACATCATCCTCAAACCGACAACTAGGTGTCTTAGGTTCCGAATGCTTATACTCCTTTAGGGAAGGATAATTTGAAGCGTATAAGGAGGTCAAGAGGCCACTCGGGGATTCTCCAAATGAACTTGGCAATCACTAAGCTCTCTTGTGTTTCATTTTTTCCGGCCGCTTGTTCCTTTTAACGGTAGTTCCTTCATTCTTCCCGAAAAGTTACCTTTATATCAAGAATATTACATAAGTTATTAGCACAAAATAAGCATATGAAGACAAAATCTATCAAAATAAAGCCCTTAATGAGTCAAAATCTAGGATCCATCAACACCACCAACATGAACTTTTGCTTGTACTCCAAATAAATTTCAAATTTATGAGTCAAAGAAGGATGTGACAAACAGTAATACACAAGACTCAATCATGAAGGAATACGCACAACAACTTCAACATACTTACATGAGGATCAATCGTGCACTACTTAAAGATTCAAGATGTGACTCACCATTATCAAAGATTCTCAAGTTTACAATACTTGCTTGAAAGTTCAAGCTGAACAAAGGTACTCAAATGCCCTCACACAAAGAATAATTTCATATTCATACAATTGTTAAAAAAGTTATATCTCTAGAATAACACCACTCTCACACTCAAAAAGATGAACACATGCATGACTCCACTAATAGGTTTTCTCTTATGGAATACCCTGAATATCTAATGACCTAAGCTAGAGCCTAAGATGTAGTCTAGTGTCCTAGACGAGTTAAATGTATTGATTAAACCAATATGACATTTAAACCTGTATTAATGTTGGGCACCTTGAGTCATAGAAAAACCGCATGGTTCTTGAGAAGGATCTGAGTGAAGGCCTAAACAGCTACCAAGCCACCTATTGATAGGCACCCACCGTTAGTGGTGGCCCCACATCCCCTAGGTGGGGGTCGTGGGTCAAGACTCAGTCTCCCCACCCTTTCTTTGAATTTTACAACTTACAGAACCAATTCATGAATTGACAACATGGGGCTTCATTCCATCTACGCTCTGTAGGTGGGGGTATCGTGAGTCACCCCTGAAGCTGTCAAGTTTCAACCAATTGACGTAAGTTCCTAAATAATTAATTAAGGGTAGGGATGGTTATTATTATTTATTTTGTGTATATTTAAGTATATTTAACCATTAATAAACCCTTTAACCCCTCATAACTCACAAACTCAAAACGAAACCAACTTTCCTCTGAAAAAATTTCTCTCTCTTGACTCAAGTGAAGACTTTCAACAAGGTAAAGCTTAGGGATTATAGATATATTGTTTTCACTCTAATTTCTTTGTGAAAAAAAAAACAGAAAAGTTATGGGAGTTTATATATGGAATACTTTTCTATAGAGAAACCTTTATCTCTTTAATTTTGAATTTATAGATTCTTCAAGAAACTAGGGTTTCCATTATAACCATGGGTTCTTCTTGAAAAGATTTTCTATGAGTAAATTGTATTATGTTATGGATTAGTTGTAGTTTAATGGTGATTTTTATGGCAAATTTCCCATGAACCCATGTACTCCCCTGTGACCCCAATTTTATAAAACACAATGGGTGTATTTATGCAAGATGGATGCTATGAATTGTGTCTATATAATTTAGTTAATTAATCTTTCTATATTTATTCCTAGTGTAGTAATTTTGGGTTGAATTGTGAGACATGATTCATGAACCTTGAAGGGTGAATTTCTAGAGTTTGTTCATGTTGATGAAAGTTATGTATGACCTTATGATTCACTTACAAAATGAGGACTATCTTGACTATTGTGTAATTGTAGATTATGTGAAAGTGATCTCCCGACCACTACACGATGATCAGTATGAATTGTCTAGGATTATGCTAATGATGTTGAGTTGATTGAAAGGCTATTCTCATGAAAATGCAGTGAATGTAATGTGAAAGGATAACTCACATGTGTATGATTATTCTAAGGTTGAAAGTTAAATATGAATTTATTGAATCGATGAGCTATGCTATGAGTTGCAATGAATAAAGGGAAATGTATTCGTTCATACATGCAAATGCAATTAAGAATTAACTATATATAATTTGGAAAATAATGATTAGCACCGAGAGGATATGGAAAATGAGGTAAAAGACTTCCCGTCAATAAAATAGGCCGGTTATTCCATAAATATGTGCCCACACAAGTCTTAGCCAGTGGATCCCACCTTAAAGCTACAAATTTAGTTCTACCTTAGGAAAGTAGGACACCTTTTTTCGGTATATGGTTATATGACATTTGATTCTATGTATCTCATATGGTTTATGTCGGTTAATGTTAATATCCCTGTATGACAAGATAATCAACATTACAAGAACTATATTTATGATTTCTTGATGATCTTTACTTAGTAGGAATGAGGGTATGAGACTTCACTTTTACATCGCACAAGTGGACTTTGAAAGGAATTATGTGTTGGTTTCTTATGCTATGGTAACATGAATGTAAGCATGTATGTTGAATGGACTGTTTCCAATGAATAACTCTCCTTATGTTCATGTCATGTACATGATTATATTTTTATCTATGACATTTATTATGATGAGGTGCTAAGATTATATGTGTTACTAAATTAGCCTCAAAGGGATACTAAGTATAGTTAGTATTATGGGATGCCAACTATACATTGCACAAGTATACCTTAGGGTTGATAAGGTGATGGTTCTACTATGTTATGAGGATTTATGTGATGAAGATGGTATCACTTGTATTTTACCATTAAATGCATAAATGATTCTCAAACTTGACAAAGTCATGCTTTTTACTAATTTTTCCTTTTTATCATATTTCAAGGATTTTGTGCATGCTTCCATATAAGTATTTTATGTGCTAACCCATTTCTTCTACTTTTACTATGAGTATAGGTTCCGGTCATTGAGATGTATTTATTTTATTCAAGAGGAGATTGGGTTGATTATTCCCTAGGCTTAGTGAGTCCTCAACTTTGAGGACAAGATGCTATCATTTCATAGTTTTTGTTGTACCTCTTATTTTGAGACTATTGATGTATAGGGCTTATGAACCTATTTGTCATTTTTATTTACTTGATCGTGATTGAGACAAGTCTAGATTCCTATTTTTGTTTATGAAAAGAAGTATGAATTGAATTGTAAAATTTTAATTTTTTTGCATCATTTCCATTACTTTAGGTGTATGATAATGCTAAGGGCTTGTATGTGACCCCTTCAAGTTCAAGTGCATCTTGTTACGTCTTGGGGGTACCCCTTTTCTGTGGCAAACTTTATATCGGAGCATAAGGTTTTGGGATAATTTTTAATTAGATGTCTCATGAATCACGTCTAGTAGAATCTTGTTCATGAATGTAAAGCGCACCAACCTTATTAATAAGGGGCTTTACTATGTTTAGGAACTTTCACTTCTTTCATTACTCTTTAGTCGTTCTTTGGAGTCCTAACTCTTTGAAGACCTTTTCCCAACCCTTCTTTTGTGATTATATATAATGTATACAAGAATGTCTAATGAAAAGAGGGATGAGAGGAGGATGTGAATGATGAAGTTCCTGCCCAATCTCCTCAAGATCCTCAAGGCCCTAATGAGGAAGGGGTTATGACTAATGTGGAGATAAGGGCGGCTCTCCAAACGTTCGCTTTACTTATGAATGTTGAAATTCAAGTCGTCACTACTCAAGCGAAATCTTTAATAACTCAAACCAACCAAGATGTTGGACCTTAAGTAAACCCAAATGTGAGTACAATGGCTTCGAAATTGAGGAAATTTACTAGAATGAGCCCTCCTATGTTCTTTTGTTCTAAAATTGATGAAGACCTTAAGAGTTTTTGATGAGGTATACAGTATAGTGGATGTTATGGGTATGAATTCCATTGATAAAGTTGAGCTAGTGTGGTATCAACTAAACGATGTGGACCAAGTATTTTTTACCTAATGAAAGGATAACAAGGCTATAAGAGTGAGTCCCTGTAACGCTCTGGAAGTTTCATGACTTAGAATAGAGCTTCACCTATTTAATAATATATAAAATTATGTTTCTAGACCTATATTAAGGTATTACACTCAATTATAAAAGGTTAGATCCAAAACGACAAAGAAGGACCTTGACGTTCAGAAATTAGCTAAATTGAACTAGTAGACGTCCCGATGTTTGGTAAAGGTTTAGGAGTGTCAAATAAAGTCCAAAAATTGTAAAAAGACTTTAAATATGTCTTACGTAGTACAAATGGAACAAACTTCTGGTAATGACTCCCCAAAGATCGCCTGAAGGGTCCTTGAGGAGGAACTAAACATGGGTGAGCAGGCTGCCAAGGCAGCCTGCGCGCAGCCATCACGTGGAAACCACAAAGTTGCCTCATGAAGCGGAACTTCCATGAGTCTCTCTACCTCAACTTGGATTATAAATAATAAATGTGAAATTGACCCGGCGACGCAGCCACTTCACAAATTTGTCCGTGTCGTTTTATAGTCAATTTAACTTCACAAAAAGACCCATTTAAGAGAGTGGTCTTTTGGGTATTTTAGGGGATGATTTTATAATGATTTTGGGTTAGTTGTAGACTACTTTCACGCATTCATATCAGATTAAACAAATCCCTCCTATCTCTCTAAAGAACTCCCTCTTTTCAAACTCCATTGAAGTACAAGAAAAGCTTAAGGAAGAAGACAAAGACTTCAAAATTTTCATTCAAAATTCGTGGAATATTCCTAAATAAGGTATGTGCTCTTCACTCTTGGGATTCCTTTCGCCAATAGTTCTGTTCAAAGATGATTTTTAAGAATTCAACTTCAAGGGTTTTACTCTACAAAAATGGATTTCTGTCCTACTCACGATTTATAACTATGATGAAAATAACGATTTCTATGGTAATTAATATGTATTTTGGCTAATTTGATCGGTAACTGTTTGATTTAGGGTTGAAGCCTGTTCCTTCTCTAAAATGATGATTTTGATTGGGTCGATAAATCTACACTTTATAACAGTAACGTTTCGGATAGGAACTTGCTTGAATTGAACGTTTAATGACCTTTTCCCTTATCCTAATGTGAATGTCTTGTCTATGAAACGTAGGGTTGGTGGTTTGGTTAATGTTATTGAGTATTTCACTAAGTTAATGGATACTTGCTATCTATTGAAAGTAAGTTCTGATGAAGGTTCTTGTAAGCAGAATATGGTAAGGTCTTCTAAAAGTGTGATTAGTTATTATAGTGATGTTTAGCACAATAAATGATGTCTATGCATGGGAGTCATGCACGATGTTTCTATGTATATATTTTGGTCTATGAATATGTTAAATGTGGGATCATGGTAAGGATATGATAATTCAAGTTCAGTATGTTTATCTTGTATGACTTATACACTATGATTATGATATGTTAATCTCACAAATGAATGTTGTGATGAAAGGAAATTCTCATCTAAACCTGAAGAGGTTATGACAATTTTTATACAAGGATTAATATCCTGTGACCTATATAAGATTTACAAATAAATGATGACTTAAAGGTTAGGGAACTTTAGCTTAGCACCGATGAACTAGATATGAGAGGTGTTCCTTCCCTAGTTGGAAGGTAGGTTCATAATGACTCTATGAGATAGAGGCTGCCATGTAATGTGGAATTATGAATCACTAATATATCTCCTTATTCTTGAACTATGTCACCATATGAATACTTGCTAGTGGATCCACCTTGAATACTATGTTCATGTTTTGGTTCTACTTTGGCCATTAGACCACCTCCTTTCGGTGTGAGGTTTCATGACACCAGATTCCATGTTTAGCTCACATGTTCTAATGTCGGTTAAGGTGTTTGTTCCCTCAAGTAAACTAAAAGAAAACAGTAATGGACATGAAGGTAACTTGAGGAGTTACTAGTATAGGTAGAGGTATGGAGATTCTCTACTAGACATTGAACAAGTTGGACTCTAAGGGGATTTCCTAGAGAGGGTCGACGTTCTATGTAATATGCAACATGAAAATCTATAATGCTATGATTATGTGTACTCTGATATGATCATGGTTATGTGGATGAACATGTAGTGTCTAGATAGTTAAGGTGGTGAGACTACCTATAATATAAGTTTATGAAGCATAAGCTTACTTATGGGTTTCTTATCTGTTACTATAAGTGGGGGGTATGGGGTTCACATGATAATAACATTGTAAGATATGTATGGAATATGATAGTGTTTTGATATGTGAATTAGTGACTCTAATGAAGCATGCAAGGTAATATGAGTTTATAGAGATATGTCTGTGGTATGAATCATGTTGTTTTGTTATGATCCTTATTTGAGATGTGCTTCTTGTGTGCACTGTCAAAGTTTCAACGGACCTAGTATGATTCCAATAAATGTATTTCATTCCATGTCCTTAAATGTTTATGTGCATATACCCATACTTAGTACATTCGGTGTACTAACCCCTTACTTCATACTAATATAAATGTAGGTTTTGGCCATTGAAGATTAAGAAAGTCGATTGAGGAAGATTGGAAGTCTTTCTCCAAGTATTGGTAGGTCTTCATGTTCGGGGATTCTATCTTTTCATTATTCTATATTATCAAGACTTTAGTAGTTTCAAGAATACTCTTTATTCCATTTTATGTTCGTTAGATTCTATTTTATTAAGGCATATAAGGCATATTGGTTTTTATTGGCTAATTCCAACTCGTACTCTTTAGATGGTTTCAATGTGAGACAACTTTTAGACTATCGCTTCGTAAAATTTATTCATGTCATAAGCCTAAGTAAGATTCTTTTTGAGATTTCTAAGTATACCTCACTTAGTATATGTAAAAGTTTCTATTTTTTCTGCATTTTAACTGATGATATGTTATAACAAATGCTAAGGGATTCTCTGAGTCCTCTGAGAGGATGACGACGCCAGTCGCGTCTAGGGGGTGCTCTCTGAATGGGAAAAACTTGGTATCAGGGTCTTTGTCTCACTTAACCACATTATATAGTGTTTTGTTCATGTTTGTGAAGAGCGCCATAATTATGAATGAGATGATATGTGATGATTAGGAACATTCTCTTTTATTAGTATTCATATGTCGTGGCTCTAGAGTTTTGACACTATTTGTCTTTTAGCATTTAATCACTCTCTTGTGATTATAGGCGATGAACACAAGAAGGACAACTGCGAGAAGAGTAGGAGAAGATATTGCGAATGCAGGAGCTACTCCCTAAGGCAATCGAGTTCTTCATGAAGTGTAAGTTGGTGCGAATGACCAAGTTCTAGTCAATCCTACGACAATGATAGATGGAAAGGGGAACGAATCCCTGTTCCAAATGGTCCAAGCCACACCACTCAAGCTCAAGCCATCACGACACAAGCTAACAGAGAGGTTGTTCCTCGAGAAAACCAACATGCTAGTACTATGGCTAGCCGTCTGAGGGATTTTACGAGGATGAATCCTCTTATTTTTCGTGAATCAGAAGTTGATGAAGACCCCCAATTTTTTCTTGATGAGGTATCTAAGATCTTGTTTGCTATGGGGGTGAGTACTACTGAAAAGGCTGAGCTTGATGCGTATCAACTTAATGACGTTGCTCAGACATTGTACAATCAGTGGAAGGATAGTAAGGCTTTCTAAGGTGGTTCCGTGACTTGTGAGATCTTCAAAAGGCCTTTCTTGAAAGATTCTTCCTAAGGTGTCAAAGGGAAGCTAAGTTAGAGGATTTCATCAACCTTCATCACGGAGGTATTAGTGTTAAGGAATACTTCGTAAAGTTCATTAAGCTGTCCAAATATGCTTGCTCTTTGGTTTCCAATGCTAGGGATGAAATGAGCCGTTATGTTACGGGCGTGTCCAAAGATCTTGAAGAAGAATTTTGTGCAGCTATGCTTCATGACAATATGGATATTTCTAGATTGACGTTTCATGCTCAACAAGTAAAGACGAGGAGTTAGGAAGAGGATAATAGGAAACTACAAGGAAAGAGTCTTTTCAAGTGGTTCTTCCAAGATGCGGCTGACATCAGACCACACTAAGGTTAGAAGAGGGTTTTCAAAACCAGGTTCCTTCCAAATGTCTCAAGACTTGCAATGATAGTGGTGTCTAAGCCTAAACCTCAAAAGGGGAAGAAATATTTATCCACCACGAGAAAGACCACTTGTGGTAAGTGTGGCAAGAACAGTGGGTGAATCCTGTTGGAAACTAATAGTTGTATGGTTGTTGGCGAAGGGACATAGTGACAAGAGTTGTCCTAAGTGATAGACTCAGATGAAAGGTGAAGGGTAAGAGCCAATCTCAAATACAAGCACGGTCCTAGCTTGAATCTCCCAAAAAAGAACCATGTATTCCAAACTCAAGGGCTAGGGATTGAACAAGAGAATCTCTCCGATTTATGCCTGTAGTTACAAGTCTCTTTGTTAATGTTTTATGCTTGCTTGATCCAGGTGCTACACTTGTCTTCGTTACCACTTTGTATCTAAAAATTTATGCATTCCCGATTTTGATTGAACCCTTTTCGATTTGTACCCAATGGGTGGATTGTGATTCTGTAATTCGATAGAGCCTATAAAAAAATGTTTGTATCTTTCCAAATGATTTGGTTAAAACTGTAAGTTTGAGTTTGATTCATAAGGGGTATGGATTGGCTTCATGCTTGTTTTGCTTCCATGGATTGTAGACGAGGGTAGTCAAGTGTTCATTCCCAAAGGGAACCCTTTTAAAGTGAAACAGGGAGAATGTATGACAAGGGGTACCCCCCCCCCCCCCCCGCAAATCATTTCTACTAAAGGGTTTTGTAAGATGATAGCAACAATTGTCTATTACTAATGTAGTAAGCGTTTTAAAGATCTAAAATGGAACTCCTGTCTATTGAGTCAGTCCGTAGTGAGGGATTCCTAGAGGTTTGTCCTAAGGACCGTCTAGGAGTTCTCCAGAACAGGGAAATTGATTTGGAAATTGCCTGTTTTAGATACTGAATCCCATTTCACTTTCCTTCCATATCAAATGGTCTTGCCAAATTGAAAGAGTTGAAGCTCCAACTCAAAGATTTACTATACATAGGTTTCATTCAACCTAGTATTTCTCAATGGGGTGCTCCAGTCTTGTTTGTGAAGAAGAAGAAGGATGGGTCCCTTAGAAAGTGAATTGATTATCGCCAACTCAATAAGGTCACCCTAAAGAACATGTATCCTCTCCCTCGGATTGATGATCTCTTTGATAAACTCCAAGGTTCTAGCTAATTTTCCAAGATTGACTTAAGATTAGGATATAACCAACTTAGGGTGAGAGGTGAAGATATTCCCAAAATAGCTTTCCGAACTATATATGGTCACTATGAATTCTAGTTATGTCTTTCGGGTTAAAAATGCCCTGGGGGAATTTATTAACCTAATGAATAGAGTTTTCCGAGATCACCTATACTCATTTGTGATTGTGTTATTTGATGATATTTTTATATACTCCAAGAATGAAAATGAACATGAGAGTCACTTGAAGATGGCCTTGCAAGCCCTTATACAACACCAACTTTACACCAAATTTAGTAAGTGTATGTTGGTTGATGTCGGTTGCTTTTCTTGGACATGTTGTTTCTGGTTAGGGTGTAGAGGTTGATTAGAAGAATACGAATGCGGTCAGAAATTGGACTAGACCTTTGATTCTCATTGACAAAAGGAGTTTGTTAGGTCTAGCCGGGTACTATTGAAGGTTTGTTGATGGATTTTCATCCATTGTTTCTCCTTTGACAGCTTTGACCCAAAAATAGGTGGAGTTTGAGTGGTTGGAAGCTTGTGAGAATGTTTTTCAAAAGTTGAAAGATAAGCTTACCTCAACTCTGGTGTTGACCTTAAGGGAGGGTAATGAAGACTTTGTAGTGTATTGTGATGCATCCCGAGTGGGTTTGGGATGTGTTCTCATGCAAAATGGTACGATGATAGCTTATGCTTTTAGGCAACTCAATGTTCATGAGATAAATTGTCCAACTCAATGTTCTAGACATTACATGTATGGTGTGCATGTTGATGTGATTTTTGCTAACCATAAGATGAATTTTCAACAAATAAGTTGGTTAGAACTTTTGAAGGATTACGACATGAGTGTCCTTTACCACCCTGGCAAGGCTAATGTGGTTGCGGATGTTTTGATTCATATGACTATGGGTAGTCTGTCCCGTGTGCAGGAAGAGAATAAAGAATTTGGGAAAGATGTCATCGTTGTCTCAGTAAGCGCTGCCCTGCGGTTTGCCGATCCGATCCGTGTTGGTTATGGTCCACTCATAATCCGACTCCGCATAGTGGTTGAGGGAACGGTGAAGTCTAAGCAACATCCTTATCCTCTATTAATGGAGTTGAAGGAATCGGTACATGGTAAGCTCAACGAGTCATTCTCCCAAGGGGGGATGGTGTTCTTAGATACCAAGGGATATTATGTGTACCGGACGTTGAGGATTTGAGGAATCGAACTCTTGGAGAAGCCCATGGCTCCCGTTATTCTATTCATCCCGGTGCCACCAAATGTATCATGACCTCAGGGAGGTCTAATGGTGGGATGACTTAAAAAGGGACATAACAGAGATTGTTTCAAGGTGTCCAAATTACCAACAAGTTAAAGCCGAGCATCTAAAACTGGGTGGTTTAACCCAAATCATGTATATTCCTACTTGGAAGTGGGAATCCATCAATATAGACTTTGTTGTTGGGTTGCCTCGAACCCCGAAGCAAAATGATTCAATATAGGTTATTGTCGATAGGTAGACCAAATGTGCCAACTTTATTCCTGTCAAGTTTACTTGTATTACCTTAGACGGGTTATGACAACATCTACATTACTTAATGTGATTGTGAGTCTTCATGTGGATTCCTTGTCCATTCATATGTCTAGAGGTGACCAATTCACTTCTTGTTTCGGAACTCTGTCAAAATGGATTAGGTAATCAATAGTAATCTTACACGCTTTTGATCCGCAAATAATAGGAAAGAGGAAAGTACCATAATACACTTTGAATATATGTTAAGATCCGGATCGTTGTCTGATTTTAAAGGACGTTGGATGATCACCTACACTGATTGAGGTTCTCCTACAAACAATAGTTACCATGGAAGATCTCCATGCACCTTTTGTATCTCTTATATGTAAAGATGTAGGTCGTCGAAGTTGGATGGATTGAGGTTGGTGAGTCCTCACTTCTTTGGTTCCCAAGATTATATATGATCTATAGAGAGAAAATGCGAGTCATAAAAAGATTAGATGAAGCACAGGCTATAGTCGGGCAACAGTCTTATGTTTTTTTCCAGGAGAATAGAAGAAGAGAACTTGAATTTCAAATTGGTGATCATTACTATTTGAATATTTCACGTATGAAAGCGGTTATGAGGTTTGTTAAGAAGTGGAAGTTATGTACCTGATATGCTGGTCCTTATGAGATTCTATAACGGATTGGAAAGGTTGCCTATTAGCTAAAACTACCTAATGAACTAGTTTCAATTCATCTGGTGTTTCATGTTTCTATGCTCAAGAAATGCATAGGCAACCCGACGTCTATTCTACTTGTTGAAGGTTTAGGGGTGGATCAACATAGGAGGCCGAAGCCGACATGAAGTCCTGCTACCCTCGTCTATTTACTCCTTCAGGCTATGCATTCCTCTTTATAAGGAAAATAATGAATAATATAAAATTGACTTGTTTTCTAAATAGGTGCATGTTTTGGTAAAAGTTGTACAACTGTAGTTTAAAGAAAATTCCTTCATGTGATTCTTTGCACATTAAGGAAATGTGTATGCATTGAGGTTTCTTGAGATTCTTGTGTTTTGTGTTGTCTTGAAGGAAAAATGAAGCATGGTAACTATTTGATTGTATTTGAGATTAGTGTTGATGTGAGAGGGTGGTAGTTACTCATTATGGTTATAAAAGGTGAAGATGTCATTATATGATTGTGATCATAAATTGAGGTTAGTGTTAGTTTTAATTAGTGTGTTGAAAGAGTAGAAGAATTCGATGTACTGTGACTCATTATGATTATATGTTGTTGATTTGTTTGGCTGCTAGTGTTGAGTCTGTCCTTACCCTCCTAAAGATTTTAGTATCATTCAGGGACGAATATTCCTAATGGGGGATGATATTGTAATTCTCCGGAAGTTCCATTACTTAAACTAAATCTTCACCTAATAAATCATTATTAAAATTATGTTTGAAGACGTATATTAAGGTATTAAACTCGAAATGTTAGAGACAAAACAACAAAGAAAGACCTTGACATCCGCAAACTAGCTAATTTGAACTAGTAGACGTCCCTATGTTTGGTGAAAGTTTGGGAGTGTCAAATGAATTCCAAAACATTAAATAGGTAGTATGTAGTACAAAGGGTCTAAAAGTCCGATAACGAATCCCCAAGGGTCCTTTAGGAGGACACAAACATGGACGAGCAGGCTGCCAAAGCAGCCTGCACGCAGCCAGGAAATGAGGTCTGCTGCACGACGTACAACCATCACCTGGAGGCCCAAAAGTTGCCTCATGACACTTAGCCTCCATGAGGCTCTTTCAAACTGGATTTTCAAAAATAAATGTTATATTGACCCCGTGATTGGCAGCCACTTCCCAGATACGTCCGCGTCTTTTTTAAGTAAATTTAACTTCACAAAAAGATCCATTTAAGTGAGGGGTCCTTTGGGTATTTTAGGGGACGAGTTTATAATGATTTTAGGTCAGTTCTAGACCACTTTCACGCACTTCAAATCAGATTTAACAAATCCCTCTCATCTCTCTCAAGAACTCCCTCTTTTAAAACTCCATTAAAGAACAAGAAAATCATATGGAAGAAGACGAAAACTTCAAGATTTTGATTTGAAATAACTGGAATATTCATCAATAAGGCGCAATTGAAGTATGCATGATATTACTATGTATATATGTTGGTCTATGAATATGTTAAATGTGGGATCATGGTAAGGATATGATAATGCAGGTTGAGTATGTTTATCTTGTATGCCTTACATACTATGATTACGGTATTTTAATCTCACAAATGAACGTTGTGATGAAAGAATATTCTCAACCTAAACCTAAAGAGAATATGATCATGTTTACACAAGGAGTGAATCTCCTATGATCTATGATAATATTTATGACTAAATGATGACTTAAAGGTTATTCACAAAGGGACTTTAGCTTAGCACCTAGGAATTAGATATGAGAGGTGTCCCTTCCCTAGTTGGAAGGTAGATTCACAATGACTCTCATGAGATAGAGACTACCATGTAATGTGGAACTATGGGTCTCTATTATATCTGCTAGTTCTTAAACTATGTTGCCACCATAGGAATATTATCTAGTGGATCCACCTAGAATTTTATGTTCATGTTTTAGTTCTACATTGGTCGGTAGACCACCTTCATTCGGTGTGGCGTTCCATGACACCGGATTCCATGTTTAGCTCATATGGTCTAATGCTGGTTAAGGTTATTGTTCTCTCAAGTAAAATGAAAGACAAATAAATGGACATTGAATAGGGTAAATTGAGGAGTCTACTTAGTATAGGTATGGGACTCTACCTATACATTTCACAAGTTGACTCTAAGGGAGATCCTAGGAGATTGTTCTTATGTAATATGGCATCAGGAAATGTATAATGCTTATGATATATGGTGTTAATATCATATGATGTTGGTTATGATGATGAAAATGTTATTGGTTTATATTGTTATATGCGGTGATGTCACATCCGGGTTTACCCCCTAGACGTAACCGGGTTCGTCATCCTTTTGAAGGACTAAGACTAGCATTTTGGTTTCATGTCATTACATTCATGCGTTAAAATATAAGGAAAATTTAAAACTTTTATTTTCTCTACTTGGAGATTTACATAGACTTCTACATACACATAATATATTTCATATCGATTATACATAGACCTTTCATATTGGAAGGTTACATAGCCTGCTTTGCACATATATATATATATAAAGTGTAGAAATAGTCTAAACAATTGTCTCGTCTCATACCATCTAAACGGATATCACAATATTGACATAGCCCTTGCATCAATTCAACATGAACATGTATAGGTCATACGGAAGTACAATATTCAAATAACAAGGAAAGAGATGATAGAGTCAATAAGCTCATAACAAAATCCAAAGCTAGAAGTTGGCATTGCCCTCGAAAGTTGAGGACCTACCCTACTTGGATGAAAGGAAGAATCAAAGCCTTCAACAATATTGCCTTCCAAACTCTTCAACGACCGGAACCTTAAATGTTTGGGACAAGGGAAGAAAACGGGGTTAGTACTCCACATGTACTAAGTATGAGATCTTATGCACATACACAAGAAAAACATGCTAAAAGAGACTTTTTATCAAAGCATGCCATTCTACCCCTTTTAGGGGTATAATGCAAAGTCAAATAAGTCATATTAATCAACCAAACATGCTTACTATATCAACAAGTAACACTTATCCCAACATGCTTAGAATCATGATTTACTACAACCATAACATCAAGGAATAATATCACAAGAATGAATAAGAGTTAAACATATCATAATAAGCAAGACAACTACTCACAAGTCATTATCAAGTCAACAAGTGCAATGACCATGCAAATACCCATAACATTACTCAATCAAGTAACCTCAACAATAAAACATAAGCAATGACCAACTTAACATATCATGGCATTTAGGCTGGCATTTCATCTTATATTATCATTATAATCCAAGGCATATTCATAAATGAACTTAATCAACATATAGTATCAACAATATGACATGGTCATCAGATATATACATCATATATTATCTGAACATAAACATATAAGAACCTCCTTCTAAGACTCCCCTCAAGACTAACTAGTGCAATATATAGGTAGAGTCCCATACCCCTACCTAGACTAAGCTGGACCCCTTAGGTTATCCAAGTTAGAGTTCAAGTCCTTTAATTCATTTTACCATTTGGGAACATCATGACCTAACCAAAATAGACCATATTAGCTAGTGTGGAATCCAGTGTCATATAACTCTACACTGAAAGAAGGTGGACTACTTGACAAGGTAGTATCAAAACATAAAATATGGCAACTACGTGGATCCACTAGCTAGTATTCCTATGGGGGCAACATAGTTCAAGAACTAGGAGATTTGGTTGGGACCCTCTTTATGCGCCATGGATCATAGTCTCCAATCTCAAGAGTAATGTAGTGTTCCGACTTTCCCTATGTAGGAAAGGACACTTCTCAATCTAGTTCAATCGGTGCTAAGATAGAGTCCCTTTTTGAAATGTTTTTAAGCCTTTAATTATAAATCAGACCTTAATATAGGCCATAGGGTCTACCCCTTGTATAATCATCATTATCAATAGCTGAATAAGAATTGTATGAGTATAATTCCTTTCATCACAATTCATATAGGTGAGGTTAACACATTAGCGTTTATAACATATTAAGTCACATTGATCATTTTCACCATCCTTATATCACATACACCTTAATCAACCTCACAACACAATCAAGACAATTCATTTCAACATCATACCACCCTATAATCCAAGTATAAGGCATACTCTAATGTAATATCATATCTTAGCAACAATTAATAACAATTAGAAGAAAAGGTAGAGATTCTAAGACTTACCAAGGCCTTCTCATAGTCTATCATCAAGGTCTTACCATCAACCCATAACTCAAACCAACTTGGGGAGTAACATCATCACACAATGATAATCAATAGAATAACATGGCTAATTTCATCTCTATAACACAATTCATCTTTAGATCACAACTTGAGAAAAGATACATAAGCTAATTTCACATTATAATTCATAACCTAAATCAAATCTCAAGAACTAACATGATAGGCCTATAATTCATCTTAATCTAACCATAATAGCACCATAGGATAGTAATCTAATAAACAACCAACTCAATTGAATGATCACCATACAACATAGGTCAAGATCACTACCTAGGGTTAGGGATAGAGGATCACATTCTTAAATTACACCAAACCATTAACAATTATAATAAACAAGTTGAATTACATGTAAATATACTAAAAATAACCCTATGAATTCATTAACAACTCAATCCATGACTTCAATTTCGTAATTGAATGAAACCCATAAGAAAACTCAACTTTTTGAAATCTATTTTGAAGGAACCCTTTGAGTAAAGGATCTCAAAGGTTAATACAACTCATACCTTAATGTTTCTCAATATTTTGATGAAGAATCCACACGTTTATCCATCCCCCAAACCCTAGTTGTTCTAGCCTTCAATGGTGAGTTCATGTACAGAGAGAAATAAGAGAGAAGGAAGAGAGTTTATTTTGAGAGTGGTCTTTAGATTAATGAGGGTTAAGGGTATTTATAAAGGGGTTTAATTAACTTAATTAGTTTCAATTTAATCACTAACTAACCCCTAAACCACTTAATTAATTTAAGTGAAATCATTTAGAATTCATTAGTAAAACTTGAGCGTCACCAACGATATCCCGATCGACGGTCCGTCGGTTAGTCGAAGGACAACCCCCCCTCTGTCCTTCACTCCGTCATTTCTGTCAGAGACTTTGCAGGTGAGGGATTCCTCAAATTTTTCTATGTGTGGGGTGACGGTGGCCTTGACGCCTCGTCATTCACTTCCATCGCGTGTAACAGTAGCTAGTTAAAAAAGGTCCTTCATGAATATTTCTAAGTGTGGGACGCCGGTGACCTCGACGCCCCGTCAACCCACGTACGAACCGTCATCTGTACCGTCAATGCACACTACCAAGCATGCTGCATCAAACTGCAGAGATCCTCCTCAAGGGCCCTTGGTTTGTCCTTGGGGAGTCGTACCCTGACGTTTCAATCAAGAAACAACTTGAATACCCATTTGCTAACTTTCCACCCATTTTCGTACATTTTTGACTCCTTAAATTTAGTTAAAAGGCTAAGGCACACTAACATCCCTTTGAACCAACTCCCTGTGCGTTTTTGGACGTTTTGGTTTTTTAACCTTCTAAATGACTTATATTCATTAAAAATGGACTTAAAAACAGTATTTAGACTTTATGAAACGTAGGTTAGGCTTTACCACATGTCTTTGATTTCCATGGTGTTACATTATCCCCCCCGGGAGACTTCCGTACCTTGAAATGACACTAAAAAAATTCATTGAAGGAATATACCCATAACCTAGATAGCCCAACCAATCAACAATATCTATTTAACATAATCATGTCACTTAAACAAAGAAAATATCAAAACTCATATTTCCACACCTAAGGCTCAAAACACTTCATCATAAGGCATTTCCTTCTCACGACACTTATGAGCTCAACATACATCACATGAGTCAATTAGCACAAGTTTCAACTAAATAAGATGCTACCTATCATTTCATGAAGAATCACCTTATCGAAATGCACAACATAACTCAAATCAATCCAAAAGAAAAATTTGAAGTTTTAAATAGCAATACTACAATGACTTCACTGTAAAGCTTACTGTGAAGTTTTTCAAACATCGCTTTTCGTAACACCTGACCCAAAAACAAAGAAACCACAAATTTTTGTCATAATTGTATAATTAAATAGAATTGATAACCTTAATTTGAAAAAGATGAGGATAACATGACTTCATATTGGACTCGGCCTCCCATGTTGCACCCTCAGCTAATTGATTTTTCCATCTCACTTTTACGGATACTACCTCTTTAATTGCCTCAACGTCTTGACTTGTGCAGATCCAAGAATTGGTAACCGGGACTTCGTCAAAGAGAGGTTATCCTTGACACAATACCCTCAATAGAAGAATGAACTCGGGCGTCCATCGATATACTTTTTCAACATAGAAACATGGAACCGAATGAACCGATCACTTCACTAGAAAGTTCAATTCTAGCAAAACCTTACCAACCCTTTGCAAGATTCATAGTGAACCACATTAACAATGACTCATTTTTCCCTTATTTCCAAACCTAACACCCCTATGCGCTCGCTTGGTGAAATTTTTAATACCCGTACACCTTCTTCGCACTCGTCCAAATCCCTTGTCCCTATTAAGCGAAATTAGACGTGTTGCCGCTAATAGGACCCATTGCAATCGTTCCTATAATATGAAACTTTTCCAAAAACTTATAAATAAACTCAGGACCAAGAAGCGATGGATTACCCACTTCAAACCATCCAATAGGAGACCTATATATCCTACCATACAAGGCTTCATAGGGAGCCATGGAAATGGATGAATGGAAACTGTAGTTGTAGGCAAACTCCACTAAGGGTAAATGCCTATCCTAACTACCTTTAAATTCAATAATGCATTCTCTAAGAATATCTTCAAGGGTTTATATCGTACGCTCCTCTTCACCATCCATTTGGGGATGAAAAATGGTGAACAACTTCACCATAGTACCTAACCATTTTGGGAACGATCTCTAAAATCTAGATGTGAATTGTGTTCCCTTATCTGATATGATGGTTAATGGAATGTCATGGCGGCATACAATCTCATCTAGGATAATTCTTGCATACTCTTCCACCGAATATAAAGACTTGACGATGATAAAGCAAGTGGATTTAGTTAGTCGATCCACAACCACCCATAAGGAATCATAGGACTTTTGGGTCTGGGTTAAACCTACTACAAAGTCCATATTGATGTATTACCACTTCCAAGTTAAAATTTGGTCTCTTGTAGTAAGCCACCCGACATTAGGTGTTCAGCCTTTACTTGTTGACAATTCGGACACTTAGCGACAAATTCCGCTATGTCCATTTTTAGACCTTCTCACCAATATATTTCCCTTAGGATCATGGTACAATTTGGTCGACCCTGGATCAATTGAGTAGAGGTACCCATGTGCTTCTTCTAAGATTCGATCCCTCAACCCATCTACATCGAGAACACATAATCTTCCTTGTTACCTTAGCACACCATTCCCCCTAGGGAGAATGATTCATTCAACTTGCCAAGAACCGATTCTTTCAACTTCATTAAGGCTAAATCAAGGTGTTGTTTGGACTTCGCCTCAATACTAAAAGATGACTCAGAGTTTTACATGAACTATGACAAAACCCCCCTACCCGGAGCACTCTCTAACACCTCACCCCCAACATACCAACCTATGCTCCCTTGCGAGTCCTTTTGGCTTCATAAGATGGGATACACTACCCAGAGTCATTATCCGACTTAGGCCTCACAACTACATTAGCCTTGCGGAGTGATAAAGTACATCAGATCATAATCTTCAACAATTCAAGCCACATTCTTTGTGAACATTTAACAACTCCTTTGGGTAAATACATATTGGAGACTCTTAGATTGGGGTAAAAAACATCCACAAGAACCCCTACAGAAATGCCTCCAAATTTTCAAAGCCAAACATCCCACAGTCGCTAATTCTTAGCATAGAGGGGTAATTTTCTATCATGTACCTTAATTTCCTAGAGGCATAAATCCGTTCACCTACCTTCCCGTTTTGTAATAAGCACACACCCCAAACCACTCGGGATGCGTCAAAGACACGTTACAAAAATTTTGTACGCTCGGGTAAGGTCACACCGGAGCATACAGTAAAGCGCTATCTTTTCAACAATTGGGACTCTTATCACCAGCCTCCGACCAATACCTTTTTTTACTCTTCTTGGGTCAAAGTAGTCAAAGGATATGCAATGGACTTTAACCCCTCCAATGACCTTCCATAAGTAACCCCGCTAAATCTAAGAAATTCCCGATGTTCCCCGTCCATGTATCCCCCCCCCCCCCCTTCTTCCTTCCCCCCCCCCCCTCACATCCTCTCAGTCGGGTCCAATGGTCTAGCCAATTTTGGCAAACACGCTTCCGTGTTTCCCTTGATCTATTTCAAGCTCCCCTACTATAAATGGATGTGCCCATAAAGTAAGTTGATCTCAACCAAACACACAGTTCCTATCTTTGACATACAATTTGATGTTCTTTAATGTTTGCAAACACTACCCTCAAATGACCCATATGATCTTCCCATTCTTCGAGTATACCATGATTATCATCAATAAAGACCAATGACAAACGAATAAATAGTTAATCCAAAATACTTCTTCATTAGTTTCAATAAATGCCGCCACGAGCATTCGTACGACCACAGGACAATGACCAGACTCTAATGCGCCATGCCTAGTCTGAAAGGCCCTCTCTGTACATCCTCTCCTCTCAACACTAAGTTGTGATACCACTACCGTCAAGTCCTATATTTGAAATCACATCGCCTCTTGAGTTTCGTCAGATAAGTCATTGATCCAAGGGAGGTGATACTTATTCTTAATGGTTTACCCCCTTGTTGAAGTGGCGGGAGAAAATATACATTCTCAAAGCCCATCTTTTCTTTTTGACAATAACACCAGGAGCATCCCCATAGATATATACTAGGCCCTCTAAAGCCTGTTGTCAGAGAAAATCATTGACTTGACCTTCAAGATCTTTAATTCCGTTCAGAACTCGATTTTGGAGGGATTGAAATTGATTTTTTCCGTTATCAAGCGATACGCAAACTAAATTTCCTATTTCGGGAGGAATACCTGGAAGGTCATTAGGAAGAAACCTCTAGAAATTCATTTGACTACGGGAACGACTCAAAGGAGGAATTTTCGAATCCATATCTTGGACTCTTACAAGTGATAAAACTAAACCCTTTGAATCTTTCTACATGCTTTTAGACAGTATATGATTGCGACCTCTAGGAATAGAATTTCCCCCTTCACTCACAACCTGGTTTCTTGGGAAAAAAGGTTTGTTAAAACCTCACCACTCTTGTCCTATAATCAATGATCAAAACTTAATGCAACAACCCATACCAAATATAATATCAAAATCAGCAATCTTGAGTTCTACTAGCTCGACATAAAAACTTTATGGGCAATGAGATAGGAACAATTTTGATAGACTCTTTTATAGCACAACAACCCGACGCTCCAACCGTAGTAGACACTAGAAAGGACTCAGCAAAATACGGGTAGAACATAAATTATTTTAGCTACTACTGTTGGTGTAAATAAAGGACAAAAGTAGCACCCGATCAAGTTAGTCATACACATCAAGAGTAAAGATATTAAACATCCAATACGGTCACCACGTTGGGAGAGGTCTCTATTGCGCCCCGAGATGATTAGGGCATCGAATCTTGTTCTTTTTTGAGCAATCCCTAAACTAACCACTTACTTGAGCTTGGACACTTACCCTGCATGACTCTTCAAGTTTTGGACAATCTCTCATTTTGTGACCGCCCAACTAAGCAATTATACTCCTATTAAGGACTCACCAATATTGGTTTTTACCACACTTCCCCAGTTGGCTTCTCCATTGGTGAAAATTAGAACCTTTTTCCATCTTAATTTAAGGTGACACCAACCCATCTACACCACTAGCTCTTGGGAATTTGGTAGGACTTGATTTGAACCCCGGCTCCATGAAGGCTTATCTTGTAATCGTCAAGCCTATTTCTTTGAGGAATCTACAACATCAATGACCTATGCCTCTAACATCTCTACTTTTTTCTCTGAGCTCTTTCCTCCTCAACCTTCCTTGTATAAACCATTAAATAGGGAAATGTTCTGTTGTAATGTGCATGGCTGATTGACACACTCCTCTTGTAAGTCCTCCGACACCACCGTCACAAATGCTCATTTGTCCTCTAAGGATCGAGACTAAAGAGGTGAGGATATTAAGACAACTTAATGACTCCAAGAGTACCCATGAACACTCTTCCCTCCTTGCGAGATTGATGACCTCCGTCCCGGCTCCTCACTAATCTCTATGATTAACTAGCTAGAACAAAGCTGCTTAATGATCTCCCAAGTCCACCCCCGGACTACCCCCAACGCCTATGTCCCCTCCTTGAATATACCAAGTTTGAGTCACATCCTTGAGTTGATATAAGGCCAACTCGACCTTATCACTTGAAGACACCCCCATAAAATATAACACTTTGTAGGCCTCATCAAGGAATTCTTGGGGATCTTGTTCAACCATAGACCCATAGAATATAGGAGGGATTATCCGAGTGAAGTCCCTTAGACGGGAAGCCATAGTAGTGACTTGTTGATGAGGACGAGAAGAAATTTCCCGATTGGCTTAAGCCGTCATCGATTGGGCTTGAACCATCACAACTTGTGCTTGAATATTCATGGCTTGACACATTTGATCAAGATAACACCTCATCTCCACCTCCTTCATAGGTGGAGGGTTAGACGGGGCTTGATTAACATTAGCATTCTCCTCAAGGGGAGGAACTTTCTCATCATGGGGAGGAACTCCCGCATTAGCAACTTACTCCTCAAGTCCTCGAGCTGCATTCCTTCAAGTGTTAGTGCGTCGTATAAGCACAACAACATGATTAGATGAAAAATCACATCATAAGTATACTCTATTAGCACGATATAAGATTTCCAAGAAAGAGAGTAATTCCTAAGCATCATATAGGTTCCTACTCATAAGTGTGGCACGCTTCACAATTATGAATACAACTACCTAGACGTGTAGAGAAGAGAGAGCATAACTCATGGTATTCCACTAATGCTCTGATACCTGTTTGTCACACGACCGCATTTTATCCCTTAGACGTAACCCGACGTCATCACATCCTTTTGAAGGACTAAGACTATCCTCTTAGTTTCAGTGTCATTACATTCATAGGTTGACAAAAACAAAAAATTTAAAATTTTTATTTTTTCTTTTTTTCCCCCTCTACTTGAAGTTTCACATACACCTCTACAATACACCTAATATATAGTCATATGGAGTATACCTATACACCCTTTATTAGGAGAGTTACATAGAACTTCTACTTTTATGCACACACACACACACACACACAACCCACACACACACCCACCAACATCACACACACACACACACCACACGACACACACCACAACACACACACAGATATATATATAATCTAATATATATATAAATAGTAGAAATAGTCTCAACATTTGTCTCCTTTCATAACATCTAAACGGATATAACAATATTGACATAGACCTTACATCAATTCAACAAGACCATGTATAGGTCATATGAAAGTACAATATTCAAATAACAAGGAAAGCAATGATAGAGTCAATAAGCTCATAACAACGTCCAAAGCTAGAAGATGGCATTGCCCTCGAAATTTGAGGACCTTCCCTACTTGGATAAAAGGAAGAATTCAATCTTTCAACAATATTGCCTTCCATACTTTTTAATGACTGGAACCTAAAATTTTTGGGACAAGGGAAGAAAATTGGATTAGTACTCCACATGTACTAAGTATGAGATCTTATGCACATACACAAGTAAAAACCATTTAAAATAGGGACTTTTATCAAAGCAAGTCATTCTACCACCTATTAGGGGCTTAATGCAAAGTCGTAAGTCTATACATCAACTAAAAAACATGCAATACTATCTCAAACAAGTAACCTTTACCTCAAATCGCTTATAATCATGATTTTCTACACCCCTAACTAAACGAATATATCACCAGAATGAATAGAGTTTAAACATATCATAATCAACAGACAACTATGACAAGTCCTGATCAAGTAAAACAAGTTCAATGACCAAGAAGTGCCCCATAACTTACGTCAATCAAGTATCCTCAACAAGAAAACATGACATGTCCAACTTTACATATCAATGGTATTTAGGCTTGCTTTCATCTTAATTAATCATTAATACTCCAGAGTCAGATATATATAAAACGAATTAAAATCCACATATGATCATAATGTGACATGGCCCTTATAATCATACACTCATATAATTATCTTAACAAAACCATAATAAAGCTCCTCCTAAGCAAAATGCTCATAGCAGAGGTTTTGTTTTCAGTGGCATACCTTTTTGAGAATCCACATGCCCAATCGCTAAGGGTAAGGCAGTGTGCAAAAGTTGTGTGGGAAGGCCTCGATTTGAATATGAATCGTAATGGGGCTTAAGAGTTTTTTCTTCCTCTCGCACTGATGGGAGAAACTTCTATCTGAGTTTACTGTAGTTCCCCTATAACTCAATCTTTACTTCGAATCAACAAGGGATTCTTTCTTAGGCACTGCTATTACCCGTTTTTTTTGTCTAAGAAACTAAGTACAAAGACCTGAGTGAACAACTTGGGGGCACTACCCGGGAAGGAGTCAACACGAAGTTATGGGATATGGTTCATCTTCATTCTTGCAAAGTGTCCAAATTACCCATAAGATGATTAGTCTTGAAGAGTATTTCGATCATTGTCAAGGGTGTAATCAACAAAGCCATTGTTTAGATATGATCTAGGTCGTTTCATTATGGGTGATTGTCCTTATGCCGAGTTGCTGAAAGTTTAGAGAAATCCTCCCGAAATAATAAAGTCGTGGGTCTAAGAAGAGTCAGATACTGGGAAAGAAACAACACCTTCGCCTTCCAATCCGCACCAAAAACTCAGTCGAGCAGATGATATCGTTAGGAGCTGTTCTCAATGAGAAAATGACTTGGGTTTGTGTTGACACATATTCCTGGGGGTGCAGAAAGTAATGAAGTGAAATTTTGTCTAAAACCACCACCGCCCAAATGATGAACTATCACTATGAGGAGACGCCTATGCGGTAATGGTTAGACGTGGTGTTTTCTAACCGACACCCAGGCTCCATCAGGAGAATTGGCACCAAGTTCAAAGAAACCAAGGTCTGAACTATGAGTAATTATAACCACGGGGTTATTATGTCCAAGATGGATTACAATGGCCGACAACAACTTCAACCGAGGTCACTATGTAACCAAATGATAGGGAGTGGACCCTATGTTTCCACCTCAAAATTGTGAAGTTCTCCTAGGGATGGTGGAGGTATTATGACAGAGTTGAGGATCCGATGCCTAAAATATGAGAGGTTCAGCTAGTGGATGAAAACCCTAAAGAGTTAGGAAAAATAAGAATGTATAGGGCATAAAAGTTGATAACACATGCCATCTTGTATTAAGCAGCTTGAGTTGGAAAATGGCCCAATTGTTTACAACTGTTAACACACCGAAAATCGGCACTCTTCCTGAGCAACATTATCCCAAAATCCAAGTAATGATGGGCATTGTATGGAAATCTACTCGGTTAGTAAGAAACCCATTGACAAACCTAGTCGTCTGGTGTAGACAAGATGATATGATATGATGATACGGTGGGATGCGGTTAGTGGTGAGTTTGAGAGAAAAATGTAAAGATGTTTAGGTTCCCCAAAAGTGACCCCCATGCCTTACACCACCATTCACCTCCTTCCCCACAAAGGTTAGTAAAAAAGACGCGCGGATGGTCAATACCGCTATTTTAGAACAAGGTTGAAACCCTTATATTGATGACCCCTTTGTCAGAAGCTCTTACAAAGACTGATTATTCCAATTTCATGAAAATTTGGTTACAAAGAAAAGATCGTCACTTTTGAGGATGAATGATTGAATGCAGTATTGTAGTGCTATTGCTACAAGATCTCTAGAGTGCAAAAAAAGAAATCCGGTCTTTCACTATTTCCTTGTCAATCGGGTTATTATATTTGGCGAAAGCATTATGGGGGTTTTTGAAATCTTGGGGAACCAATAAATGTCATGCCCCCTCTTGATTTACAGAAGTTGGTTTTGGGTGACCCGAAGCCCCACTGCTATGACGGCTACTAATGCCGATCAAATGGTAAAAATCCCCATTGATATACTCCCGATGTGCTAGTAAAAATGGAGTCATTCATATTTCGCTTATTTGATGATTCTTGATTGTGGTTAGGAGTGCCTATTCTTTGCTACGGGTAGAGCCTTGGTTTATATGGAAAAGGGGCAGATTCAATGCCAGGTTAACAATGAAGAGTACCTTCAACATTTTTAGGTCCTATGAGGCAGAGTGGTGAGCTCCAATCGGTATAAATGCATATCCTAAAGAGTTGAAGAGTCATCGGAGGTACAAATTGAAGAGCGTTTTGGTTAGACGCATTGGCGCAGATCATGACGTTTTGATAGTGAATGGCATTGAAGAGTATGGTTTGATTGGTCGCGACACTTGCTCGAGGTAATTTTCACTTTAAAACCCAAGAAATTTGAGTCAATATGAAACATCCCGAATCTCAACCCCCTCGAAACCTTCATTGGAGGCGAGCTCCAAAGTTAGAACTTAAGCATCTACCACCTCATCTGAGGTTAATTTGTTTCTTGGGAAAAGCTAACACTTTGCAGTTATTATTGCATCAGATTTTGAATGTGCATCAAATTGGAGAGTTTGGTAAAATGGGTTACAAAGGTTCAAAAGAGCTATTGGGTGGACTATTGCGGATATTATTTGGATCCCTTCCGGTATTTGTTCTCATAAAATCCAACTCATGCCCGATCATAATCCAAGTATTGAGCATCACAGACGTCTAAATCCACCTATGCAAGAGGTAATGAAGAAGGAAATTATTGAATGGTTTGATGCCGGAGTGATATATCCAATCGTTGATAGTAGTTGGGTATTCCTAGTTCAATGTGTACCTAAAAAGGGGGAATGACTGTGGTCCCCAATGAGAAAAATGAGCTTGTTTCAATGAGACTGGTTGGAGGTTGTGTATGGATTACCGAAAATTAAATGCATTAATCGAAAAGGACCATTTTCCTATGCCCTTCACGGATCAGATGTTGGATAGATTTGCCGGAAGGGTTGATACTGTTTTCTTGATGGTTATTTGGGTTATAATCAAATTTCTATTGCACCGAAAGATCAAGAGAAAACCACATTTAGTTCTCCATATGGTACTTTTTCGTTCAAGAGAATGTCGTTTGGGTTGTGCAATGCACCCGCCACATTTCATAGATGTACGAGAACACCTTTCAATACAACCTTCATATGTGAGATTTGCACATTATCATCATTTTGTCATAACAAGGTAAATAGTCAATTCATAACAAACTGTATATCTTTACATCTTAAGAATAATCTAACAATCACAAAATCAATACATTTCAATTGCATAATCATACCATACCTACTAATTCCAATTACAAGACATACTTCAATTGAACTTCATCACAAAGTACATGCCATCATAATTGAAGTAAAGGTTTAGGACAACAAAGACTTACCCATCTCCTTTAAAATCCATCATCATGGTCTCACCATCAACCAACCAATTTAATCCTAATGGTGTGAATAACATCACAAAGTAATAATTGAAAACATATCTAGTCAACACCAGCATACATTAAATTCTATACTATTTCGAACTCTGGGGTAGAGAATTGGGTCCATTCATCACCTCTTCCACAATACAAGGTTAAACATCAAGAACTACAATATTTGAAAAATAATACAATCATGATAAACAATATAAATCATATACTTTTAGAAGATCAAATTCATATTCGGAAGAAACCCATACGAAAAATTATCTTTTTGAAGAACCCTTTGGGGAAAGAAATCCCAAAGGTGAAGAGTTCACAAACCTTGTTAATATTTGAAAATTGATGGTGAAAAACACCCTTATTTCTTAATTAGAACAATTATACTATGTTATTCTATGAAGTTTCATTGGGAGAGAGAAAGTATAGAGAAGAAAAAGCAATTTGGGTTTGGGAATTGGGGTTTTTTAGTCGTGTTTAGTCTTAGGGTAGGTTGTATAGTTGATTAACTAACCTAATTTACCACCCCCTAATCACTAATTGAGCCCCTAAGTAACTTAATTATATGACCCTTTTAAAATATTAACAGAAAGTGCAGACCTGACCTATGAGACCTCGACCTACAGTCCATAAGTTAGTCAACGGGTCCTTGGACCAATCGTCTTGTATGTCCGTCGTTTGCGACGGAGGCTATGAATTTTTGGCATTTTTTGAAAATAAATAAGTGTCCATAGATGGAGGAATTGACTCCCCATCGATTCGCTTATGCCTCGTCGCCTGCATCTCGTAGGTAGACACTGTCTACACTTCCTCATTTGGCAGATTTGGGTCAAAATGAAAGGGTCTTCTCCAAGGACCCTAGGGTGGTCCTTGGGGAGTCGTACCCAAATGTTTCGACACTAAACCTATCATAATATGTGTTATACACATTTTTCACCAAATTTCATCGAATTCTGACATCTAAAACTGTGAAATAAGCAAAGGCACACTAGTACCTTTTGCACTAGTCTCTGGACGTCATGGACGTTCTTTGATGTATTGGCTCTAAAACATCCTATATGCATTACATACACTATTTTTTACCTTAAAACAATGCTACAAACGTTAGAAAATCATGTGAGGCTCTAGATTAGGTTTTGGACTTTCGTAGTGTTACACTATCCCAACCTTAGGAACATTTGTCCCCCCAATTACACTAAAGTCTTTTGAAGGTAAATGATAGATTTAATACTATCAGCCCAACAAAACAACAACATAGCGAAACAGGATTTACAACTCAAATCAACATAACAACATAACATTTACACATATCAATTCAGATATTAATTACTACACGTGAAAGCTCAAAATCACAACATGAGGATCTACCTTCTTAATAATAACATGATCTCAACATAACATTAAAAATCACTTATGCCTAGATTTATTTCAAAACATATCAATATGCTTAATCTCATTTCATATAGTAAAAAAATACGAAATATACAAACATGTGCAAACTTAGCACCAGAGCATTTTATATGAAATTTCATTTTATCAAAAATCTTTATCATGAATATGGACATCTTTGCAAAACAAGCCAAATTTAATTTATTCATTATTTTGATTATTAATAGGAATAACTAAACTTAATCAACAAAGAGATCAGTGTAACAGGACTTCATGTCGGCCTCGGACTCCCATGTTGCTCCCCCCAACTAGGTGGTTCCTTTGTAGGACTATTAAGAAGGCCACATCTTTGTTTCTCAATTTCTTTACTTGCCAATCAAGGCTATCCATCGGAACCTATTCATAGGAGAGGTTCTCATCCATACCTAGACCCTCAATAGGAAGAATGTACTTGGGATCACCGACGCACTTCTTAAGCATGCAAACATGGAAGACCAGATGAATCAAAGCTACCTCACTAGGTAGTCTCAACTCGTATGCAACTTTGCCAATCCTTTGCAAAATTTTATAGGGACACACATAACGATGACTCAACTTCCCTTTCTTTCCAAATCTCACCACCCCTTTCATGGATGACATTTTTAAATACACCTTATCACCTTCTTCAAATTCTAAGCCCATCCTCCTATTGTTGGCATTAGAATTTTTCCGGCTATAGATTGTTTACAATTAGTTCCTTATCATACGAACTTGACTCAATTGGTGAAATAGTATCTCTCCCCCAAAGAGCATGTTTTTTTTACCGATGCACAAAGAAAAATATTTTGTTGCAAATGAACAAGATATTGAGAAATTGTCATACGTAAAATTTGAATTATTGATACGGGGGCCGTTTCCCCCTAAAAGGTAAAATCTTGTGTTTTCAATAGAAGTAGAGTGATGTTGATTATTCAGAATCGAAGTCGATTTGCCTTTATAAAAGAGATATCATGAAGCTTCTATGAATGTGTTTCACGTGATTCAGCCAATTGTCTTGATCGGGGAATTATCATGGGCGACTGCGGTCTACCAATAAAAAAGACAGTCGTATGCGAACGCTCACTGAACGACGAAAGTGATTTTGGAATTATTAATATTCTCTAAAAGGTACTGTTAATATCCCGCGGTACCTGAAACCTTAAAAGAACCCCCCCCAAAACAATTAATGTTTAATTCGGGGCACTTTACGAAGTAATTGAAATACAGAACGAATACCAATTCCAGGTAAGTTTTCCAAAGGGGTTGCAAATGGATCCTCCGGTTCACCAATCATTGATGGTTCATCCAATGTTGTATACATAAATTCAGGACAAAAGAGTGAAGACTCTCCCTCTTCGAACCATCCAATCTGAGATCTACATCTTCTACCATACAAGGCCCCAAAAGGAGCCATGTATATAGTTGAATGGTAACAATTGTTAAGAGAGAACTCAACCAAGGCAAGTGTTTATCCAATTTTACCTTAAAATCAATTACACAAGCTCTAAACATATCTTCACGGGTTTGAATAGAACGCTTTTCTTGACGATACCTTTGGGGATGAAAGGTTGTGCTTAACATCACCTTTGTACCCTTTTTGGAATGACCTCCAAAACATAGACGTGAATTCTAGTCCGCCGAGTAAGTGGACTTGACGGGTAAAATATGAGCGATTTTGTAAACCTATCCACAACCATCCATATAGAGTCATTTTAACTTTGAGTCTGAGGCAAACCCACCACGAAGTACATATCAATATGTTTTCACTTCCAAGTGGGAAATTAGAGATCTTGAAGTAACCAACCCGGCTTTTTGTGCTCGGCTTTAACTTGTTGGCAATTTAGGTCGCTACAATAAATTCTGTTATGTAACCTTTTAATTCATCCCACCAAAATACTTCTCTAAGGTCATGATACATCTTAGTATATACCGTATCAATAAAATAAAGAGAATCATGAGCTTCCTCAAGAATTCGGTTTCTCAAGTCATCTATATTGGGCATACACAACCTTTCGTGATACCTCAAAATCCCATCACTCCTAAGGATAATGAATCACTAAGCTTACAAAGAATCAATTCCCTCAAATTCATCAATGATTCATCAAGGTGTCATTTAGACATAACCTCAACTACTAAAGACGATTGACAGTTATGATGGACCATAAACCCACCATTTGCAGAATCTTCCGATCAAACACCAAAACGAGCTAACCTATGAAAAACTTTCACTAGGTTTTTCTTGGCTTCTTCTACATGAGACACACTACCCATGGTCATACGACTTAGATCATCCTAAACCACATTGGCTTTGACGAGGTGGTGTAGAACACTCATGTCATAATCTTTCAACAATTCCATCCATCTTTTTTGTCAGAAACTTATGTCCTTTAGGGTAAATACATATTGACCACTCTTATGGTCGGTATACACATCAACATAAATCCCATAAATATAATTCTTCCATATTTTCAAGGAAAATACCACGACCTCTAACACAAGATGAAGAGTTTGATAATTATTCTCATGCACCTTAAGTTGTCTAGAGGCATATGCTACTACTTTCCATGTTGCATAAGAATACACCCCAAGCCCACTCGGGATGCATCTATATATTCCAGGTAAAGTCAACATCGGAGCGAATGTAAGACTATCTTTCAAGATTTCAATGTTTCTTTCACATGCCTCCGACCACTCAAATTTCACTCTCTTTTGGGTCAAGATACTCAAAGTAGATGCAATGGACGCAAAACCATCCATAAACCTTATATAGTATCCCGCTAGACCCAGGACACCTCCAATGTCGTCGGGCAATGGTCGAGCAATTCTGAACCATGCTAACAATTCGTAATCGTCCAAGTTTTCCTTGGGTCAACCTCAACTCCCTCACTACAGATGATGTGACAAAGGAACTCCACCTACCTCAAACTGAACTCATATTTGCTATACTTGGTAAATACTTAGTTTTCCTTAAGCACTTCTAATACTAGACTCAAATGGTCGATGCATTCACCCTCATTTTTAGAACATACAAAGATGTCGACATTGAGGACAACGACAAATAAACCTAGGTAACTTCAAAAAACCCTATTCATTAGGTACATAAAAGTTGTTGGGGCATTAGTGAGACCAAAGGACATTACTAGAAACACATAATGACCATATCTAGTTTGAAATGCCATTGTAGGTACATCCTCACCTCTCACCCTAAGTTTGTCATACCCCATCTGAAGTCAACTCTTAGAAATGTAGATCACCCCTTGTAGTTGATTAAACAAGTCGTCAATATGAGGGAGAGGATACTTGTTCTTAATGGTAAGTTTATTGAGTTGGTGATAAGCAATGCACTTTTCAAGGGACCTATCCCTCTCTTCAAAAACAATATTGGAGCACCACATGGAGAAATAATAAGTCTAATGAAGCCTTTGTCTAGTAAGTCTTTGACTTGAGCCTTCAACTCTTTCAATTCGACCAGAGTCATTCGATAATAAGGAATTAAAATGGGGTTTGTATCTGGCATCAAGTCAATACCAAAATCAATTTCCCGTTAGGGAGAGATTTCTGGAAGATCATAAGGAATGATCTACAGAAATTCCGTCACTATTGGTACTAACTCAATGGGAGGATTTTAGGAGTATAAATCTTTGACTCTTACAGTATGATATAAACACCCTTTTGAGATCATCTTACATGTCTTTAGACAAGAAATGATACGACCTCTAGAAATAAATTACCCCCTTTCCACTAAAAAACGGGTTCATTAGAAAAATTGAACTTGAAAATTCTTGTCCGACAATCTATGGAAGCAAAACAATCATGCAACCAATACATTCCCAAAATTACATCAAAATTGAACGTATAAACTTCTACTAATTCAATATGAGTAACTCTATTTGGCAACATTATAGGACAATACAATATACCTTGTTTGCAGTCATTGACTCACCTACCAGGGTAGTTACCATAAGGTTCATTTTAAATATAGGGAAAAATATCAATCTTTCTAGATATCAAGGGAGTAACAAAAGATAATGCAGCACTTGGATCAAGCAAAGTATATATATCAATAGAAAGACTCGGGAGAACTCTCTTGTTCACCCCTAGAGTGAAGAGCATAAAATCCAATCTTTCTTGGAACATCAAAATTAGAACCACTTACTGTTCTTGCCCACAACTATTGTCTTTCCCCTTTATATTAGGGCAATATTTAGCCTTGTTCCTACTCTTGCAACATCGAAAGCAATTGTCCGTCCCAACAAATCACTCACCATGATGATTCTTACCATACTTTCCACAAGTTGGCTTCTAAGTTGGTGAACTAGTACATCTTCCCTTTGAGACTTAGGATTAGATACCCTATCATCACGAGCCTTGGTCAATTTTTAAGGAACTTTATTGGAGAACCTCTTCTTGAATCTAGGCTTGTCTTGAATTTCCAACCTCCCTTTAGAAGATTTACCTTCATAAACCTTGGCTCTCTTGGCGTCCCTATTTTTTCTACTTTGTCTACTTTCTTCCACTTGTTGATCATGAACCATTAGATGAGATATATTCATATTACCATGTAGCGTAGCCGAATGACATTCTTTAACCAAGTCTTCGGACACTCTCTTAAGAAAATGATTCATCTCGTTCCTTGTTTTGACACCGAGGATGGAGCATACTTGGACAATTTAGTAAACTTCAAGGAGTAGTCAAGTACACTCATACCTCCATGAAGAAGTTTGATGAATTCTTCCACCTTAGATTCCCTCAACTCTCTAGGAAAGAACCTAGTAAGGAAATCCCTCCTGAAAATCTCCCAAGTCATTGGACCACCTCTTAGTGCCCTATTATCTATCCATTATCTGTACCAAGTTTGGGCCACATCTGTGAGTTGATAGGCCACCAACTCGGACTTGTAAATTGAAGTCACACCCATAGTATATTGAATCTTATAGACCTCATAAAGGAAATTTTGAGGGTCTTCATCCTCTTTTGACCCGAAAAACTTAGGTGGGTTCATCCTAGTAAAGTCTCTCAATGAGAGGCCATAGTTTTACCATGTTGAGGCACTTGGGGTACAACCTCTATATTCTCTTGGGTCTTCATAGCTTCGACTTTAGAAGTGACTTCATTAGCTTGAGAGGTCATGGCTTGGATAAATTGAGAAAAAGCATCCCTTATCTGTCCATCGGTCATCGGTGGAGACACAACCGAAACTTGATAACCAAGAGAAACTTTTTCAAGTGGAGACACTTGGTTGTCTTGTTGAGGAGCTCAGTTGTCATGAGGTCCTACATTAGACATATCTATCTCGTCCCTTCATGCGGCTGCCCTTTGATTATTCATACCTATAACCACGATAAAAGGTGTAGGTGAAATCACGTAAAATAAGACTCTAGAAGCACGACATAGGATCTAAAAAGAGGAGAGTTTCCTCAGAATCACATAGTATCTTATTCATAAGTGTGGTGCTCTTCAAAATCATGAATAAGAATCTACATAGACGTGTTTAATGAGACATCGATCCTAAAGTTATTCAACTTCATGCTCTGATACCAAGTTTTTCATATCCGGGGAGCATAACCTAGACGTAACCCTCGTCGTCATCCTTGGAGAGGACAAAGACTAGACTCTTAACATTCTTCATTACATATAATAGGTCAAAAAGTCACCATCCTCGGAGCTTGAGGACATACCCACACTTGGAGAAATGATCCAAGCCTTCGTTGCGAATTGTTCATGAACATTCAATGACCGGAACCTAAAATGCTTGGGGAAAAAAGGAAATTTAGGGGTTAGTACATCACTTGTACAGAGTATGGAAACATATGCACACAAAACTTAACAATCGTGCTAAAGGGAAATTTATTCAAAAACTATGCCAAGTTGCTTTGAAAAGCCCTATGCACAACCACGAACACATATAAGACAAAAAACATATATTCCTTAAGAAAAAATCATATACAACATAAAATACACATACTCAAGTTTATCCAAGTCAATCATGTGTATAGCATAAGAAAAATATAGTGAATGCAACTCTAACATCATATTATAACCATAAAGCAGGTTCATGAGTAAAAACCTTACCCATAACCCTTTGCCAAGCCTACTAGTGCAATGGTCAAGTGAAGCCCCATAACTGCACTCGACTAAGCAAACCAACCAAACGATCATGAATAATGTTTAACTTCACATAACATATTTCCATGAGTATTCATCATCAAATTTAGTAATATATACCATTAATCATGAAGAACGAACATCAGAATATCATTCATTTCATAAGATCATCGCAACATAATAATCACTTCCTAGGATTTCCCCCCAAGGCCAACTAGTGCAATGTTAGTAGAGTCTCATACCCCTAACTAGACTAAGTCATACTCCTTTAGTACTTCTAGTTAGAGTTCACTTTATTACTTCATTTTACTTTTTGGAAAATCTTGACTTAACCGACATAGACCACGTGATCTAATGTGGTATCCGGTGTCATGAAACCCTACAGCGAAGAAAGGTGGACTACTTGCCAAGTTAGTACGAAAACATGAACATAGGATCTCGGTGTATCCACTAGCTAGTATTTCTATGGAGGAAACATAGTTCAAGAACTAGGATATGTGCTTGGGACCATCTTCACGCAACATTCATTATAGTCTTCAATCTCATGAGTACAATAGTGAACCTACCTTCCCTACCTGGGAAAGGCCACTCATGACTACTAGTTCACTCGATGCTAAGCTAGAGTCCCTTTTGAAATTTCTTTCTTTAACAATCATAACATAGTTTAATTCATAAAAGAATAGAACCTTGTATAGTCATAGTCATTATCTCAATAGGAATTTCATGAGAACACTTTTTAATACAACCCTCATATTTGAGATTTGCACATTATCATCATTATGTCATAATAAGGCACATAGTCAATTAAAAACCAACCTTATATCTTTACATCTTAAGCATAATGTCACATTCACATAATCAAGACATTTGTATTGAATCATCATACCACATATATTTAATCCAACCAAATGATATACTTCAATTGAACTTCATCACCAAGTACATGCCATCATAATTGAAGTAAAGGTTTAAAACAACAAAGACTTACCCATCTTCTTTAAAAGCCATCATCATGGTTTAACCATTAACCAAAAAATTCCATATAATAATAGGTAAACTAAAATCATTCAATATTAATTAACACAATATCTAGGTTAACTACATCAATACAATTCAATTTTATGCTAGTTCATAACCTATGGTTAGGGAATTGAGGTCAATTCATCACCTCTTCCACAATACTAGGTTAAACAACACGAATTACTGTAGTTGAACAATAATATATGATAATATAATCATAATAACAAATATAAACCATATAAAATACCATTTAGATGATTAAATTTGTATTAGGAAGAAATCCATATGAAATCATCTTTTTGAAAACCAATTTTGGAAGAACCTTTTGGGGAAAGGAATTAAGGTGAAGATTTACCATACCTTCTTAATCATTGAATATTTATTGTCAAAATCAACTTTGAGCTGAATAGACCTTTAGAGGGGGGGGGGGGGGGGGGCCTTTGTTCTTCTTGGATTTTATGGGAACAGATAAAGTGAGAAGTAAGAGAGAAGGAAGACCAATTTTATTTTGGGAATTGGGGGTGTTTAGTTGAGTTTAGGCTTAGGGAAGGTTATATAGTTTATTAACTAACCTAATTAACCACAACCTAATCACTAATTAAACCCCTAAATAACTAACTTAATTAACTGACCCATTAAAAAACTTGATAAAAATGCAAGCCTAACCTACAGACCTCGACCTACGATTCGTAAGTCAGTCGACGGAGCCTTGGACCAACCGTCCCGCAGGTCTTTCGTTTGCGACTGACGCTATGCATTTTGTCCATTTTTGGAAAGTGTATAAGTTTCCATCGACAGAGGCATCAATGCCCTCTTTATTGGCTAACGCCTCATCGCCTGCACTTGTAGGTAGACATTGTCTACAATGCCTCATTTGACAGATGTGGGTCAAAATGAAAGGGTCCTCTCCAAGGACCCCTAAGGTGGTTCTTGGGGATTCGTACCTGGACGTTTTGAACCTAAATATAATCTAATATGTGTTAGACACCTGTTAACCAAATTTCATCAAATTCCAACTTCTAAAACCAAGTGAAATAGGCTAAGGCACACTTGAACCTTATGCACTAGTCTACGGACGTCATGGACATTCTTTGACGTTTTGACTCTAAAACTTCCTAAAAGACTCATATAAATTATTTTTAAACATAAAACAGTATTTCAAACCTCATACACTCATGTGAGGCTCTCTATTAGAGTGGAAGAGGGGAAATTCTATCCCTAGAAGTCAATTTTTTTCATGTCCAATATCTAGGAAAATGACCTCCAATGGATGCCTTAACCATATTTGTAGGGCTATGTATGCTGAGTCCGAGACTCCCTTCTGTGGAGTCTGTCCCTGTAGTGAGTGAGTTTCCAAATGTTTTTCTGAATGACTTGCTCGAAATTCCTCTTGAGCGATAAATAGACTTTGGCATCGACCTTTGGACAAATACTCAAACCATATACATCCCTCCTTACCAATGGTTCTTGTAGAATTACAAGAACTAAAGGAACAATTGAAGGATTTGTTAGACAAGGGTTTTATTCAACCAAACATATCTCCATGGGGTGATTGTTGTATTTCATATGAAAATGAAATATGAGTTCCCTAGAATGTACATTGACTAGAGCCAATTTAAAAAGGTCACTAGAATGAATAAGTATCCTCTACCTAGAATTACCAATTGGTTTGATCAACTTCAAGGGGCTAAATATATCTTCATTGAGTTACAATCAAATAAGGGTAAGTGGGCTTTATATTCCCAAAACGACCTTTAGGACCAGGTATGGCCACTTTGAATTTGTGGTTATATTTTCTAGGTTAAGAAATGCCCCGACGACATTCATTAACCTAATGAATAGAATGTTTAGGCATTATTTTGATGCATTTGTGATCCTCTTTATCGACTATATATTGATCTATTCAAAGAGTGAGGGTGAACGCATTAATCATTTGAAGATCGTATTGCAAGTAGTAAAAGACCACCCATTATATGCTATGTTTAGTAAATGTGAGATTTGGTTAAATTTGTTTGCTTTCCCTTTTCATATTATGTCAAGAATGGGTATTTAGGTAGATCTAAAAAATATAGTGGCGGTCAAGATTTGCCTAGACCTCTAACGCTAACCAATATAAGAATATTTTGGGAATTGGCCGACTACCATAGGGGTTTCTGTGAGGGTTTCTTCTCTATTGCTTCTCCATTGACAGATTAATGCAAAAGAAACCTAGGTTTGTTTGGTATGAGTCTTGTGAGAAAAGCTTCTAAGAGTTAAAGGAAATACTTACATTTGCTCTGGTTTTGACCTTATCGGAGGGTGCCGATAGATTTGTGGTATATTGTGACACTTCTCAAGTGGGTTTGGAATGTGTCCTTATGAAATACAGCAAGGTGATTGCCAATTCTCAAGGAAACTCATGGTACATGAAAAAAATTATTCAACTCGTGATCTCCAACAAGCGGCGGTGGTGTTTACCTTTAAAATTTGGAGGTACTACCGATATGGGGTCCATGTAGATGTATTTCCCTATCACAAGAGTCTTCAGTATGTGTTTAGCCAAAAAGACTTGAATCTCCGACAATGAGGGTCGTAGAACTTTTGAGGAACTATGACATGATTGTCATTTACCACCTCAACAAAGTCAATGTAGTTGCAAACTCCCTACATCAAATGTCCATGTATATTGTGGACCATGTTGAAAATGAGAAAAAGGAACTAGTATTTCAAGTGCATAGGTTGGCCCGGTTAGCGTTGAACTAGTAGATTCTCCAAAAAGTGGTTTTCGGAAATTTCATGACCTATACTAGAACCTTATATGTTGAGTAATGATGACTTTATACCTAAATAAGTTTAATTAAATTTTTGAGAAGTATTATAGCCGTATCATTAAAGAAAGACCTTAACATCCGGAAATTAGCGAAATTCAACTAGTTAACGTCCGTATGTTTAGTGAAGGGTTGGGAGAGTCATATGAAGTCCAAAACTTATCAAAAGACTTCAAAGAGTTAAAATGTAGTATAAAGGGTCAAAACGTACAGTCACAACACCCCAAGGACCACCAGAAGGGTCCATGGGGATGAGAAGAACATGGGCAAGCCGGATGCCAAAGCGGCCTGGGAGCAACAAAGAATTTGGTGGCTGCTGCGCGATGCGCAGTAATCACGTGAGCCAAACATGGCCTCGCAACACGGGTCCTACATGAGCCTCACTGCTTTAACCCTTATTTCAAAAATAAATTGTGAATTTTACCCCGCGACGCGCAGCTATTTCCCATATTCGTAAAAGTCATTTTTTTAAACATTTTGACTTCACAAAAAGACCCATTTTAGTGTGGGATATTTTAGGTAATTTAAGGGGTGTATATATGGTATTATAGTCAGTTTTAGGTCATTTTTAAAACCCAAATCATGTTTAAAAAGTTGAAAGCAAAAATCACTGTCATCTCTCTCAAATTGTCTCTTCCTCCAAACCTCCATTGAAGACAAATAGAGCTCCAAGTAGAAGATCAAGCCTTCAAGTTTCCAACCCAATTCTGTGGATTTATCATCACTAAGGTATTATTTATTTCACTCTTGGGATACTTTTCCCCAAAAAGTCTCTCCAACAGATGATTTCTATATCCTCCAAAATCTAGGTTTTCTTTTCCACATGGTTCTTCTTTGAAAAACGAAATTATTAATCAATTATATGAATTATGATGATTAATTGATGATTTCCTATGATATTTATCTACACCAATGTCCTTTCCCCAATTTCATGAAAAACTTGTATTAATGTGGTGAATTATGAAGATCAGAACATGTAGATTGACTACACTATTGTTAATTATGTAATTGTTTCTTGAATTTACCTTGTTTATGTAATTGGTTATATATTATTGGTAATGGAAGTATGAAGGTTTTTGGAAGGGCGAAGAGGTACGTTGATGGCTATTATTTGATTCAATTATGATTATGAATAACTTAGATAGAAAAATTCTTCTAGGTCTAATGTGTTCTTGTGATGTGGATGTTCAGTATTCCACATCCTTAACCCTAGACTATTTAATTAGTTCTGAAGTATGTAATTATGTTATTGTAGGATTATTATATAATTGAAAGTAGTTTCTCATGATTTTAATAGAGTGTTAAGTGAAAGGTTTACTCTCTTATGATATGGTGTCTAAAGTGAAAAGATTGTTCTCACTTGTGATGACCTATGAGCTAGATATAATAACATGTTTACATAGGTGTCTAGAAGATACTAACGTGAACTTTATGATGAAATAATATGATTTCTAATGGTAATGATTTTTAAGAACCAAAAGGGCAAGTAAATGAGATGGAGGTCTCACATTTAGCATGTCCGGCCTCCCAATTGGGTTTCCTCACGTTAATAAGTCCAAATTCCCAAGTTTTGTATCTCATGAGTTGGAAATCTCCAAGTTAGTAAGTCTAGGTTTCTAGAAACAATCTTGTTGACCCTTATATATGTGCCCACATATTACTCTAGCTTAGTGGATCCACTTAGATAGCTAAGTATTAATGGTTGCACCTTGGGAAAGTGTTAACACTCTCTTTTCGGTATAGGAGTAGAACATCGGATTTGATATAGCTCACATGGTCTCATGTAGGTTATTGTACTACTTTACCTAATGTAAAAGTATATGAAAAAATATGTATGTGAACTCTTATTAGTGTTGTCTTAAAGTTTACTACATGATGTGATGGAGGGTATGGTACTTCTCTTGCACATTGCACATGTGGATCCTAAGGGATGGCTCTAGTAGTGTTCTGTTATGATTATGATTATGATTATGGCTATGTTGATAAGCTATGAGTAGTATTGATGTATTAAGCATGTTATATAGGCGAATATGTTGTAAGTATGAAATGGGTTGCTTAATGTGATACTTAGCTTTGGATTGGGCTATGGGGCTTTATTCTTGGCATTGCAAAGTTGTTGCTTGAGTTACTTGTATGTTGATATAATTATGATGTTCTTTATATGTGTATTATTGAATTGTTGGACATTATGCATAGTTTTGACTAAATTGTGCCTTTTATCATTCATTAATGAGTATTATGCATAGGGACCATACTTAGTACATGTGTTTTGTACTAACCCATATTTTCTCCCTGTTTTCCAAACATTTTAGGTTGGGTCCATTGCGGATATTCGTGGCTATTGGATAAGAAGACTTGGATCTTTCCTAAGTCAATTGGTGAGTCCTCATGAGTTCCAAGGATAGATCCACTCATCAAGCCTTATTAGTCTTGTCTATATATTGAGACAATTATTCCATTCTCATGTTAAGACTTTCTTGTAGCCTATATAGGCATATTATTATAGACCAAGGCCTATGCCCAAACTATTATAATTCACTTTATAGATGGTTTAATGTGATACAATGTGTTTGAATAAATTCCTATATGTTGTTTATGTTGTATATTCGAGAAGCCTAAGTAAGCTTCACGTGTGAGAGGTGTATGTAAACCTCATAAAGTAGATATAAATGAATAGTTTTAAATTTTTCCGCTTTTTTTACCTATGATGTGCTATGATGTATGCTAAGGGATTTTCTTAGTCCTCTTAGAGGACGACGATGCTGGTTACACCTAGGGGGTACTTTGGGTCGTAACAAGATTGATATCATGGCATGAGGTTATATAATCTAGGATTGATGTGTCACTAAGCCATGTCTCTGTATGGTCTTATTCATAATTGTGAAGCGCGCCACACTTATGAATGACAGACTATGTGAAGCTTAGGAACTTTCACTCTCTTGTTATTCCTTAGTCGTGCCTAAGAGTCTTAACTCTATCTAGTCCTTTATTATAATTCTTTATTGTACATATAGGAAATGAATACAAGGAGGAACAATGCTCTAAGGGTCGATGAGGATAATTTGAATGAGACGGTTCCCTTCAAGATCCTCAAAACCCTCAAGTTCCTATTGAAGATGGGGACATGACTAATGTTTAGATAAGGGCGGGTATTCATAGATTGACTCAAATGTTGGGTACCCAATTTTCTAGGGATTAAAGGGTGCAAGTGAACCCCAATGCTATCACCACCGCTTCGAGGATTAGGGATTTCACAAGGATAAATCCCCCTACTTTCTATGGTTATAAGGTGGAGGAGGAACGACAAGGGTTCAATGAACTGTTTAAAGTTCTTGATTCTATGGGTGTAACTTCTCAAGAAAAGGCAGAACTAGATTCCTACCAACTCAAAGTTGTGGGACAAGTATGGTATGATAAACGCAAGAATGAGAGGCGGTTATAGAGGCCGAAATACTTGGGGAGCATTCAAGATGGATTTACTTGATAGATTTTTTCCCTTGGAATTAAGGGAGAGAAAAATACAAGAATTCATCAACCTTCATCAAGGGCGTATGAGTGTGAAGTATTATAGTCTCGAGTTCACTTAACTATCAAAACATGCTCCTATAATCATTGAGGATTCTAGGGCTAAGATGAAAAAGTTTGTCATGGGGATGTATGATCTTGTGCTTAATTAGTGTAGGTTGACTAGATTGATTCGTAGAATGGAAATTTATCGTATCATGGTCCATGCCGAATAAATTGAGGAGCAAAAGATTAAGTAAGTTGGTAGAGAATTGAAGAAGGTAAGAACTGAAGATGGGAATTCTTCAAAGACTAAATTTGAGGTTCAAGGCAAACCAAGTTCAAAAGGATGTTTTTAAACAAAGTACATCCTAATGCTCCAAGGTTCAACAAGAATAAGGTATCTAATCCCAAGCCCCAAGAGGGGAAAAGTTGTGGTTCCTATGTTGAGAAGCCTCTTTGTTAAAAATGTGATAGGAAACATAATGGTAATTGCCTAGTTGACAAGGGTAATTTCTATGGTTATGGACAGAGTGGTCACATGAAGAGAGATTTCTCTATTATGAAATCTCAAGGAAGGTAAATGCTTAAGCTCAAGAAAGTTCCCAAATTAGGATGCTTCTAAGAAGAATCGCTTTTATGCTCTCCAATACTGAGGTGACCAAGAGAGCTCATTCGATGTGGTTACTGTTATGTTACAATTGTTTTCTTTTAATATATATGCCTTTCTTGATCTAGGAGCTATATTGTCATTTGTAACCACTCTTGTAGCCACGAAATTTGAAAAACTACCCGGCATATTAGACAAACCTTTTTAAGTTTTTACCCCGACGGGTGATTCTGTAGTGGTTAAGAGAGTCTATAAAGGTTGTCCTATTTCCTTGCCCAAGAGAGTTACATTATATGAATTGATAGAAGTTTATATGCTAGATTTTTATGTCATATTAGGGATGGATTGGTTGCATGCTTGCTTTGCCTCTATTGTTTGAAGGACAAGGGTGGTCAAATTTTAATTTCCAAATGAACCTATTTTTTAGTGGAAGGGAGGAAACTCAAATCTAAGGGTAAGATCATTTCATGTCTAAAAGCTTGCAAATTGTTTTCAAAGGCTTGTCTCTACCACATATTAAGAGTTAGGGATTTTGAATTCAAGGTCCCTCCAATATAGTTGGTACCCATAGTGAGGGAATATCCGTAGGAGTTTCCCAATGACCTTCACCGAGTTTCTCCCAAAAGGGAGATTTATTTCTGCATAGATTTATTGTCGGATACACAACTTATTTCAATACCTCCTTATCGGACGACCCTGACAGAGTTCAAGGAGTTAAAGGCTCAACTCAAAGATTTCTTAAATAAGTGCTTTATTCAACCGAGCATATCTCCATGGGGTGCCCTGGTATTGTTTGTCAAGTATATGGATGGGTCATTAAGAATGTGTATCGACTATCGTCAATTAAACAAAGTCATCATAAAGAATAAGTATCCTCTCCCTAATATTGATGACCTATTTGATAAACTCCAAGGAGTGAGTTACTTTTCAAAGATTGACATGAGATCAGGTTATCATAAACTTAGGGTAAGGGAGGTTTATATTCCAAAAACTTCAATATTAACAATATATGGTCACTTTTAAATTACTAGTTATGTCATTTGGTCTAACTAATGTCCCAACGACTTTCATGGACCATATGAATCGAGTTTTTATAAAGTATATTGATTTGTTTGTGATTGTATTTATGATGATATTTTGATATACTCAAGGAGTGAGATGATCATATGAGTCATTAGAGGATAGTCCTCCAAATTCTCAAGGATAACCAAATTTTCGCTAAATTTAGTAAATGTCAATTTTGGTTGAGGTCGGTTGAGTTTCTTGGCCACATTAATTCTAGTGAAGGGGTAAAGGTTAATTTGAGAAGACAGAAGTGGTCAAGAATTAGCCAATACCATCGAACCTACCGACATCCGAAGTTTTCTTGGGTTGGCTCGTTACTATAGGAGGTTTGTTGAGGAATTTTTGTCTATCGCTTCTCCATTAAAGACTTTGACCCAAAATAAATACAAGTTCAAATGGTCGGAACCCTGTGAAAAGAGTTTCCAATTATTGAAATATAGACTCATCTCCGCTCCAATAATGAATTTACCAGAGGGTACCGTGGGTTTGTCGTTTATTGTGATGCCTCCGAGTGGGTCTAGGGTGTGTCATTATACAACAAGGAAAAATAATAGAGTATGCCTATAGGCAAATCAAGCCTTGTGAGAAGAATTATCCTACTTATGAACTTGAACTTTTGGCTGTGGTTTTCGCATTGAAAATTTGGAGACATTATCTGTATGGGTACATGTTGATATATTCACCAATGACAAGAGTTTACAATATGTGTTTATCCAAAAAGATTTGGACCTACGTCAAAGAAGATGGTTAAAACTTTTAAAGGACTATGACATGAGTGTCCTTTACTATCCTAAAAAAGCTAATGTGGTAGCGGATTCCTTGAGTAGAGTGTCCATGGGTAGTGTGACTCACCTAGTTGATGATAAGAAAGAGTTAGTAAAAGAGATTCAAACGTTGGATCATTTGGGTGCCCGACTAGAATACTATCCAAAAGGTGATTTCATGGTTCGCCACAACTCTGAGTCATCTTAGTGGTTGGGGTGAAATCCAAGCAACACCTTTATCCTCTATTGATGGAGTTGAAGGAAATTGTCATAAGTAAATCTAATGATTACTTTTCCCAAGGATAAGATGGGGTGCTTAGGCACCAAGGAAGATTGTGTGTACCGGATGTGGTTGGATTGAGGGAATTACTCATGTAAGAGGCTCATGGATCCCGATATTCCATTCACCCAAGTGCCACAAAGATGTACCGCGACTTATGAGAAATTTATTAGTAGAATGGTATGAAAAGGGACATAGCGGATTTTGTTGCTAAGTGTCCGAATTGCCAATATGTCAAAGCGGAGCATCAAAGGCCGGGTATATTGACTTAAAATATAGATATTCCTACATGGAAATGGGAGGATATTAACATGGACTTCGTAGTAGGTTTTCCTTATACTAGAAGACAGCTTGACCAATATGCATCATTGTGGATAGGCTAACTAAGTCCGTACACTATCTTTCTTCCCGTCAAAGTCACATATTAGCAGAATACCGTTCCAATTTTTACATCAAAGAGATAGAGAAGTTACATGGATCCCCTTTGTCCATCATTTCGTATAGAGGCACTCAATTTACCTCCCATTTTTGGTAAGCTTTCCAAAGTGGGATTGGTGTGACGGTGAAGCTTAGTAATGCTTTTCATCCCAAGACCGATGGGCAAGCAGAACACACTATTCAAACCCTTGAAGATATGTTGAGGGCTTGTCATAGACTTCAAAGGTAACCGGGATGACCACCTACCTTTGATAGATTCTCCAACAATAATAGCTACCACTCCACTATCTCTATGGCACCCTTTGACGTACTTTATGGGAGAATAAGTATATCCCCGGTTGGGTGATATGAGGTATGTGAGTATACTCTAATTTTTCCCGATTTGGTTTCTGATGCCCTCGAGAAGGTTCATGTTATAAGGGATAGGCTAAGAACGGCTCAAAGTCAGAAAAAATCTTATGTCGATAATAGAAAGAGGGACTTTGAATTCGAAGTAGGAGATTTGGTTTATTTGAAAATTTCACCCATGAAAAGGGTAATGAGGTTTGGAAAGAAAGGAAAGCTCAGTCCTCGTGATGTGGGCCTATATGAAATTTTGAAGAGAGTCGAGAGTGATGTCTATGAGTTGAAGTTGCCAAATGAGTTGGCCATGATTCATCCGGTGTTCCATGTTTCTTTACTTAAGAAGTGTATAGGTGATCCGGTTTCCATTCTTCCTCTAGAAGGTTAAGGGGTAAAAGAGGACCTTTCTTATGAAGAGGTCCCAAGAGAAATCTTGGATCGCAAATTTTAAAAATTGAGGAATAAATAGGTTGCCGCCGTAAAAGTCCTACGGGACAACCACCTTATTGAGGGTGCAACATGGGAGGCCGAGGCCGATATGAAGTTTCGCTATCCTAATCTTCTCCCCCTTACTCCTAGCCAAGATTGAGGTAAGTAGTCCCTTATAATATTATCATGAATTATATCTAAGTTATCATGTTTTAGTAATATGTGTTATTGATGTAAAAATTAATTCTTAAGTTGAGTTCTTTTCTTTTCCGTGAAATGTGTTTCTTATGGTTGCCTTTCACTTAAATATGTGGGGCGCTATAAGTGTTCATAAAAGTTGTATTGAGCATAATTGGTGTTGTTTTGATAAGAAGTCAGCATGAAAGTTCATATTGAGCTCATATTGAAATGGAGAATGTAGTTCCACCTTATATGATATGAAAAACTTGAGTATATGGTATGTTGTGACTTATGTTCATATATGTTATTGCTATGATTATACGTTGAAAGGGGTTAATGATTCCTCCAATGATTTGTGACACATTTTTTTATATTTTGTTTGTTGGGCTTCTAGTCTTGAGTCTCTTCTTCCCTTATAAAGGTCTAGAGTCTCATTCAGGGACGAATTTTCCTAAGGGGGGGGAGTGTTGACACTCCCCCGAAATTCCATGACCTATAATATAGACTTATATGTTTAGGAATGATTATTTTATACCTAAATAAGTTTAAATAAAATTATGTCTAGATGTATGGGGCGTAAAATAAGAAAGACCTAAAAAAAAAAAAAATAACGTCTGAAACTAGCGAAATTGAACTAGTTACGTCCTACGGTTGGTGAACGGTGTAGAGAGATTCTTATTAATTCCAACTTGTAAAAAGACTTTAAATAGGTAAATTTTAGTATAGAGGGTCAAAACGTATATTCGCAACACCCAAGGACCACCGGAAGGGCCCTTGGGGAGGACCGGAACATGGGCGAGCAGGCTGCCAAAACATCCTGCCAGTAGCCTAGAATTTGGTGTCTATTGTGCGACGTGCATCCATCACGTGAGAATCCAAAATTGGCCTCTCAATGTGGTATGAGTCTCAGTGCGTCAACCCGTATTTCAAAAATAAATTTTGAAATTAACCCCGCGACACACAACTATTTCCACATTCGTAAAAGGCGTATTTTAAACATTTTGACTTCACAAAAAGACCCATCTTAGTGATGGATCTTTTGGATAATTTTAGCGGTGACTATATAAGGTATTATGGTCAAGTTTTAGGTCATCTTTAACTCCGATATCAAGTCTCAAATGTTGAAATAAAAATCATTGTCATCTCTCTCAAATTCTGTCATCCTCCAAACCTCTAGTGAAGACCAATAGAGATCCAAGAATAAGATCAAGCCTTCAAGTTTCCAAACCAATTTAGTGGATTTATCATTTCTAAAGGTATGGTTTCTTTCAATCTTGGTATACTTTTCCCCTATAATTCCCTCCAAAAGATTATTTCTAAATCCTCCAAAATCTAGGTTTTGTTTTACACATGATTCTTCTTTGGAAAACCACATTATGAATCAATTGTGATGAATTATGATGAATTAATGTTGTTTAAGCCTATATTGATGGTTAATTGATGATTTACTATGATATTTCCATATACCCATGTCCTTTCCCTAATTTCATGGAAACCTTGAATTAATGTGGTCAATTTAAAGATCATGAACATGTCGATTGACTATATTGTTGTTAATTATGTAATTGCTTCTTGAATTTACATTGTTTATCTAATTTGTTGTGTATTATTTTTAATGGACGTATGAAGGTTTTTTGAAGGGCAATGAGGCATGTTAATTGGCTCTTCTTTGATTCAATAATGAATTATAAGTTACTTATATAAAAATTCTTCTAGGTCTACTTTTTATTGATGATGTTGATGCTAAGTATTCTCATCCTTAACCTAGACTTGAAGTTGGTTATGAAAGTGTTTAATGTAAGTAGGTTATGGTATGATTGATTATATGAATTGTGATTAGTTTCTCAATGCTTATATCAAGTGTTAATTTAAAGGTTTTACCTTATTTAGAAGATTGTTTCCTAAAAGTCAAAGGGTTGTTCGCACTTGTGATGACCTATGAGCTATATATGATAAGATATTTACATAGGGGTTTAGAAGAGACTAATGTGAACTTGTATGATGAAATAATATGATTTCTAAAGAGAAAATTGCTCAGCACCGAAATGGTCTGTAAATGAGATGGAGGTCTCATGTTTAGCAAGTCTGGCCTCCCGCATTGGTTTCCTCATGTTAGTATGTACTGATTTCCAAGTTTTGTGTTGTCTCATGACAAGGAAACCTCCACATTATTAAGTCAAGGTTTCTAGAGAAAATCTGCTTAACCCTTAACTATGTGCCCACATAGGACTCTATCTTAGTGGATCCACCTAGATAGCTACGTACGAATGGTTGCACCTTAGGCAAGTGTGAACCCTCTCTTTTTGGTGTGGGAGTAGAACACTAGATTACATGTAACTCACATGGTCTCATTTCAATTATTGCACTACCTTCCTAAATGTGAAAGTAAATGAACAATCTTTGTATGTGAACTCTATTAGGTTTTCTAAAGTTTACTACATGGGGTGAGGAGGGTAATGAAGACTTTTTCTTACACATTTCACATTTGGAATTCCTAGGTATGGCCTAACATGTTCGATTATGATTATGATTATGATTAGAGGATACTATATGTGTACCTATGAGAGTATTGTGTGATGAAACATGTTCTATAGGAGAATATGCTTTAAGTATGAAATGGATTGCTTAATGTGATACTTAGCTTTGGATAGGTTGGTAGGGCTTTATTGTAACATTTCAAAAATACAAGACGTGTATTATTGCCTAACATAAGTTTCATAATTTCTAGACACTGTTTTAAGGCCTTTTTATTTTTCAGGTCATTCATGAAGTCTAAGAACCCAAAAAATGCTAAGAACGTCGAGACCTTCGGAACATTCTAGGAGTACAGCGTGCCTAAGCCTATTTGCAATGTTTTAGGGGTCCAAAAATGTGAAATTGGTGTAAAGTAATGTAGAATTTTTGTTAAATTAGATGGCAGTTTGGAAATGTGGTCTGGTAAGAATCCCATAGGGGGGGGGGTGGATGACCCAACCAACGACCCTTGAGGAGGACTGTTGTATGTTGGAGTCAACACTGCCTGGGCAGTTTGCAACGACGAGAGGCCATCGATGATTTGTGTGTTGATTGAGGGGCATCGTTTCCAACCATCCACCAACACTTACAGAAACTATTGGTGACCTTTCATGCACAAATATCTAACAAGAACCATGGATGTGCAGCACGGAGGAGGCCTAGTCCGTCGACTGAACCCACGATCCATCGATCATGGTGTCGCCGTTGGTACTGCAATTTCCTCCGTATTTTTAGTAAGTTTAAATTAGTTAATGAAGGGGTTAAGTCGTTATTTAAAGGATTAGGGAATCCTAATTATGTTAATTAACCCCCCATATAAAGACTCCAACCCCATTAGTTCAATTACAACTCTCAAAACAAACTCTCTTCGTTCTCTCTCTATTGGAGCACACGATTGAAGACTAGCTAGGGGAAGGATTTGGGAGATCTAAAGAGACTATTTCACAATAAATATTCATAACATTTTATGTATTAGTCTTAATTCACCTTTGAGACCTCTTTCCTCAAAGGGTTTCTTCAAATATTTTCATTTGGCTTTTCTGCATCTCGAAAATCATGTTATGATTTTTTTGTTTATTTTTTATATGGATAATATGAATTAAATACATGTATATAGCCTACAAATATTCAATATTCTTGATGGTTTGGATCTAGTTTTGTATAATAACCCGAACCCTGAACCCTAGGTTTAATTTGATGATAAATTGCTTGTAATTTGGTTCAATTAACTTTGGTTATGATTGAATTACTTAAATTAAATATTTTTTTATATTATCATTTAACAAATTAGATTGATTGTAGTCTTCATGCTATTTTCTTGAGATTTATCTAGGTTGGAAGTAATTACTAAGTCATCTTGTCTTCAACTATGATCTAGTTATTGAATTATATATAGTGTTTCTTTCTAGTTTGTATCATTTATTATTGCTTTATAATAGTGTATACCCAAAATTGGGTTGAATGAGGGTTTATGTTAAGGCCTTGATGATGAACTATGAAGGAGATTTGGTAAGTCTTATGATCACTATCCTTTACTTCAAAGTTTGTTAATTAATCATGATATTGTTTGATTATGCCTTGCATTAGGATTTATAAGGTTGTATGATGTTGAATTGAAATGTCTTAATTAATATTACGAGGTTCATTAAGATGTAATGGTTATAAGAAGGGTGAATATTTACCAATATGCCTTTATCATGGTAGGAAGCTTCTAATTTGCTTAACCTAACCTCTATGAATTATATGAAAGGACTTATACTCAGCAATTCTTAGTGAGTTTGATGATGATGAATTATAAAAGGGTTAGACCCAATTACCTAATCTAAGCCATTATTGATCCTAAAGGCTTCAAGGAATTTCAAAAGGGCCACCTTCCATAGCATCAGAGTGAACTAGATTGAGGAGTGTCCGCTTCCATCATAGGGAAGGTAGGATCACTAATGTACTCTTCAGATTGGAGGCTACAATGCATGTAGCATAAAGAGGGTCCCAACTTGATCTCCTAGTTCTTGCAGTATGTTGCCCTCATAGGAATACCAACTAGTGGATTCACGTAATTGCTATGTTTCATGTTTTGGTACTACCTTTGCAGTAGTCCGTCTTCCTTCAGTAAGGTTGTTATGACACTGGATTTCCAATTAGCTCATGTGGTCTATGCCCGGTTAGGGCAAGATGTTCCCAAATACCTAAAAGAATTGAACCTACTATGATACCAAGGGTTCTAGCTTAGTTAATATTGGTAATGGGATGTCTACCTAAGCATTGCACTTGTTAGCCTTGAGGGGAGTCTTGGGTAGATTTTCTTATGTATTTTTATGCTTAAAATGTTATATAACATGTATATGATGAACTTGTACATTGTTGATACTTATGTTGTTTAGTTCACTTATGGATATGTGCTTATATTGTTAAAATAAGATTTTATGTACACCTAGATGTCATTTTATGTGCAGTAGGATATTAGTCATGATTCTTGTTAGGTTACTTGAATTAGTAAGGTTATTGGGGTTTACTTGGTCATTGCACTTGTTGTATTAATAGGGGTTCATGGGTAATTGACTTGATTTAATTATGTTTAAAGGTACTCTTGTTCATGCTTATTGTTAATATGACTTGATAATAGAGTTACATTGAGTATGTATTTACTTATGTGATATATTTGGTTGACTTAACTAGACGTGATGTTGTAGTCCCTTGTATGTAACACAGGCTATGACTTGGGGGAGAATAAGAACTAAGGTCTGTGAATGTTGCCATAAAGGTTTTAAATGAAAAGTGCATTTTTATAAATGTCTTTCTTAGCATGAATTCAAAGTATGTGTGCATATGGTCTCAATACAGTAGTACAAGGTGTACCGACCTCATTTCTTCCTTTTCAAAATTTTATTTTCGTCGTTAAGTTGTTTGAAGCAAGGCTTTGATCCTTCGATCATCCGTATGTTGGTTTCTTCATTTTCCTAGAGCGATGGCCAATTTTCAAGATTATGTTCTCTCTTTGGTTTTAAAACTTTTACATTCGACTCCTTTAATGTAGGATTGATAAAGCCTATAGTGGCTATCTTTCCATTGAATGTATGGGCTATGCCCAAATTGCTATTGGTGTTAGATGGTTATGAGAATTATACAATCTTGAAGACTATGTCCCTAATCTTGATATATATATAAATTATTTATATGTCAATAATAGTAGAATGCTAATAGATATATATATTATATATATAATATAGATATATAATATATATATATATATATTATATATTATGTGTTTCTAGAGGTCTAGTTCCACCTCCAACCGGTAGAAGTCAAGAAAGAATTAACATTTTCCGCTCAAATTTTACCTATGAAGTAATGATGACCATAGAAAGCTTTAAGTTTACCATATTGTACGACCATCATTAACATAACTAAAAAGGCGTACATTGATAGGGGTAGTATTATGGTACTCCATTCTTTGCTTTGCACTTGTATGCGTTTGAGGTTACTTGAGAATGTACTAGTAAGTGGATGACCAAGTGATTATGTTAATATGATTATGTATTATCTTGTATGCTCATTTACTATGTCATAGGAGTTATAGAATGCCTTATTTTCGAAAGATTTATGCTGATATTTATCGCTCTTTGCTATGCCTTATGTTGCTAACGCAATTTGAGATGCTATTATTATGTTATGTTATCTTCCTACTTAGAATTTTTTTTGCGACCAACGTGCCGACAATTTCTAACCAAATGTAGGTTTGGAGCTTTGAGTTGCTAGTGGAGCCTAGAGATTCAAGGAGTTAGAAGATTGAAGATTTTTGTGAGTCCTCATAGCTTCGAGGACAATATTCATTAACATTTACGTCATTTACTTTTATGTTAACACTTTGTACAGGTTGTGTCCTAATGTTATGTTTCAAAGTTTAATAATTATGTCAACTTAGATGGTCTGAAAGAAAAGAGTTAGAAAAGACTTCGTTTGTGATTTATGAAAATCACTTCAATTGTATATCTTAATGCTTGAAATTGTTTCATGTTTTCTAATGCCTATGGGATGAATGAATTCTAAAGGCCTGTATAAGACCTCTTTGAGTTCGAGTACGTCGTATCACATCTAGAGGGTCCTCTTAGAGTGTTATAGATCAAGAATTCTTTAAGAGAATCGCGGAACACCCTTTATGCAGGAAGATTGTTAACCGAAATTCATAGAATCAATAAAATGTAGCATTAGAATGAAAGGTGATCTGGAACATAAGGCGTAAAGTCGAGTGTTTTGACGAGTCTGATCAAGTTCATCAAAAAAATCCTCGTCCTTATTATGCTTCCTTTTCTTGAGATCAGTCGTTAAACCTCTTAAAGTAGAATTAAAACATGCATATCTTCAATTACTGCTTGATCTATAATAACAAATGTTTTGAGCTATTTGGATTCTTCCTGAATCGAACTCAATTATGAGTAAGCGCACCCAAGTGCATTTTTTAAGAAAGATTCAGCACCTCTAAAGGGCCTAAATAGCTCGCAAGAGTTACCATTAATAAAGTGGGTTTGAAAGACGATTTCTGCAGACATGGCCCAAAATATTATTCTAGGCTACAAATTCATCTAGATCCAAGAATTTTGGCAAACTAAGTATGCTGATTTTGCGAAATCGGAGTAAGAGAACTTGATTGTATACCCCGAAAACAACTAAGGTTAATTAGATCGTCCGTTATTGTTTTTCTTGAAGTGTTATTTTAATTAAAATGAGTTATATAGATGTTTTTAGGTAGTGTGTGAAGTTCGGTTAATTTAGGAGGTCAAACGTCCAAGAACGTCCATGACGTTCTCAAAGAGTGCCTTAGAAAGTGCTTGTGTGTCTTGATGTGTTTGATTGAGTTTCACATGTTCTTATTAATTGAAATTGGTCTGATATGTTCCTAAGACCTAGATAACTTAGTTTAGAGGTTTAACGTTCGGGTACGACCCCACCTAAGACCCACAGGGGGCCCTAGAGAAGGACCCAAACTGCTTTGACAGTGTCCACCAACGTGACAAAATGACGGCTAGTGGTTCAACCAATGGCCCGTTGACTAACCTGCAGGCCGACTGTTTGGGATCTTCAGGATCAACCAACAACCACACGACTGAACCTTCGATGAACTATATGGTTCGTTGTTGGTCCCGTTGGTGTTGCCCCTGCATAATTGTTAAAAGAGGCCATGAGGATGTAAGGATGGCCACATTGTGGCAAACCCCATTTTTTCTCCATACCCTTTGAACAACTGTTGCAAAAGTGGATCCCCATCACTAAAATGGCCCTTGGGGTGCCAATCTGGAAATATGTTCTTTTTCATAACACCCGTGACACTCTTCCCTTCATTATTTGCAAGTGCTATGGCTTCCACCCATTTTGACATATAATCAACCGCCAAAAGAATATACTCCATCCCATGAGAACTCACAAAAGGTCCCATAAATCCAATGCCCTACACATCAAAAAACTCAATTACAAGAATGTGATTTAAAAGGAGATCTTGTAGTCTAGAAACACATCCATCTCTTTGGCACCTATCACATGCCTTGGCTAACTCGTAAGCATCTTGGTGGATGGTTGGCCAATAGTAGCCACATTGCAAAATTTTATGGGCAGTAACGGTACCAATATGAATGCCCACCACAGACAGGTAAAGAAGTGTCATGCCTTCCCAACACTCAACATCTCACTTGCCGTTCCGGCACACCGTCGAATAAGCCCATCGGCGGTAAACAACTCCTAATATTTATATGGCTCATCCCAAAAGACTTTTCTCACATCTGCATGAATTAATCCATTGATTAAAGGACCAATACAATTGGACATACATAGCAAAGGTATTTGAAAAATCTGTGACCATGGAATCAAGTCCTGAGAAAGCGCCCAATACATACATGACTCATACAGGGAATTATCATCACTTTCAACGCGTGTCCCACCACTCTCACATACCGCCTTCATCCGCGAATATGACCAGTGATCTGGCACTTGATTTTTTTTGGTCCCTTTCTAGCTTTCACTTCAATCATAAGCGTCATCCTCTAATCAAAGAAACAAGTGATCGGCAACTTGTTTTTGGTCCCCTTTTCTATCTTTCACATCAACGTCAAACTCATATAACATAAGACCCATATAATCACCTTGTTTCTGCATCTTCTGTGCATCAAATATCTAAGCGCAGAATGAATTAGTTACGCACTTAATAACTTTTGTGCCAAGCAAATAGTACAGCAAATTTTCAAAGGAATACCGACCTCGAAGTAGCTTCTTGTTCGTCACAGTATAATTTTTTATAAGCTTCATTAAGGGACTTACTGGCATAATAAATGGGGTGAAGGATTTTATCCCTTCATTGTCCAATTACTACACCAAGTTCAACTCCACTAGCATCACACATAACCTCAACTGGTTTGCTCTAATCCGGATTAATAATAATGGGCGCAGACACCAACTTCTCCTTCAACTCTCCAAATGCTTTCAGACAGATTCATCAAATTAAAATTTGCACTCTTTCTCAAGTAACTTTCACAGAGGATGTGCAGTATTTGAAAATCCTTGATGAACCTTCGGTAGAAACCCGTATGCCAAAGCAAACTCCTCACACCTTTTACGGAGATAGGTGTAGGAAGTCTCTCTATCACCTCGACTTTAGCTCGATCAACCTCTATACCCTTTTTTAGATGCGCTGGCCCAATACAATACCCTCTTTCACCATAAAGTGACATTTTTTCCAATTTAGCACAAGGTTGCAATCTTCACATCTTTTGAGAACTTCGGACAAGTGATTTAAACAATGATCAAATGAGTCACCAAAAACAGAAAAATCATCCATAAATACTTCAATGGTGTCCTCCACCATATCGGAGAATATGGACATCATACATCTCTAAAAAGTAGCCAGTGCATTACACAACCCGAAGGGCATCCTCTTGAACGCGAAAGTTCCATAAGGACAAGTAAGAGTGGTTTTATTTTGATCTTCCAATGCAATAGATATTTGGTTGTAACCCGAATAACCATCAAGAAAACGATACCACCCCTTTCCTGCAAGCCTATCCAACATCTGATCCATGAAGGGCATAGGAAAATGGTCCTTCTCAGTCTATGCATTCAATTTTTGGTAATCCATACACACTCTCCATCCTTTCACGGGCCTCATCAGAACAAGATCTTTTTCTCATTAGGAACCACAATCATTCCCCTTTTCTTAGGCACACACTGAACAGGGCATACCCAACTACTATCAGCGATCGGATATATGACTTCGGCATCCAACCACTTAATAATCTCTCTTTACTACCTCTTGCATAGGTGGATTCAACCGTCTTTGATGATCTATACTTGGCTTATGATCAGGTATGAGTTAAATTTTGGGTAAACAAATATCGGGTGGAATCCCAATAATGTCCGCAATAGTCCAACCAATGGCTCATTTCAACCTCTTCAACACCTCTACAAGACACTCCACTTGATCCACATTCAAATCTGATGCAGTGTTTACTGGCAAAGTGTTACCTTTTCCCAAGAAAACTTACCTCTGATGAAGTGTTAGAGCCTTGAGCACCAATTTTGGGGCCTCTTAAATAGATGGTTTCGAGGGGGAGATTCGCGATGTTTCATATATAAATCCAATTTCTTTGGTTTGAAATGAACATCACCTCGATCAAGTGCCGCAACCAATGATTTATACTCTTCGATACAATCACTCTCAAAATTCATGATCACTGTCGCTAGTGCCTCAACACCAAGACGATTTTCTATTTGTACCTCTGACAAACTCTCAACCTTGTAGGATATCGCAGATACGGATTGGACCTCACCACTCTTCCTCATATACCTACAAATGTTGAAAGTCGCTTCTTCATTGTTTAACCGAAACTTTATCTTCCCTTTCTCCATATAAACTAAGGCACGACCGGTAGCAAGGAAAAACCTCTAAAGAATAATAGGCACCTCAAAGTCCACCTCACAGTAAAGAATCACCAAAAAAATTGGCTAGAAAAATAAATGACCCACTTCACCGCACATCATGGAGTATCTATGATAGCTCTTAACCATTCCGATAGGCCACAGTAGCCACATCGTAGTGGGCTTTGAGTACTGAAACCCAATTCTTGTAAATAGGAGAGGCATTAGATGATGCTAGCACCAAGACGCATGCATGTGTTCGTAAAAGTGTACACAACCCGGTTGTACATGGAATAGTGAAAGCGCCCAGATCTTCTTTATTTTGACAAGCGATCGCTGTAGCAAAAGCACTACAGTGTGTCCAAATCATAGCTCAAAATTAACCGATCTCTTCTTAGATACCATATCTTTCATGAACTTTGCGCAATGGTATTTTTTCCAGAGGCTTCATCAAAGGACATTGGGAAATATGTTCAACATAGTAATAAAACCCGATATTTACCCCTGCGGTATTCACCAATATTTGTTAGAAATAGAGCGGGTATATAAGTCTAGGAATGGGAGTCACTTTTAGGTTGTCTTAGCTTCTTTCCCAAATTTATCTCCAGCTCCCCACTAAATCTATATATCATCTCCTCTCTTTATCTCGGACGCCAGACGGCCATAGGTGGGATCCATAGTTGCTTACTCTCGACTAGTTACTTCAAGTACAATGCAATCACAGTATTTCGAGGAAAAGAGTACCCGAGTGGCGTGGTTAACATGTAGAAGATAATTAGGCCATTGCCAACTCAAGATGCTTGATTAATATTGCCAGTGCATCCCCTTCTTGCCCCCCAATATTATTTATAACCTCTTACTCTTTGGCGTGCACATCACCGCTAGCAGTAAACCTCCTCATAGCTTCTGCAACATATCCTCAAACTCACGCCCACATTACCTCCTCCATCCCTAGGAGCAACTTCCCCATTTTGAGGTGGAACAATAAGTCCACCTAGGAATCGGTTTCTGTTATCCATAGTTACCCCAGATTAGCGTTGTGCAGTTGTCATTCCATATCGGAAAATAGTGACCCTCTAGGTTGTTAATTTCCATAGTTCTGACCTTGGCGCAATTTTCCTTATGACGTTGGGCTTCGGCCGAAAAGCCCCCGTCTGCTCTTTCACTATAAGAATCTTCTTTCATAGTAGTACTCATAAACGTGGGATAGTGGTTTCAGGCAATAGTTCACAGATTTACTTTTTTGCACCCGGTGACATTTTGAACCCAACCCAAGATCAATTTCTAGTTGAGCCATTCTCTTCATGAATCTCATCTACGGTGGGTGTGTGAAGCTGGCAATGCAAAAGTGTTTCTCCCGGTATCCGACTGCATAGTGCTCTAGGCTAGTATTTCGGGGAGAGAGATTTTATCCAACTTCTTAGCAATCTATGCATAAGTACAATCTCATAAGAACCACCCGCAATAGTATCAAGCAATTCTTATTATTATCATCTGCCCCGATAGAAGTACTATTTAGAGAAATCATCATCCAAGGCGATGGTTTGGGACACTTTCCAGAATGAGGTGAACCTGTCCAAAGAACTACTTACTATTTCCCTGGTAATTGCACAAAGTTGTTCACTCTATCGTTGTGTTTAGCTTCTTAGACCACTGGATATTACATGCTCAAGGCAACATCCTCAATGGTTCCAAGTGTAGATCGAGTCTAGGGAAAAGCTAGCTTAAACCATATAGCAGGTCTCCCGTTCAGTGAGAGAGGGAAAAGGTGGAACCAAGAATCCCATGTCCAAGTGAGGTTCTCAATACACAACTCTTTCACACCGACCTCTGTTTGGCGATGTGCTCTGTTATCCTCATATGGTAGCCACGAAAAACTATTTTCTAGCGGGGTTGTGAGGCATCTGCATCAAGCTAAAGATTACCACGAAAAAGTATGACCCATGTTAGAGGAGTGGACAAGTGGTCTTTTGAGTCATGTGATGATGTTAACATTTCCCCTATTATCTTTAGGGAGTGGGGTAGGAGGTTGGCCTGCCTCGGATTACCTTCCAAGAGTTTCAACAATCACTGATTATGAGCATTCAACAGTGGAGAAGTTGTGAGGGTTTCTCTCATCATCGATATAAGTGGATTGTTTTGAATATTCAGTTATGCGAAGTGTACGGTTTCGTCTGGATGAGTAAGTGGAAAGTATTGGTTACTCCTTCGACTTCGTGTTTCTGTTAGACATAATGCTAGACATTGCGATAGACAAAAACAAAAATAAAAAGTAAAACTTATGAAATTGTTGACTAGAAATAGGTAATATGCTTAAAGTTAATCTAAAAGCCACTTCCCCGGGGGGTAGCTAGCAGCTCCAAAATTGATACACTCCAAAAAAAATTATACTGCATAAAAGAAGTATAAGCGGGTCGTATAGGTAAAGACTCAAATTTTTATGTAGAAGGTCGTCCCACGAGAAAAATGATTTTAGAAATTAACTCAATCACGATTACGTTATTTATAAGTCCTTTCTCAAAAAAACAATTAGTAAAAGGGGGGGTTGTGTGTAACAAAATATAATTATTTCTAACTACACTAATAGCAAGCTTTATAATTGGTGCCTTATCAAGAAGAAGAGAGAAACTAGGTGTAAGTGTTCCCCGTAGGTTCATAAGTCGCGCTAATCCTAGCTCAAACAATACTTTCCTAGTAGTGCATTTTGCATGACAAGTTTGAAAGTTATGATCCCTAATTCCTGGTCCAGCACCTAGAGAATTTAGAACTTGCACTTGGTCCGGATACGTGTTGTTCTACTTTACTAATCCTTAACATTTAAATCATATTAAGTAGTCATAGTCAATGTGTGGCTAAGTTACTAATTTGCCCCAATTGAAACAAGCTATTGGTATCGTGTAATGGTAAATCTATGTTGATTTAATTCTTGTATATCAACTACCTCCTTGAGTCCGGCAAGGAGAAAATAGGGCACGTTCTAACGCGTGCATGGCACCTTAAAAAGACTTTTAAACGAAAGAATTATCAATTACATCGCCAAGACCCCTATTCTAGAAGTATTATTTAGCTAGTTTTCTTTGTTAATTTACCAATGGTTCCACCCCCCCCCCTAGTTTTGGATTTAGTACATATGCTAAGATTACACAATCATTAATTGTTTTTTAATTAAACAAGAAATTGATGTGCTTACTTTACAATTCTGAAGAAAAACCCAAAATATCACGGAATTTTCACTCTAATAGTTAGAGAAATTGATTCAAAGAAAATAAAGTGTCCCCAAAAAAAAAAAAATGTTTTAACTTCACCTAACCAAATCTGAAAAAGTAAGTTAAAGAGTCTAACCTCAAAAATGGGTTTTTTTAGTCATATTTTCTAATAAGAAAGTCCTAAAATAAAAAGGAGTTGTAAATCAGGAAAAATTTTGTCAAACAAGTCTTTGTTGCGGATCCCAACTTAACCGGTATGTCGAGGAACGACGGACACCACAACTCCGTACGGTCCATAATCAAATATTGTTTAGCATCCCTTTCAACACTTTCGTACCATCGACTAAAAGCGCATGATTCGTCAGTAGACCTACGGTCGTTGATCGCTCCCTTCCTCCATAAATAGTGGTTTCTTCAAGTCGGGATATTGGGATAAGTTCGGTGCAACACAACGATTTGCCACGCAAAGGTCAATCGATCAGTCGACAGATTGTCGATCCTTACGTAGCTCCACACTTGGTCAGAATTCCCCGATTTGATTTCAGCAGCCTGAGCCCCCTGTCGACGATATCACCTACGGACCGTCACTGGGTCGACGGACCGTCGGTGGCTATGTAGTGCATCACTTCTGCAATGATTTCAGCACAGTCTTCAGCATTTCCGTTCTGGATAGTTTTCCTGCATAAAGATAAAAATACATCAAAACTACTACAAAAAGCATTAGACACACACTAAACTTAAGGAAAAAGCTTTGAAAGTACCGTAAAATCACGATACATCACCGCTTAACATTCTAGTGTGACAAGCCATGAAGGAGAAAATCAAATTTTAGAGACAATGGATTTACATCTACAGAATTTAAGCTATGAATTTGATGAAAAATCGTAGCTATATCTAGTAATTTCACAAAATTTGAATTGTGTGGCTAATATAAAATTGTGTCACGTTTCTTAGCCAACGAATATAAAATTGAACAAAGCTAAATACTATATTTGGGTTATAATTGTAATAAAATGGGATGGTCGGGTGAGGCGTTATCGCTTCCCTCCGAGCTCGGTGCCAATTCCGAAAAGGGCGGTGGGGATCGGGTGGGGGCAATCTACAAAAACAAGGGGCTCTACGATCTCCCCGCCCGGGCTTGGGGTGGGGGGGGGGGCCTTTCGGCTTCTTATAATAAGGTAGGGGTCCCCCCCATTCTCTGACCCCCCCAGCCGGGGGATTGTGGGGCGGTTTGAGTTTGTGGGGGGGTGGCGGGGGGGGCGGGGGGGTGTGCGGTCGGGGGGGTGGGGGGGGGTCGGAATTGGTAGTTCGGTCATGGAAGGCGCAATAAGTACCTAAATACCTATAATTTTTCTACTACGGTGAAACTTTGTAGCTAATTATATGTTTTTGTCATGCGATAAAATTAACTCTAGCAGTAGTAATCTTTTAGCTACAATATATAAATTAAAACAAATATTGTAGCTAAATGTATAATCTTATTTCAAGTAATAAAAGATTTGGCAAAGGTTTAATGAAATAGCCATAAATTATTTTCCTTTCATAAGATCTTGTAACTAATTATATTTTCTGCCCCGCCCCCTTAAACTTTATCGACAAAAGTACATATAAGTTTTAGGACACATAACTTATTGTTGAAGCAAGATTTGGCTCTAAACAGTAGCTTTTCTAGAAGTTATGAAAAATGTGGCAATATTAGGTAATATAGTTATATTTTTTAGCTATATCAAAATTGCATCGATAATTATTCAATTTTGCACGATCTGGTTAATTTTGTTGAACAATAACGTTTTAGCCACAAGAAATTGTTTAAAATAAAATATTATGACCTAATAAATAAATTTTTTTGAGTACTAAATAATCGTGGCAAAAGTTAGACATAAAAAGTATAATTACTGGAAGGATAAAATAACTAGAGCCATCATAAAAATAATTTTGATAAAATTTAGTAGTTAATAATTTTTTCAAACACAAAGTTAAAGTGGAAGTACATACTATCTTTTATCATATATTAAAAAAAAAAGGATTGAATAATCAAGTAATAGTGGGTATAGGGTCACTAATAAATTACCAATAATATTTTTGGATTTAATGAGGGCACAAAATGCGAAACAGTGTCAAAATCTAAGCGAATAAAACTTTTTCCTAGTAAAATAATAAAGTTGACAAATTTTTAAAAAAAAAAATAACTCAAAAAGCTATACTATACTATATCATTTAACTAAATAAAAAAATCACATTGCAACTAAAGGCTTTCTCAACAAAACACCGAGTAGAACATAATACTAAATAATATTCAAAACTCCAATACGATCGATATATTCACTCAATACCACTGACATTGGTCTTGCAAAGTAACCAAAATAAAATAAGATCAATCTCTCAAAAATAAGTAAATAAAATTGTTACCCTTAATTGAATGTAATCAATACGAAAATAAGGGTAATATCTATAATAAAAAATCTTCATCATCAATTTCTGGTTCTGATTCACTGACTTCATTAATATTATAAACCAAGGTAACATCAGTACGAATATCATCAAGATCATTTCTTTTTCAATTCATGATGTCTTCATCATCCTCACATATATGCAATAACTCATTACAATCATCTTGTTGAGAAGTATCTTCATCAATAGCACTTCCGGTAAAATAGGTAGAATGACCATTTAATACAATTGACCAAACTGCAATGCAATGAAATGGTCCTGAAATAAAAAAATGAGTTGCTTGAGATGCAAGCACAAATAATGCATCTGTTACTAATTTTCACGTAGTGTTAACACTAACAAAAACATGTTTATCTATTTTCAATCAAATTCTAATGTGATCAAAATCCCACCAATCACATTTAAATAAAACAACCCGTTTACCTTAAAAATATTGAAGTTCTATTATTTCAGTCAAAACACCATAGTAGTTAATATTCTTACCATTCGCTTCTCCATTTACTATAACACCACTATTTTGGGTCTTCCTCATTTCCTCAAGTAGTTTAGTATGAAATATAAACCCATTTATTTCATACCCCTTGAATCTTTGAACACCATCCAAAGGTCCTCTAGCAAAAGAATACAATTCACATGTTGCAAGTTCATTTTTCTTTGCCATTTGTACAATCTATACAAAAAAAACCATAATTAAAATTTAATAATGAAAATAAGTATCATGAAATTGATAAGAAAGACAATAAAAAAACTACCCGATGAAAAAAACCAATCATCAACTGTTAGATTTTATACTCTGCTCATACTCCCTGTATACAAATAAATATACATAGTAACAAAATAAATAAAAGATGAAGATGTGTTTAGAAAGCAACTTCTTTGGAAATATTTTGATGGGTAAATGGTACCAGTATCTTAAGAGGATGATATATATATCTAATATATATATATAGGATATAGATATATATATATAGTATATATATATAGATATATATTATATAGAGAGATATATATTAGCTAAAATAAATAAATAAAAGATGGCAGTAAGTGTTTAGAAAGGAACTTCTTTGGGAAATATTTTTATGGGTAAATGGGTACACATGTATTCTTAGAGGATGGAATATATATATATATTAATATATATATTGGCAAATAGTCTGATTAATATGTATGCTAAATGTGGCAACCTTGAATCTGATGCATTGAAAGAATATAATTTCATGAAGTACCATGCTAAGTTAATTTAAAATTTAAGGGAAGGGAGATATGGTATTGAATTTGTGTGGTCAGATGATTAGAGGGGTCAATTCGGATGAGATTTTTGGGATAAAATCATTCCTCAAGCATAACCAAAACTTCGGTTACATCCTTATGGTATAATAATGAGACAAAAGACGTTCTTTAAATAACCTTACTTGTTACTTAAATCTCAATATTTAATAGAATTCTTGTGGTTAATGAGCTATCGGTATATCTAGAACCATGTTTATGATATTTGAGAAGTCAACTAAGGACGTAGCTAAGTAAGCAAAGTATTGACTAAATCTTATTCTCGATTATTTGTCTTTCAGGTGAAATACGTAGTTGATGCTAGTGAGAGTATGACACTGAATAGAATGCAAACTATTAAAGGAGCAACACTTGAGCTATTGGCAAAGTGTTATACAACAAGATATCACATCACCTTTCAACCCTAATAGTACTACATGTTGTTAGCACTGAATGTTTCCCCGAATATTTGACCCCAAATTTTTACAAACTGTCGTTTTGTCTTTATAAAATTGTTCTCTCTGTTCCACCGACCAGCGAAAAATGTTTTGCTTCGAAATATTAAAATTGGGTAATTTAGACGCGGGATCTAATAGTAAAATTACGAATGCAATTAAAAAACATGTCGTAAAAAAAAGTGTGAACTCTTCGTCAATATCTCAAAGACATATAAGATGATCTTGTTTTTATTATAAATCTTCAAGGTTTTATGGAGATATCTTAATAAAGGAGAAAACTTTTCTCAAAGGCGGAGAATCCACTAATATCGTAAATTTGATATGTCCATAATTCTTATTCCATTCATCAGATCCCTTCTTAATCCAGGAGAAATACATTGACAAATATTATACTTCTTCAATAATATACCCTTTCCACCAATTAGATCCTTCAGGTTGTTGATTTCTATTAGAACCATAACATTTCAATGTTAGCGTTCAAATTGCAAGATACAACAAGAACCACTCAAATTAGAAATGATAATGAACAAACAAACATACAAAAATTAAAATCAAAATCCTAAATTAAAAAAACATACCGCTCAATTGGATACCATTCCACATTTATTGGACTGGTCCACCAAGATTTACCTCTTTGCAAGATGAATGACTAAGTGTACTCCACACCTAACACTTCCAAAAAATGCCGGTCGAAATTTATTATTTTTCTAATTTGCTCACTGCTTCTCGAATTTGAGTGCCAAAGTTGCCAACCAACATCAACCCTTAATATTTTCGAACACAATTCTCTGAAGAAAATATATAACTCGGTGATAGCATCATATACATTATTTGGCAGGACTCCACGAATTGCAAGAGGAAGCAACTGTTCCAAAGAATATCATAATCATGACTCTTCGGTCCATAAATTTTACGATCTTGTGACCTCACCCACCTTCATATATTGGAAGAATAACCATTTGGAACCTTAATCATTTTCAAAGAACTGCATTACTTTTTAGACCTTCTCATTGTTTGATAAAAAAATAAACATGCTTCCGGATGACCCCATCTTCAATTCCCTTTGAGTTGCGATGCAATTCACTTCTTTATACCTTATTTCCTCAAATCATGGGCGAGAAGAGAATCAAAAATGATCTTTTGTTTTTCCCTTCAAACTAATAATTTCCAATGAAAATTATTGAACACCCTTTTATCAATATGCACACATCTAAGTTAGAAGTATTAAATTTTTTTTTCCAATAAGGAAGTTGGAAAAAAGATGCTTCTTCCTCAAGGTATGGAATGCCTTTACTTTTTTGTAACTCGGTTTTTTTTTAGGTTTTACCAAAATTTCATGTCCTCTAGCGTAAGGCCAAATTGGTTTTAAAAACTCCTTTCCATAAAGAGACACTGGGGAGTAGATCTTCTTTCTACTTTTCTATCAAAGTATGTTTATTACTCCGACAATTATGATTAGAAGCTAAAAATCTACGAGCACTCATATAAGAAAACGTATTACCATACCTTAATCAAGTAGATGGCGTGTCTTTCTTGCATAACGTACAAGCCAGAGCTCCTTTTGTGGTCCATCCAGTTAAATTGACATAAACAGGAAAATCATTTATAGTCCATAAGAGTGTTGCCCTCATACAAAAAAAATCTTTTCTCGAAGCATCACATGTATCGACTCCATAAAACCATATTTCTTTTAATATATCAATGGTTCTAAATATACATCAATATCATTTCCTGGAGCTTTAGGACAAGGTATCAACAAAGATAAGAAACAATATGGTTTCTTCATGCATATCCAAGGGGGTAAGTTGTAGACAACAATGATCACTCACTATGTGTTGTAAGAAAGACTCAAATTACCAAAAGGGTTTATCCCATCATATGCTAAACCAAGTCTAAAATTACGAGGATCTCTAGAAAAGCTTAGATTCAATGTATCAAAATGCTTCCATGCTCAGAGTCTTCTAGATGTCTAAGAATCTCATCTTTTGAACGTCGATCATGATGTCATATCATGTCTGAAGCTATTTCTGGTGATATAAATAACCTTTGAAATCTTGATTTCAAGGCAAAGTATCATAAAACTTTTTGAGGAACTTTTTTACCAATTTTTCCTTGAGTATTCCCGTTAGTATTTTGACCTTCAACTGATTTCCACCTAGGCTCACCTCAAACTAAGCAGGATTCAACTTTTGAAATTTGTTTCCAAAATAATATAAAATCATTCTCGCAAGCATGTATCTTTTCATAATGAAGACCTAACTTTGGAATCACTTTTTTTGGTCCATAAAATGAATCTGGTAAAGTTTCGTCTAAAGAAACTGCTCTTTTAAATAACTTTTATATGTTATAACCAACTTTACCACTCAACCCATAAAGACACTTGATTTGGAACAGTCCCACAATAAGTGATAACTTGGAGAATGTCTCGCAACCAGGATAAAGTTGTTGTGCAGGATCATTCAATAATTCGAAAAAAATGTGTAAATGGATCTGAATATCACCATAGTTATTGCTGAATCCCATAGAATTCACTTGGTGATCTTAGGACCATACAACATCATATATAATATCAAAACATCCTCATCATCTCACTCTTTATTTCTTTCTGAGAAGGAACAACAGGTTTTCCTCCTTTCTCATTCTTGATTAACATTTTTGCTTTTTAGGTGCAAATCTCAATGATAAAAACCCACGTGTGTATCCTTGAACTATCCCAAAATTTATTAGATGTTCCTTGACTCCATCTCTAGACTTGTGGAGAACATTAGTGCATTTCTTACAAGGACAAGGAATTCCATCTTCTGATTGCTTAAATGCAAATTGAAGAAAACTCTCTACTTCTTTTAAGTAAACGCCGCTCGATCTCTCAGTATAACACATCCAAGACTTGTCCATTATCAAATTTCCTACAAAGAAAAATAAATACAGAAATATATTGTTAGCAATGCGCGTTTCAGGAATGTTGTCCTGGGTAAAAGGAAGAACCCCGGAACCCCGCTGTTCACCACCCCCCGTTTTTATTCGTTAGGATGTTGAAAATTTGCATTGAATCTTTTGTTGTTGACTAGCCTCTATTGGCAGATACGAGAGGGAAAGAAAGTCAAGGATTGAGGATACCTGATTTTGAGTTCCATACTTGAAGCAAAGCAAATATATGTCACAGTTATTTTAAGCAGATATTGGCTTCTTTTCAAAAATAAAATCTTAGAAAAATATTAAAGTTGTATAGAGTTTTTTATGCTCTTAGTATTAACATGGTTCCTCTTCAAAGTGATTCCTGTGGAACTCAACCAGTTGTTGTTTCAAATCATTTCTCACGTCAAATACGATTTGTGACGTTCCTTGATATTATATTTATGGCCTTCTATTATTTAAAAAAAACTAGGGAATTTGGCCGCGCTCGCGCGGTCTTTAAAATATAATTAAAGATTAATTTTTTCCAAATCAATTATATAGTTCTCTTTATTTTAAACGTAAAGCGATCCACTTTTATTTTTTTACTGATATATTAATTATGAAGATCGTTTTGAGGTGATGACGATTGAAATGAAAACTTAACAAATTTAACATCTAAATTTATTAAATGGGGATTATTACATTATTAATCAATATGTCAAATGTTCAATATATTATTTTTTTAAGTAATTTTAGGTTTTTGAACGGTAGTTAAATGTCACTTCTACATTTGTTAGGAATATCAATGAGCTTGATCTTTATAGTACAACAATACTGCGATATACATTTTTTCTGAGTATATAAGAATTATATTTATAAAGTAACTGAAAAAATACTAATGAAATACATCTACAACTTTATTATTCTTTTTGCGTATTGATATGATAAAACTGTTTGAATATTTCATGTTTCAATCGTTTTGTTCCTTTTTCAAATATAAAATTAAATTGTATGATTTTTGCATTGGAATCACATCTATTGATTATTTTAGGATTCTTTAGTTGTCATTTTATCAAAAGATAATTGTTAAATATTGTTAAATTTGCTTTTTTCAGAATGTTATCCAAAATGTTACGCTATTATTAAGTTCAAATATTCAACCCTCGAATGAGAATGTGTGGTTTTTAATTATTAACTTTTTACTATATTTTAATCTAAGCTTATACTGAAATATAAGATAAATAATTTATATAAATTACCGTATAAAAAATATTTGATAGAGAATTAAACCGCTTCACATTATATGGTATAGAATAATAAAATTCAAAAGTAATTAAATTAATAGACTTTGATAATATGCTTTCATTTTTCAATATTACTTCTTGCATTCTCCAATCAATGATTTGCCACCTCTTTCTATATGAAATTAATATATGGACCCTAAGAATATCAAATTACTTGGATATTAAAATAATCTAAAATCTTTAATCATAATTAATCAAACTCATATGAAAAGGTTTTTATGTACAAAATTTTGTGTTTTATTTTAATATATAAAAAAATCAAAAATTCCATTATTTTATAAATATTGAAAATCAAATCAACTTATTTAGTTCATTTGTATTAATCTTTTATTAAAAATTTTTCAAACGATAACATATTTAAACATAAAATTAAATTAATTTATCAAGGGCATGAATAGATTTTTTTGGCATATATTATTTGTCCTATTTTTAATTTCATTTAAAAATATGATCTAAATATTAGATTCCACTATTTTATTATTTGATCTATATTAATTATATTTTCCAAAGAGATAAAAATATGATTTTCAGTATATAAAATACACGTATTTTAATCTTATAAATATTTGCGTGGAGCGCAATTAAAGTATAAGAAACCAAAAGCAAAAAGTGAGAACAAATTTTGACTAAAAGATTTACAAAATCTTAAATTATGGGATCAATATTTTCATTTATTAGATTTGTTTTCAATTACTTCTTCCAGTTCATATATAAAATTAAAACGTGAAATAAAAAATCGATAAACTAAAGTGGGAATAAAAATAAATAAATAAAAAATTATAAAAAAACGGGGTTTCATCAAAAATTATACTATTTTTTTTTCAATTTGTTATTTATGTGGCAAATAATTAAATAGCTTCTATCATAGGATAGATAAGTATACATAGATAGCTAGAGATAGATAGCTATATTAGATATATATATATATATATATATATGTAAGATATATATAGATATAAAAATATACCATTTTCCTCATCATGGAGTACATCAAAATATGAATTACAATTACATTAACATTTGCCTCAAAGATTGTATTACAAAACATATTATATAGTCTATATTTAAGAAACACACTAAATTATCATAAGTTTACACATTTAAAAGTGAGACGATGAGGAGGTTATAAAGATATTGAAATATAAACTTAGACCCTAAGATTCGGTGGCGAATTGATCTCTTGAACATGCGTAACTTAACAAGCAGAAAATTCAATATGGCATAATTCATAAATTTTCCTCTATCATGAGTATTCAAATATGAATAGGAATACAATAACATTTGCTTAAAAAAAAAAGGATTGTCTTCAATACACATTAACAAATTTGAGAGTATGAGGAGTTATAGAGATTATAGAAATATAAGTTTATAAATATAAAGAGAATATTTTTCTAGGTATGTATGGAGAGTTATAGAGGATTATAGAAAATATAGTTTATGAATATATAAGAGATACATTATTCTTAGTTTAAGAAGGAAAATTAATGAGATTAATTACGGAAATGCTTCAATTCAAAGTGTCTAATTATGTTTGTAAGATTAGTTTCTCATTACTATTAATAGGAGAAAATGAAAAGGGAATGAGTGAACTCGGAAAATGTTAGTAATAGCAAATTACAATAAAAAAAGTTCTCTATTCCCCTGGGGAAATTTATTTTATTTAGTTCACAAATTTTACATATTATTCTCATATGGTTAAATTAATAACTTAAAAAAATGCAAACTTTATAGTGTTAATTAAAAACACTAACCAATGTGGTGTATTCGGTACCAAAGTGAGGATCGGGTGTGCTCAATTCGAATTATAACATTAAAAATATTCAATACTAAAAAAATATTTATTTATTTATTTATTGATTGATTACTAATATACTAAACCATATTAATACTTTAGAGACAAAAATATGCAGTAGATATTAAAAAAAGTGTACCATAGGTGATATTACCTTAATTCAAAAACAATGGAAAGTCAAAATATTTAATGATATATATATATACAAAAACAAAAAATGTGCATCTTTTGTGTTATTTTTTATCTTCAACAACAACAATGAATTGAAATAATCATTCTTGTTCAAAATGAGAAATAAAATAAAAGAGAACATAAATAATGTTAAGTGAAATTCAAAATAATAAAAAACAATGAATCTTCAATGTTGAAAATCAATCAAACTTTATACTCAACAACTCTTCTATGCATTTGAAATCTCACAAGATTATTCAGTTTCTTTCTTCATTTGTAGGAACTTTGTACCAAATAATGTGATGAATCTTTCAGAATTACGATGATCTTCATCACAGTGAAGGGATCATATCGTGACATCATCTTTGCAAGTCTCTTTCTTTTAGACTTACTAAATGATTGAGAGAAAAAGATGAAGAAAATAAAATTAAAAGGACTATACTACTAAAAAAGAAAAGAATTAAGAATGAGAAAAAGAAATGAACATGACAATCCCATAGAAGAATTGTATTTATAGATTAAAAATAAGTTAATTAAAAATAGTTAAAAGAGAATTGAAAAAGACATGTTATTTAAGTAGAGAATGTCAATAGATGGGGGTTTTTTGTTAATCATTTCATATATTATAATATTAATATGATTGAATTTATAATTAATAAAAAAAATATTTTATGAAAATAATAAAAAAGAAAAACAATAGAGCCATTATAGAGGTTGCCACATCAGCGGTTGGATTCAGATTATATATATATATTGATTCAATGTAGGCCGGCTGCATCCTGAACTACAAATCAAAAGCAAATCCCGATACATTAACAAACTACTTGACTTGCGATCAAATATCATGAGCGGTATTCCCTGATATAATTGTACTTTATTATATTACAACCATTAAAAGAGTGGTTTACCAATAAAATTATAATAAGATAGCTTTAGAATGCAACGACACAAAAGATAAAAATACAGATGATAAAAGCAAGACTAGTATCTACAACACTTAGGACGTCACAAAGACCAATGCATAAGATCCAACAAACTATACAATGGAAATAAGCCAGCCTATTACGACGAATGAAGTCATCTGATAACACTATGTCATGACGCAAAGGGGTTTGTTTCATTCTCAAAGGAGATATTGTGTTGCCTTATGTTGTATCCAGGAAAAAAATAGGGAAACCCTGCATCGACTGTCAAGGAAAACTGCCTACCTGAGCCTGATTATGGTTCGGTCAATTATTCTCCAGATTTATTTGAACACCTGATCGAGGATTGAGATGAAGTCCCTTACTACCATGAATATCCTAAGTGGCCAAACTTCTTCCATGAAAGCTATCGTGCTAAAATGACCGTCTTGTTTTTTTGACTTGGTGTCTAGGAGGGTCTTATATTATATTTTGTCTAAAACCACCCTTTAAGAGTCCAATGCCTCTTGGACAATCAAGTTGGGAGGATTAGGCACTTTTTAGGTACAAAATGCATGTGGTGGTAGGGTAGGGATAGTTGTCCCTACGGAGATGATGACATCGACTCAGGCTTGAAAGACAAATCTTGGTTTTGTCTTTCCCTATACAACAGACTATCGAAATTAAAAGAAAGTCGAGTGCTGATCCAAAAAGTCTCTCTTAGAGTCTCCCTTTTATTTATTCTTTATTTGTTTGTTTAATTATATTCGGGGTAGCTTAAAATAAAATATGAAAAATGTATTGGTTTATGTATTTGTCTATTTTTTCTATCCCCTCGCTTGCTTATCTTTTAAAATCTTATAATGTTTTATTTATTGTTATCACTTATTTGGCATGCTTAAATCAAAATTATTAACAAATAATAATTCTTCTCAATGTTTGAATTTTAACACTGTCGACATGCCTCTAAATAATTAATTATAATAAGGATGTTTTTTTAATTGTTTAATATTATATTATCACATAGTCTTGCATCCTTAGCTAATTAATTCAAAATAATAAAAATAGATTTAATAGTTAAATATTTTTATCACCTAGCAAACATATTAATAAATAATAATGAAGTGACCTTGATTATTACTTGCAACCTCCACATAAAATGCATGAGATACGGTCGGGTCCCACATTTGTGGACCTCGAGGGATGTCTAACACCTTCCCCTCGAGGTAATTTGAACCCTTACCCTGAATCTCTAGCTCGTTGACCTTAGCTACACTTAATTAGGTCAAACGAGCCTCGAAGAGTTGTTAGGTCGTGATAAAACCCATTTTCAAAATCCAAAAGAAATGTTAGGTCGTGATAAAACCATTTTCGCGAGAAAATGGGGCGCGACAGATCTCACAACTATCATGGTAATCAATAGGTGTGATTTATCCATGTATAGTTGGTTCAAAGCCTTTTCAATATATGTTTATTGATGGATAAATATTCTATTAGTGAAATGTTAAACTTGAAGGTCAAAATAAAATTTTGTCTTACTACGATCTTTTATTTCAAAATCTTTCTTCAAACACTCAACAACTTTTGACAGCTCTTCAAGAGTTTCAATGATGTTGAATTTCATCAACATAAATAAATATAATTACAATTTAGATCTTAACCTTCATATAAAAATAGAAAGAAAAATAGGGCCATTCTTATAACCTTCATTTAGCTAAATATTCACTAAGATGGTTATACCATATTCACCCTGATTATTTCAATCAAACAAGAAATTCTGTAGCTTTATTGAACAACTTTCTTTTGAATATTTATATGCTTCAAATACTTTGAGTGCTACAGGGATTTTCATAAATATATCGTGGTGTAGTCAGCCATATAAATAGGATGTTACAATGCCCATTAGATAAATTTCATGTTTTTCTTGAAATGTCATATTTATATAAACTTGAAGGTAATTGCATCTAACACAAGAGACATCTCCTCATAATCAATGTAAGGACTTTTGCGAAAATTCTTGTGCCACAAGTCGTGATTTATACCTTACAATTTTATCATTTTCAATACATTTTTGCACAAAAACACATTTTTACTCCACCTTCTTGACTCCAAAGGGTTTGGACTATTGGTCCAGAAATTCTACGTTTTTACAAGTGAAGCCAGTTCACTTTGAATTGTTTCCTTCCGTTTTGACATATCATTTCTCTATCTACATTAATTGAAAATTTTTGGTTCCAAATCCTCACGTTGTTGCATTATTTCAACTTCAATATAATAGGCAAAAATATTATCCACCACAATATTATTTCGATTCCATATTTTTCTTGTCAAGAAATAATTTATGGAGATTTACTCATTCTTATTATTTTCTAGTACATGAACCTCGTTGGTAGTGTCATAATTATTATGTCTCAAAGCTTTTCATAAGAAATTACCTTTATATTATAATCACGTTGATCAATTATTCCTTTCTTTTTTCAAGAACTTTTATCCTAGGAAACAATTGCTCTACTACATATTAAGTGTGGTTCATACTAGTTTTTCATAACATTTTATTCTATCAGGGCATCAACTCGAACTTGAGCATTAACAGTTTGGATATATGATTTAGTAATCCTTAGAAGGTTAGTAGATTCATGGAGTAATTGATTTGTAATATTCTACAAATAAACCATCTTTATATGTTTTTGCTCACATTGATTTGTTCAAGGATCTAAATGAGTTGTCCCCCTAATGTTGTGATAATTAGCAAACCTTGTCATACATAAATATCCAGTTCTATATTCCATGTAGTTTATAATAGAGCGAGATTCATAGCAACATATGTCCCGAACCTTCCTTAGGGACTGATATATATCCATTGTGATGGAGAAAGAAAGAAAGAAAGAAATGGAAATTTATGACGGCTAAGATTCTAAAATTGGGAAATGGTTGGTCTCATCACGAACGAACCAAATTTTAATTGGGAGAAGCAAAGAGTGATGGTTATTATAGCAAGAAGTGCCACTACATGAAAAATAGCATGCCCCCAAATTGAAACATACAACTTTGACCTCTTCAACATTGATCTAGCTATCGTTTGGAGAGTTTAATTAGTGACTTTGCTAGATTACTTTGAGTATGAACATGTGTAGCATGAAGTTCAAATGTTATTCCAGTGGACAAGCAACAATCATTAAAGTAAACTCAGCAACATAATCAAGACAAAGTGTATTTATTTCATAATTTGGAAATTATGGTTTTAACCATATAAGTTGAGGCAACAACCTCACAAAATCCATATTGCGAGTTGACAATAAGCACACATTTGACCATATTGTAGATGAATCTATCAAGATCATAAAGTATTTGAATGATCCACATATAGGTCTAATAGTTCTACATATATCAGATCATAAAGTATTTGAATGATCCACATATAGGTTTAATAGGTCTACATATATCACCCTGTATCTGTTCTAGAAATGAAGGGGATTTCACCCCAACCTTAGCGACTGATGGTTCTATAACCGACATTCCTTGAGAAACAAGTAACACAAGATAATTTCATTAATTAAAGAATACTTTGGTTCTTTAAAGCATACCCATGTGAATTATAAAATATTTTGTGCATCACATTTTAACCGGGATGGCCCGACCGATCATGCCAAATGATAAAATCATTAGAACTAGTAAATAATTTTGTTTACTATAACATGTGATTCAACTGTACCAATATTTGTATGGTACAACCCAGAGGAAAGTGTAAATGATTTTTCATTTACAATTTTCTTTTCCCCATTTATTGTAGTAATATAAAGGTATTCCACATTTTCTTTATTTGCAGTCTCAACATGATAGTCATTATGGCGAATAACCTTAAAACTTAACAAATTTCTTTCAGAATTACTACAATACAATGCATTATCGATTACTAATAAGGTTGCTCTTCCTGAGCCCTCAATCAACTTTATACTATCAGTATTGTATTAGCATATGCCTTTTTCACAATCAAATGAGATAAATATTTCTTTTTCTTCAGTATTGTATGAGTTGTGGCATTGTTTAGAAGGCACATATTTTGTTACTAATCTTGGATCCAACTTAAGACTGAGAAAGTTTATTTATCTTCATATAAATAAAAATACATGATAAGAAGTGCAAAACTTAACCAAAGAAAATTTAAGTACATGAACTTTAGTTAAGACATTTGAACACATAACAACATCATTAATTTCTCAGTTCAATTATTAATCTTCAATTGCAATTCCAAAGAAGTCAACTTCTAGAAGCGTAACATCATCGAGCCCATCAAAATCATCATATTATAATGATAAATTTGTATCTAACATTCTTAGCATATTTTTGAGAAGACCCTGCTTGAGCATCATCTTTGAGAGTCAAATGTGACTCTACTCGTTCATTGTAAGAAGAGGTGTTGCCTTTATTTCCTCTCTCTTTAAACGAATTTGGATGCAACCAGACAAATATGTCAGGTGCCAACGTTCATTTTTCCAATGACCTTTAAGGCTTCAACGATGACATTAATCGCCCTTCCTTTAGCAGGATTTCTTTTTGAGTACCCATGTTGTTGTCACTTTTTTTATGACCACCACCTCAATGACTATTATATCATATTTTTCCATTGTCACGCTTGCGCAAATTATCATAGCTCTAAATATTTTATCTTACTTCAGACTGGCCGTATGATTCTACCCATGTGCCTCCGGTGATGGAGCACTTCCAGCAGGGCGGTTTCGTGATTTTTCATTAAAAGATCATTCTGTTGCTCAGCCACCAGAAGGTATGATATTAATTTAGAGCATTTTTTCAAACCCTTCTTACAGTATTGCAGTTTTAATATCATAATTGGAGGCAAAAAAGTAGTTAATGTCTTTTCCAATTTATCATCATTTTTAAAACTTCCCCACATAAATTTAATTGCGAAGTGATTTTAAACACAACAGAGTTATCTCAATGAAGATTTTATAATCTAAAAATTGTAAGTGCATCCACTCATCAGGAGGCCTTGGCAATACCTTTGTCTTGAGGTGATCATACCTCCCTTTCAAACCTATCCACAATTCAAGTGGATTTTTCACTGTTAAGTGTTCGACCTTAAAGATTTCATCAAGATGAACACCAAGGAAAATCATAGACTTTTCTTTATCTTGACTTAATGCTTTATTTCCTTCGATTATAATATCACCAAAATCCTTAGCGGTAAGGTGAATTTCACAATCAAGTACACGTGACAAATATCTCTTAAGAAAGGTCAAGTGCCACAAATTCAAGCTTTGAAAAATTTGACACGATCATAAACTAACTCCAAAAAAAAGTTGATTAACTTTTAGGAAAAAAGAAAATTTTGAATTAACTAGGTCTTAATTTGTTATAGACTTGTGTTGATAACGTGTTATAAAACAAGTGAAAATACAAAAATACTTGAACAAGAAAGTAAGACAAATGGTGATGGAAACTACAAACTGAAGAATAGTATTTTATCTTTCTTTTTTGTTGTCGTTCTTAAGGGTGAACGATACCTATAGGATGAAAAAATAATCTATTTACAACCTTAAACCAAAATGCATTAGTATTCTTTAAAGCTTACATTAAATCAACACGTTATGTTAGGTTGTTGATGAAAAGAAGCATCCGTAATTAAATGGATTTGTAACACTTTGTTGTTTTTACTTATTTTTATTGATTTATTCAATTCATGAATATGGTAGGGGGGTGAGGTATATTTTTGTTATCTTTTTTATTTGTATTTTTGCTATTTTATTTATTTTTGAAGTTTCATCTCCATAGTTGATATCTATTTAACTTTTACTCTTAATAATATCATTAATTTCATGACTTTTGATTTTTCATATTCATAACCTCTGATAAATGTTAAGCTACACCTCATCTAATGCTAGGTGTAGGCGATCGTACTCTAGTATAAAACCCAAAAAATGAGTTGAGGTCGAACTTACAGGGAGCGGTACTAAGTTTGAATTCAGTTATGAAGTGATAAACACGATCTAATCGATTGTAGGAATAGAAATTATCGAAAACATTAAAATAAATCGAAAGGGTGACACAAATGTCAAATAAGGGGACGGGGTTGGTTTGTCAATTAGCAACTAAATAATTTTGAAAAACAGGGAAAACAATGAATAGAGAGGAATTCATGGGGATTTGATCAAATTATAGGCTAATTTTTCTATATGGGTAATTGGAATTTTCTAATAATTGCTATATCTCATTAGATAAGCTAGACTATAGATGCAATAGGGTTCTGTCAAACAAATATCATGATTTTAGCAAGTTCTATCGAACATCGGCAAGCTTATCACTAAAAACAACCCAAAATCTTAATTTATCTTCACTCTCGAGAGCTAGATAGGTAGAATTTAGTTTAGAATTCATTCTCTTGAGATGAACCCATACATCAACCCAATAACTACAATTATCAATTGAAACTTTATTTTAAAACATCTATCTTAAGAAAGCCTAGGACACTAAATTAGAATTGCATTTGCAACTGCAATTTATACATTAATACACAACTATCAATTGAACTCACTTCAATTAAGCGTTTAAATTATTAAACAACACTCTAAGCTAATTAAGATAATAATCACATGATCACACCTCAAGAATGGGGTTTAATCCACACATTATAAGAAAGAAGAAACAATTACCAATTGTGTTAGGCGAAGTAAGTCGAGCATCACTAGCAAAGTCGGCGATGCGCCCCTAACTCCATTCAATCACTGGTTTTCCTTGACATTATATCCTTAAATTTATGTGACTTTAGGAAATCATGATCAAGGTCATCCGATTCGTTTGGCGTTTTGCCGATTCTCTATTTCCTTTGCAAAGTAGGTTCTTCCACAGGGCTGGCACACTGAAACTTTAGGCGATCTAAAGAGCCACTTGACAGCTCGTCGAGTGGTCTTGGCGGTCACCAGGATTGCCTTCCTTCAACTTCTTCAGCTTTCCACTCCTTTTTGCTCAGTTTTGTCTTTGCCTTGCTCCTTAATCCTTTATTGTTGCAACAAAACTTACACATCAGTTTCGAGCATGAATTAGGCATTGAGGACACTAAAACTAAGAAAATGAAGCCCTAAATGAGTCCAAGTCTTAAAATCATAAACCTCTAACTATTCATTTATGTTAATCTCATTACTTTTGATTTTTCATATTCACCTCAAACTATTAAATTATTAAACTTAAGATACTTTATGATATTCTTTCATTTCTCCAATATAAATTCATAAGTGTTATGTTTCATGAAATCTCAATTAAAGATTTTCATTATTCTTTGTAGCATTATTCTATTATCAAAAATTTTCTTTAGTTTAACAATAAGAAGAAGACTCTTTGAAAGTTGTTTCATTTCATATTTTTATTTAATGTTTTATTATAAGGTCCTATGGAAGAACTATGTAACTTTTTTAGTTTAAATTTTATATTTCTTATTATTGAAAGTCAGTAATTTGTTTAGATGCAAATTAGTTATTATAACTTTGTGTTTAACGATAAAAAATTAATATTGCAAGTCCATATTTTTGTTTAGATGCAAATTAGTTATTGTAACATTGTGTGAAGTAATACTAACTATTAGCCAAGGTTCAATAATACCATTGTACAAGATACTCATGTTTTCTTTAAAGATATACTATTTTGTCTATACAAATTCATAATTTTTTATTTCATAATACTCGTAGTTAAGATTATCTTTTCATTTCATATTAAAATTTTTATTTTCCTTGTATTAGTATTGTCGGAAAGCAAGACTCAATAAAGAGGGATCTTAATGTTGATCAGTGAGCTAGAGGAAGTGTTGACAAGAGCTCAAATAAAGATAAATAACAAAAAGGTGACGTAACACTCTCTATGAACTTCAATTCTATTTTTTTTTGTATTTTTATTAAAAAATTTCTAATTTTAAAATACAAAAAGATTATCTTAATAAGTACAAGAGAGCGTAGGGAGGGCATGCTGCAGCAAGAGCCGAGGGAATTGATGGGAGGATGGAAGGCGATAGTCGCGTGCCAGAAGAGTTCTAACTTGCGTCTTTGACTGGGATTATTCCAAGCGTACCAGGAAGGATGATTTAGCATGTTCTGAATTCCACTTTGTGCCCGTTCTTTAGGCGTTTTACTTTGGGTGATGAAGGTAGGAAATTCAAAATATAAAATAAAAGGTATATTGTTTTACATTTTTACCATTTTTCTGAAATGTCATTATTAATGATGCTTATAACATTTCTTTAATAAATCACTACTTTTCCTTTCTTCTTCTTTTTACTTATTTTCATTTGTTTATTCAATTCAAGAAATATATCGTTATTTGTATATCCTGTTTTATTTATTTTAATGTTTTATGACCATAACTTATATCTATTTAACTTATACTCTTAATAATATCATTAAGTCCACGACTTTAGATTTTTTTCATATTCTTAACCTCTAACTATAAAATTATAATAATTCCACGGCTTTTGATTTTACATATTCATAACCTACGACTATTAGATTATAAAATATAAGATACTTTATGAAATTCTTTAATTTTTCAAATATAAATTCAAAAGTTTTTTTGTTTCATGAAATCCCAATTCGATTATCATTGTTCTTTGTAGCATTATTGTATAATCAAATTTATTCTTTAATATGACACAATGTAGAAGACTATTGAATTTTGATTCATTTCTTATTTTTATTTATTTTCTTAATATAAGATTTTAAGAAAGATTTATGTGTTTATGCTTTCTCCATGTAACCTTTTTAGTTTGAATTTTTATATTTTTTTCTTATCGAATGTCTGTAATTTTTTAGATGCAAATTAGTTATTGTAACTTTTAACTATTAGATTATATTATTGCAAGTCTGTATTTTTGTTTAGATGCAAATTAGTTATTATAACTTTGTGTAAAATAGTACTCACTATTCGCCAAGGTTCGACAATACTATTGTACAAAAAACTATTTATGTTTTCTTTAGATATTTCTCTATGTTATTTGTATAAATTCATAATTTTTTATTTCATGAAACATGTAGTCAAGATTATCCTTTTATTTTATATTTTAAATTGTATTTTCCTTTTATTATTAACGTGAGGTGTCTTATGAGACATCCTAGGGCGGAGGGATGAACATCCCTATCTAATTCATGCTTTTCTTCCTCAACATGTTCCACACTACCATGGATAATTTGCTGAGGCATGAGCGACTACATTGGCCTTGCCTACATGGCAGAGCACATTCATGTCATAAACGTTGAGGAATTCAATTCATTTCTCTAACGAAGAGTGAATTACTTCTTAGTGAACACATACTAGAGGCTCTTATAATAGGTGGACACATCAACATGAACACTACACAAGTAGTATCTCCAAATCTTTCGGGAAACCACGATGGCTGCAAGTTTGATATCATGAGTTAATTACTTCTTCTCATGGACCTTAAGCAGAAAGCATAAGCTATATGACCTTATCCTGTTACATTAACACACAACCTAGGCCTCCCCAGGATGCATCATTATAAACCATATAACCGTTTAAACCATCTGTTTGAGCCAAGACATGAGTTGTAGTTGTCACGACCCAAAGGTACCCCCAAGACGTAACAACATAATGCCACCTAAAGGCACTATGTAAGCCACATATATTATCATCACATAAGTAAAGAATGATAAAAAGTAAAAACAAATTTTCAGAAAAGAAATCTGTAAGTCTAGCCATAGTCTCATTTAGCCATATATTACAATCGAAGTCTCAATAATAGGGTCACAACCCTCACAATAGAAATCTCAGAAGTCTAGTACAATAAGAGAAATGAAATAAAAATATAGCACTTGTCCTAAGATCCATGAGAACATGTCATAATCTTTAGAGAATTGTCAATACAAGCTTTGAACAGGAATGAATCACCTCAAAACCTACACTTTGTAGAAAAATGTAGAACAAATATGGGTTAGTACAAAAATGCACCAAGTATGGTAGTTATGCATGAAAACCTTTAAACGTGCTAAACATGGAAATTTTAATTGAAAACTATGCTCTTTTTCAGGCTAAGAATTATCATAAAAAATAAGTGCAGAAGCATAAGAGACAAGCATAATCAACATATTAATTATCTCATCATAATGATAACAGACGATAAGAACCATCAAAGAATCCTTGTTCAATGTATGAATAGGATCTCATTCTCCTATGCACACTAAGGAAAACTTATTAAGTGATAATAGTTCTTAATTCAAATTCTTGATCATACTATATTAGTAGGATTAGCTTTAACCTACATAAACCATGAGAGCAATCATGGAATTTAGTGTGAACTCCACACCGAAAAGGGGTGTCCTACTTGCTTAAGGTAGAACTCATCTATTAACTTAGGTGGATCCGCTAGCTAAAAGACCTATGAGGTCACATAGTATATGGGATAAAGGGATTGCTACTAGAACCCCGACCTCTACTAACGTAAGGGATTCTATCCAAAGAATTCTTTCCTAGAATATGGACTCTACTATCGTGAGAGTCTCCATATTATCCATTTGGTGCGAAAAATAATTCCCACTAGGTTTATATTATGTCTTGAATTAAAGGTATAATTATGGAAAGGTTTCTTGACACTCAATCCAAAAAAACCATGGTAACGCTCCTAGATTCATTATGAGAGACTAGTCTTCAACTCTTAGAATTACTTTATGTGAAAAACTTGTAACATTGTATGATATTCATACCTAAGTGTGCATGTATGGATAATCATCCCTTAAACGCAATAATTAGAATATAATGTATTCACTTTACTCTCAAAGCAATCTAATTGTATACACACAAGTCTCATACACATCACTTATTCTTCATGTTTATCCCTTCAAGGCTATAGATAGAACTCAACCAATCAATCTAAAAATTACTACATTAGCTATAGATATTTAAATAATTCAATTAACTAAACTTTTACAAGTACAATTCCATAGTTACTACTGTTCACCCAAATATCAAGTCACAAATTAGGGGTATAAGGAATTCATGGATCCATGGGATATTTTATCATAAAAAAACAAAAAAAACGAGTTAATTGTTGAATCAAGTTTGGACATTCCACAATTAATTAATTTTCTGTTCTCAAACTCTAAGACAACAACAAATTTGCCCAAATATTATTTTTTTTTTTTGAACAAAATAATACTTAGAAGTCAGTTTCGAGGCGATTTTCCTTTCTCCTATAAATATATCCCTATATGTACTTGATATATATATAAAAAAAAGGTTATTACTATTATTTTTTTAAATAAATATCTAGAACAATCTTTTCCAAAAAATAGATTTTAAAGTAAATGTACAAACTATTTCTCTAAAAGTGATAGTAATTGAATAAGATCTTTCAAAATAATTGTTTTGTGTTGGTTAAAGTAGAGGTTGAGTAATTAATTAAAATTATAATTCATTTCGTTCCCTTTTTTTATCGATTTGAATTTGATGGAAATGCTTAATGGACTTCATTCACTCCAAATTCGGACCTTCACATGACCTTTAACCCAACGTTTTGGCCCAACTCCTTCAACCCAATTTCAGAGATCCAGCCCACCTCTCTCCCTTCAGCCCACCTCTCTTCCCAGATTCTATTTATTTAATTCAGCAACCCGTTTCGTTTTAATTTCCAGCCCAATAAATCCAGCACACCAAATAAGCCTCCAGCCCACCTCATTCCCTTCCGGGCCCATTTTTATTTCCTCTTCTCCCAGCCCATTCTTCCTACCCGACCCGACCACTGTTCTGTCCTCTTCCTCGCGTAGAACTCCAGCAGCGCGCGTCCCCTTCCCCTCTCCCTTTCTCTCGTACGAATGGTACGCCTAGGTGTCGAAATCTCCCTTCTCTCTCGTCCTTCCCCTCAAATTGGACGTCCCAGATTCTTCTTTCCGTTGAGCGAATAGTACAAATTCGTACCATTCCGTTTCAACCTTATCCCTTTAGGTTTTTGGATTTCAAAACGGGACATGAAATCGCGATTTTTCCCCAGCTCTTTTCGTGATTTTTCCCCCACTCTCCACCCTTGAAAAATGGCTATATATATTGTCATTTCCCCACTGTTTCGGGAGGTTTTTTTTTTGGGAGGGTTGGACTTCCATTGATATAAAACACAAAGATAATCGAGGAAATTGGAAAGTTAAGGCAATTTTTGAAAAAAAAATCCTTTTTATGTTCTATTTCCTTCACTGTCTCTGGAGCGTGTTGAAGTTATCAGACATCCATTGTGGTCGTGGAAGGTCGTCTCCTTTACCAGCAAAGTCCCAGTCGCTGCTCGGAGAAAGGTAATGCTTCCTTTTACTTACGTTTTGCTTCACTATTGAACGCGATGTGATGAGTGTTGTTGGTTCCTTTTGTTTCGTTACTGTTTCGTTTACTCGTTTCGACTTCTATATTCTTCTTCGAATGATTGTTGGTGTTTCAGCCTTGTTTAAACTGCTTGTAGGCAGATTGTTACTTTGGATCATATTGTGCTTCTAGTTTAGTGTGAGTACGTGATACTAGGTAGACGTTGTGATTTACTCCTACGAGTTAATGTGGTTCAACGATCGTATCTTGTATTCATTGTTGTGTTGGTTCGAACGATGGAACAGTCGAGTTCAATTATGCTCTTCTTTGTTCTTTCGCTTTCTCTTCTTCTTCTGAAAAGCTTCCTACAAATCCGTAATATGCCATCTTTGTTCAAGCAAATCGCCTAGTCACTGTTTGGCCTTGGTTTTCTTGATGTTGTTTCATAGTCGCTGTTTTGGCTTCATGTTCAAGGCGTTTGTTCGTATCGTGTCTATTTTTTTTTTCAGAAGTTGTTTCGTTGTCTTCTATATCTTCTGTGAAGCCAACTAATTTACTGCTTAGTATTGTTTGTATGTTTCGACGTTCAGCTTTCTTGCTTTGTTCTCATTAGCAAATCTATTACCTTGTTAATCTTGTTGTTTAAACTCGTAAAGTGATTAGGAAGTCATGGAATTTGTTTTCAACAAGTCTTCAAAGTACTGACTTCTCCAGCTTAAAGGAAATCTGATCTCCCTTGTGTGGAACATATTTTTAGTTGCTAATAATTTATGTGTTGTTGATGCCCTTTGCATAATGTAGTCGCTGCCATAGACCTTGTTTCCTTGGCATCTATTGTTGTCTTTTAAGTTCTCTGCATTGCATGGACTGTATCATGAAGTCTTTCAACATCATCAATGGTGCCTAGTTCACATGCTACTCTTCCTTGTTTGTGTACATTAGGGTAGATTTTAGTTTATTACTTGAAAATGTTATTATGTGTTATCTTGATTGGCTTGGAAGGATGAGTCTCTTACATAGCTTTTCTCTTCTTTTTTTTCCCTTTGTATGAACCCGCTCCGAGTCCATAATGGATTTCTTCTGTTACATTCTCTCGTTGAGTCGTAAAGTCTCAAACCTCTACTCTCAAGTCGTCCAGCCTCTCTCAAATTGGTAAATCGATGTACAAGTCGAACAGAAGGTTGAAATGCATTGCTGGAAATTGATTACAGGTTCATCAGAACCTGGAAAGCTGCTGGAAATTTACATTACAGGTGTTGCAGAAAGCTGTATACCAGCTATATACATAGTGTATACACTGATATACAAGTCAAAAATGCACAGGAAATCTTAATTCAAAATCTGGGTGTGTAGAAGTGAAGATATGCTTCCAAAAAAGGGATTTCAACTTTCGAAAGTTGAAAAACAGGCTGATATACAACAAGTAACACTGGTATATAGGCGTGTAATACTATAAATATGTGTAAAAAATGTGAATTGCAAGTTAACGTACAGGGACGCCAATTTCAGATAAAATACGAGAATAGGCAATGAATACGTGCAAGACATAAGGACCTATACATGGTATAAATCTTTTGGGCAATCGATTAACAACTTTTAGACAGGGTTTAAAAATGTGACAGGTACAAACAGCAGAAATAATTATGGGAAAACGAGTGAAAAAAAAATTAGCGAGAAATGCGTAGTAGATCAAGTGCATGGTCAAAAGTCCAAAATAATTGGAAGCATAGATACATAACTTTGTATACTTTAATTGATTTTTCTTTTTCAGAAATGCTTAGGGCCCTGTCAGCCAACAATTGAGGCCCAAAAGGCACAAGTGTTTTTCTGCAGATTTTTCTAAATTGTAATAAAAAAAAGGCCCGAGCCAACATTTGAAAGTATTTTAGGACAGGGGGGGGCGCGAGGAAGCCCAGAATGAGATGATAGGGGTCGGGGGGGCAATCGCAAGGTCCGCCAAGTTCAGGGGAATATTTTTCTGTCGTGATTTAGTTTAGTTTGTTGGGGAGTCGATTATATTTTGGGGTGGTGGAGGGAGAGCTTATAGATAAGTGTCTCGTAAAGGACATCCATTTTTTTCATATTTTAAAGTTTACTATTTATTAACTTATTTTGTTTTATTTACTTTATCACCATTTTAGTTTCCTTAAGTTATTTTCCCGCTAAATATTGACCTTTAGAAGTAAAAACAGATGAAAAACGAATTTTCTCTTAATTAGTTTAAAAAATTTATTTTAAAAGGTCATTTAGTCAAATCGCCGGTCAACCGCAAGTTAGGGGCATCCGGAGGATAACACCTTTCGGGTGTACATTGAACTGCGAACCTTTTTCAATTGATTTTATCTGTTTTGAATCTTTTGAAAATTTTAACTTTTTCTTGATTTTATCAAAAATCAAATGGCGACTCCGTAATTTGAAAAGTCGATTTTCTTTAAATAATAAGATTAATTGATTTTTCCTAAACCTAGTCATCTTCACACTATTTTTAAACAATAGTATTTTTTTTAAATAAAACAGTAATTAAACCATAATATAGCACAATTAAATCATTGAAAATGTTTTGAGAAAGAATTCATGCCTTGGAGTGAAAGTCCTATGTTTTGGAGATTTTTCTATTTTAGCATTGAGAATTTGAGAACTTCGTGGATGAAAAACTATTGGAGAGGTTTTCATTTGATTTGGGGATTTATGAATTTTGATATTAATTGGGTTATTTTTAGGCGGGAAAAATACTTATATAAGTATTTAAATTAAGCATTAAAGGACACCACATGACAATTAAATGAAAAGGAAATTGCGAAAGGACCCCTAGACACAACTGGAAAAAGGAAGTTACATGTGTGATCCACGACTAGAGACCCACAGACCGTGGGTGGGACCACAACCAGTGCTGGTAGATTATCGGTCCTGGTCAGAGACCTGGTTTTTAGAGGCATTACAGAAGACCCCCACATAGAGGACGTTAGTGGACCTACGAGGACGTAGGTGCTTCTCATGTGTCACTGCCACATATCTTTCTAGGCCTTTTCCTCAAGGACCATGATTGATCCTTGGGGTTTAGGGCTTGACTTTCTAACATGTAAATATTAATTTTAAGGTACAAGACGATATTGTTAAGGCTCTAATTATGACGTCAAGCTTTTATATTTGCCTACTAGTTTTAGGTTAGACACTAGTTTAGCTTACATATTTTTAAATGTTACGCTATCTACCCCTTGAAAACATTCATCCTTGAATGATGATTTAGACACAAAACTCATTTAGAGACTCAATACTAGCAGCCCATCATGCATGAAATTTCTCAACATGCAAAAATTACAAATGTACTATTCACTACATGCACTATTCAAAGAAGGAAACATCAACTCTATTTCAAAAATACAAAAAATGCAATACAACATAGTAGGAACTCATCTAACAACCAATATGCATGAAACTCAATAATTATTCATATTCATGGGAGGAGCTACTTTTTCCAACTAAAATAATGCTCCACATAACATGATGGAGCCAATATACCAATACTCTCAAAAGCATATTAAATCATGTTCATCTACACATCTCATGAAGTTAAATAGGTAACTAAGACTAAATGCACAATAACATGAGGAACATAAATCATGAAAACTCATTTTATTACAAAACATGAATTTCATCAAGAGAATATGCATATTATAGGGAAATCATGAAAAAATTTATACAACACACATGACTCCCAAAACACTAAAACTTAAGAGGCACTAATTACCTGAAGCTTAATTAGGAGTAGAAGGAAAGAGATGAGGATATCGACATCGACCTCACAAGTAGCACCCTCAACTAGATGATTTCTCCACTGAACCTTGATGGAAGTGATTAATGATGTTTCAAAGAAATTTCATCTGATTCTAAGCATCAACGATCGTTAATCAGTATATAACGCAACTAAGTGAGTTAGGTTAAATCCCATCGGGAGCGGTACATGTGTAAAAGTCAATTGAGAAGTGCAAATATTACCAAATCATCAATAGGAATAGTCATTATCGAATAAAAATATTTTTTAAATCAGGGTGTGACACGAATGTCAAATAAGGGTTTTTTTGGTTTTATTTTCAACTACAAATAGAAAACAACGCAAAATAATAATTATGAGACGGGTTCTTGGGATGTGATCCAACTATAGGATAATATAGACAAATGGATAATTGAAACTATTAGAAAATAACCAAATATTATTAGTAAGTTAGACTATAAGGGAGGTAAACTTTCTCTCGAACAATTTACCTTGATTCAAGTCATTTTCTCTTGAATATCGACAAGCATGCAAAATAAGACCATCTCACACCTTAGTCCAGTCACTCTCTCGAGATTAATGTGTTAAAAAGGGTTTAAGATTCAATCTCTCGAGCTGAACCCATGACAACTCAATATTCACACACCATCAATCAATAATCTTAGTTTTAAAACCTCTCTCTATCAAGCAAAATAAACAATGGTATAACTACATTGGAACTATAATTCTTGAATTAAACCACAATTATTGATTGAATCACTTCTAAATAGCATTTGGAAAAATAATTAGCAATACCCATAAAGTAAATCAACCCATTATCGCATAAAAACACACAAAGAATCGGGGTTTTAGATACACATCATAAAAAAATAAAAATCATTACCAAATTGAGTTTGAATCAACTAGGTAAAATCGATTTCATCTTTACAAATGTCTAAATCAGACAATCTCAACGACCCACTTCAAATTTCTAAAATATGAAAAACTTCAATTCTTCAAAGAAAAAGAAAAATTAGACAAAACTTGTTTCACATTTCAAAAGTTAATAATATCTTCTAAAGAGTGTATTTAATTATGAATAATGATACTAAACTAAATGTTCAAAAGAGTATTTATAGTCGCCAAAACTGTTGCTGGAGGAAGGAGCAATCGACGCAGGTATAAACGGCTCTCTTGCGATACATCGCGACGATCCGATCATTTAGTCAATTTTACGCCCCCTTTTGAGTGAGCGTTTGACATCCTCAAGGTCTGTAACTTTTGGCGATCCAACACTGCATCGCAAAACCACACAGTGATCCGCCAAGTGCTCATTTCTCTCGCCAACTTAGTTCTTTCTTCAGGGCTGGCATAGTGGAAATTTAGGCGGTCAAATAGTCATTCGTTGACTCGACTTGTAGAGTTGGTGATCACCAGGCTTGCTCTTTTTCATTATTTCTTCTTGCTTTGTTCCATTTTGCAAATTAGCATCGTAGCTTTGCTCCTCAATCCATATACATGGAAATCAAGTGTTTTTCATCAGTTATTGGCACAAAAAAAGCTTTTGAGGACACTAAATCTACATAAATAAAGTGTTCAATAAGTCTAATTCTAGGGCTAATCAGTAAACTACTTCCTTATTTATCAATCTCTTGACTTGTCGAAGAAGGATCTCTACCCGAACCTCCTCATAGGAAAGACTTTCATCAACACCTATTATTCCCATAGGAATAATGGACAGAAGATCCCGAATACACCTTTTAAGCATGGAAACATGGAATACCGGGTGAATCGAGGCCAACTTATTTGAAAAGTCTAATTCATATAAAACTTTCCAAATATGCTTCAAAATTTGATATGGGCCTACAAACCGGGGACTAAGTTTCCTATTTTTCCAAAACTCATCATACCTTCATAGGTGAGATTTTAAATTAAACACAATCACCAATTCAAAATTCTAACTCCCTTCCCCTCACATCGACATAAGAATTTTGCCTACTATGAGTCGACAACCTCTCTCTAATGAGCCAACTTTTTCAATAGATTTATTGTAAAGACCCAGGGGTATACCCAAGAAGTTATACGGCGTATTCAAACTCTTGGAGGTCTTTTAAAGGGGAAGTAGGCCTGGTTTAATGTCATTTATCAAAGAGTAATTGTAATGGGTGGGTTGTGAAACTAAAGGTTAAAAAATGGATAATTTATGAGTGTAACATAGGTGAGGCTTTTATTAATTAAATGCTAGTCAGATTAATATTCTATTAATATTATATGAAGAATGGAGGCTAAAATAAAAGGTCAAAAAAAAATTAACTAAGAAAAAACAAATTTACTAATCAAAGAAGTATTGTCGCGCACCAAATATGTTAAAAGGGAGTCAACTGTATATTTTTTACCTTTAGTTTTTTTTTTTATACAAAGATATGTGTAAAAAAAAATTCGACGGGAAATCGTTTCAGTGACTATTTGCCCTAAATCTGCCTCTCTAGGTACAAGAATAATATAATTTAAAGGTGGCTGTTGGAGAGGTTGGGTTATGATTATTTTTTAATAGAAAAGGAATATAACCTAACTTGGTTCATACTATACCGCTATTTTATAAGTATCATTTAATTTATTTTATTTTTTCCAATTCTAAAACCTAGGGAATTTTAAAGAAACCTATGCCTTTTAAACAGGTAAAGAAAAAAAAGGTATTTTTGGTAAACTAAAATTAAAATAGAGTTTTGTATCGGCAGAAGATTTCTCCTTCTCTAAAACCTAGACGGGCGACAGGCGAATCTGTGCTTCGCCTTGAATCTGTAAAAATCCGAATATGGTTCGAAGATTAAAGAAGCCCAAAAACGCTAAGCGCAAGAATAAGGTTTGTAATATAGTTTTTGCTATCAATTTTGTGAAAAAAAATCTGAATTTTGAATAATAATAATAATAATTATACAGGAAGTGGAAGGATTGTCGGATTCAGTAGCATCAAAAGTATGGGAGGCAGGAATAGACAAATTGGAGGAAGGTGAAGAGCTTCAGTGTGACCCATCTGCTTACAATGCCCTTCATGCCTTCCATATTGGATGGCCATGCATGAGGTATTTGACCGCCTTTTTCTTCATCACAATTTAACGTAACACCGGTTAGCGTTTGGAGCAACAGAATTTTATTCTGGAAAGAACTGGAGATGTGACGGACACGACGGACAAGTCACGGGCACGAGGACCGTCGTGGAGGGTGTCGTTCAAACCAATTAGAAAATCTGAAATTGGGTACTCAAATAGAATATATGAAAGTAATGAAGGTAATGGCAGGACGACCGTCGCAGGGCTCGACGGCCCGTCACAGGCCATCCACTTAAAAATAAGTCTCTGGACCTTGTGACGGACAGCAGGACGGACCGTCCAGGGAGCGACGGCCCCCCCCCCCCCCCGTAGGGCTACGCCAATTCCCAGTTCGGGTCCGGTCGGGATTTCTTTAAAAGTTTTAAGGGAAGTTCTTTGACTATTCCGCTTTAATTATAAGTTCAGAGGGTTAATGTTAATAAGTCTAATACTTGGGGTTAAAAGAGGGTAACCCTAAGTAATTAGTGGAGTATTATGCAATCTTTCAAAAACTTAATTATGTATAAAATTAGGTAGTAAAAGAAAGAGGGTTTGAATAAAGAAAATAGAAAGAAACAGCAAGAGAGAGAGAAAAAATCGATATCAAGAGAGAGAGGACGAAGAAGATAGCTTGTTGATTCCAATGCTTAGGTGGAGGTTAGGTTATGGTTTATGTTACGAGATTCGTATGCACTCTTAATATGAATATTATGTGTGATAATATTGTAACGCTGCTATGGTGCTTAAGTGTTATGCGTACATGATTTGATTATAAAAATTGTGATGAATTAACAAAGCATGATGATGAAGCTATGAATCCCAAATCTTGAAAGAACCCTAATTCAATTGATATATAGATAATGAGAAGATGAGCCTTAGTTGAAAGAAGGCTTGATAAATTATATGAATGAGGAATGATGATGCCTAGTGTAAAGAAGGCTTGATGAATAGGGGATCGGGTGCCACCCGTTCCGGGTACCCAGGATAGATGAAGATGAGGATCGGAGTGTCACGTCCGGAACCCAGGATAGACCTATGGATAGGGAGGTTGCAACGTCCAGTACCCAGGACTATAGACTGAATTGAGGATCGGAAGTGTCACGTTCCGACACCAGGATTAGAATAGGGATCGGGTCGGGTGCCACGGTCCATGGGACCAGGATAGAATGAATCTGAGGATCGGAGTGTCACGTTCCCGACCACAGGAATTAGAATATGGATCGGGTTTGCCACGTTCTGGACCCAGGATTTTAGAATGGGATCGAAGTGCCCACGTTCCGGCACCACCTAGGATAGAAATCGAGGATCGGAGTGTAGAGTACCGACACAAGAGGAAGGAAAGTTTAAATGATCTTGAAGATAATGAAATACTCAAATCTAATTGAACTTAATCCCAAATAAGTATGGTATTGAGGCTGAGCCTCATTGTGAACTCGGTTGTAGTTTATTGAGAATTCATGTTGTATTGCTAACATGTTGAGTATTGTAGTGATTTACATTATTATGATATATAATGTTCACTATTTTGAGTTGGCCGTATGATATCTACTCAGTAAGTGTGGGTGTACTGACCCCTACTTCATGTTTTCCTCTTCTGTTATTGTGTATTATGAAGCAAACGTTTGCAATTCAACTCAACAGCAGATCTAGCCAGTCTTCACTTCATCGGAAATTCAGGGTGAGTAATTGCGTCTAGCTTGGACTGGGTTTCTTCTTCAAGTATTAGGCTTGAAACTTCCGGCATGGATAGCTTTTTTAGTATTTGTTCTAGATTCCTAGTTAAGTAATTTGAGAAGATGTTCTTGTGATGAGACTTCCAATTTTGGGGATAATATATAGTATGAAATGTTTTATTAATGAGTTTTAAGCTTCGCAATATTTTCTGTTGAAATCTGAAATGTTAAGGTTTAGACTGGGGTTGGTTCGCTCACATATAGGGAGGGTAAATGTGGGTGCTGCCAGTCGCGGCTCGGTTTTGGGTAGTGACAAACTTGGGATCAGCGCATTAGGTTCATGGTCTAATCACACAAGAACAGGTCTAGTACCGAGTCTTATAGGAACGTGTAGGGGGGACGGCCTTTACTTTTCTTGAGAGGCTATAGACTTTAGAAAATTCACTATTTCATTCTTTTTCGTGCTACTACTGAGTCCAATTGGTATCGGGCGATACGACATTGGTATGTATCTGACCATCTTCACTCTATTTCGCAGATGGTTTAGACGAGAGCAACGACCGCACCAGCCAGCAAAACGGAAAGACAAGAAACGACTGAGCCAGCCACTGGGGGCCTGTAGCACGAGAAGAGCAACGGCAAAGAGGCCGTGGGAAGAGGTCGGGGGGGACGTCCTCTAGAGAGAGACAAGACACCTAGCCCATCTGGATACTAGGGCGGTGGGGACTCCTCCACCAATCGAGGAGGGGGTGATAAGAGAGGGGGGGCAAGGGGAGAATGAACAAGGGCAGACAGAAGAATGAGGAAAATGCCACCCCAACCTAACACCAGAGAGATCAACCAGGCTTGCTTATCTTCGTGGTTATCGATCAGGGTCCGGCCCTCCAGTGGTTTCTGCACCAACATCCGATTTCAGAGGTACGACATTGCGGCTACTATGGCTCCCCGCATATGGTGCATATTGGGAATAGGCACCACCTTTCCCAAGCTGACCTAATGGGCCATTATGGACAATGATCAGCATGAACTTTTCGGTTTAAAATCTTGAAAATTGTGATGAAACCTCCAGTCTTTAAAGGGCGCAGAATCAGAGGATGCCTACGATTTCTGGTTGATTGTCATGAGTACTACACAAGAGGGGTTATAGTAGAACGGTTTGGCGTTGGTTTGTGAGTATCAGTTTCAAGGGAGACGCCAAGACGTGGGGGGCGGTCACATGTTGAGTGTCAACCAACAGAGGCACCACATATGAATTGGATCATTTCTTCTACCATGTGTATGGAGAAGATATCCCAAGGGACTTTGAGAGATCAGAAAACAAGGGATGAGTTCTGAGTCTTAGAGCAAGGGAGGATGACAGTTAACGCGTATGAGGCTAAATTCCGCCTATCCAGATACGCCACCAACTTGTTCAGTCCACAAGAACGATTCGCCGTTTTGTGAAGGGGTTGAGGTCTAGATTTGCGGGATTTCAGCCGTACAGGTGCGGCTAGCGGCCTACGGCCAACATCCTTCCAAAACAGGGGAGGTGGTAGACTTTGTGATAGAGGGGAAGGAGAGGAAGTGAAGCCGAGACTTCACCACGACCATCGACATCGAAAAGGTTTTCGAAGGGGAGGCGAGTTATGGTTTCTCACTCTAGAGGACAGAGCTCCGGAGGTTACTCCAGTGACCAATTCAGTCTTCACTAAGATGTAGTTGGGGGGGGTCCACCTCGAACGGCAACACTACTCTGAGGGAGCGACCTATGGCATGAACCCCGAGAGTGTATGGATGTGGGGGAGGTTGGACACATCAGAGGATTGTCCAAACCAGAGTTAGTAGAAGACCCCACGCTAGTGATTGAGGTAGAAGGTGTGGTGGTAATGGTAGAGGCCGCTTTCTGGAGGACGTGGTGGTCGATGGGGTAATGGTGTCATCACAACGGCACAGAGGTGATGGGCCAAATGGAGCCACTACTCGCAACATGGTAGGGGCACCATGGACAGAACAAAGGATAGGAGCCCATGGTTCCGCTTCCCTGTAGGAGATCTGAAGCGGAGGCGTCTGGATGCTGTTATCAAAGGTAATCTTTTGTTGTGATTGCATGGCATCTGTTATTATTTGACCCTGGCTCCACGTTTTCATAGGATTTATCATTTGATTATTGGGATAAAAATTGCATTGTGAATTACGTTGAAATGGTGCTATTCGTGTTTCTACACCGGTGGGTGAGTCTGTGGTAGTGAAAACCCTGGCTTACCACTAGGTCGTGTTGCTTGGTGGAACTTTTGTGGGGCCACTCCAGTTACCCCAACTTATGTAGATTTCGGTTATTCTTAGAAATGGCGTGAACTTTGACGTAATTCCCCCATTGGCCGCTAGAACGGCTAAGTCCCTCACACAAATTTTGCGCATCTTGGACTCCTTGCTAATGCTAATAACCTGTGTGTCGACACATCTGGACTCAAGCTTCTTTTGGGAAGACTCCGTTTTAGTTCGACGTCGGGCCTTAACGGGTCGACCCCCACACCTTCCATCCCCCCGGTTTGGCCCCCAGCGATCTTTCATCGCCAACCTTCTTCCGTGCCTTACACGCAACCCCCACAACGCGTTCAGTAAAGGGTGTTTCAGCGTTCTTCTTGGCTCCAGTATTATTTTACAGGCCACTGACACATACACATTTACGCTACCTTCGTTGAGTCGGTTTACACGCGCTCTACGTCAGACGAATGTCCCCTTCTGCCCCCACCCCCCCCCCCCGTCCCATTGTTTTTCTGGTCGTTCCCTGCAGATCTTCCTGTACTGCCCTTTTCATCGATCATGCCGATTTTATTGATTCAGCTCCCACTGCTTTGCAGTTTCTTGATTTTTCAAGATGGGCACACGCTCCCATCTCCTGTCATCCCCCACAAGTATAGCAAGTCTTTGCGGCCCTTCCCACGCCGGACTCGTTAAGAGCGTTAACAGGCCCTCACACCCAACCATCTCTACCAGCTACCGTCCCCCTTTCGCTTGCAGCTAAGGGCTTTACCCCTAGACCATTACGCTGCATTCTCCCTTGCGGGTTGTGCTCCGCTGTTTGTTTGTAAAGAACTTAAAGATGTGGCGCGTTTTTTCTCGGATGGTCCCCTTTCCTCCCTTCTTTTTTTTTTTTCTTCGCATAGACTACGACCAGTTGTGAACAACCGCTTCGGTTTAACCTACCTTTAAGTTTTTAACCAACCCGTATCACCCCCTCTTCCCCTTCGCTACTTTGATGACTTATTCGATCAATCCAAGTGTGCTTCAGTGTCTCCTCCTACACAGATTTGACTTCTTCGAGCATTTTTTTTCCCCCCTCTTTTTTTTCCCCGGTTCGTTTTATTTCTCATTTCAATTTTGCCAACACCTTTCTTCCGGGCACCTTACGGTATGGCCAACAAGATGCTTTTAGAATCGATTCTTCCTTTTTCCCCCCCCCCCCCTCCCCCCTGGTTTCCCACTGGACATCACGGAATTTCCCCCTTGTCGCTTCTTTCCCTCCCTCCGGTCGACGTTTATCTTTTTTGGCCTCTTCCGAATGCACCCCTGCGGAGCTTCAATGCAGTTTTGATGACACAGGTTTCTCGTTTAATCTTTTGTACAGTACCACATCTGTAGACCTCCCTCTTCCTGCCCCCCTCCCTTTGGATCGATCGTATATGTCCATGTTTGCCTACTGATTTACAGAACTCACAACGAGTTAAGCTTACGGAACCCTGCACGGAGCCTCTCTTGATGAGAATTGGCGTCATGTTGGTAAACCGCTTGATTGGCGAGAACAAATAAGCTATTTGCCCAAGTTCTTCTTGAAGGAGGGGATTGCGCTTTTCCGCTTGGGCTCTTTTGCACTGACCTTCTAGATCTTTCCCTTTTCNGCCATATCAATATGGGTAGTGATAGCTATTCCATTTATGAAAACTCTGGCCAAAGGTTAAAAAAGATTCCCAATGGACCACCCCCCCAAATTCTATCATCACATGCCACGAAGCCTATCACTCTAAAAACCTTGAATCGTCCCTCGCTCAGATGGACCACGGTCTGAGGGGTGAAATGCAAGTGCATAAGGTCCAACTGTAGTACCCAATTCAGCATGCAATGTTTTCCAAAACTTAGAATAAACTGCGTTACCCCCCCTATCTGCATTGATGGATAGTGGAAACCCAATGCAGCTACGAGAGAAGGATTCGACCCCCGGGGATGTAGATCCTACTAAGTATCTGGCGCTGCTTAGGGCACCTGGAACGCGATAAGAACCACAGGCAGCAGACTTAGTGAACCTGATGCAAAATGCACCACCAAATGCCAGAGGCGTACTACTCCACGTCTTGGCAGGACCAAACCACAAATCCACTTACATTTCTCCACTTCCCATTCCGGAATGGGCTAGCTCTGAGGTTCCTACGGGCCTCTGGTGTCGTACTTTACTTGTGACAGTTTGGAACATTTGGCAATAAAGGTCAACAATATCAAGCTCATTCTACTCCACCAAAAAGTGTGCTTTATGGTAACAGATACCATTCGTGGTTGCAACGGGATTGTATAGAATACCTTGTACTATGAGCTCTGTCGAATAGTGATTGATCAAATTATCGAGCGGGGTACCAACCGCTCCCTTTAAGCCCAAACACACGCTCTCTCTATCGTTTGTTGCCTTCTTGTAGCCTATCCTATGCAAAACTTGATCTCGAGATCCGGATCAATTACTCATCATCAAAACTGCTTCACCCTTATCTTGTCCAAGGAAGGAGGATCTGCCCTACACAAGTCAACAAGCATGCCCGGCTCATTTTACTTCGTAACCTCATGAGGTCATTAGCCAAAATCTGCACTCTCTAGCCAATGGGCGCGTCTAGAAGCTTGAAACATGAGTAGATCTTCCCATGTCACGCCTTTTCTACTAAAGGCATATGCCACAAAATTCGCCTTCCCCGGATGTGACCAAAATATGTGAGGTCGTAGTCCTTCAGTAGTTCCCATCCACTCCTTGTCTCAAGTTCAAAATCTTTTGAGTAAAGAAATACTGGAGCTACGATTGATCCGTGTATAACTTCACACTTAACACCCATATAAATAGTGCCTCATTGCTTCAATGCAAATATACCGCGGCCAATTCCAAGTTCATGAGTTGGATAGTTACGTTCATGCACTTTCATTGTCTTAAAGCATATAGCAATCCAATTCTTTTTATTGCATAGCTGCACCCAAACCCGAATAGGATGATCACAAAGACAACAGAAATTCTTCCCTTACAATGGAAAGGCTAAGGATAGGCGCGGTTAGTCTAACAAGCTTGAGTTTCTGAAAAGCTTTTCTCACACTCATCCGACACCATAAAAATGGAAAACATTTGTTGCTAGTCAAGTTCGTCAGTTGGGAACAATAGAAGAGAATCCTTGCGAATCGGCTGGTTAGTAGTAGCTAACCCAACAAAAAACTCCGTATTTCTGACACATTATCGTGGGTGCTTACCCAATTCTTCAGGTCTGTTCAATCTTAGAAGGATCCACCATCACTCCATCATTAGAAACCACGTGCCCCAAAGAGGACACTGACTAGCAAATACTACACTTAGAGAAATTGGCATAAAGCTTTTCTCCACAACATTTCCAACACATCCTCAAATGCTCCTCATGTTTTTACTTTAGCAATTATGACCGAGTATATCATCTATAAATACGACACAAAAGAGGTCCAAATATGGCTTTTAAAACAATTCCCACCATTCATTCAAGCTCATGAAGCAGCGGGGGCATCTTTGTCAAGACCAGAAGGAAGCACTACAAATTCATAGTTAGCCCATACCTAGTCCGAAAAGCGTCTTTGGCACATCCACTGCGCTTACTTTGGCAATTGCTGACACCCGATCTCAAGCAAATTTTTTGAGAAGTAAACAAGCAAAAAAAAAAACCTTGTACTGAGCGAACAAGCATCAATGTAGGAAGAGGATACTTGTTCTTAAGGTTACCACCTTGTTCAGTTGTCTATAGTCTATGCACATCCAAACTTCCATCCTTCTTCTTCACAAAAACAAAACCGGAGCATCACCCCAATGGATACATTGGTCTAATGAAGCCTTTTGCTCGACAACATCTTGAATTTGTGCCTTTAACTCTCTTAAAACTCCGCGGGAGCCATTTATAAGGGGGATATAAAATGGGGCGATGCCCGGTTCCAAATCAATGCAAGCGATATCCCCTATCCGGATGGCCTACCGGAAGACTGCGGGAACACCTCCAAAACTTCACTGACCACCAAAACTGACGCTCAATTGAAGGAATTGGTAGTGTCCTCCTGAGATTGTGCCAATAAAGCTAAACAAGCCCTTACTCAACCATTGTTCTTAGCACGAAGAAGGATATAACGCACCGTATTGGAAGTGAGTCAACCCTCCACCTAACGAATCTGCCCCCCAGGCTTGGCTAACGTCTCACAGTTTTCGCATTACAATCCAACAATCGCAATTCGGAGAAATTCCAAGTCATACCCCGAATTCATCAACGTCCAAAAAACCTCCATTTCTAAATAACCAAATCTACATAAGTGTTTGCGTCCCCACAAAGTTCACCAAACAAGAATACTATATATACCCTTTCAACTACCCCAGACTCACCCACCGGAGTAGAAAAACGAATAGGCGTGTCCAAGTAATTCACAATGTCATTTGACCATTGCAAATGATGAAGATCATCTGAAAAACTTGGCGCCGAAGGGTCAATAATACAGATGCCATACATCATAAACAAAAGTTACTGTGATAACATCATCAACGCCTCCGCTTCAGATCTCCCAGGTAAAGCGTAACAATGGTCCCTATCACCAGTCCTGTTCCGTCCCCTACCATGTTGTGTCGTAGTGGCTGCCAATTTGTCGCATCAACCGTCTCCGTTGTGGTGACCACCATATACCTCGACCCCCACGGCCTTCAGAAAAGCGGCACATGACCATGACCCACCTCTCCGTTACCTCTCCTATTGGGGGTCTGTAACTCCCTGTTTTGGACCTTCCTCCTAATATGTCCAATCCCCCACATCCATAACACTCTCTGGAGTCAGAGCATAGTGTCTCGTCAGAGTAGTGTGACCGTTCTGAGGTGGACCCCAACTTTTAAAAGAAGTCTGGAGGGTGAAGCACCTGAAGTGGCAATCTGAGTAACCTCCGGAGCTCTGTCCTCCTCTAGAGTAAGAACCTTAAAACCAAACTCACCTCCCTTCGAAAACTCTTTGATGGCGATGTCGTAGTGAAGTCATCTGTCTTCACTCCTTCTACCCTAATCACAAAGTCTAAATACCACCTCTTGGAAGGTGTTGCCGTAGCCGCTGCTACCTGAGCTGAAAATCTGCAATCCTGACCTCAACCAACCCCTTACAAAACGGCGCAATCTAGTCTTTGTGGACTAAACAAACGTTGGGTGGCATACCTGGATAATGCAAACGGAATTTGGCTCATTCATTTTGACCGTCCATCCTGACTACTACCTAACCTTGCTCTACGACCCAAGAACTCATCCCTTTTCTATCTCCAAAGTCCTTGGATACTACTTTTCATAAACAGTCTAGAGAAGGAGCCCAAGTCATAGGGGTATGCCAGTCTTTGGTTGAACACTTCAACATGTGAAACCCTCGCCACCAATTGATACACGCATGTGGCACACTTATTTTCTGTTCTCCCCGGGGTTTAGCCGTTCATCCGTCCCGACTCAACGTCAAACCGTTCTCTATAACCCATCTGTGTAGTAGCCATGACAATCAACCATAAATCATAAGCAATCTTCAGATCTGCACCCTTTAAGACTTGGAGGTTTCAATTTCACGAACTTACTGACAAGTTCATGCTGATCATTTGTCATTATACTTATGGCCAGTAGTCAGCGAGGAAATGTTCCTATTTCCATGAATCATCCATAGACGAGGAGCCATAGTAACCGCATGTCGTAGCTCTGAAATAAGGAGGTGTTGGTGCCGAAACCCTCACTGTAGGTGCCTGACCCCCTGATCAGATAACCCGCTAAAGATAAGCAAGACCCTGATTGTCATCTCCGGGGTAGTTGAGGTGGACAATTCCTGATCCTCATTTTGCACTTGTTCATTTCATACGGAGGTTGTGGACGATCTCCCCTTTCTCCTCCCCCTCGTCGATTCTCCCCCTGTAGATGTCCTCTTTTTCTTTTTCGGAGTCACTGCCCTAGTATCAGGTGGGCTAGGTTTCGTCCGCTATCCTCTAGAGGACTCCCCCCCACGACCTCTTCACGGCCCTCAATCTCAACACCACAATCCTCCCTCGAGCTAACGCCCCAGTGGCTGGCTCGTCGTTTCTTGTCCTGGCCGTTGTTGGCTGCTGGCGGTCGTTGCTCTACGTTCTAACATCTGCGAAATAGATGAAAGATGGTCAATACCAATGTGTAATCACCTAGATAACCAATGGAACTCAGTAAGTACACGAAAGAAAGAATTAGAAAGAATGAGAATTTTCCTAAGTTCCTATAAAACCTCTCAAGGGAAAGTAAGGCGTCCCCTACCGTTCCTTAAGACTCTACTAGACTCGTTTCTTGTTGTGATGAACCAATGAACTAAGCCTGATACCAATTTTGGTCACGACCCAAAACCAGCCGCATCCCTGCACCCACATTTACCCTCCATTGAGCGAACCAACAATCTAACTTTACACATTCCAATATATATCGACAGAAAAGTAATTCGGAAGACTTAACTCATTAATAAAAACCACTTCAATAACTATTATTAATTCACACTATATTCCCCCCAAAATCTGTGGGTGGGAAGTCATCACCACAGAAACTCTATGATCGAATTACTAAATAAAAATGTCTACGACGCTAAACAAATAAAGCTAGTCCATGCCGGAAGTCAAGGACATCAGACTTTAAGAAGAAGATCCAGTCCAGCTCGACGCATTAGCTCACCTGAATTCTGATGTTATAAGACTGGTCTAGACTAACTGGTGAGTTGAAGTTTCGGGACTTTGCTGCTTTCCACAAATAACAAGAATAAAAACTATAAAGTAGGGGGCATTACAACCACAAGTACTTAGTATATATCATCGCCAACTCAGAAATAGAAGAAACGTATATATATCAAGCAATATATAATCAATCTATAAACTTCAATCATGTAGCAACAACAACAGTACTATAATCCTCAACAGTACCATCAAGTTCAATCCTGGGCTCTAGCCCTCAAATACCTACTCATTGGGAATTAAGTTTATTAGATTGAGTATATTTATCATCTTTCAGATTCATTATCTTTCTTCCTCTTGTGTCGGTACGTGACACTCCGATCCCCTACCACTATGTGTCAGTACGTGACACTCCGATCCCCTAATTCTACGTGTCGGTTCGTGACACTCCGATCCCCTATATGTGTCGGAACGTGACACTCCGATCCCCTATATGTGTCGGTACGTGACACTCCGATCCCCTATATGTGTCGGTACGTGACACTCCGATCCCCTAATTCTACGTGTCGGTTCGTGACACCCGTCCCACTAATACTATGTGTCGGAACGTGACACTCTGATCCACTAATACTATGTGTCGGAACGTGACACTCCGATCCACTAACCTCGTTCTATCCGTTCATCAAGCCTTCTCTATACCAAGGCATCATCAATCCCATTACTTTAATTCATCGAGCCTTCTTTTATACCAAGGCATCATCATTAATCAAGTAGATTAAAGTTTCTTTCAAGATTTGGGATTCAATGGTTTTCATCATGCTTGTTTTATCAAATTCACATAATCATATTCAATGCACGCATACATTAAGCAATAATACAGTTTACAATCCACCCAATACATTCTATTCCTATAGAGTTGTCACTACACTAGATATCTGTAAAAAAACCATAACCTACCTCCACCGAAGAATTGGAATCAACAAGCAATTTCCCAAGCTTTGATATTCCCTCTGCCTCTTGATCGATCAATTTCTCTCTCTCCTTGTTCTCTCTATTTTATTTATTCAAACCCTCTTTCTTTTACCCTAATTAACATATAATTAAGTGTAAAAGATGGCAATAATACCACACTAATTAACCCAAAGTTACCTCTTTTATCCCTCAAGAATTTGAGTTATTAATATAAACCCACGAAATCTATAATTAAGGAAAGAATAGTCCAAAACGTCCCTTAAAATGTGTAAGGAAATCCGATTCTGCCTGGGATTTGCGCAACCTGTGACGGCCCGTCGTGCCTGCGATGGTCCGTCACGCAGGTCGTCGTGAGGGCCAGAACCCCAGTTTTTACTAAGGAGTCTGTGACGGTCCGTCACACATGTGACGGTCCGTCCTGCAAGTCCGTTACGAAGTTCAGAGAGTCGATTTTCAGTACCCAATTTCAGAATTCCTAAGTATATTGAAAACGAGACCCTGCGACGGTCCGTCGTGCCTGTGACGGTCCGTCGTGGGTTCCGTCGTTTCAGCCAATTTTCCAGAAATAAAATCGAAAATCTCCTTGCTCAAAACGACTAAACGGTCGTAACAAAGATTTGGTTAATTATATTTTTTGCCTTATAATTTAGTTAATTCTAATGAATTGTTATGTCGCTAAATATTATTAATTTTAGTTTTCTTTGTGCACTCTCTTTTGTTAAAGTTTTTCTTATCATGTTAGTATTTTGTTTGTTAGCTCACTGTTCAGGTAATGTTATATAGTTGCTTAATATTGTACTCTTTGATATTTGGGGCCAATGAAAAATCTATCCTTCGGGTTTAGAGGCCTTTCCATTTTAAAAGACGAAAATCTAATTCAAGTTTATATATAATTTTAGTTGTTGGAATTGGCCGATGAAGAAATTACCGTCGATTTCCAAGGCCTCCCATGTTAATAAGACGGATTTTTATTTTAGTTATTATTTGGTTATTTATTTTTATTTATATTATTTTGGGCAACTAACTCTTTTACTAAGTGTCTTACAGGTACCCCAACCCGAGGTCTTCTCCTTGAAATATTCAAAAAAGTTCGAATTATAAGGTTCATTAATTATTTTTGGTGAATAGTGATGTTACAAACTTTATATATATTGCCCTTAATTATTGTCTTTTGTATTGTGTCTGTTGTATGTTTATTATTTGTATATTATTTTGTTCTTCCCTCATTTGAAAAAATAAAATAAATAAATCAGTCGGGGGGAACCACATTTGTGGATTCCGAGGGTGTCTAACCCCTTCCCTTCGAATAACTTGAAACCTCGTACCTAGAATAGAATGGTTTCGTAGATCATTTAATGGTTTTCCTAGTTTTTTCCTAAAAATAGGGGCGATCTTTTTCAAAAAACTCGTTTATTTTTTACTTTGTTAAAATGATATTCCAATTATATTTTTCGAGTTGCCTCGATGTTTTCGCCCTATTTCGAAAGAGTAGGATGTAAACACAACACCTTTTAAGCAGGAAACCTGGAATCCTTGGTGAATCGAGGCCAACTTATTTGAAAAAGGTCTATCAGAAACTTTTTCCAAATATGCTTCAAAATTTTGATATGGCCTGACAAACCGGGGACAAGTTTCCTATTTTCCAAAGAACTCTCATACCTTCATATGTGAGATTTTAAATAAACACAATCCACAACCAATCCAAATTTCTAACTCCCTTTCCCCTCACACCATCGACATAAGAAATTTTGCCTACTATAGTTCGACAACCTCTCCTCTAATGAGCCAACTTTTTCAAAATATGATTTATTTGTCAGACGCCAGGGGTATACCCAAGAGAGTTATACGGCGTATTCAAACGCTTGGAGGCTTTTACAAGCCCTTAGACATATATATAATATATATATATATTATTATATATATATATATATCTAACTCTCTCTCTCTCCTTCTCTCTCTCTCTCTCTCTCCTCTATCTCTCTCTCTTCCCCCACCACCAAGGTCCGCTTAACGTGAAATACTCACACATTTATTATGTTGTAATTGTTTTGAATCGTAAGCCCGCCCTTGCTCGGCTCCCGGGTTCTCTCGCCCTCGAGCTTTTTTTCTGCTCGGCACCCCCCATCCGGCCCGCTGGTGCCCGCCGCCGGTTCCCCAAACGGGGAGCCACTGTTTACTTTTTTCGGAACTAAGCGCTTGTGCCTGCTTTAAATGTCATTTCTACAGAGTACTTGTACTGTGGTGGGTTTGGCAAACGACGGTTACCAAAATCTCCTTTATAGCCTATACGTGGGTGAGGATTTTATTATTAAATGCTGAGCCAGTATTATATTCTGTTAATATTAATAATGAAACCATGGAATGCTCATTAAATTTCAAAAATGACAAAAAGAAAAACAGAAACACCCTCAAGATAAGTCTGCCACATCAACAACTTAAAGTCTCGTTATAATAGATATATATATTATATATATATAGATAGATAGATAGATAGACGATAGATAGATTACCCACCAAAGGTCCACATCACTTGGTGAATTACTCACGGACGTTGAGTATGTTGTGAATTGTTGTTGAATAGTATAAGAAGTTGAGAGGTAAGGGTGATATAAGAAAGAGGATTTGTCAGGATAGGACAAAAAATAAGGAAGTTGGTGAATTGAAAAAAGTTAAAAGGGAAAGAAGCAACAATTACTTCTTTTAGGAAAAGAAGCGTTTGCCTTCATTTATCAAAAAATAATTATAATGCCTGGGTTTGAAACTAACGGTTAATGGATATTTTATTAGCGTACTACACCATTTTAGATGGGCTACGGCTACACAAATAAATGAGCAACGCTTGAAAAAGGTTGCTAAAATATATTTTTGGGAACCCTTTTTACACTGTAGTCTAATTTTTAACTTTTCACAACGATAAAATATTGAGCAAAACGCTTAAAAAAGTTACCTTTATGATATAGACCCTAACTTTATAAAAGCGTTGTCCATAGTAGAATAATGGCAACAATTATATCTATTTTGGACACATTTTAAAGGGTCCTATTTTTATAATTTGTAAAAACAACACTTTATAAGTGTGGGCCTAACTTTTCACTAAATATTAGATTTCCTTCAAACATTTTTTTCAACTCCCCTCCCTTATTTTTGGCCAAAAAAAATTATAAAAACATTATTAAAAACTTTTTTTATCTGGAATTGGAAAAAAAAAAATTGGGCTTATAACACAACGCTTAAGAGTAGAACACAACGCAGGTTCTCTTCTCCAAAACTTCAAATCGAAAATTATAAGAACTGAAGAATCTAACAGAGGAAGTTAAGACTGAAGAAAAAGAGCTGAAAATCAAAGATTTGAGTTGATTCTCTTCTCTAAATCGGAATAGCTGAGTTGAGTTGAGCAATGCTACGAACTAGGGATCGAAATCGAAAAGGAACTGAAGTCGAAGATATTTTGAAGCTTAAAACCCATGTTCATAAGCGTAAGTATCAATTTCATACATCTAAACTTCCTTTCACTCTCTTCTAATCATCTAGTACTAAAATGCCAATTAATTGAATTTTTGTTTTGTTTTAGAATTATTATAGTTGGGGGATGGTATTGCTGAAATTTCAATCTAGTGGAAGAAATTTGAAAATAATTGAACGTCAAAATTAGCCATGGGATATGAGCTAACAAAAAAATTTTCTTAGAGATACAAGTAAAATGAAACATTAATTGTAAAACATGGGTAAACCTTGGGGAATTGAAGAGAACTTCTAAACATACCTTTCTTGCTAATGTGTTTATTCTCTGATTATTTTATAAAATTATTTAGATATTGGTATTCTGGTTAGTTGATTATCAGTCCTTTTTTCTCTGCGTCTTTTTGACTTGTTGGCTTGTCTGGTTTACGAAATGGGTGGAAGCTATAAAGCCTCAGAGAATAACAATGATACTCTTGATCTGGAGAAAATCCCCATTGCAGAAGTGTTTGAACACATGAGATGTTCGCGAGAGGGTCGGCTTCCCCCTCTTTAGTTTCTTCCTACACTGTCTTGGTTTGTACTATCCTGCCATACTGCTTCCAAGGTATTTTTTGCTCGTATAATTCCCCACAACGACTTTTTAGGATAGGTTTGCTGTGCATTATTTATCTGCTATGCCTTGAATCAGAATTGCTATGTAATCTACTATGAGACATGCGATATTTAATCGATTACAACTCTTCCTCCGAATTTACAACTCTTGTCGCTATTTCATAACTCAGATGATGGAAATTCTACAAGCTGAGTCAGATTCTGTGATCATTTTGGGTTCTGTTGGTGTTCTTGCTCCAATTAGCAAAAGGTTGCTACCAGATGATGATATCCGTTCCTGAGAGAACTCTGCTCAACTATTTTATGGAATGTTGAGATCGTTTACCCACTAATCACCCTATTGTCAAGTAGTTCTCGGTTTATGTATTCCTATATCAAAGTTTTCTTGATATCCGTGAGACCATTATTGCTGTACGTAATGTCTTTCAATGAATGGTCCTTCGGGGTGTTACTTGTAACTGAATTTTTGATATCACCTTTTTTGTTTGTTGGTTGGTGCTAAGGTGATTAATGTCCTCTTTTGGCGCATTACTACTACTGCTGTCAGTCTCAAATCAAAGTTGGATGGTGGAACTTACAAAATCCATCTTGGAAAATGATAAATGCTATATTTTGGACTATGGTTCTGAGTTTTCAACTTGGGTATGAGTGAGGATGTGGAGGCCTTCATACGTCACTCGAGGAGAGAAAAGTATAATTCAAACAGCGAGGATATCATCCATGTTCTTTGTGTGGTATGTTTCTCATTTCTGCTGACAATAATTTTCGGAATACTTGCCAATCAAAATAGACCCAAGTCACACTTATTATCCGAGATTATTCCAAGGCTATAGACCATTCTTTAAGGTCCAATTTTACTTGGGCCATCAGGATCTAACACCTGCCCCTGAGGCCGACGAGGATCAAAAGTTCGGTAGAGTTATTATTAGAGAGTGAGATGTTGTGTGTTTCTGGTTTGAGTTAGTTTTAAACTTTGTCCATATTAGCCCTTTCCATTTCATTTCCTCATCTCACGTTGGTGAAGCACAAGGTGCTGCTGTCCAAAGATGCTGGCAAAAGTACTCGTTCGATGAAGAAGGTCCCGCCTTTGTTAAGAAGGTGGAAAGATAGAGGGCTGAATCTGCATCATCAGAATGTTTCCATTCAATTTTGCCATCTTAGTCTTCACTGAAAAAGTAAATTTGTCATTTTGCACGCTTGCGTTGCCAAGACTCAGATACCCAAGAGCATGGTAAATTCCTATACGGTGGAGATGCTACATAGTTCTCTCTGTCACATCACCATTCTCACGAACGAAAGAAGATTATTACTTATGTTGGTTTGGTGGACTGGGAGAGGATGCATCGAGTAGCGAATGTCCTTTGCATATAAGGGTCAAATCGTCTTTATAGAATTTTCTTAATTGAATCATTATTGTGGATTCAGGGGACCGAGAAATGGCTGCACAATGGCGAGCAACAATTGCATTCACTTAAAGGAGACCTGTGCTGGGTATTACTTTTTTTTTATTATGATGTTTTCCAGTCAAAAAACTCAAATGAAGCTTAATTGGACACTCTACGTTATCTGGGTAGGATATCCCAAGGCAAAGAACCACCACAAATTTTTGCAATTCCAATCCCTCCCTTCTGCCTTGGTATCTCTCGATATGTCACATAGAGGCTATTTTTGTCGTTTACCGTCATAGAATAACCACGACAAGTCTTTCCTTTTTCATGGGTGGATTAAGCTCTGGCTATAAAAAATCATATAATTGTAGAAAATGGCTTGAATGATGAAAACTATGCTTCTCTATACTGTTGCCTTTTTTCATGGATATCGGAACTTCCTAGTCTAACAACAAAGCCAGTTAAAGTCGATTTGTTGCATGCTTATCGACCCTTTAAGTTTTTCCCCTCTTTGGATATTAAGTTGTCATCATGCCTGATATCTTTTTCTGTATCTGCACTATCTTTCCAATTTAGTCATCTGGCAAAGCCTACGTATTGCGATCCTTCTATCATCACTTTAACATTTTCTCAAACTATTTCTAGATAGATATTTAGCTTCTGTTCTATGTTGAAAGAGTCTCAGAGAGTTTTCTTCTGGATTTACGTAAACAATTTGTCTGGATATTAGGATCTTTTCATATATATTGAAGTTGTCTAATGCTAGTCTCATTGAAAATTTATGTTTACACTTGTACTTTCTGTATAGTTTCTATTTCTCTGTATAGTCCACGCAAGTCCTAATTGGTTGTTTTCATTATGTCCCAAAGCTACTATGAACTTTGTTTTAAGTTTCCCAAAAAGAATTTTACAAACCTCGAATTCTAATTAACAGTGGCATTTTCACTGAACACTACGAGGTTTTCTTTCTTCTTTCTATCTCAATCTGCTCTTTAGTAATTCATTTGGCATGTAAAACAAGTACCCATGAGCAACAGAACTTAGCAGCAAAATTGTGGAATTCTTGAAGGTGAGGCTTTTATCGAAGTAAGACAAAAGGCGCTCTTGTCAGTTGTTTATCCCAACTAACAACCCGTGTTTACCTAGTTATGCTGCTTAGGCCTAATTTTGTTTTGGTCGTTTTATCACAACTCATCCCCGGAGCAAACCGTGAAACACACTAAGGAAGGAAAGAAGCTCAGCTTTTGGCTTGTATTGGAGAAAAACCAAGATTAGCATACCAGCAAAACAAATTATCTCCTGAAGGCACCAGGGAACCTCACCTGTTTTCTTCTTGTTCTGTATATAGAGGTGCAAATCCTTCTCACCCTTCGATATTTTCCCGAATGAGGAAATTTTTCTCATTTCTAATTGTCTTTATATCAAATTATTTTCTGTTAACTCGTGGATGTCCAGGAAATTTGGGTAATATCTAGAGAATTTCGTTAAAACTAAAATTAAAATTTCTTGTTGTGTAGATTTCAACAGTTTAATATTTTCTTAAAATAACATGTTTGAGAATCTATACTTCCACTGCACGAGATTTGGTTGCCTGAGGATTTCATGGTTCTCGACACACAAGATGCTGAAGTTTTTCGTTTGGGTTGGTCATCAACAGACTCCAAAGAAAAGCAAAGTGCCTTGAAATTGGACAGGTAATACTATTTAGTTCATATGTGATCTCATTATTGGAAAGTTATTGTTCATTTTTCTTTTTTTGCTCGAGTAATCGAAGAAGTTGATCCACGATAAATATGTAGAGCTGGCTACATCTTTGGAAGGGTTATCCTCTTATGTTCCATTGTGATAAAGTCACAGAAGGAAATGACAATGCTTCCTTTACAAAAACATTTTTCTCATGGGAATTCCGTAAAAGCTACTGTAAGTGACTAAGTTCTCTCTCTCTCACTCTCTCTCTCATTATACTCGTTTAAATTTGGTATGCAACTTGTAAGGATAGATGTTGAGTTCTACAGCTGCATTTGTTACCTCAGCGAGAGAATATCAAAAAATAATAAGTGAAACTCATTAGTCATTTCAGCAACTTTTAACACTCTGACTTGCGTGTTTAATCAGGCACACGGAAACTCATTCCAAAAGAAGGTTATGATACTCTTTGGATTTGGTCATGCTTCCGAGGTAATTGATCTTGTTTTTCCATTACTATAATCTCATCTAAGTTACATGAATCATACAATGGTGCAAGAATGAGGCATTGTTTTCCATATCATATATTAGTTGTTTGACAGTAGCTTTTCGTATCATCAACCGAGTTTCATAATACAAGACTTCATTAGTTATTCAAGAAGTTTAGACCTTGTTCCTTATATTTCATAAGTAGCACAAATCAATATGGACCAACCCAAAAAGCTCAGCATTGAGGCTGCTTTAAACTCTGCTTTACTGTTCATTTTCGTCCTGCCTGCGAAAGCTGTTCTGTTCCAAAGCTACCGTAGCAAGTCAGAGTTCACAAAGAGATTGCTAGCTGCATTGTCTAATATTCTTTACATAGAAGAGATTACACAGCAAATTCTTTCGCGTGGATCTTTTCTCTCATTCTATTTTTTTTCTTTGCCTATGTTGTGTGTTAATAATTACAACAGAATAAGTTTATTTAGAAACTAATCCTATTTGGCTTTAATAATCTTGGTTGTATTTATCTTGTCGTCTTATCTTGAATCCTTAGTTTTTGTGATTAGTCGTCTGCTCTATTTAGTTCCTTCTTGTTGATTCTTTAGGTCTCTACATGTTTGCTCGAACTTGTGTTTTCTTCCTCAATAATTATGAGCAAAAGAGAAGTTTTGTTGATGCTAAAAATGATATCCTCTCCACACACTGATGTGTCTACTGAGTATTTTGAGGCTCTGTTGTGTTCGTCTGTTTGCTACTCTTTAGTAAATCAATAAAACTCGAGGCAGGAGAGGGGGTAATAGGTGCGTCCGCAGAAGAATAAATTGTCGATGAAGCATGTTGAAATGTGTATTGAAGGTGTTTAGGTGGACTTAGGGTGGTGAAATGCTGGGGGGGGGGAGAGGCGAAATAAACTCCGCGCAGTTTTCTTTATGCTCTTACTTTTCCTTCTTGTTTTCCGGTTACCAGAAAGGCAACCTCAAATCCTTACTCTCGTACTAACTGGTTTGTTGCTTCGATTTGGCCTAATGTTGGGTATCGTTTTTATTCGGAATGTTGTGGTATAATGTTGTCTCTCTTGTTCTCTAATAGGTCTAGCAAGGATTTGGATGTGTCCCTCACCATGCTCGTGGCTGCTTTTCTGGTATTAACCTCCATCTTTTTTAACCTTTTTTTTGTCTAATTTAACATGCATCTTGGCTTCTCAGTACTTTTTGCTTCACTCATTGCTAATTTTAGTTGATTAATAGTTGTTTACCTAGGTTTTAGTTTCTGTTTTTTTCCTATGTGAAGTATGTTTGCTTAATCCAGAAAGTGTAGGAGATAACAAATATTCCATTTTTTCGCAAACTCTAGCATCTGAATTTTTGGGTAATGAGTTATCTGATACTTGAGCACAGTAGGCTAAGTTAGTTCGGTTTTTCCTTCAATACTGAAGAAGGTTCTGCACTTGGACAGTGCCATTTGGGTGTACTCCTTTGTTTTCTTTTATCCCTTGTGACTTTGAACACTGTGTTCTTGTAATTATATGAATCTAGTAATCTACTTTGCATCAGCTTTAAGAATTTTCTTCTTGGCAATTGTATCCTTGCTATTGGGTGTTGCCCAGTTGAGCCCGATTTCACCTTCCAAAAGAGAGACTCTGTGGCAAATCAAACTTCATGACATGGCTGTTTTGAAATTTTCCATGGAGACAACAATAGGATTACACTACTCAAGGTAATATTCTCTGATTAAATGTATTGCATTAAAATTGAGAGCCCACAATAGAAGATTTCACAATGTTGTAGTCCTTATCATCTGTATTTTCTACATTGAAATAATATTTAGATTTGGATTGGTTGTCTTAACAGTGAAGTCCTCTCTCTGTTATGCCCTTCCTCAATAATTCACAACTTTATAATTTATTTTAAATTGTCAGGAAATGTCATGTAATTAATTTGAATTTGGCTAGAAGTAAACTCGATCTATTGTGCAAAAGAATTGAAGAAATTTTTTGTATTGTTGTCATATACGTTGCAATGTGACACTTTTAGGTTTAAATGGAACTTGTTGATTGGTAGAGATCTTTAGCAATCACTTGCTAAGTTTTTGGTTGTACCATGAAATGTTTCCCTCGAAGTTTATTTGAAAAATATAGCTTCATTTAAAATGATAATTAGTTCATTTTGTGTTTTAAGGTCACTTGTATGTATTAAACATATTATATATTTGTCTACTGTGGCTTATAAATGTTGAGTTACAACTTTATAGTGTTGTTCCTAGATGAGATATAAGTCACATTTATAAGTGTTGCTATAGCTGACATATAAATTAACACCTTATAAGTGTGCAATAGATGAGAATATAAAGTACACTTTATAAATGTTGCAATAGATGACCAAATAAAAGGCACACTTTTTTTAAGTGTGACCAATAAATCTGAGAGGCAACGCCTTTTAAGTGTAATCTAACAAAAAATATGTGTGCCAATGCAATTCTTCAAAGCGTGCCCTTATCCCTATTTGGCTAGCTTTATTAATGGTATCCAAGGTGGCAACTTTAAAAGTGTTTGCCTAATGTCAAAGGTTACGCTTCTTTTTGGGCAGCCCCTAAAAAGTGTTGCTGAATGCTCCAAAAGTGTGCCTTTTAATCAAAGCCCACTTATTTGCTAGTTTAGCTACCTTACGTGGTGTTGCTGTGGCCTGGGTGAGACTTTTATTAATAAATGTTAGTCATATTAATATTTTGTTAATATTATATGAGAATGGATGATAATAAAATGTCTAAAAAATGACAAAAAAGAAAAACACAAACACTGATCAAAGAAGTATGCCACATCAACAAACTTAAGTTTCTTCTTTATTTTTTTTATATATATATATATATTACCAAAACAAAGGTCCGCATTCACTTGTGAAATTACTGACACATTGAGTATGTTGTAATAGTAGAAAGAAGTTGAGAGTTAAGGGTGATATAAGAAAGAGAATTTGCCATGATAGGGCAAAAAATAAGGAAGATGGTGAATTGAAAGAAGTTAAATGGGAAGAAGGAACAATTACTTTTTTAGGCCTGATTTAATGTCATTTATCAAAGAGTAATTGTAATGGGTGGGTTGTGAAACTAAAGGTTAAAAAAATGGATAATTTATGAGTGTAACATAGGTGAGGCTTTTATTAATTAAATGCTAGTCATATTAATATTCTATTAATATTATATGAGAATGGATGATAAATAAAATGTCAAAAAAAATTACAATAAAGAAAAACACAAATACTAATCAAAGAAGTATGTCGCGCCACCAAATTATGTTACAAGGAGTCAACTGTATATTGTTTTAGCCTTTAGTTTCTTTTTTTTTTTATACAAACATATTTGATAAAAAAAAAATTCGACGAAATCGTGTCAAGTGACATATTTGCCCTAAATCTGCCTCTAGTTATAAGAATAATAATTATAAAGGTGATGTTTGGAGAGGTTATGATTATTTTTTTAATAGAAAGTAATATAATAACTTCTTCATACTATATTATTTTATAAGTATCATTTAATTATTTTATTTTTCAATCTCAAAACCTACGAATTTTAAAAACCCTATGCCTTTTCACACAGGTAAAAGAAAAAAAAGGTATTTTTGGTAAACAAAATGAAATAGAGTTTTGTATCGGCAGAAGATTTTCGTCTCTAAACCTAGACTCGACAGGCGAATCTGGCTTCGCCTTGAATCTGAACAATCCGAATGGTTCGAATTAAAGAAGCCAAAACGCTAAGGCGCAATAATAGTTTTGTAATATAGTTTTTGCGAGCAATTTTGTGAAAAAAATCTGAATTTGAATAATAATAATAATAATTATACAGGAAGTGGAAGGATTGTCGGATTCAGTAGCATCAAAAGTATGGGAGGCAGGAATAGACAAATTGGAGGAAGGTGAAGAGCTTCAGTGTGACCCATCTGCTTACAATGCCCTTCATGCCTTCCATATTGGATGGCCATGCATGAGGTATTTGACCGCCTTTTTCTTCATCACAATTTAACGATCAGAGTAGAATAAATCAACTAATGGTTTTTGAATTGGCAGTTTTGATGTGCTGCGGGACTCTCTTGGCATGGTGCGAACTGAGTTTTCACATACTGCATACTGTGTAGCAGGAACACAAGTAAGCTTTCTTCACTCCATGTTGTTGCCATTTATACATTGCAGCCCATTTCTGAGTTTGTCTTTCTTTTCCTTCTTTTCTTTTTGATATCCTCCAAAGGCTCCCAAAAACATAAGCTAAACTAGACTTCTTTTTGATAATGTATAGATCTTCATCTTTTATTGTGCAAGAACAACACACAGCATCGCGTAATCTTCCAAACTTCAGCGTAGAATAAGACTGAAAGGGACTACTTCTTTTTTCCCCTTGTTTATCCCGACAAGGATAATTGTCCAATGTATCTACAGGTTTTTACAGGGAAACCTTGCCACATTTATATATAAGTGCTTTATTCTGCTATACAAGTAGTTGTAGATGAAGTTTCAGGTTCGGAACTTTTCCAGTAAGCCTCCGAAGAAAAAGCTTGTCTTAGCCAGACCACCAGTTTCAGGTGCCTTTGCAGATGTTGGGACTTTCTTCACGTTAAGCATCATTGTCTGTCCAATTTCTTCACGCAGTCTTTCAATCGTCTTCATCTCTACAGGGTTTCCAGACGCATCTCTTACGTAGAAGAAATTCTTTGCTTTCTCCCCAATAGTTGTAACACCAGCTCTAGTCACTGATAGCCCATTTTCTCGTAGGACTCTCGTAACTTCAGAAAGTAAGCCAACTCGGTCCTTGGCACACAACTCAAAGCTGAAGCCCTGCATATAAAAGGAATATAATTTACATTCCACCTGGTGGCATTAGAATTCTGAGGGTTTTGGGAAGGTTCATGCATCCCATAAAGTTATAGATTGAAGTAACATATGAATGCGCCCTTGGAGGGCAATCATAACACTTGAAGTTCAAGTCACAAATAGAATAGAAGCAATGGTTAATGTGTCAAAGTATAATATTAGATGACCACATCCTTCTATCAAACTTACACATTCATCCCAATAGCAAAACAAAAAATTGCACATGTTCATGGACTGCTTAGAAAAAAATTAGCTTTACGTTACTTTTTGGATTCATCATACCAGTCAATCACAGAAATACAGAATGAAAGTTTATATATGCAATATTTCTTGATTCTTCACCTTAGCTATGAATGATTTATAAATAGACTTTTGTCTATTAGACAAAGTAGTTCAAAATGGGGGCGAGCAAGAGCCTGTTTGGATCTAAAAAAAATGGTGATCCCCAAATAATTCCAACAACAAAAAGTGACCATGAAATAATGTTAAGAGCATTGGTTCCATGAATTTGTCTAAAGGATGAGAAACTGGCAATGTCATAAAGAGACAAGAAATATCAATCATTGGATTTACTTATGCCTCAACTAAATGAAATGATGGGAAGAGATGTAACATTAGAGCTGGCAGATCGCAATCTTCAGAAACATTCAAGACAAGTTAGAGTGAGTAGAGAATCTCCCTTACCTCACTTATCCTTCGCGATAGCGCAGCTTCAATAACTTCACACCTTTTCTTCTCTGCTTCCAGATTCCAGAGTGGCCACTATCCATGTGGCGAATAAAATATTCCTATAAAAAGAGTTGTCTTATATTACATATTGGAATCAAAGCCTGATGAAAATCTATCAGTGATTCCAACATAGAGCCACTTTGGAAGTGAACGGATTCTTAGGTACTAGAGCATAAGCTAAACTAGACTTCTTTTTGATAATTTAAGCTCGTTTCTCCCATTCGTTCAGGCAGACAAAAGGGCTTCCAACTCTATTGGAATTTTTAAGTTATCTAATATATCTGGAAAAAGGCGGGACTTGGTGCCAACCAAGACTGGTGATGATGATAATATGGACAGTGAAAGTAGTGACAGTGATGATGATGATAATGAAGAAAAGGAAGTAGAAGCTGTTCTACAGGTACTTTATTTCTTATCATCACACATATTCCTGCAGCTAACAATTTCTTTTTCCAAAGCTACGCAAGGTGTTTCATGAAGGATGTGTTAATCGTATACGTGCTATGACGCAAAACCCCCATATAGTTGCTTCTTGGAGTGATACTGGTCATGTTCAGGTCAGACTCAGTTTTGATGATTCAATTCTTTCAATTGTTTTAAGACTACTTATCTTACTTTTACTTCTTAATACTTTGGCATCATTCTTTGGTGCAAAACATTTATGTTAGATGCAATTTTGAGCTTCAAAATAGTATTTGATTAAGTCCGTCTGATTTATGTAGTTCTTTATCAACGAACATGTAGATACAGGAACAAACTTCTTATGAAGCTTAGTATATCCAGACAACAACAGCTATGCCTCAGTCTCAAACAAGTTGTGGGAGGCTATATGAATCCTCAATTCTTTCTTAAGTCAACCTATATCATCATAATACCAAATAGAATAAAAGTGAAAGGAGAAAATAATAGAAGTTATCTAACAAGCCTAAATCCTATTTCCAACTAGTATATATCATCTATATGAATCTTTTCCTTCCATTTTGTCCATCATTAGCTAAGTCTGCTGCATTGATCCCAAGGTCTTTCGAGACAACTGCCTTGCATGCGACTCTAGGTCTATCTTTAACACCTTTACCCTCCATAGTTTTGCACGTACTGATCAGTGCATCTGTAGGTTTGTCCAGAAGGTTGATTTATGCAGAGACTAGTATAAAATCTCATCTTATGATATGTTTAATGCACTGGCAGGTCTGGGATTTTAGCTCACATTTAAATGCATTGGCAGAAGCAGAGAGTGATCGTAGCCAAGGGGCTTCTGCAGTCTCTAATCACTCACCTTTATTTAAGTTTGGCGGACACAAAGATGAAGGCTATGCTATAGATTGGAGTCCTCATGTACCAGGGAGGCTTGTTTCAGGTATGGGATGTCACCTTTGCACATGTGATGATATGCCATGTTCATAATTATTCTAACGTTTGTTGCTTTTACTAGGGGACTGCAAGAATAGTATCCATTTATGGGAGCCAACTTCTGATACAACATGGAATGTTGAAGATCCCTTTATTGGAACACACGCAGTGGAGGGGGGGGGGGGGGGGGGGGGTGGGGGGTGAAAGAGCTTCAGGTGCTCTTATAATGCTTGTAGCTACTTAGGGAAAGGTTTCAATTTAGGCATGTCATTACATTTGCTAAATGCTAAAGCATTTATTTGTGACTTCCTCTGATGCAGTGGAGCCCTGTAGATCCTTGTGTGTTTGCCTCTTGCTCAGTTGATGGAAGTATTAAGATATGGGACACCCGAAAGAAAAGATCTCCTACCGCAACTATAAAGGCATATAAGACAGATGTTAATGTTATATCATGGAACAGGTATGTGACTTTTCTGTTGTTACTTTCCATATCTATAGTTATGGTTACATTGTTATGTGATTCTTTTTTCTCCTAGGGGAACGAGCTGTATGCTTGCATCTGGGAGTGATGACGGGGCTTTTTCTATTCAAGATCTTAGAGTCGTCAAGTGTGGTCTGAATGTACGTATGATTCTCTAATACTCTCTCAATTTCGGTTTAAATGTTTGGCGAGGGCTGGAAATTGTGAGGATGAGATCAGTATGAGTTTATCTCATCCTATTTCGTAGAGGAGAAAGTGCATCACAAAAAAAAGGGTGAGTGCTCATTCTCTTGTTTCGTCTTACAGGAAGGAGGAGAGAGTGTCGTGGCATACTTTGAATATCACAAACATCCGATCACTTCTATTGAATGGAGTCCTCACCATGAAGCTGCCTCAACCATTGCTGTTTCATCATCTGACAATCAACTGACGTAAGAACTCTAAAGGGATTGTTGATGTCACTCTCTCAATGGATTTGTTTATTTGTTTAAATCACCATCCTTTTCTATTTAAATATATATATCAGTATCTGGGACCTTTCTTTGGAGAGAGATGAGGAAGAGGAGGCTGAGTTCAAAGTCAAAATGAAAGAGCAAGTCAATGTCCCAACAGATTTGCCCCCACAACTTCTCTTTGTCCATCAGGTTCTTATGTCTGTTTGTATGTTTGTCTGTATGATGATGGCGAAGTTATTCTGACGACATATCTAATTAACAGGGTCAGAAAGATTTGAAAGAACTTCACTGGCATCCTCAGATCCCTGGAATGGTTATATCCACAGCAGCAGATGGATTTAACATACTAATGCCATCAAACATTGAAAATGTGCTTCCTGCTTGATACTTGGTTGATAAGAAAGTTATGCATGCTTGGTAGCTCATTAATTAGCTATTCTTTCCTATTTCGCAAGTGATGAACATGTCTCTATTCCTCTACTTTTGTAATTATGTTGTGCCTTAGTTTTATCAACTTTAATTTGTCCCAGAAATCTATTTATGGACAATTGCATGCATCGCATGGTTGAGTGAACATTTCTTTTCTCCCAGTTCACCCTTTGCCCAACCCTCCTTCATACTATCCTTGATAATATAGCCAACCTAACCATCTTTGGTCAAAACTAGGAGTGTATATAACCGGGTTGGTTTGGCTTTTTCAAATATCAAATGTTGGAATTCTGGCCTTAATTTGCATAAGGAACAAGTATATTTTATATGTTTCTTTGGAGATTACAATAGTTGCATTTTGTAAAACAAATAAAATAATGATCCAATATTTTATCGCGAAAATCCCAACTCATAAAGGGTAAAAAATAGCGACCTACACCTCTAGAAGATTTAACTCTACTTCATTAAACTCTGAGCCTCTACAAAAGATTACAAACCTATGTAATCTAAAGAATTATAAACTCTAATTCCCTAGCTACCTAAAAGAAAAAACCTCAGGTTTTAGTCTTCTACCGTCCTTCAAATTTCTTAAACTTGTTAGACGAATCTACTCACACTTGATTGTAATCAATAGTCTTAATTACAATCTTACAACTTTTTCCTCACAAACTGGCAATATTCCCCTAGTAAATCTCAAAACTCTCTCAAACTCTTGATATGTTTTAGTCTTCTCTTTATGTAACTGCATAATTTTCTCCAGCGAAACCATCGTCCTATTTATAGATTTGGACTTGAATCCAAAATCTATTTCAAATAGAAATCCTACTTGTGCTCTGCTTCCTTTTTCTCTTGAAACTTAGAAGCTCATGTATAGGATTCCTACTTTATGTGGATCTCCTAGTTCAACTCGAATATGTCTTCAGTTTTCTTTCTTGACTTTACTTTGATTTGTTTCCTTCTTGAACTCCTCATTTTCTTTGCCGCCTCAAAGCCTTGTATTCCTATTTATCTCTGGCGCCTCAAGGAAAACTTACGCACAGTTTTCCTTAAACAAGTAGGAAGTAGTTTTCCTTCTTTGACTTGACTTTGAATGGATTATTTCTTTCTTACATCTTTATTCACATCACATATTTTCCCACTTTAAGTCGCTTCCTAACAAATTAACAAGTTGTACTTATATTCAGATTCGTCTTCCTTAGAAACGGTTACAACTCAAATCAACGTTTGCTAAACTTGTTCCTGATTAATTTTTGTCAGTCTTCAAAATATACATATTCATGGGTACCTACCACTCAAAAATCAAACCATATATGGAGATTTTTAATTTATCAACACAAACCAAACTATAAACAACCTGGGTTGGTTGCATATTTTTCTATATACCAACCTCGTTTCAAATTTTTGAAATTTCAAATCAAACATAACTAATAATCTTAATTTTCCCTTAATGTTTGCCTTATAAACATGAATTAACTTGTGATCCAAATATTTTAGTCCCAATCAAATACAACTATCAATATATTTCTTAAGAAATATCAAAATATGAGATGAGTGCTGACACTACCTAATAGTTAATAAAGATGATGATGAAATCATCATATAAAAAAATATTTGCAACGGCAAATACTGAAAATGAATCATGATTTAAAAGGAATAACTCATGCTAAATATAAGTCTAATAAGTATTGTTACATATTAAGCATTAAAGAAAATAAAATTAGATTATGTATTTTAAATGTCTAAACTAATGAATAATTAAAGACATGTATTCACTATTGTTGTCATTCTTATGTTGAATTATTTTAGTTTGTTAACATAGTATTGATATGATTTGCGAATTGAGTTCTTTAGAGTTACGAATATCTAAGGATTATCTTTTATTGGACATTCAAAATTTTAAATCTCAAAAACCTTGAAACATAGTTAAGAAGATTTAAAACAAATTAAAAACTCTAAGCATTTAAGAAATTTTCATCAAAGTAATACTTCTATGTATAAAAGACAATTTTTAAATTATATATATGGAGTCCGGGTTGATTTGATCACATGTTGATTCTTTTTAGTTTAAACCAAACTAATCCAAGTATAGTCGGGGTTTTTTTCCAATATCAAACCAAGTCAAACTAAATCATTAGTCGGACTTTTTTCCGAGTTGACTCGATTTTCAGTTTGATTTTGTACAACCCTAATTTAGAAATAACTAATGGTATTTGGTTGCATTGTTAAATATATGTACCTTTAAAATACACTATTAAATAGTTCAGGGGAGGTAAATGGTCATCCATAAAGTTTGATATTGTAACAGCAATTTCGGCCAAAATTGAAATATTTTTCAGACATTTTTCCCTATTTTTTAAAAATAAACTTAATTCTTTTTTTTTTTGGGGGGGGGGGGGGGGCGGGGGTGAAAAAGTATAAAATTGAAATTGAAAATATTTTTAAAAACATACTTAAAATTTTTTAGGGATAATGCACAAGTACCTCTCAACCTGTGTCCGAAATCCTAGAGATACAGTCATAATATACTAAGGTCCTATTACCCCCATGAACTTATTTTATTAAAAAAATTTTACCCCTTTTCGGCCTACGTGGCACCATCTTGTGGTCTCAATGTTAATTGACTTTTTTTAAGCTAGTGTCACGTAGGCCGAAAAGGGGTAGAAAATTACTTATAAAATAAGTTCAGGGGTAATAGGACTTTAGTATAGTATAAGTGTGTCTCTGGGATTTCGGGCACAAGTTGAAGGGGTACTTGTGCATTTTCCCTTTTTTTGGGAAGGGGGTGAGGTAAGGGTGGGATAGGATGAAAAATAAGAATTTTAAAAAAACTTTTAGAAACTAACATTAGTTTTTAAGTTCTTTTGGGGGGAGGGGGTCGAGGGTAAGGGTGGGTGGGATGAAAACAAAAATTGGAAATTGAAAATATATTTTTTGGGGAGGTGGGGGGCATAGGGGGCTGGTGGGGGAGAGGGTAGGGGGTGAGGATGGGTTAAAAAAAAATTAAAAATTGAAGTTGAAAATAAAAGCTTTAAATTATTTTTTTCAACAAAAAAAATTTGATTTTTCAAAAAAAAATATTATAATACAAAGTTGGAAGAGAATTTGGAAAATGTTTTCCTGAAGTCATTTTTCTTAAATTTGAGGAAAATGAATTGATTTGAAAAATATTCTCCAAAACATTTTAGCCACAAAAAAACGTAAAGACTTTCCGGAGAATATTTTTCCTTCATACCAAACACACAACAACAACCCTTAGTCTCCATGATTCATTTTCTCTCTAATTTAAATATTCTATTGTCATATGGCGATAGAGAGACAAGTTGATAGATGTTGAACTACTTTCACATTGCACTAGTGTAACTTGGGGTTATCCTAGGGGATGGTTTTTACATGATGTTCTTAAATGCATGAATGTCTCCTCTAGTATCTCTAGTAATGAACGTTGACTTGTTGAGTTGTGATGAAAAGGAAGTATCTTTATCTTCGGTAGTCTTAAGGATCACTTAGGTGTGTATTGCAGAGGTTGTATGGGCTGTCTCTTCATGTCTTACCTAGGTGGGTCTTAGGATAACTTTTGGATAGAGGGTCGAAATGATTAATGGGTTACTTAATGAATATGGTTATATGTTGAGAATTATGGAAGTATTACCTTGTATGTTGATGACTTGTATGGTGTCTTGTACACTCAATTCATTAAGTTTTACCAAATTAGCATGAAAAACATATTCAACTAAAATGTCCTCTTTAAAGCATGTTTTTTTGCATCATTGTCGTCGAGTTGCATTAATTGTATCTTAAACTTCATATTAATTCTTTATCTCTACACTGACAAGATTAAGTGGACAGAAGTGAGGATCTTAGAGTTGAAGCCCAGGGCCCCCCCTTGGGAAGTAGATTGTTCTCTTAAGTTCTTGGTACATCCTCATATGTTTGAGGACGTGGATTTATTTCTAGTTCTTTCTATTAAAGACTTTGTATTAGAAATTATTTTTGTTTCTATGTAAGGGTCGTGACCTTATGATGATCAAAAATGGTGTCTGAACGGGCGGTGACTGGTGGTGATGGGGATGGAGAGGCTTAGCTTTTTTATGTTTGGGTGTGGTATAAAAAGAGTTTCTTATTGACTTTGTTGTGAAAAGTTTTAATTTCGCACTACTTTTTATACCTATGTGATGAATGAAAGCTAAGAGGCTTGTATAAGACCTCCAAGAGGTCAAGTACGCCGTGTTTCACTTTTAGGGTTTACTCTCTTGTCGTGGAACTGTTGATCTTTATCATCTATGAACGGTTTATTCAACATTGACGAAGCATTTTATCAAAATAAACGTCCTTCCCATGTCTTCTAGAATATCTCCTTTTGTTCCCACATGATAAAGGCTGGTATGGCCTTCATGATTTGCTGCAACTTTGAACTCCCTACATATTCCCACCTTTATTTACGTACGTGTAGTGATTTTTTCACAATAGTAAAACATGCATGAGAAGGCAAAAAAACTGTCATAGCCTTTTAGCTATGGGAGCCGTTAAAAATAAGTGTGTCATGGTTTCCACTTCCCCTTTCTCGCAACAGTGACATTTTGATACTATATGCATCCCGATCCTCTTCAAATTGTAATCGATTGCAATTCTTTTGTTCTTTACTCTCCACAAGAAGAAAGAAATTTTAAAAGGAAGACCTTTAATCCAAATGTAGCTCATCCCTTCTCTAGATTCCCTTTTATTCCTCATTATGTGATAAGGTAATTTGACTGAAAATGCTCCTGTTGAATTCCCCATCCACCATGGTAATTTGACTGAAAATGCTCCTATTGAATTCCCCATCCACCATGGGTTTTCGTTAAGGGCACAATTGTTAGGTTTGATGTTTTTTCACAATGTGAAACACCATTTCTTCCGATTTTCTCTCAATTTTTCAATCTTCCAAATTCCATTCTCAATGAATTCCTTCACCTCTATTTCCTCATCTCTCGCATTTTCTCCTTCTGTAAAAAATAAAGTCACTGTTTGGTCCAATTGTCAAACAAGAAGCTGAAATTCCTGGTTTTATTTGCCACGAAGTATCATGCTCCACCTTTTCCCTTATTTCAAATAATCTCCTCCAAACATGAGATAATTCAGAACTCCTAACCACGGTAGGGTGTAGCTTTTTACAATATTTATTGCTCTAGCTACTCCATAAAGAAGTAGATAACCTGAACCTCCAGCATAATTTAGCAAATAGAGCATTATTAACATCATGTAGAGATCTAAAACCCAAGCCTCCTTCTCCTTCAGGAAACACATTTCATTCCAAACTACCCATTGTTTTCCTTTAAGACTGTCGGTACTTCCCCAAAAGAATTTGCAAAAATTTGGGATGTTACTGGTCGAATCAAACCTGTTGGGGTCCTAGCTTTAGAAAAGACAAGATTGATATGATTGAAGGAACATGACTAATAAGGCAATATTTACCCTCAAAGGATAGAGTCTTATTTTGCCACTACAAATCTTTTTTGCGACCTTTCTAAACCCGCTCGTCAAAGTAAATGCTGACCTTTCTTCAATGAAAAAGATGGGGGCACCCCAAATTTAGTGACGGAAAATTTCCTTTGTCTATCTAGTCAGATTTCCTCATTCTGATTGCCGACAATTAGCTGTTATGAGATGAGAAAGAACCTCTACCAGCCTTATTGACCATTTGACCTAAAACTTTTTCATATTCCCTAAACACATTCATCATTTTGATCACTGATGTTCTGTCACCTGACCGAAATAATATGGTGTCATCTGCATATGATAGATGGTTTATTGTTGGACTCCATTTTGGCATGTCATATCCTTTGTAATCTCTAACATCATGCAAGCTATTTAAACCTCTAGTTAGGACTTCTACTGCAATGATAAATAATGTTGGGGATAGAGGATCTCCTTGTTTAAGACCTCTAGAAGACTGAAAGAACCCATAAGGTTGGCCATTTATGAGAACTGAATATCAGTTACTAGAGATGAGTCTCCATACCATGTCTATAATTACCTCCGAGAAACCAAACTTTCGCAACACCTTTGTTAGGAAGATCCATGACACTTTATCATACGCCTTAGTCATGTCTAAATTTACCACCACATTAATGTGTTGATTCCTCCGGTTAATATCCCTGATTATTTCTTGTGTCAGTAACACATTTTCAGTCATATTCCTACCCTTAATAAATCCTAATTGTGTAGGAGAAATAATTTTAGGCAGTACCTCTACTATTCTATCATGCACCATTCTTGATATAATCTTGTTGATAAAAGAGCTCAAACTAATTGACCTTAGGTCTGAAAAATTATTAACATCCTCCTTCTTGGGTACCAATATCAAATTAGTATGAGTAATAAAACTTTGGAGTGTTGCCACAAAAAAAAAAAAAACACTGATTTGGTACGAATTTTCCCGAACAAAATTAAAGCACAATCCTGAAAAGCCATCTGGCCCACTCACACTATCTCCATTTCGCTCAAAATCACCTTTTTGTTTCCTCTTGAGTAAGTAGTGTATCACTTTCTGTTAGGCATCAGTGATCAATTTGGGGATATGTCTTAGCAAAGTGTAATCCTGCTATGTCTCTTCTGCCATAAACTGCTCATAAAATAATGAACTGTTGCTTCCCCTATTTGCTGGTTTGTATGTACAATCTCTCCATGTTCATTACATATATATGACAAATGTACGTGTCCTTCTTCCTTTAACCTACAGAATGGGAATTTTATGTTGTGATAATCATCAAAAACCATTTCATTCCCGTCTTTGCTTCCGGTATGCTTCTTCAATCGAGATATTTTCTCAATTCTGCCTACATTCTGATCGGTCGCACTACTACCAGATGTCTGAGAATCTCCACTGAGATTCTTAACCTGATCAAATCCTCAAATGGTGGATTTGATGAAAACATTGTTACCAAAGATTACTTACTTCCTTCGGCTAATGCTCTCTTTACCCTTTTCATTTTCCATAAACTTCTAAAAAGGGCTACCTACAAAATCGATCTTCCAGTGTTGTTGGACATTTTCCTTGAATTGTTGGTGTTTAGTCAAAAAAATTCTGAAATCGAAATGGTTTGACAATTGTTACTCTTTTGTATGACAATTCACATGAAGAAGGCATGATCAGAACCCTGTCTGATTAAAAGATGAACTTCAATGGCTGGAAATTCCTCTGTGGATAATGCATTCACTAAAATTTTGTCCAATCTCTTGAATATACAAGCCTCTTCGGTTCATCCATCCCACCACATATATTTACTCCCAGAAAACTTCACCTCAAATAACCCAGAATTGCTAATACAATGAGCAAAATCAGTAGCTTCCTACTGAGTGAAATCTAAACCTCCAAAGTTTTCCTCCTCATCAAGTTCAACATAAAAGTCACCTCCAATCATCCAAGGAAATTGAAAATCAATAGCAATACCTTCCAAATCTCCCGTATTTACAGTTTATCCAATGCACTACATCTAGAATATACTGATGAAATAATGAAAAACTTGTTGTTCTTGTAAAATTTCATAGATATGTGTTGTATTGAATCAATAAGCAAAGTTCCCTCCCAGTCATCCTTCCAAAAAAATCCAAATTTACCTGAACAATTTGCCACTGCATTATTAAATCCTAACTTCCTTTTGTATTGATCTAGATCTGATGGATCCTCAAAAGGTTCCATTAAAGCTACAAATGAATAATGATGTCTTCTATTTAGATCCATTAATTTTCCAAAATCATTTTGAATGTTGATGGATCTAATGTTCCAGAAGATGACCTTTTCAATCATTGATCACTATTGGAGCATTTGTCCTTACTACTCCTTGTTTTGACTTGAAGAGGAATGGTGGGTCGTCCTATTTTTGCTTTCAAACTATTTGTGTGCCTCGGAGATAAATCCCCAACTTTATTGATTTGATGGATATTATAATTCATGTAATCATCTTCTTTTGTTTCCTTTCTATGTTGTATCTCTCCCTCTGTTTCATCAATTAATTCGGGAGATTCTTTTAGCTGTGTTTCTGCTTCTTTCTCCCTTTATCTCTTTCACTTTTTACTGCAGAAGTATCTGTTTGTTGTTCCTTCAGTTCACTCTCATGCACATTAGCTCTGTCATTCGTGATAGGACTATTCACGGTCATATTGGTGGAGACTTCCACAGGTTCCCCAAATTTAATGTATGCATAGAATTTTCAACATGTTTATTGGTGTGACTGTTTTGTGCTCGTGGTGATGCCCTTTATCTTGTATTCCAAAGGAAACCTCAACCCACTCTTTGGATGTTTCTTTTTTTACCTAATTGATCAGCTTGTCAAAAACATGGTCTTCTATTGTTTTAGAATACTTGGTCGCTTGTTTTAGAATACTTTGTCGCTTCACGTTCTGTTGTGTCATTCTCCAAAGCCCCAAATTTATCCCCGTAGGAATATCCACCTTGGCCCAAACTTTCTTTGGATGCTTCCTCCAGCCTCCCCTTTTGAATTTAGATTCTTCAAATTTGTGCGTCTTTTCCTTTTGTTGGATTGTAATCCTTTCTTCCAAATTAACTTTTTCTTTATCCTGATTTGTCTCATTTGTCTTTGGTGTTTTTCTCCTTTCTTCTCTGTCATTTGCCTCCACGTTCTTATTCTCCTTTTTAGGATATACTTTCGGATATTCCACAAAATATTGTTGCTCATCATGTCCTTGTAGAATGCATGTCATACAATATTTTGGAACGTAATCGTACTTTATTCTCAGCCACTTCTCCATGACTTCCTCTTGTCTTCTTCATGCATATATCAATTATCTTGGGGAATTCTCCAAGAAAATCCACTCCACTTTGACTCTAGCGCAACTAGGTATTTTTTAGTTTCTTGTCGCCATATTAACCTGTAAAGGATTATCCACTGCTGTAGCCAATGAAAACATTGTTTATCTACCAAAAAAATTTGGTGATAGAGTTGGAAATGATATCCATGTGATTGTTGTAGTCGTCTCCTCCTCCGGGTTAAACATAGGATCCCATTTCAATGGAAAGGACCAATTTTTCTGTGTAATGTAGAAAGTTGGTTTGCATAACAAATGCACATAATCTTCCAATAAAGTTGCTCTAATGAGGATATGCCTTTTGCTAAGCAAGCCAATCAGGCACTCTCCCTTGAGCTCACACTGCTTTGGAATCAATTTCCTCAACTCTTGAATTTCAGGCCAACCATATGAAAATTTACCGACTACTGCGTATTCCTAATTTTCAATAACAATCATCTGATCGATCTCCTTCTCTTCCCACATTACTCTTGGCTCCCCATGTAGATATGATATTGGCTTCAAGTGCAATGGTTTGACACTGGTTGTTGTTGTTTTCAGTGTTTCCGCATACGGAATATAAGGTTTTGGAAGTAAAGCAGGTTGACAACCTCCATGGGAGGTTGACCACCGGCCTTAGTTGCAATTACCACTGGAAAACAGGAAAACTAGGTTTTTGACGGCGGAGACGAAGGAAAATATTCTCCTCTATATAGTCTCGGAAGAGCTAATTTAGATTGTGATTCTTACTAAAAATATGTGATTATTAAATTGTGTCATCATACTCATCTCGTGTTACTTTTTTTTAAAGAAATAACTTAGATAATTGTATTTTGGTTGCACTAAAGAAATATTTGGAGCACAAGTTAATTATATATTTGAGTGCAAATTTTATCGAAAAAATTTATAAATCTGAAAAAATCTGAGGTTTATTAGTTTATTTTGATTTATAAATTTAAAATTTTGATAAAATGGTTTGATTTGGTATTTGAAAAAATCCGAACCATCCGAGGTTGTAAAACTTGAAAAATCCGAATTTTATTAGTTTGGTTTGGTTTATAAATTTAAAATTTTTAGCACAAATGATTTGATTTGATATTTGAAAAACCCGAACCAACCTCGTTATATACACCCCTATATCAAACGCATGTACAAATGATTTTTAATTCTCATAATGCTAACCAGATTGATCGAATTAGCTAACTCGATTAGGAGAAATTAAATGGAAGATTAAAATTTTAAAACTGTTTTATCACACTATAAAATATTTTCTAAATATTCGTGCTATTTTATCTCAATTTGTTGAATATATATAAAAAATTAAAATAATATAAGTTTGTGTTGAATGTATGGTTGAGAAATTTAAAAAAAATCCTCCATAATTTCTATTATTTTTAATCTAATAATAAAATGACGAAATGGAAAGATAGTGATTGAGAGGATTTATGAAAAATTAGAAATTCAGCCACATGAAGTCCCAAATTGAAATGACTATAAATATAACATTTACTTGTAAGCTAGACTAAAATATGACACGTCTAGATCCATGGAAAGAAACGAACAAATAGATATTCCTCAAACCTTTTAAGGCTAAAATAAATAGTTTTAACATTTATACAAGTGTTGTAAAATTAAAGCAAAACAAGATGAGAAATATAAAAGATGATAATAAAAATAAGGAAATATTTCAAATATTCAAGCGTTCACCAATTCTTCAAGTGTATACAATATGAACCTTTCTACCTCTTATTTATGTGTAAACCACACAGCATACAACATGTTAGTCAGCAACATGAATATAACGGAGGAGGTTAGGGAGGTGAAAATTTCAAGAGGATAGATGCTCGTTAAGGGTGGGAGATTATCATCATAATGGAGGAAGTACGTAATATGTAACTTTTGGTGTAGTGGAAATCAACAATATATAATTTTATAATACTCCACTGGCGGTCCCAAATAGAATAGCCTCGGTTAAAATTTACTAGGAAAAATGGGGAACATCCCATTAAATTGAAAAATTACACATATTTTATTTGTATCACTTTGAATGTTTTTGCATCTACGTATTAAAACCTTACAAGAAAATCTAATTGTAATAATACTATGGTTAAGAAAAAAAGTACATGTATTTTATCCCCTGATAAAAATTTTATTTGATATCTCGGAGACGATGCATTCCAGTTTTAACTTCTGAAATATTAATGTTGACAATTCTTAGTAAATAAGTTTACAAGATTATCACTTGAATGGTTATTCAAACGTCTATCTCACCATTTTATTGGAGATCACGTGTGAAAAATACTTTTGGTGAAATATATTTTGTCCGATCTCCTTTGTTTGTATTCTCCCTTCAATTGAACTATATATTGTTTTCGTATATGATGGCTGAAATATCCTTTTCAAAAGAAAATCACATATTTTTTTTTTTGAATATGATAGATCATGATTTCAACCAAACACACTCCCGACTTACTTCATAGATCAATATTTTATGCATGATATGAAGAAGTGATTACTAAGAGTTGATTATTTGAATGTCAAGATATTATTGTGCCTCAATATGTAAATAAATAATCCATTTGCGATCGAGTATTATGCGGATTAAATAAATATTTGCACCTACACAATCAAATTATTTCTGACTCAAAGATTGATCATTTTAATTTTATTGAAGTTCGTCTTTTCTTTTCAAAGAAAATAACACATCTCTTATGTGTTGAGTCACTTGCTTTCTTAGTTTCTTTTCATAACTTGTATAATAATATGAAAATCCTTTCACAAAACTTTCGTTATGTATATCAAATAATATACTAGTATTTACATAATCAATAATTTATAAGTGCACCAATTGCGCTAATACATGTATTTTTGTTATCATTTTTATAAAGATGCGAAGATCTTTTTTTGTGTTAACTAGTCTCTAAATTCACGGCTACCAAGGAATTGCTTAAGAACTTTTAAATCCTTCAAGATTTTCTGTAACCTTCATAGTCTAATTAGACATAATAATCATTCATTATATATATTCAAGTATTTGATTTACTGCCAGACTGAATTATCATTGCATCCACCACTAGAGAATATATCTCCATTTAAATTCCAAGGCACCAAAAGGCCACTTTATACTTAAGGGTTAAATTTCACACAATAATTCATTTGTACCATCCTGACCATTAGATTTGATCTTAGGAACTATAAGAAAAAAAAACATCATTTTTCTAAGTGAAACAAATATTACTTGAATGTGTATTTTAGTGGCCCAATCATTTATCTGTCTATACTTATATGACAAATTCCAAATTGAGATCGCCGTAACCATTTATAGCATTGAGTTCTACTTCATATCAAAGATACCGTCGAAGGTCATTTGACTCGATTCGAATACAACATAACTTATTGAGATCTCTTCCCTTTTTTTTTTTAATCATTTCAGGTACCTGAACCTTTGCCGAAGTTTTATGAAGTGTTATGTTATAGTGCTCTTTCAAAGAAACTTCATTATCATGGTCATTTTGATAATTTGCTTCTATACTTCCTTAAGAAGATTTATGTTTGGAATTGATAAGTCTATAACGCTTCTGGCGTACCATTGAATATATCCTTTAAATACTATTTATTTGAACATTTTCAACTTAATTAAAATATTGGGTCATCAAATACATCTGACAACTTATTTGCAACATTTAGTTAATGAATTATCTTCTCAAACTTCAAGATTACATTTTTAAACAAGGATCTAGATAATTTACCATACAAATAATTTTTAGTTTCTAAACATATCACCCCCCCCCCCCCCAATGTTAGGATCTCATACTATTCATCTTTGAGCGTGGTGGAACTAGAAAATCATATGTACACATATCACCTTGTTGGCTTGATACATACATGTTAAATAAACTAATCTCATAAAAAATTTATTTGAGAAATTTGTTCTTATAATTAATGGTCTAGCTATTATTGGAGGCATACAATTTTTGTTAAACCAACTAGCATTGTAACACCCCAGAACATTTTTAAACTAAGACTTGAACATCCTTCACTTTGAGTAGAATTTTACCAAGGAATTTAAAATTTTCTTAGGTTTTAAGGTTTACCAGATGTATCACTTTTGTTATATTCTATGTGTTTTTGTTGACATCCTTTGAATGGGAGCAACGTCGCGGCAACTCAATAATAAAAGAATTATTGATTAAAAGAATTTTTAGAACGAGTAAAAAGGGTTAAAAAGTGGTAAAATGAGTTTAAAAGAATTGAAGGGACTAGCCACCTAATTTTTTGGAAAAACTAGAAATCGGTTAATTAATTAACCTGAAAGAAATTTCTACGAAACCAAGTGTTTAGGTAGTAGGGCTGTTCAAGTTATTCAGAAGGGAAGGGGTTAGGCACCTTCGAAATCCACAACTGTGGTTACCGACTGAGTTCTTTTTTCTCAAATTGAGGATGATAATAGAATAATGTACAAAATATAATAACATGCAATATACACAATAAAATAAAATAATAATTCAGCCTTAGGTTTGCCTAACATCGATATATACAAAATAATTAATTGAAAAATATAATTCGAACTCCTTTCGAATAGCTTCAAAGAAGCAAGTCTTGAGTACATGTAAACACACTTAGTAAAAGTGTTAGTAATAAATAAATAAATAAATATGAATTAATCAAATAATAACTTAATAATATAAATTTGTCTTATGAACATGGAGGTCTAGGAAATCGACGGTAATTTCTTCATCGGCCATTTTAAATATTTAACAAACAAGTTATATGAACTTATACTAAAAATTTCCGTCTTTTAATATTGGGGAGACCTCCAAAACCGACGGAGAGTTTTTTCATTAGTCAAATTCAACAAATATGTAATTTAAACTTAAATTAAAATTCCGTCTTTTTAAAATGGGGAGACCTCTAAAACCGACGGACAGTTTTTTCGTTGGCCATAATAAACAAAGAAAATCAAAAGAACATGTCATCACAAAACCCAATTAAAGTTGCCAGAATCAACATTTACAATAAGTAACAATGGGACTAATAAAATTCAACATGAGTAATGAAAAATATCTCTAACACCAAATAACTACTGGCCAAAAAATAATTAACTATTATTCACTATTAATATAAAACAAACTAGAAACTAAACCTTCAAACTAATAATCAAAGGAAAATAAGAGTAGAACAAGTGCCCAGTGACCATAAAATATGAATAAACTAATCTAAAAACATCTGCTAATTAAAAAAAAAACAGGTAAACATTAAAGTAATAATTACCAATCAACTAAATAAACAAAGCTTAGCGTTTGGCCATAGATTTCCAAAGGGTATTTGAGTTGAAAAAAAAAAAAAAATTTGGGTGAAAATTTCACCATGTGTGTGCCCATAGGTTTGGGAAATATATTTTCATTTTTTTAGAAAAAATATGATTTTACCACAGTTTAAAAAAAAACTTCAAACTAACTAAAAGTGATTAATAGTCAATTGGATGCGTTACAACAAATAACAAATAGTGTCCATGACATAAAAGCAAGTGTAGTAACTTGGAGTGAGTGAAACAGAAGTATTTCATTACATCGTGAAGTAGACAAAACACACGAGTTTGTACCTAGAGCAATTTGTACAATTTTCATCAACAATCATATCATTATTTAAAATCACTAAATATTTATCACTATTTTGATACTCATGTAAAAAATTATGTAATCAACGCAGCAACTACAGAGAGGAAGGGGAGATGTTTTTTTTCTTTTTTCTTTTTTTCATCCTCTACTCACCAAATATGATCTCCATAAAAAAAGTATGGACTTAAATTATAACTGAGTATTGTGGCTTAAAATTAAAAAATAGTTATTTTTAAAAAAAAAAATTGTATTTGACTCCAATTGTATTAATTTTAAATTGATCAGACCAAAAATTTATTGTCAACCCCCCAACTTGCCCTTGTTTGATTAGATCGATGAAAGAGATCCTGGTCAAACAAGTTGCGAACCAAATTTGGTTTTTAATAAATATTGAACAAAACAATGAGACAGTTTAGTAGAAACTTTTGAGCAAGACTCCACATTGATCAACTGATGAAAACAATAACACAAAAGACGGAGATTGATCGGAAACGAGAAATTCACATACCTTACTGCAAAAAAGTGCCAAAATTGAAGGTGGTGTAACTTTTGAAAGAAGGCTGATGTGAATAAACATGTCATTTGAATGAGGTGGTGGACAACTCAGCGCGTCTCTTTAAAAGGAGGACGGGACCCAATTTGAACATAAAAATGTCACTTTAATGATGTGTTGACAAACTAAGTGTCTCGTTGAAAGGAGGACAACCCAACTTACAACTTAACGTGTCAATGAATGGAGGGACACCATCGTGTATCTTTAAAGGCGGACGACCGAACTTGAAAATTAACATGCAGTGAAGGGAGATGGACAACCCACATGTCTCTTTGAAGGCGGACGACCCCAACTGAAACGTTAACTGTCTTTGAAGGGAGATGGACAATCCCAATCTGTCTCTTTGACAAGGACGACCCCAACTGAACTTAAACATCATTTTAAGTGAGATGACAATCCAATTTTGCTCTTGAAAAGGCGGACGAGCCCAACATGCCATTTGAAGGGAGATGACAACTCAATCTGGTCTCTTTGAAAGGCGGACGACCCAACAGTATTTGAGGGAGAGAGACCAACCCATCTTGTATTTTGAAAGGCGGATCAAAAAAAAAAAACCCATGTAAACATAACATGTCATTGAAGAGATGACAACCAATCTTGTCTCCCCTGTGAAAGGAGGGCGACGTACCAACGTGAACTTAACAGTCATTTGAAAGGAGATGACAACCTAATCTTGTCTCTTTGAAAGGCGGACGACCCAATTGAACTTAACATTCATTTGAAGAGAGATTGAAAACCCAAATCTTGTCTCTTTGAAGACGGCGAACCCCAACTTGAACTTCATATGTAATTGAAGGAAAGGATGACAAACCAATATTGAACTTCATATGAATGGGTGTTATCACAAAATCTGCAATAACAATGTAAGTAGCAAATATAAGATAAAAGCAAATAAAATATGCAAAACCCTGACCTAAATATGGACAAGGTAGTAACTGTGGAGGCAATTTGAAACTTAAAAGATAAAAAAAAAAATAGAAAACAAAATAAAAGTGTCATTGAACGAATGACAAACAATCTGAGATAAATCATGTTATTTGAGATAACAAATCAACTTTGAGAAATATTATGGGATAATGTCCACGTACCCCCTAACTATGCAGAAATTCCAGAGACACATTTACTATACTAAGGTTCTATTACCCCCATGAAACTTATTTATTATAATTTTTAACCCCTTTTTCAGCCTACGTGGCACTATCTGGTGGGCCCAACGAGGGTTGATCTTTTTTTTTCAATAGTGCCACGTAGGATAAAAGGGGTAGAAAAGTACTTATAAATAAGTTCAGGGGGTATAAGGACCTTAGGATAGGATAAAGTGTGTCTCGGGGATTTCCGGGCATAGTGAGGGGTGAACTTGTGCATTTCCCTGTAGTTGAAAGGTATGATGAACCTAAATTTGTCATTGTAAAAAAATGTCAAGTTAAAAGGTATGGACTACCCAAATAAAGAAGAAATGTCATTTTGAAGAGTATGACGCTCCAAATTAAAAAGAAATGTCATTTTGAAGAGGGATATGACGACCCAAAATAAAAAGATTGTCGTTTTGAAGTATCTATGACGACCCAAAAAAATAAAAAAATGTCATTTTAAAGGATATGAGACCCAAAAATAAAAAGATGTCATTTTGAGGGTATGACTACCAAAAAACAAAAAATGCCAATTTAACCTTGAAATGGTCCACAAAGTACTGGCTGAAATAGGGGATAAATTTAAAATTGATGTCAGTTTGAAAGGTTATGACGATCCAAATTTAAAATTAAAAGAGTAATTTGAAGGGTATGACACCGGAAAATAAAAAGAGTCATTTAAGGGTGAGACTACCAAAAATGCAATTTTAAACTTTGAAACGGTCCAAAAACATTGGTATGGACAAATATCATCATGAAAAACGTCCAAAAAGTTGGTAGGACAAATATTGTAAAGTGGGTTTCAACCAATTTTTATTTATGAAAAATTAAACATATATTAACTTGGTAGCGCCAACAATAGTATTGTACAAAAATTTCTCACAATTTTCTCTTCAACTGAAGTTTGATATCGAGGTAATTCCTATGGATTCAAATGGTACCTCAAATGTACTTAAGCAACCAAACCGATTTGCTCCATCTTGACTATAAACAAAAGCTAGAAAACTAGAACCTAACATATGTTTCAAGGTGCCCTCACAAGAAGAAACTTTCAATTTGACGCACATTTAAGTCTTTTGATTGGAAGGAAAACTCTGGAAAAAGCACACTCAAACTCGAAAAAAAATTTCTATGCATGCAATTGTGATACCATAGGTTGACCTTCATGTAAATCTCACTAATGTGGAACAATTGAATTGAAATCATGTAGGGACTTTTTAATAGCTTGTAATTGGGTGGCTTAGGACTGAGTAGGATATCATTTGAGCTTAAGTGACGTATTCCTTCTTGAGCATTGTACTAAATAGATGCTTTCAACATTTATTAGGCTTCTTTTAGGTGTTCTCTTTGTTGTCCCTCCTTTGCACTTTTGACTTCTTGAAACTTTGTTTGTCTGTGAAGTTTCCCCCCTTTTGAATTTTATCCTTTTTGTTTGGAGTGTTTTGAAATTTTGCTTTTTCTTAACATGGGGGGGAGGGAAAATTTTGAACCCTATGCCTTTCTTCTTTGAAGTCTTGTTATTTTCTCGACATTAAGGAACTTTGATAACTTTTGCCTTTGCACAAAAATTTGAAAACTTTGTATCTTCTCTATTTACTTGCATGTCTTCAGTGCGCTCAAGAAAGTCTGGTCAAAAGAGAGAGAGTGCTGTAAAAGCACTTATGAAAACGGTTAGGTTGTCAGACGTGGTTGTCCAAAGAAAAGGAATTTAGGCTCAAGTGGGACATCTAAGATAACATCATTTGGTAGCTTTGAAAGGCCTTCAAAGATCAAGAAGGCCTATAATCATTTTCAAATCAAACAGTACTCAGAATTTCGCCTCCTACATTTTAGGGCCAAGTTCTAGATTCAAAAAAACAATGCAAAAAATTTGAATTTGATTCAAAATCACCACACAACAAGCACATGAAATAATGAATCTAATTTTGGTCTAACTTGGAATTTATACAAGACAACATTGCAAGTGAACAAAGTATGAAGAGAGGTACCAAATACTCCATGGGTTTTTTAACAGAAGTCAAATCTTCTTTTGTTACAAATTATTGTTCGCATGCACAAATTGAACTGTGTTGGCACCAACCCACTTAAAATAATTTCAAAAATATAAAATAAGAATTAAAAAATTAATAAAAAATCTTTTGAAGAAATAATACCGAACCCCAATAAGGGGGCCTACGTATCTCATTGATGAGAATCAGGTTAGCGTTGTAGTTCTTCCCAATATGACATAAAAAAATGCATAAACAACAACTTTACTTTTTGAAACGAAAAATAATGAGAATAAAAACAATGAGCCACATTGAAAGACGGGCAACCCGATTGAACAAAATATTTTTTTACTATTTAAAGAAAAGTTTCCAAGAACGAGATGAATCAGTGAGTCACATTGATGGCGGACCACCTAACTTACAAAAATGTATGTTCTAACAATTAATAAACAAACAGAAGTGAAAAATGAAATGAGTCATCTGGGAAGGCGGGCAACAAGCTACAAAAATAATATTTTAGTGGTATATAAGATAAACTAAAAAAAATATATACAGTGAATATGACAAAATGTACAAAAAATTAATGACAGAGGGTTACAATACTTCTTGGAATGAAGCTCATAATTCTGGAGTCTATGTACAATCTTGGTGTGGAAATTTGAGGGCATTCCTAAAAAATTGTTTGCCCTGTTTCAGCGCGACCAAACTTCCAGTATTAAGCCTTGTAACAAACTACTCCATGTAAAATTTTGGAGACTTCCACAAATTTTGCCCCGAAATCTGTTCTTAAAAATTATGAAAACTTTGGGGAAGATTGACCGGCCTTAATGGAAGTCTACATATCCCATTGAAGAAGGAATCAGGTCAACGTAGTTCCAAGGCTTGGAATTGAAAAAAAATATGGACTTAAATGTATAAGTATTCTAAACTAGGTTAGCAAGAGTACTTGAAATAATGGACTATCCATACATCACGTATAACAGAAGATATCATCGAATATACAAACTATGAGTGCAGGTTATGTTATGCAAATATGTCTTGATGTCATGCTTTTAATACGATGTTTTGGTTCGCTCTACACTAGATGACTAAGAGTGGGCTAAAAAGAGATTGGGTACCGAGTTGGATAAACCCCTACGGGATGAAATATAATAGACAACGTTGGAGACCGCAAGCCAAAATTTGTTTATTCAATTCCAAAGAATACGAAGGTATTTTTCCGAAGGAAAGTAGTGGAAAGTCAGGAACCGTCTTTTATCCTAATGATTCTATTTTTTCCATTTGGCAGAAAGGAAATTATGTCATGAAAATAGAAGACAATAGCAATAAATAATGAATAATTTTTAATTAGTAAGAATGAATAATTAACAAAAAATACAAGGATATAATAAATAAAAAAAAGCACGATAAAGATTAGTATCACTCAATTTGAAAAAAATAACTCATACGGATAGAAACCTCTATGTGCCACTGAGTCGCCATTCGTTGCTCCCAATTCAAAGGTGCTTTTGATGACCTACAAATGTAGGGATTAGTCCATGGCAGAGGTCTTCGCCCAAAATTAAGGAGGGAAGTTGTAGAGTTGTCATGTCAGTCGGTAGGTGAAAAAGTTGGCAGGTCCTCGCCAATAGAAAAGCGGATGAGATTTTCTGTTTCAGTGTCTCACAAACAAAGGGACATGGTCTCTTGTTAAGTTCTCTCATCTAGATCCATTATTGGGAACAATTGTAAAGCTGTCGTTTCATAGGTTGGTGAGGCATCAACGTGCTACACCAATAAGAATGGGCACCATTATTTGTCCAACGGTCAATAACTCTTTATGGTTGACTTAGTCAACATGACAAAAAACAAATAAATTCATTCACTCAAAAAAGGAAGTCAGCTGACAAGTTTTTAAAGAACTCATAAAGGTGTTTGGAAGGGACCTGGTCCTTGCAAGACTGCGAATGAAAAGGTGACAAGACAACCGTCAGAAAAGCTTCCACCTCTGATGTAGTTAAGACTGGTCAACGGATCGGAACCGGAATGAACCGGTACCGGAACCCATTGACTGGTACCGGGATGAACCGGACCGGAATTACCGGGATGATTTATCGATTCCGTTCCCGTTCACTAATACCGGGATGGGAACCGGAGAGGAAATATGGAACGGATCGGGATGGGAAAACGGGGACGGGATAAACGGGAGATTTTTTTGGAATACGAAATATAATTTTTTTTATTTTTTTCGTATAAATAATAGTTTTAAATTGATACATAATTTTTTACTTAAGTTTTATTAAAAGATATTTATAATTGTTTGTTGTTGTTAAGGTTTGCAGGTAAAGTCTAATAAAGTTTTCAAAATTTAAATTTTGAAGTTTATGTATTACTTTTTTAAGTTATTACTTGATATTCATTTAATTATTATTTTATAAGGTTAATTTTCTACTTGTATCTTGTAAATATTCAAGTAAATAAAATAAGAAATTTTAATTTTGTAAAATTAATTAAAATAAGGATAAAAACAATACAAAAAATTAAAAAATATCACAATTTAATTTATTAAATTGTAACAAATTACAATCAATTTACAAAAATATAGGAGAGTAAATAGCTTACGCAGCTACCTTTCTAGAAGGGTTCGTTTCAACTATGTCTCGAATGTAATACTAATAGTTGAGAGTCCCGATAAATATCTTTCTAACTCAGCTATGGATTGATGTGATCAAATTTGTTGTCTTGAGTAAAGCGCGTTGACGATCTTGAATTTCGATGCCATCATCACTACCACATCCAATAGCTGACATATAGAAAAGTCCAAAATGACGATCTAACTTTGGGAAGTGTTTGGATTTTCTACGCTCAGGCATTTATCCAGGTTTCTTCTAAATAACATGTGATATCTCCAAGATTGTCTTCTTGCTAACGAAATATGTGGTCTCCAATTGAAATATTTCCGTGCCCTTGAAGATGCCCCCGAAGTACGTGATGATCTTGAATGCAAGCACATCCTTCACCATCCTACTAAGTTTTGGAAATTGAAGCTCCACGATTCCTCCACCAGTAGTTAATAGTTCCGGTAACCGTCATCGTTTGTAATATCATCCGTACCTGTTCAAGATATTAACAAAATTCCCAACTTTATTAGAAGAGCAAGACCAAGTTTATGGTTTCACTCGTCAATGAGAACCTACTTGATTCATAGACGTTTGAGGATTCAACATTATCTAAGAATAAATATTTATCATACATTTCTTTAGCAAAGTGAATTTTATACTATTTTGACCATGTTATCAAATCAGGTTCTTCTTCGGTTGAAATCTAAATACGATAATGCATTCAATCTAAGCTTTTGCACATATTCTTTATTGTTCGGGGTTTTGAAAAGAATTGCCGTTAAATAAATTTGAGGAATAAGAAAACAATATTTCTAAATTTGTAATCATAAACTTCAATAGCAGAGGTCAGAGGTGGTAAATAAAAGTATTTGTTTTTATCAGAAAAAAATTAGATGAAATCTCCCATATGTGTATTAAAATTCGGAATAGTAGGATAATTATCCAGGAAATTTTTTAGTAGCTCATAAAATTGATTTCAAAAATATTCTAAGTTAATTACTTATACCAATCACTATCATTAAGTTTAATCACATAAGCATTATGATTATTAAAAGCGTAGTAATAGGTGCCTTTATTGCCATAAGCCAACTCAAGCATATCAGTAAAAGGAATTCCATCTGTTTTTACATGCTTCGGAACTGTTCTAAACGGAAGTTAAATGCATTACAAAGTTCTTTAAATTGACTAATTCTAATATTTACTATTCATATGAAAAAATGTAAAAACAAGCATTACAAGTTATCAAAACTATTTTCACATAATTTCACACCGTCACTAACAACAAAATTTAATATATATGCGCGGAACATCTAACATGAAAAGCATATTGAGTTATGGACCCCCAAATCTAGGTTCTAGCATATTAATAAACATTTAAATTAGCAGAAGGCATTATCTAAAGTAATACTAAGAATTATCACAAAGATCGAAAAAAATCTAAATTCTTCCAAACACAGTAAGTAGCAAGATTAAATTCCGATTTTTTCTTTTGACAAATTATAACCAATAATTCTTTTTGAAATTTCAATTATAATCGATCAATGCGCAATAACAGGAAATAATCAAAAACCATAGGACGACGAACCATATCAATTAGTAATAGAAACTCTACAATTCATTAGTTCAAATAGGCACGTAATATTGACAATGTGTTTTTCTTGAAATACAAAATTTCTCTCTTTTTACCATGCTTCTTAATAAACCTGTAAAACTAGGATTATATGTTTTCACGAATCTATTGCAAAAAATCAGGAGTTCTCCAAAACAAAAGGTGTAAATCACAAACAAAACCATTTTAGCCAAAGTTTTCACGATCAGATACTTTATCGGTTCGATGTGTAAGAGGACCACTTGGGCTCGAAGTAGTTATTTTAATTCACTTTGAACCATATTTGATCCTCTAACCGTTTCTTAACATTATACAATTTTCAACAACTTCAAGAAGACATATATTCAACTCACTCTTTACTAGCCTTGCTTAATCAAATGTTTTTTTAAGCCCCCAGTTGAACCTCCAGTACCACCAGATTGATATTTAAAATGTTGTTTACAAAGATTACATATACTAAAGTTTTTCTTCAACTCAAAAATAACAAATTTTCCACACATGTGATTTTAAGACGTGGTACTTGGTCTTACCTCTAGTTGGAATAATAGGGTGCGAGTAGTTCCAACGGGATGGTGAGCTTCAACACCTATACTATTGAAGGTCTGGGGCTAGTCGGTGTGTATCATCAATCTTACTTTATTATCTAAATTTAATTGTTCATCCATTTCCACTTCTTCATTTTCTTGATTATACCATAATTCTTTCAAGAGAAGGGGAATCGTAGGGAGTATCCGAATTAATATTTATAGACCGGGACGGGAAAAACTAGTTTCTTCACATGCGTAAATTCATCTGATTCATTCTAACAAGCGGAATTTTAGATTAGAAGAAATCGCACTTAGTAGTTTTTTTAACATTTTTTACTGATTCTACTAGACCTTTTTACTTCCACTTTTTTAGAAGGACTAAAATAATATATAAACTATAAATTACAAGAGACGAAACTTAACAAGAACAATAATATAACAAGAACAACTTACAAGTTAAATAATAAATACAAAAAAATAAATATAAGATTAGAGCTGGAACGAAGCTACCAAACGTTTGTGTAAGAACAACACGATTATAATGAAAATTAACATATTGTGATGTCGCAACTTGTGAAAATTGAAGAGATTACTCTTTCGAAATCACCAAAATGACACCAAGGACCAAGAGATTAAGAATTTACAACGGGAATTGAATATTGAAAATTTGAAATTTTAGAATTGATAATCCGTAATTGTAAATCTAAATGTTATAACTATGAATGGAATATATATTATCTCAATGACTCAACATGTGCTAGTTGTAACTTTGTATATAAAATTTTTAGAAATCAATTCTAATTTATAAAACAAAAAAACTAGTCGTTTTAATTTTTTCCTTTTAAAATGACCATTGGTCCGGGAAAAGGGTAGGGGGAGGGGGGCCGGGCTGCAGCCTGCAGCAGTGAGCAGACAGCACTTGCAGCTTTATCAAAAGCTGCAGAGTGCAGACTGCAGGAAAGCAGGGGGGGCAGGGGCAGGCAATGGCAGCCGGGCAGGGCAACTGCCTCGTGCCAAGTGTCAAAAAGATAAATATACTTTATAAAAATATAAATTATATATAAAATTATATAAAATATAAAAAACTTAATATATATCAAATAACCGGGACCGGAACCAGAATGAACCAATACGGTAGGGTACCCGAGTCTGACTCACGGTTCCGTCCCGTTCCGTCTGTACCGGTTCGACTATCTCGTCCGTACGTAGGCACCGAACCGAACGATACCGTTTAAGTCCTGTTCCGTTGCTGACAGTCGTAGATGGGTAGGTGAACAACTTTTCTAATATTAGCACGAGATGGTCTCAATGAGTTTGTGGTGATTGAGATTTAGCTCTTTCCAACCAAAACACAAAACTTAAACTTGAAAATTATTAAACTTGGAATTGCTCTAAAATCTCACAAGATTCGAAAAGAAAGTATAATCAATGGAAGAACATTGCCCAACTCAACAAAGGTACCTGATAGATTAAGAAAAGTTTTGTTGTATTTAGATCTTTATCGTGTTGCGGATATTCTAATTCAGACCTAATCTATAAAGGAGTAAAATTCTTGTCGGTTTCTAAAAGCTAAGTCATCTAAGGTAGGTTTTTTTTTTTTTTTTTTTGATTTACCGGATAAAGTGTTGTTGCTTAGTCAAAATCTAAAATAGCCAAAGGGTGGTGGTTTAGTGAGCGGTGTGATATTCGCTTAGAAAAATCTATATTAATCAGTGTGGATTAGTATAAGAAACATTTCTTAGTCTTGAGATTAGCAAGCTAATCTCGTGTTGTAATTGACTTTTACTTTTTTCTTGGAGAAAGTTAGTGGAAGTTGTTTGAAAGGTCCTGGTTAGAACAGGTCGTGGTTTTACTCCCTCGAGTAAGGAGGTTTCCACATAAAGTCGTTTGTTCAAACTTTACTTTTAGCACTTATTTTACTGTTTGTTATTTAACTATGTTAAGGATCTGGTCCCATCGAAACAAGTGGACGCAATTTTTAGTTAGTATTCTTGCTGAGTAAAGAGACCTGGTCCTTGACTGATAAGAGGACACATTCATTCTAACAACCTTGACTTCCGAAAAGAACTAAAGAGAATTCATTCAAGTCTTTCGAAAGCTCTTTTATGTTTTGAGTCAACTTCAAACGATTATAACTTTTAGCACGAAATGAGCTAGCTGACCCTTAAGATGTCAAATAAAAGGTCTTTGAATTATCTTTCCGATTTGCTAAGTTTAGAGTTCGGATGAGTGAGATATGTCCTTTTGAAGTCAGATTGTCTAATTAAGGAAAGTTACCTAGAAATAGTGAGGGATATTTTGATATTTTCCTTATCCAATCAGATTTAATTCGTTTGTAGTAATGTTTTAGGGGGTCTAAACATATTAGGTTCAGTTTTATAAACCTAATATATGTCTTGAGTTTTAGTTGAGAATTAAAAAAGAGGAAATAGGAGAAAATAAGAAAAAAGGCGTTCGTCGAGGTTCTTAAGTTTTGTTGCGGATTTTTACCATGGGTTTGATCCCTAAGAGGTATGTAAGTTTCCATAGTGTTGGATTCGTTCACCCACATGCCAATCATGTCATTTTCAGTGTAATTTATTTCTCAAAAATGAAGAGTCACACTAACCTCCAAAGTCTTGTCAACATACTTAGTTTTCCGTTCTTGAATTAAGGAATAGTTGACAAGTTCTTGAGGTAATAGTGATGAGATTAAGAGTTCTTTTATTAGATTGTTATGTACTTACATTGGGTAGTTGAATCTAAGGAAACTTTAGAAAAGAAATCGATTAGAAATAATTAGGATCAGAAAATGAGAGAATAAACTTGTCAAAATTTTACTTGGGAAGGCGCTCCCCAAATGCGCAAAAGGGACTCATGCTGCCCCTAGCAGTGCGCCACAATCATGTTTCTGAAGATTTTGGGTTGGTGCATCGCCCCAGGTTTGCATTAGGGTCGCCTGCCCCCACTTTTTTTCCATCGGTTGTCCTGTTTGAGTCCCTTTAAAGTGTAACTTCACTCGCTTTTGTTACTTACTACTCTAAACTACTTCTAAACACTTAAAAATCATTCATAACATGAATCATAACCTTGAATTCATAATTCAAATTCAAGGTAGAGTTAAGAGTTCAGTCTTGAAAGTTCTTTCGAACATTTTGAGAAAGTCCCTTGAGTCTTTTTGAGGAGTCTTCTTCAATTTCTAATAACTTATTTCAAAACCCGAGCAAGTGAGTATGAGAATGGAGAAAGAATGTGTTCATGTGTCTACATTATCATCATAAGATCTTTCATATCATTAATCATAACTCTTAAATCCATAATTCAAATTCAAGAGAGAGTTATGATTAAAGTTGAAAAAAGTCTTTGAATTCTATTGTGAATCCTTTGAGATCAACTATCGATATGTTTTGAGTAAGTATTTATGGAAATGAGAAGAGTCAGATGCATGAGTTCCATAATATTTTTTAGACCCTTGAGTCAAGTCGTTCATCTCATAAATTCTGCATAAACTCCCTACATTGAGTATCTTCGAGAGGAGTAACATCTTCGAGAGGAGTAACATCTTCGAGTTCTAAGTCTTTGAGCATTGAGTTTCTAATCCTTGTGAGATTATATTCCCAATTATGGGACTACCACATCTTAACCATGAAATCTTTGAGTTGAGTAATTAAATTTATTAATACAAATATAAAACAAAAAACTAAGAAAATAAATAAAATGATTATAATGATTTGAGGTGTATCTTTATATTTACATTTATTAATCTCATGATAGATATTAATTATACAACATATATAATACTAATATACATAAGTTTAAAATTCTTTTAAAACACAGTACTAAATAACAATTATTTTAACCAAATTTTTGTTTCATCATAAAAGAGCCAAAAGAAAATAAAAAATAAACTAGAACAACAAAAACTATGCTATATAGGATCCAGTACCTTAGGGGTCAATCCTAATCAACTCACTTGCCAAAAATACTTCACTGGTTCCTCTAGGCAACCACCGAAACATTCGCCTTTCTCCCTGCTTTCGATCTCTTCGCTGTAGCGATCTAGCTCAGTAGGAGCATTCACTGCTTAGAGGTAAGCTTCCATGTCTTGTGATTCTTCATCTCCCTACCTTCTTCATCTTAAACCTTTGAAATTGCTCATTGGAGGCAAGTAATCAGCCACAATTGTGTTTCGCAGTTCGTGCGTCCTATTTGGAGAGCCGATTGTTTGGTGAAAATTTGTGTGCTAACTTAGATTAGCAATTACAACTATCGATTCAATGACCCTTAACAGGATACTCTTTTGCAATTAATTGAAGCTGCTATGTCCTTTTCTTATAATGCATGCTGTGATTTGCTTTTTATTTCATCTAGTTTTTATTCTGTGTAAATCATACATACTACATTGATACGAAGCTTTGCTTCCCTACAGATTATATAGAGGATGCAATCCATTTACAGCACAAGATTTTGTCTGTAATTAACTAAGTGAGTCACTCGTTATAGGTCTGATTTACTCTGTTATTACCTAAGTGATTATTGGTGAGTGATGGGTTAGATGCATTCGATTTGTTTTATTACCCCGAGTTGCTTATTTGCTTAAGAGGAAGGAAATTCATTTTCCTTCGCAAACATAGTCTCGTCCTCTGGCTTTGGTAAAGTTTTGTCTGCTAACATAGATAGCGTACTTTAACTATGGAAGCTATAATGATCCTAACAGGAATAGTCTCTTTCCAATTATGAAGCTGCTCTGTCCTATCTTTTAATCTTTGCCTCGATTTTGGTTGTGTACATGCATGGTTTTTTTGTTGTGTAAATATATCATACATAATATATTGATCATTATTGAACCTGCCTAGAATACTGTCTTCGCGGGTCCTCTCCTAACAAAATGCGTATAAGAGGATAATTTCAGTTTACCACACGACAAGGGTATATCTGTAATTAACTAAGTGAGTGATCGGGTGGGTGATTGAGTGGGTTATAGGTCGATTTGCTGTAGTACCAGTTGCTTAGTTTGCTTAAGGAGGGAAATCATTTTCCCTCACAAACATATTTTCTATTTTGGTGAAAGTTTTGTGTGCTAACATACGTAGCAAGTACTTAACTATCGAAGCTGTAGTGACCCTTAACAAGAATACTCTCTTGCAATTATTTAAGCTGCTCTGACCTTTTCTTTTAATCCGTGCTTGTGATTTTGTGTGTACATGCATCTGGTTTTATGCCGTGTAAATGTTATCATACACAATACATAAATCATTATTTAGAAACTGTCTAGAAGTACACGGCTTGCTTCTCCTACAAAATACATATAGGGAGGATATATCAGTTTACAGCACAAGAGTATATCTGTAATTAACTAAGTGAGTGAGTGGGTTATGGTCGATTTGCTGTAGTACCAGTTGCTTAATTTGCTTAAGAAGGAAGGGTATTCATTTTCCCTCGCAAACAGATTTTCTATTTTGTTCTTGTCACGCTTCTCCATTTCTCTTTCCATGAAATGGGGTTCCATTATTTCATACATTTTCACAATCCAGTTCATTCCATGTTTATACATTTACTTTGTTTCGACTCTGCTTTGAAGTTGATTCAGGTATTTTCACATTTTCAGTGAGTTCATCAATCTTCTGAGCTCTTATAATATCATCTTATTTCAATTGTATTCCAATTCCCATAGTTAATTCATTGTATCTGTAACCAATAGTTAGTAGTTAAGTAGTTAGCTGGCACATGGGGGAAAGCTGTCATTAGTTAGTCAGTTGTCACGTAGTTAGTTACAACTAACACTCCTGCTAATGGAGCTGCACTCCTTATAAACTGATAGTTGGGTATTGTAAAGGCAAGGATTGTTTCTAAATGCAATACTATCTTCTCTCTCTTTCTTCTTACAAATCTGAGCTCCCAATTAGGGTTCTGAGTGTAGGATATTCACTCTTTAAGTTCTGTCGCGTGGCTTTTAATTCGATTAAAGGATTCTGAGCTGCATCATCTTATTATAGTTGAATTAATTTAATGTTAATACCTTGTTGTCCTGCAGGAAACCATGGAGCCTTCATCAAAAGAGAGGAAAATAGTTACTGCTGAAGTTCCAGAGAAAGCAGTGTTTGATATATTGGTAAGATCACCAATAAAATCTGTTCTTCGATTTAGGCTTGTCTCTAAAGGAGTAGCTAGTATCATAACATCTACCGACTTTATTGAGTCACATATGGAAAGAAGTTGTCGATCCTATGAACTTGTTACCTTCGCCAATGATTCTAAAAAATATGGATATGCATCGGTTCTGTTGTCTGAGGAGGATCCTGATCGATCAGAATCTGTAGATCTACTCAATTTTGAGTTCCTCTCTACTTGCAGGGGATTAGTGCTTTTGGTGGATAACAGATCAGCTGTTAAACAACAGCTTTATGTTTCCAACCCCGCTATCAAGAAAACAGTAGCACTGCCAATAATAAACGAATCACTCTATATTTTTACGGCTGGGTTAGGATTTAATGCTGAGGAAAACACTTACAAAGTCCTTGTTCTTTCGACAAACGAGCGTAATAAGATGTATATATGTAGGTTTAGACCTTCTAACATTGATGAGCCGATTGAATGGGAAGATGTGAGCAGTCTGGCTCCATCTAGTTATGCAAGAAAAAAGAATGTGTTCATGAAAGGGGCGATACACTGGGTTGCCTATAAAAAGGAAGATGAAACCCATCAGAGAAATAGTGTTCTGTTTTATAATGTAAAGACGGAGGATTTTTCAGAAATGAATTTTCCTTCCAGCATAGAAGTTACTGTCGCTTCAAATTACTTGTTGGGTGGGGAGGAATTTAAAGTGGATATTTCTACAACTGATCAGTCCATTCAGTTGGTGGTTGGTTCCTTTCTTCATGACACTGGGTTCGATATTTGGATTATGAACAAATATGGGAATCCAATCTCTTGGAGCAAGAGATCCCATATTTCACCTTTTACCATACCGCGTAACACTGACTACAGATTGAATGAGTGCCTACCTGAACAAACTTGGATGGATCGGTTGTCTAACAGACAATTGATTTTGATGATAAATTGGATGAGCCCCTTGGGATAAGAAACGGGGAAGCTGTTTGGTGGAAAACAAAAAAAGGGTTTTTGGCCTTACATGATGCTGCAACAAGGAACATCAGGTATGCCCCCAATATTAGGCACACTCAAGTAGAAGGGTTACAACTCTTTCCAGATCCCATGTTTGTTGCTAAGTACAAGGAGTCCCTTGTGTTGCTACCGGAAGTCCATTTCCAAATTTCTACCAACCCTCTCTCTAGACCGCTTCCTCCGCTGTTGGATGGCCTCCCTACAGGTTAATTTTTTCTTCCATAACTTTTTTAAACCCTGCAGTCGATGCTTAGACTTTTTTTTTTTTTTTTGTAAATCTTATCAAACTTCCTTTGTAAGTTATCCATGTCATTTTGAAGTTGTAGGTACTTGGTGTTCACAGTGTGCTACTAGTGTTTGCAAACAGCTTTATGCAATAGTGTTTCAGTCGTGTAACTAATACTCTACTCCCTGGCTAGACTAGTATACTGACTTCCTATCTTCTGCCCAATAGTTGTGTAGCTAACACCGAATTCGCTGCAGCAACTTTGTTACATTAACCGCAAACTTTGTTTCGGAATTTATTCTAGGATGTACACTGAATTACGCCATAAATAATGCTTGACATGGCTAACAAGAGAGTCCACCTCATTTGAGTAACTAAACATAATCCCTATTTTTGTTTGTTTACATTTTGTTGTTAAAGATTAAATACTCATATCCATGCTCAATATGGAGTGTGATACCAACTGGAACTGGTAAAATATGTTCATCAACCCACTTATACTGGAGAAAGAGGCAACATAGAATTCCTTGACAACTAATCGCACATGTTGTGTTCTTTTGCCTACTTACTGATGCACGTGTCCTGATGTTCAGCAGCTGTGCAGAAGGAGATTAGTGTGCTGAACCAACACAATGAGAAACTAGTTGGTGTGTTGCATGATACTAGATCTAGGGAGATTGTTGTCTTGTGCCATTGATTCAAATCCTCGAAGGTTTGAACTGTTCCAATTCTACTATAGTTCTTGTTCTTCATTTGCCTATCAAGCACTTTCTTCAAATTCTCTACTAAACTTGTTTTGTCAAGTGCCACTGCAAAAGTCATCCAGTCCAGCGGAGCTGACATAAGTTTTTAGAAAGTAAGTTGTCCCGGCTGTTTTAGATCTATGTAGTACTAGCATGCCACCACTGTGACATTCTGATTTTATCTTTACGAATCTCTTGAGCTGCTATGGTGTGAATATGAACATCCTACAAAAATAATTTAATGAGAAGAGAAGATGTTCAGTTAGGATTGGCTTATGATCTACACTAACCATGTTCCTGATTTGAATTCATTTCGGGCGAACATTATACAAAATAAAAGTAAAGATGAGAAGTACTGACAGGCATCACTAAAGTAAATGTATTAACATGATTAAAATATATTCCCTTCTAATGGTATTACCTATATAAATCTTTTTCTTCCGCTCGCTGTATTCCACTAATCTGCATTGGTACTAAGAGACTGTAGGTCTTTCAAGACACTTCCCTTCAATTTGTTTTTAATTCTACCTCATCTCACTTTTAACATCTTCACTCATCATGGCTTCACACATACGGACGCATCTGAAGGTCAACAGAAGACATGACCAAACAACCAAGCATACTCTCTCATTTGAAGTTTGCTAAATCTGCATTTTGATGGAGGTGTAAGAATGATGTCAGATAATTCTCTAGTAGTAGGCTACAACAACATACCCGATGTGATCCCATGATTAGGGTTTAAAGAGGGTAAATTGTATGCAAACCTTACCCCTACATTGTGTGAGGTAGAGAGGTTGTTCCAATAGACCCTTGGATTCCCAAGTAGTAGACTGCACCAAGGATGTCTTGTTGATAAGATTTTTAGGCTGTATTGTTTCAACATTCTTTTCTTTTAACAAATTTTTTACTGATTTTTGTTGATTCGTATTGGTTAGGACCGAGCTTTTTTTGTTGTTGTTGGGCGTGGTACTGTTTCTTGATGTCATTTTAGGTTCATTTGAAGGTAAACAATCAAGTTTTATTGGCAATGCCCCTTGGTTAAGCACATTGGTTTTAACCAGTAGAGCAATCAGTATTTTAGCAGTGCTCAGCCTCGTGCAATTGTAATCATCCTCGTCATACAATATAGATACGAGCGTTAGTTTTGGGAAGTACTGTATCAATATGATTCAGTTCTTGAGCAAATTTTCATGTCCACCTTTCGGAGCAAATGTGTTATGAGAGATACAAATTTAACTTTAAGTTTAAGTATCACAGCAGATGACTGATTCTCCATGCTTCTTTATTGTTAAGTAAGTATATATGTAGTCTGTTTAACAGTGGGAGAGTTGCTGATGAAGCATCTAACTTTTCATTGTGTTTCTGTTGATAGGACTTTGACATTTTGGTGAATCTTGCTTCTGCTATGGAAAAAGAAAGTATCAGTGCTTGGGGATCGCTTAATTTCCTGGAAATGGGTAACCCTTGGTATTAAAAGCACCATCTATATTGTTTTCGGATTTTCTAGATAGGATCGCTTTTCTTATTTTAATTATTCTGAATTGCTCCTACAGCCTACTATTTTTATTGGTTGTGACGTATCTTCTTCTTATTCCTTCACTTTTTATGTGCAAAGAGTGCAATTATAACTGGTTTTAGGGACTAGTAATATTCAGTCTGTCTCTAATCTATGGCTTCTACGTCTTCCTCGACATAGATCCATAGTATTACTTTAATTTCCTGAAACTAGAGGCTTTTAACTCCCAAATAAAGATAAACTGTGTGCTGACCTTTTCTCTTAGGGAAAAAATCATCACTCTAATAATGTGGGCAGGATTAGTCAAACTCTAAATTTTGGAATTTAAAGCTTCTTTTATTGATTGCTTGTAGAGATAGTAAAGTACTTGCAATATACACCTAACTTAAGGTCATTGTGATGCGTCAAAGAGTACAAGTTTACAGCATTTCTATTCCATAATTCTCCTTAATTAACTTTCTCTCTCCTCATCATCGCTTTCAGAAACTTATTGTCCTAAAGTTCTGTTTGCAATGACTAACGTTATTTTTCTTCACATTCTTGGTTCATTATCTACTGTTTTCTAGTGACAAGCGAAGGTTTGTTCAGTATGTAACTATTGTCTAGATGTGGATGAGCTTGGCACTCCGTTTTTAACTATTTCAATGAGAAGGCCGCAAAGTAAACAGCGATCCTTGTCCATAGGTACAGGTTTGTCATTTAATTGCGTAGAATTGGATAGTGTATCAAATTCTGTTGTTCTACAATGGTGAAGAAAGAGAGGTTGCATCGTGTAAAATTTTGCTTTAGCGGTCTTCTAAAATGGTGTTCTCTGGATAAGGATAATATTAATCCTTTTGATATCACACATAATGGTTTCTCTTCTCCTACCGCATTCATTATGCCTTTTTCTTCCTGAAATCCTGTTAAGTGCAACCGAAAAATCAAAGTTTCAAGATAAAGAGAAGGTTGAGCGCTTGTACCGCTTATTCATTTGCTATTAGCTTCCAGGACAGCCGGTCCTATGCTTTTCATGTTCTTTGTATGTTGATTAACTATCTGAAATAAACTGTTGCATGAGGGAATGTTGTGCTTCTATATGCTTCTATGCATCATGATGTTCAGACAGTCATCAATCTGTCTGGCTGTTATAATCTAAAGGAAGGAATTGCAGAGCACTTGGGAAAGGACTTCGAGGCAGCAATCAAGAAATATGGCTACATTGATGTTAAAAACGTAGCAGGTAATGACTTTTCAATAGAAAATAGAAAGCAGTCAATGTTAGTAAATCTTGATTCTGCTTATGCATATAAGCATCTCCACTTTTCAGAGTGGAATTTGCCTTTTTCCCAAGTTATGTAGTAAATGGGAACACACAACTGCCCCTGTTTTTCTTCATGTCTCTGTCATTCCTATGTTAAGCAAGTTTGACGTCTCAAGAGAGATAAAAAGTCAAAGGTAGAATATATAATTTCTTATCCCCGTTTATGCAATGTTTTCATTATTTGTCCGCCTAATAATTAAAGAAACTAATAATGTAGATATCTATCCCTTTAGCCACGAGGCTTTGTAAATAGCTCTATTTTATTACGGGATTCTCTAAGCTCTTTAAGTTTTTGATAGGAAGAGGTGTGAGTCAAATGTACAGGAAATATTCATTTTGTATATCTTGAATGCATCTTCTGGATCCACGTTCAGAGAAATTCACTTAACCTGGTCACAAAACAAAAACCATGGGACTTTTTATAGTATTTATTTGGTTTCTCTTTGGTTGTTGAGACCAAGATGCAGATGAACTATAATATTAGCTTAGACAGAGGGTTTATTTGAAGAACTGAAAAAATGCTTCTCTATTTGTAGGGAACTCTGATTACCGTGTTACGGAGAAAAGTTTAATGGATCTACTTGCTACAAACATGGATGAAGCATACCTTCAAATTGACAAAAAATGCAGGTTGGGCTGATGGTATTTCAAATACATCAATACCTTCTCTCTTTGTTTTCAATGCCATCTAAGAGTTGTATTTTATTGAATCTGTTAAACTGATGGGTACAGTGTTCCGACCGCACTAATGTGGTTGGTGTATGATAGAGTTTCAACCAAGATTGTTGCATACATGACGCTTATATTTTCTCACTTTATAGACATGATTTATTCAGTTCTAAGGTCCTAGCTGATGAAATACACATGGTAAGGATTGACAGTTCATGGGTCCTGCACATTATTTCATCGGAAGATCTCTCCGAATTCAAACAAAATATTTCAAACCACAAGTCAGCATACATTCATGGAGCCCCTCATTGCTGATTGTTAATGTCACACAAGCCATTAACGACTGCCGTCTTGTCATTCATAAAGGAAGATCAGCTGCAGAATTAGTATACCAGGCCGTTACTTGGGATGCCACCCTCATTTTGAAATTCTGGCTTTACATAACTTGTTGAGCTGGCTGTTACAATCTAATTCATTTTGAACTTCTGGCTCTGACAGCTGGTTGTTACAGTCTAACTTGTCCAATTCAAACTATCGGTAATTCATAGAATTACTAGGCAGATTTACATCTAACAGGTTTAATTCATTGTCATATCCTCAACTCCCAATCGAGTACCACTTTCTTAGATTCAGCAGTTTGACACATAGCTTCTTATGTAATCAATTGTAAGTTTGAGTCTTTTGGGGGGGGGGGGGGGGAAAAGGATATCGCATTTGTGAGCAGTAGGTTGATTGGTTTGGAATCTTAATGCTTTCCTCTGCAAAACCAACTCCAACGTGGGGGTTGTGTTTTTCAATTTTCTCATCGTCGGTTGACTAAATTCATGGAAATCATTATTAGTAGGAAAACAAACTCCTTGAAAATAATGAATATGACTTCCCTAATGGAATTGTAGACCCAAAAAAAAGTCTTACAAAGTAGGTAATTTTACATGGTATGCCATCATCTTTGACAAGCCCTCATTTTGCACTCTCCCCTCCCCCCCTTCCCCCCCCCCAATTCATCACGTCCACACCCCAACCACACCACCTCCATCTTATATATTACTATTTCGACACGTGTGATACCACGTGCATCACATGTTATCGATAAACTCAACTAAAATATAATACAATAAACATAGATATGTTTACCTGAGCTACACTAGATTGTAGAGAATTTTTTTTAAAAAAAGAATGCTTCGGGACGTGTAAAGGAAAATTTGCACATTCTATGATGCTAACAAACATCCTCCAATTATAAAAGAAAATGTCAGTCATGAAAACTGGAAAAGAAGAAAATATTTTCTTCGCAAAAGTTTATAGAAAAATAATAAAGAGTGAAAAATTCAGTGATTATCAAATGTTTATCAAGAGTAGATATAGATTTAAAAATAGAAATAAGGAAACAATTCATGAAAACCTATTCGTGATAATAAAAAGTATTAAATTAATATCATATTGTAGGCATGAACACACATATATTTATGAAACGTAAAAATACCAATTCATATTTTGGTATTTACATGTCTACAGACAAGATAAAAATAAATTGATAAAAATATTACAAATTACAATAATTTTTCCAAGTATAGTTAAACATCAATCAAATATTAAGCTTATGAAATACATGAATAAGTAGAGCAAAATGAATATTACCTAGAATTTGTAGTAGTGATTTTATGTATTCCGCCTTACCAAAACTACTTATAATGATAAAAAAAAAATTTACTCACTCCGCCTCATTTTATGTGACACCATTTCCTTTTTGGTCAATGCCAAAAAGAATGTCACATTTTCTTATAGGGTAAATATTTAAAGTATAATTCCTCTTTTACCCTTGTTGGTCCCACTTAATTTTAAACATAGTACTCTAATACATTTATGAGGAGAGAAAAAAGTGAGTTTACTTTTTGAAGGCAATTTGGTAAACATTTCAAAGTCTTCATTTTTTCTGAAACTTCGTGCCCGGTCAAATATTGCCACATAAAATAGGACGGAGGAAATATCAAATTTGAGCTTTTTGACTTTATGTTCCAGCGGGAGTTTCCTTCTAATTGTCCATTCTTCATTATTTTTCCTCTTCTTTAGTATCACTTTTAGTATATGATCCAGAGGACATCTACCATAATCAGCTACACTATCTATATTAACTATGTCTATAAAGTGATGACGACGAGATATTCAAAGCCAAATTACAATTTATTTGATAATGAGAAAAGATACAAGAATTTGCACAAATATGAAAGACATTAGGCGAGATGCAATTAAAACTAATGTATCATCTACTTCGACTTTTTCCAACGGAAAATCACAATCTCTCTTATAACGGAAGAAATGTCAATATTGGTAATGAGGAACTTAAATGGAAAAATAATTAAGTAACCTGGGAATTTTATCTCAGATTTACATAAAATCTAAGGGAATGGAATGGTTTCCATAAGAATTAAGAATATAACTATATTAAAGCTGGCAAGAAACAAAAGCATTGGAAAATTTGGGTAAAACGAATGTTGAAATACTTATAAAATTAATTGACAACCTTAAACATATTATACTACTCTTCATCAACTAGTGGGCTGAGCAGAATTTGTCTAAGGGGTGTCAAAATATAAAGAAATAAATCGTGTAGAAGGATTGGTCATATGTACTATAGAGATACAACAAAAATATTTTAAATTCTATCGTACATAACGTAATTTTTTCGATGAATGGGTGGCGGTCGACACCCCTTCACTACGTGTGGCTCCCCACTGTTCCATCACCCTTCATCAACCTATATCGCTGTGTTACACTCTTCATTCCCAAGTCTCTAACTTTTCATCTAAGTTTTTTAGTGAAAGATAAAAGAATATATTAATGTCCAAAAGATTAATAGATTAAAATACTAAATATGGCACATTCAGAGATCAGCAGCTAATAATTTGTTAAAATTTAATTGACAAGATATTAATATAGTATGGGGTCTAATGGTGACAACTTGAAGTTAAATTCCTTCCCACTTAATAATAATACAAGACAAAACAATCAAGCAATATACATAATATAAAAAAGTCTTTCATGTAGATATTGATCATAAACAATGAAAAAGTTGAATCATATTACAGAAAAAAACTATCTTCATTTCTGAAAATTAAAAAAAAAAAGAACTTACCTTGGTCATCTCTTATGAAGAAGTATAGTTATATATCAATATAGTAATTGAAAGTATTCTTAGAGCAGACATAGTTATTTATTAAAGAATTATGACCTTGGACTTCTTTTTACCTTAAATTCCCAAGAAATAAAAAATGAAAAATAAAAATTAACAGAGCAAAAATGATAATTCTAACTGTGTAAGTTCAGATCTTCCCATTTATAATATAATACTAGGGCTAAGGCAAATTATGTGAAGTATAAGCAAAACTGTAAATACTAATAATTACACTAAAAGTACAATAGTTCACTAATATAAAGGTAATTTCTATAATCGAAAACATCAATATAATTGATAGGGATTATATTTTGACAAATAAAAATATGAAGTTTCACAAACAAAAAACATTTTTCAAAGTTGAAAGCCTCAATTAATGAATTGCTCAGACAAAAGACTAAAGGTGGAAAGAAATAAAAAACAAAACATGTTGATAAACCAATGAAATTCAAGAGGAAACGAAAGTAACAAAACAAAAACAATGATATATTAACAGTGAAATATTAGCAGTGATCATATACATACCTGGAAAAAATGTATATGAGAAGAAGTAAAATAGAACAATAAAAAGAAAACAACTTTTGGACCTTCATAGAGAGCAATTAAGAATATAATAAATTGCTAGGAAAAACTAATGGCGGGAAAAAGAAAAAGTTAATACAATGTACATTACCCTTAAAGATGCACTTATATGAAATGAAGAGATAACTTTTAATTATAGAGATACTACGTTTAACATGAATAATAAAAAATCATATTATTTGAAAATTAGAAAGGTCCAACTTTTACAACAAAAAGGGGTAAAAAACAAAAATTGAGGCAAAAAATTATGATGAAGCTGTTTACGATTGCCAGTAATAAATTTGGGGGGGACACTTGATAAATAAACTGACTATGAACATTAAATTAGACTGTTGAACTTCTAAAAATTAACACCAAAAAACAATACTAAACTTTAAACTTCCATTCACTCACCATTTATGTGGTTTGAATATCATTATTTAACTAAATATTTCAATGTTTAGGTAATTAATATATTATTATTTAATTACATATTTTATTAATTAAAATTAACTTATTTAGATATTTATAATATTTTAAATAAGGATAAGGATAAAATGATATTTCAGTTTTTACGTTTGTGACTTCCCCCTTATAATATAATATATGATATATAATGATATGATATGATGGGCGAGAAATAAAAATAAAGACCAAAGAAAAGAAAAATGTTTCAAAAATATAATTAAATTTAGTTGTTAAAAGGATAAAAATATTTATTTTAAACTTTCTATTGATATTTTCATTTTTCAACTTTTGACTTAACAACTTCCACTTTTAAGTATATAATTTAATATGATATAATTAGTATTTAATGTTTAATATTAATCAATTTATTTTTTAAAAAAATTAACATTTTGATTTAGTATATGGGTAAAATGTTAATTCAACTTTGCACTTTAGATCTTCCCACTTAAAAAGAAAACAACTTTTGGACCTTTATAGAGAGCAATTAAGAATATAATAAATTGCTACAAAAAATTAATGGCCGGAAAAAGGAAAAGTTAATACAATGTACATTACCTTTAGAGATGCACTTATATGAATTGAAGAGATAACTTTTAACTATAGAGACACTACATTTAGCATGAATAATAAAAAATAATATTATTTGAAAATTAGAAAGGCCCAACTTTTACATCAAAAAGGGGGAAAACAAAAATTGAGGCAAAAGATTAATGAGGAAGCTTGTTTAAGATCACAGTAAATAAATTATGTGGACATATTGAGAAAAACTGAATATGGAGCATTAAATATACTGTTGAACTTCTAAAAAATTAAACACCTAAAAAACACTACTAAACTACCATTCACTCACCATTTATGTGGTTTAAATATCATTATTTATTTAAATATTTCAATGTTTAGGTAATTAATATATTATTATTTAATTACATATTTTATTAATTAAAATTATCTTATTTAGATATTTTTTAATATTTTAAATTAGGATAAGGATAAAATGGTATTTCAGTTTTTACGTTTGTGACTTCCACCTTTTAATATAATATATGATAGATAATGATATGATATGATGGGCGAGAAATAAAAATAAATACAAAAGAAAAGAAATTTTTTTCAAAAATATAATTAAATTTAGTTGTTAAAAGGATAAAAATATTTAATTTAAAATTTCTATTAATATTTTCATTTTTCAACTTTTGACTTAACAACTTCCACTTTTAAGTATATAATATAATATGATATAATTAGTATTTAATGTTTAATATTAATCAATTTATATTTCAAAATTAACATTTTGATTTAGTATATGGGTAAAATGGCAATTCAACTTTGAACTTTAGATCTTCTCACTTATAATAATATATGATATAATTTATCAAAATTATGTATAAATATCTTTACACTAGATAGGCTTAGCATTGCATATGTGTATCATGTCAATCAATAAAATATTATGAAAATATTCTATAAAATAACAATGTTCGTTATAACATATGTGACATCTTTGTTGCAAAAAAAAAAAAAAAACTATAACGTTCCGGCACAATAGTTGAATTTGATATGACTAGAGGTCCAGACTTTACAACTCTTCACTCCACAACATGACTTCAATTTTTTTTTAAAGAGAAAAGACATAAAGAGATAACTGAACTTGTTTTGAATTTTCAAAAATCATTTTAAATATGTCGATATTCTATTACCTTACTTAATAATCTTGAACTGATATTATTATATCATTTTTTGTACTCTTTAGATACAGAGTGTGTTCTCTCTCAAAAAAGGTGAGCAACCTAAATAACTAAAATAATTTTATTTTTATATTTATTTGTGTTATGAAATTATATAAAACAATGAGAAGAATAAAGTAGGGAGAAGAGAGAAGACTTACTATTTCCTCTCTGTCGTATAATATTTAGTTAGAGATTCACCGATTTATTTATAATGAACGGCAAACCCTTTATGCCCATGAGAACTGTGATATTATAAAAATAGGATGAAAATCATTTTTTGTATTCATTTACAACACTTGATACAAGTATAAGCGACTAAGAGTATTGTCGGTCAATAGTTATCGTTGACGGTAAACAATTGAAATCAACTTATGAAGGCACAATGTTGATAGCTAGCACAATAGATCCTGGCTGTACTATTTATACTGTTATTGAAATTAAAATTGATTTATTTTTTATACAAAAAGAGTTATGTCGTATTTATTGTGTAAAAGATTGTTGTATAGGTGACTTCTTGCCGCTTTTATATGAAATAATTGTTCAATAATAATAAGTTCTAGTTATGTTCTTTTGAGATTCAAAATCCATTCGGGTGAAGAGAGATATGTGCTTTTGTTCCTATAAAATAAAAGTACATGAAATTCTACTACAATAGTTTATTCCGAGTTCAAACATTACACATGCATTAACCATATGTGGACTAATTTATCAAAGAAGACACACAAAGATACATAAGAGAGGATAAATTATTCTTCACTTTATGGCACGAGTTTGATATTGATGGGAATAATGGATCAGGAATTAATTCAAAAATCCGTGCATGCCACTCTAATGAAATAAATTATGGAGAAATGATCACCACATGTTCACCAATAAAAAAGACGTGAAAACTAACAAGTAACGTAGCAGAATCAATAAATAATGTCATTCTTGTTGGAAAAAGGTTATCAATAGTTTCTTTTTAGGAATTCGTGCGTAAAACAGTTGAAGCTTGGAATGAGGAACACAACGAAGAAGATAGAAAATCTACAACAACCTTGACAAATAGAATACCACTTAAATTTGAAAGGACAATAAAAGAAATCACATCCCTATGTGATAAGTATTATGAATTCTTTATATAGATCATATGTTTTCATTTTTTATATTATAAATATGTTTTTACAAATAGGTGATGGACATCAAAAGCTACCTCTACAATACGCTTGGTGCAAAGAGGCTAACTGTATCTATGAATTACCGATATTTAACTGTGGCCGGATTTCAACAGAATTCGATCCTTTGTATTCTTTGCAATATTTCTATCAAAGTATATGCAAACATGTGGATGACTATTGTTCACTTATCGGTAGCAAAAGAAATTATTAGGAACTTAGCAATCAAGTTCATCATTGCCTTGCGAACTCATTGGAATGTGCCATCACATGTTTTGAAGAGGGTAATCTTATCACCCGTTGCAAGAAACTACAGATACCGTCGAAAATGATGCTAGAAAAGGATTTAACCAAAAAGGAAGACAGAGAGTAAAGTCACTGTAGTGAATGTGGTATAACTGACATACAAGGACGTCCTTTGCTCATAAGTAATCACATGATAATTAACATTGTGTTAATATTATTTTTTTTTTTTAGTTTTATATAGTAAGTTAATCATATAGTTGAATCTTTATGGTTTTTGATAACACGGTATGCTTTTTTAAGATTAATTAAACTTTATTTCAAAGTATATTAATGCTTATTGTCTTATTCATATTACTAAAGTGATAATTGTTTATGATGGTTGTATATTATGGCTATCACATACTCATTTAGTGTACTTGTTCTGAAATATGCATAACTATTGATAAAAATGTGGGGTATATAGTGGCTGATATTTTTCATATTAATACCTAACATAAAATCATGAACAGAAAAAATAACTAGTTAAAGTAGACTTCGTTCATTGAAATCAAATTAATACACATTATTACTACGGAAAAGAATTGATTTTCTTGTTGTGAAATGACACAAATATTGATAAAAATGAGGGTGGGTTGGTGGGGTGAATTGACCGATATTCTGATATTATAAATCAGTCTGCTGTTGTCGTGTAATCGGAAAAGAATAATTAAAGTGAATTCATAATTCATACATGTTGATAACGTAAGAAAAAATTGGTGTACGTTAGTGTCTGAAATTGTGATATTATATAGAAGCCTGAAGCAATGAATATGTAACCAAGTACTTGAAGTAAAGAATTTTGGTATATTGGAGTAATAATAAAATCATTGTCATAATAATAATTGTATAAAGTAATTAAAATGTTGATATTATATACCAACAACAAACTGAATCTTTCAGAACTACTTAAATTATAATATGTAAACTTGAACCACAATGACATAATGATTATAATCAAACATGCCTGACATATGCTATTTAGATACCAATAGTACACATTTTTTAAATTTTATATCACAACATACAACATTTTATATTAATATACTATACTATAAATTAAACTCACACAATAAAGTTATCACAAGAAATTAATCAAAAAATAATGTCAACAAAAAGTAGATAAACTCTTAAATGAACACAATATCCAACAATAATGAAATTCAGAACCACCAAAACATATCAGTGCAACTAAAGTACTATCCAAACGTATAACAAAAGATTAATATCAATCAGAAATTTCATGAAATTATGTCTTAATGAATGAAGCTTTTTAATCCTTCCCCCTCCGAATTAACTGATCACCTTTCCTAGATGTTTTATTTTTACTAATATAGTATCAATATCAATTTTTCTCTTTTTGTAATCTCACAGTAGTGCTTCATATCTCAAATGAAGATTCTCGACATCAAAAATTGACACTGATTTGTTCATATCTCCTCGACAACAGGCATACAGACCACAATCACTACAAAAATTATCACTGGCCTTTCAAGTATCATGAATCTGCACAATTCAATAGATGAAATGGACTGTTATAATTAATTTTTGACTATTTTCCTCAGTACATTACATGCCAACTTGCGAATAATAGTAACATTATATCACATCAAAGGTTTGTATAAAGCCTGTGTCGTTATTAGTTTTTGCAACAAGCATATATATATATATATTATATACACATATATATAGATAGCTATATATCTGTATATATATCATATATATATATAGAGTATATATAATTGATATATAATCTATTTCTGTGTCGTAAATACAACACCATTGGCTGATCATTTACATAAAACTAATATTAAACGTCTTTGTATACATTAGTTTTTTCTTAAACATAACTAAGCAAAACATTTTCTCCTTAAACAACTAAATCGCAGTTTGCAGTGTCTAAAATAACTAGTAATTTAATTACCAAATGAATAAAAAACACACCAAAATCATGTACAAATTTAGTTTTACCCTAAAGTGACGAAGTAAGAAATTTATCAAATCTCTGAAGGCTGTTTTGAATAAGTTATATTTCTGAAAAAAATTGAATTAATTTTTAATTTTTTTACTAAATAAAGTAATAACGTAGTCGAATTATAATTGGCCACATCAACATTTTTCAAATATTTTTTTTTAAAAAATAATTTAATTTTTTTCGCCTTCTGATTTTTTAATCGCTTAAAAATGATACGTTACCGAATTATCACAATGGTTTTGCAAAACCACCTTTAAAAGATAATGGCATAAATGAGCCTTTTCTTTAACGATAATGACATAAATATGTCAAACTTTTAACTGATAACATAAATGAGCCTTTTTCTTAAGTTCACGCATTTTTTGAAGCCTTTCTCTCTTTAAAAATGGTAATCCCATTGTTGTACATATTTAACTTTTTGTAATTTATAAAAGGGTGTTTCCATGAACAGTACATCAAAGTCTTTCCCGATGTGCCACCTGATTTACTTAGATGAGTGTGTGATGATTGAGCATACCTTCTTGAAATCTTCATATGAACATGTGAACTTGCGTCAAGTGTGTGTTTTCAACTTCAACAACACCCAAAAGGTTGACTTGTGAGTTTTTCAGCTTCAATAACTATCAAAGGGGAGACATATGGGTGGCTAGTGGTTTGATTTATAAATTATATTAATAATTTAAATTATGACAAATAGTTGAGCATCATGTATTTAAAAAAATATTTAAATAGTTTAGATTTAAAATCATTAAATAAGTGATCAATTTCGAACCCAAAGGTGAATGACAAGGGTATTTTGGAGCCAATAGGTGGGTGAGAAGGATATTTTGAAGACAATAGATGGATAGAGGATATTTTTGTACCATTTTTAATATTTCAAAGGTATTCTAGGCCTCTTTTCCATTGATGAAAATCTTTTAAAAAAATAGAAAGCAATTCAATCTATTCAAGAATACAATATACTCAGTTTGTATTTGAAAAAACAAGTAAACTCTGTGTATATAAAAATACAATTATCTCTGTGAGAGTTTTTCAAATGGACAACCAGCACTATGAGTTATGTGATGGTACAATGTCTCACCCACTCTACCAGAACTGTCCTATACTTTGTCAGGGTATAATACCTTTCACTAAGTGGATCCACTAGTCTATGATAAAAAATATTAATGAATCATCTAAAAAGTATAACCCTTTTTACCCACGTTGGCTACATGGTTTATGGGGGTTGTGAGTTGTTTGAACTCTCCCCATATCGGTCCTCAGTTCTTCTCCCAAAATATAACTAGCTCATATTCTTTAAAACATAACTCTTATAGTTACTCAAAACTCTTTCTCTTAAAGAGATGGTACTCAAATTTTTCAAAATTCTTTTGGAAATCTGAGTTTCCTCTCATCTTATATTTTTTAAACAATTTAATCTTGGGAAGACTTGTTCCATATCATTTGAGAAATGAACTCAACTCTGTTCTATCTCAAAATCATTTCAAAATTATATTATAATATGATCATTGATGAATCAAGAAGTCATACTGCATAAACATTGATGGTATATATAGATATCGTACTACTCATGCGTTGATGGTATACTCGATTTTCATACTAATCATGTTTTAGAAAACTCTTTCATCAAAACTCATATTTACTTTCTCAAAACTTAGTTTAGGAACTCAAGTGTTGGCTTTAAAAACTTTTAAAAATTTATAACTCAAATCATAGAGTTCATGTGAAATTATGAACATGAACCACTCAACTTACAAATTTTAATAGAAATAAAGAACTTTAGTATTCAAAACTCGAGACTCAATAATACTACTCAATATTAGACTGCTTGACTTATAGGTTTCATGCGGAGTTATGGGCATGAATTACTCAAGTCAAGGACTTCATGGGTAACATGTAATAGTCCCATGATTAGGAATAAAATCTCAAAAGGGATTTGAAACTCAATACTCAAGACTTAAAACTTGAAGTTACGACTCCACTCAAAGATGCTTGATTTACAAAGTTCATGCGGAATTTATGGGCATGAACGACTCGACACAAGGGTATGCATAAAAATATGGAACTCATGTATACAAATCTTCTCATTCTCATACTTACTTCCTAAAACCAGTTCATATCGATAGTTAATCTCAAAGGATTCACAATTGAACTCAAAAGCTTTCTAGAACTCTACTCTTAACTCTTTCTTGAATTTGAATTATGAATCAAGAAATATGATTCATGATATGAAGTATCTCAATAACAATATTGAAATTTGATAATTAGGATTAGAACTTTTAAAAGAAATATGAACTGAAGATTGGAAGAACTCAAAATCAACTTATCTCAAGAATATTCGAATCTAGAGAAAGGATCCTAGATTACTCTTTTACTTAAAGTAGATGTAGGGCGTGAGGATAAACTAGTCCAACATGATTATAACCTTACATACTTGGAAGAATAAGGTTCTTGAATAATCTTGAAAAAATATATTAAAAGTCCCTTGAAAACCCTCGCCTTGAATTAACAATCACTGAAAAACTTTTTAACGATTCTTGAATTAGTTTTGTTGAAATATCTAATTGCAAAAACTTTCTTTCATTAGTGATGTATATATTTTATGGAAGTTTTGATTGAACAAAATGTAGTTATTGGATAAAGACTTACTTGAGATGAATCTGAAAATGATCGAATATTCTTAAATAGAGTCTTATACTTTGATTTTTCCTTAAGGTTTTGCCCTAAGGTTTGAGAGAGAAGAAAATGACGGACTAAAATATAAAAATCTGATTGTTTTGAGCCTTTTATTAATCAAGAAATTCGTTTAAGGTTTTCTTGGAGGTAAAAGTCAAAACCAACCATTTTTAGTGTTTTCTCGTCGACTGAATTCATAACAATAATGTATAGGTTACTAAAATATTCATAACATTTTATTTAGAAATTGAATTGACACAAATTTGGGAAGTTTAGATTAGACTCAATACCTTAATCTAATCCTAATGTCTCACATAACTCTTTATATTCTAAGAGATATGGTCGTTTGGAGTTTACTCAAGTTGAATCTTACATCAAAACTTAATCTATATGGAAAATTCAAGAACACTTATAAATAACTCATCAAGAAATTAAATTGTTCAATATTTAAGGATAGATTCGCAAAAGAAACTTATGATTGATGTGTGGCTGAACGAACCCAACGCTAAGGAATCTTACATACGTAAAAAAACTAGGTTCTTGACAAAATCTTGAATTTCTTGAACAAATCTTGAAACTTTGAACTTTTTTTCCTCTTTGTAAATCTCCTCTAAACACCTACCGACACACTTGTGGGGATGAAGAACTACTTCTACTTCTCTTTGAGACCCTAACCTCCTAAATGGCTAAATCTGATTGGGTAATTGAGCCAAGATTGTACTCTTTAGGGCTTACTTTATAGAGATTTAATGTCCTCAAATTCTTAATTTTTGCCAATCAATGTTGTAAAACCCTTGATGTTGCGTGTTACAATCAGCACTCGTATATCGTCAAGTATAACCGTCGAATCAAGGTACAGCCTGGATCGCACAACACACAAGCCATCAACCACAGGCGTGCAACGTGGTGCAATGTAGGATCAGCACACAAAGGCCAGGGGCCGTACCTCTTTGTTCGTCGTCTCGGTAGATTCAGCTTTCAGTCGCGAATGACTGTTTGATCACCTAAAGTTCCAGTGTGAAAAGCCCCAAAGGAAAGAACCAAGTTGGTGATGGAAGGGAATAGTAGGTGGATTGCTGAGTAGTTTTGTGATGCAGTGCCAGAATGCCCAGAGTTACAAATATGGAGGATGTTGACTACCAAGGCAAATGACGAAGAATAGACCAAAGGGTGTCTCACCAAGTGGTTTGGACAGCCAAGACTTACTTCACCGAGTGTCTCTTTGCAACACATTTTTGGCGACTATAAGTACATTTTTGAACATTTAGTTTAGTATCAAATACATTTTAGAACAATCTATTATTAATTTTTTAGCACCTGGAGAAGCTACAGTTTTTCTTTAGCTTTGAGGGATTGAAGAAATTCACTTTTGAGAAATTGGAAGAGGGTCTTTGAGATTCTTCGAATACATCATTATACGTGAGTGAGTACAATCTACACTTACCCCTGTTATGATAATCTATTGTACTAGTTCTACCTTGTTGAAGTCTAATAAAACCCAATTCTATGGTGTGATCATCTGTATGTACTGATTTAATATATGGGATTGGTAAAAGTGTTGATTTAAATTTGATATTAAAAAAAAGTGAGTTTCATCTAATTGTTTTGGGTAGTAGGAAGTGTTGGTTGAAAATCAGTTCCCAGGTTTGTGTTCTTGGATTTCTCAAGAGAGAGGTTTTAGAACCAAAATTATTGGTTGATGGTCAGTGGGTATTGGGTTGACCTTAGTTCAACTCGAGTGAGTGAATACGAAACTCAATCCCACACCATTTAGCTTGAGAGAGCGAATGGACTAAGGTTTGGGATGCTCTTATTTTGAATGATTGTTGATGTTCAAGAGAAATGCTTGATTCGGGGTAAACATTTGATTGAAAGTTTACCCCCCTAAAACCTAGCTTACTCACTAACATCTAGCTTTTTGTCTAACAGTTGCAATTACCCATACATCTATAATTGCATATAATCGATCATATCCTAAGAACTTGTCCCATTATTGTTAATTTTTATTTTGTGTGACTATTTGTAGTTGTTAATTATAAACAAAATCCCCATTTGACATTCGTGTCACCCCTTAATTTTAATGATATTTTTTTCTATAACTTTTAATCCTATGACTGATTTGATCATCTTCATACTTCCCCAATTGAATTTGAAGCACGTATCACACCCTGTGGGATTCAACCCCAACTCATTTAGTTGGATTTTATACTGACTATTAATCGTTGACACTTAGAATTGGATAAAGTATCCTTGACATGTTAATCAAAATGATGTCACTGCCGGGGAGTGGTGTTATTTGAGATTCTTTCGATAAAGTTGAATTTTATTCTTTTTTGTCATAGTTGAATATACTTATTTTGATTTTTGGGTTGTGTGTTACTGTTGAAACAGAGGAAACGAGTGTTAATGGAAGTAATGGTAGCCAAATGGTCCACCAAGATGAAATTAGAAATCTTAATGATATCAATGATCCAAACGTCAATGACCTAAATCTAGTAGATGGAGTTGGTTTCATTCACTTGTATCTTGCTGAAAGGAACATTGTGTTTCGTATTGCAAGCACCATGTTGCAGCTCTTATAATTTAAGGGGCTGTTTGGTGGGTTGGCTAATGAGGATCCCAATAAGTATATAAAGAATTTTGTTGATGTTTGCGGGCCATTCTCCATTAGCAACACATCTCAAGAGTCGGTCCGACTGAGATTTTTCCTATTTTCTCTAATAGGAAAAGCTTGTAAGTGGTTGGATGAGTTAGCAAGAGATTCTATCACTTAGTGGAAAGAGCTCATTACCGCATTTCAAGTGCTATTATTTCCCTCTTCAAAGACGATGACTCTTCAGAACAGCATCTAAAGCTTCAAGTATTTGGAGGGTGAGCTATCCATGAGACTTGGATACAATTTCAAAAGTTGGTAATGCAATGCCCAACTCATGGTTTGCCTGACAACATTTTGGTGCAATAATTTTACCGAAGCCTTTACTCGATGAACAAGGGAGTGGTTAATCAACTTTCTCCAGGATTTTTAATGCAACAACCTTATGTTATATAAACCCAACTCTTGGATGGAAGGACCAAAATTAACCGGCATGGTACATGCATTAAGATCAAGTCTCCCCTCTCACTTTTAAATTGACCAAAGAACAATTGAAAAATATCAGGAAGGGACCAAAACATGGAAAAATGATGACTGAGTTTGACATTTTGGCAAAGAACATCATGGGAGCTAATATTATGAGTGTTAATGTTGTCGATGTTGGTGGTTTGAACCCTGGAGAAGCAAGGTTTGAAGTATAGGACAATGAGGAAGTACATTTCCTAGTCAACCAAGGAGTTGGTTATAGTGCAAATACCGAAGACTAGGTGGTAACCAAGGTTGGAATAGAGATACTGGAGAGACTGCGATAGAGAGTGGTCTGATTGGAATGCTACTTAGAAGGAAAGATATGGAGAGAATAATAGATATATTTCTCCTACGAACGTCAAAAGTATAAAGATTTGGGTGTGTACTAAGTAAGGTTATGCTCTCACGTATTCTAAACAAGATTGAAGGGTCTAACAAGGTGTTGAAATAAATGAAGGAAGATGTGTCAACTCTTAGTCAAACGTTGAATTCTCATTTTGTCTCTATCAAGCAGTTGAAGACCCAAATGGGTATTCTTCTCATCTTAAACCAACACAACAAGGGGGTTGCCTAGTGAAACTATGGCAAACTCAAAGAACGAAGCTTGAATGGGTACCTGCATCGTGCCATGACTTTAACTAAAGAGCTTCTCGGGAGGCAACGTAAGTTTTTATTGTTTTATTTCTTATTTTTGAATAATGAATATTGATTAGGAAGGATAAAGTGTGGATTGTGTTTGAAAAATGTAGGTTGTTGAGCCAAGAGTCCAGTTAGTGACTCGCTGAAGAGGTCGGTCAGCCCGACTTGGACCGCCATTGGACTAAAGCAATTTTGAAGATATAGTCTGTAAAACTCAGCGAGCCTATGGATAAGTCAGCAAATCATCGAACAAGTCAACGAGTCTGACTTAGTCAGCCGTTTGGGACTCCAACTTAACTTAACGTATTGTAAACCTCAGTGAGGTAAGTAACCACTCGGTGTGTGAGTGAGTGGTTTGGAGAGGTCGAGTAATATAACTAAAAGGGTTGAACTGGATGATTTTTAAAAGGCCAAAGATTTAAAGTTTCAAACTTTTTTGCATTCTCTCTCTTTTAACTTCATATAATCATAACCACACTTTACATTTTCCTATATTTTGGCGTTTTATTACTTTTTGCTCGTTGATTTTGTGTTAGGAATTTGAATTTTTTGCCGCCAAGCATTTCAAATCATAGTTCAACATTAAAGGTTGATTTTTCCAAACCACCAAACTTGTAATTAGAGGTTGAACTCAATTTCATTGTTATAAATTGTGCCGATGTGTGTTGGGCCTCTCTGTAATCATATATGTGTTCTTGCTTGCCTATGTTTAGTTTCGATATCATGCCTTGATTGCCTAAATTATTGATTCCATGATTTTTCGTGCTTTATATTTGATTGCAATCTTATGAATTGTTCTTAATTATTATTATGTCTAGTTTGGTGAAGTTTGAGTAACTTGTGCTAAATGACGTGTTTTCTCAATGATGAAGTGTGTGACGTCATTCTTAAGGGTTAAAGTCTTCAAATGACCAATTTTGGCTAATATAGGGGAAGTCTGTGTACCCCTGTTGCATGGGTTTAATGGGTCTGAGCGTAACTGAGTGGGTGTATTGTTTGATTTTGTTTTCGGGGGCTACAAGTTTTATTTTGGGAGTTGGGGTTGAAAATAGGCATGTTGGGTAGTTTGGCGAGTAGGGTCGAACTCTCTGAATCACTCCGTGGTTCTTTTAAATCCTCCTTATTCGCCTTTAATTTGATGCTTTTGTTGGTTTGAGTTTGTAACTTTCAGCGAGATGCCTATACTTGCCTGAGTCGATAACCCACCGGAAGTCTTAATTGATCGCCCCCTAAAATACATTGTATCTTTTGGCGGGCTGGTACGTGATCACCGAATGAGGTCGACAACTCGCTGAAAGGCCCTTCTCATTTTGATCCGGTCCTTTTGGTGAGCCCAATATGGCTCGCCTAAGTGACATGGTGACTCACCGATCGGTTTGGCGAGTCTTCTACGACTTATTTCTTGCATTTTACTTGACTTGTTTTTAACTATATGCGATGTGCTTTGTATATTTGGCTAGACCAAAGGAGTAGGCCGAGTCATACCACCCCGCAAGATGGCAAAGGGTATCACAATCAATGAGGATGTTGTTGCATCCAAGGCAAACACTACAAAACTTCCCACAACATGTGGGAAGGGCAAAGGCAAAGGAAAAGTGTTCCCCCGAGTCACCAGGGGTTAGATCCTATAGTGAGGGACTGTACGCCACTCGCCTCACCACACATCTGGGAGTAAGGGTGAGAACCATGACCCTCATGCTATCACTTTTGAGCCTGGGGATTATTATCACCACCTGTACATGGTCCTTCTCCCCTGTCCATGAACAAAATGAAGGATAAGGGATTGAGGAACATTATCGAGCAGAAGACACTGACTATAGATGGAGTGATAGTCTATCGCACCTTGAGGTCGCACAAGTATCAAATCTTCACAAAAACCCCGGCCATTACATTCTCAATTGGGTCCAAGAGTTCTACTCTTTCTATAGAACCGTAGTGCCACAAGGGAAAATTAAAGTTTCACATTCAAGCCGGTGGATTATGTGGTTTTTAGGGGCAAAAAATGATGTGTGATAGTGACGACATTAAATGGTGTTGGAGTGTACAAAGATTATCTCTTATGACTATCAATATATGATCAAAACAATCTCATTGGAGACAATCAGAAAGTGTTGGCTCCTCTATTATCTAATGGTACTCCTAGGTGGAGCGAGGATGGGGTGAAAATTAAGAAGAAAGATATCAATGTAGCAGCGAGGTATTGGTTTGGTTTATCAACAACACTATTATGCCATCCCAGAATGAGTTGATCCTCCATCACATGAATGCAGTTTGTCTTGGTTGCATCATTGATGGGTAATGCCTTAACTTTGGTATGATTATTGTCCAAGAGATAGTAAGGTCTAGGCAGAATCAGACTTCACTTCCATTCCTACTGTTCATCACTGAATTTTGATGATGGGTTCGAGTACCAAGTGACGAGAAGACGGATATTGAAGTGATTCCCAGTGATTTCACGTATCATAACACTAATTGTAGTTCAAGTGTCAACAATTATGGGTAGTAATATAACCCAACCAAGGGTTGGTATCGTTCCCGCAAGGAGTGGATTCAAGAAATAGTAGCCAAGTACGAACCAAATTCAAGTCAATCATAGCTAAAAAACATTTACGGATAAAAATATATCAAATTAGGAGCAACACAAGTGTCAAATATCAAAGGGCTTTTTTAGTTAATTATCAACTACCACAACAAACACGAAAATACGAATATAGAGACATGATTCTTGGGATATGATATTACGAGCTAAGATAAACAACTGGGTAATTGAAATCAATAGTAAATAGTTGCATATTAGTGATTAAGTTAGGCTTTAGTAGGGATAAACTCTCTCTCTCTCTCGAGCCGTTTACGATGAATCATATTGGTTTCTCTAGAATACCAATAAGCAGCAATTAAGCACTACCTTCACCTTAGTCCATTCACTCTCTCGAGATGAATATATGGAATTGGATTTAGGATTCCCTTTCTTAAGCTGAACCTAAGACAACCCAATACCCAGAGACCATCGATTCTGTAGTTTTGGATTCAAAACCTCTCTCGAGCAAGACAAAAACACTAAGCTAAGATTGCATTTGCAACTACAACATAGTAACACCCCAAGAATTGGGGTTTTAGCTAGACATAGTAAGAATCAAGAAATCGATACTAACTTACTGGTAATTGAAATCAATAGTAAATAGTTGCATATTAGTAATTAAGCTAGGCTTTAGTAGGGATAAACTTTTTCTCTCTCGAGCCGTTTACCACGAATCAAATTGGTTTCTCTAGAATACCAATAAGCAGCAATCAAGCACTTCCTTCACCATAGTCCCTTCACTCTCTCGAGATTAATATATGGAAGAGGATTTAGGATTCCCTCTCTCGAGCTGAACCCAAGACAACCCAATACCCAGAGACCATCGATTCCGTAGTTTTGGATTCAAAACCTCTCTCGAGCAAGACAAACACACTAAGCTAAGATTGCATTTGCAATTACAACATAGTAACACCCCAAGAATTGGGGTTTTAGCTAGCCATAGTAAGAATCAAGTAATCGATACTAACTGATTTTTCCATCAACTAGGTATTATTGATATTCTCTTTGCAAAAGTCTACAATGAAAAATATTCAACTTCCACTTCCAATTTCTTGGAATTGGAAATATTCAAATCTAAGGAAAAATTATCTTTAAACTCAAAACTTAATAATAAATTTGATGGTCTAAAATTCTATATCTCCGAAATTGCCACTAAACAAAAAGTTAACAAGTATTTATAGTTCTGAAAAGGTTGTGCTGCGATGGATCATTCAGTGCAGTAAGTCGGGATCGGTGATCCACCCTTTATCATTTGTATCACCGTTTTGCTTTTGCCTTAAACATCCTTGAGGTTCTATAACTTTGGGTGGTATAGAACTACATTGCGGAACTGTTCAATGCCTCGCTCACTGCTCATATCTATCGCCGACTTGATTTTCTCCTTCAAGACTTAGCGCACTGGAACATAAGGAGAGATCAAGGCCATTCCTCGACTCGCTTAATGAGTTAGGCAATCCTCAGGCCTTTTTCCTTCATTTTTTCATCTGTCTTTTTCCTTTTTGCTTCTTAGTATCCATGCTTCGTTCCTCAACAAAATCCTTAAAAATCAAGGATTTATATCAGTTATAGGGACAAAATATGCATTTTAGGGCACTAAATCTATTTAAGCCCTAATTGAGTCTAAATTGTTGACTCACCAACACCCCCAACTTAAGAATTGACTTTTCCTCAATTCCTCAAGTAAAACTCAAGTTCCGCAGTTCAAAAAGGATATCCCAAATAGTGTTTTACGATATTCAATCATCAATGCACACAAAAAAGAATCAAATCACTCATGCGAGGATCAATTGTGTGCTGAAATATTCAAGTTGTGATTTACCATTACCAAAGACTCTCAAGCTCACTTGCTTCAAATGCAAGTTCAGGATCAACAGAAGTGTTCAAATTCCCTAAAAAAAAGAATGATTCCATATTAACACAGAATAGTTCTCAATTTAAAGATCTAGAATCAAAAGCAAAGATCACACTCTCAAAGATGACTACAATACATGACTTAAACCATAGGTTTGCCCCTATTTTCCAGCCAACTATTGCTTCAGCTCACTCAAGATCCCAAAAGATTTTAAAGGCTAGTAAAGGGGTTGAGTGTAAAGGTATTGTCATTTAGGCTTAGTGAATCTTATCCTCATGACATGTGGTGTGAACAACAATTCCTTCCCTTTCCTTCATCATTTTTGTTCGTGCTCACGATCCATCCCATTATTCATCTTCCATGGATCGTTGGAAACCCCATTTCTTTTTGCATTTTTCTACTTTATTCCATAACTTTTCATTTTCTACGAAGATGTATCAGGAACTTCGACATATCTATTGGTGGAATGACATGAAAAAAGATATTGCGGAGATGGTAGCTAAATGTCCAAACTGCCAACAAGTTAAAGCAAAGCATCAAAGGCCTAGAGGCTTAACCCAGTATATTGAGTTTGCGTTATGGGAATGGGATATGATAAATATGGACTTCATCACTAATTTGCCTCACACTCCACAAAGTTTTGATTCCATTTGGGTAATTATCGATAGGCTAAAAGAATTTGCTCATTTCTTGCCAGTAAAATGACATATTCAGCTGAAAATTATTTAAAGTTTTACTTTCAAGAGGATGTTCGCCTTCACGGAGTTCCATTTTCCATTATTTTAGATCGAGGAGCTCAATTTACAATATATTTTTGGAGATCATTTCAGAATGGTCTAGGCATTCAAGTAACTCTTAGCATTGCTTTTCATTCAAAAATTAATGGAGAGGCACAACGTACTATTCAGACAGTGTGAGGCTTTGTTTATGGTGCTTTTGTGGCTAGGAGAGGCACAATGTAACCATATGTAAGGTGGACAGTTGCGTCCACTGTTTGATGTACCTGATCTGGTCACACAACACACGCCCCAACTTAGGCTTTTGGCATAAGTTGGTTATTCAAAATGTCATGACCCTAAAAAGGAGAGTAATTGACACTCTATACCATATAATATCGAGTTACCATTAAAATATACTAGCTAAACCAAAACAGTGAGACAAAAAGATTGGATAGCACAACCTCTAAAATGTGAAGCCTGGAACCTGAAGGCCATGACGTGATTGATAAAAAAACCATACAAACAATGGTAGACAAGCCTAAAAAATAAAGATACACTATCTAGCCGACGAGGGCACAACTAAAGACATGATTACGTACATGCACATACATACATGCGAAGATTATTGGCTGGAGGTTGAAACATACAAAAGAAACCCTAGAACATTGTGTACCCAATATCCTCTATGAGTGACATAAGCACTGTCTACACAAGGTCCCGACTACAACCAACTGTACATAAAAAGTAAACATCCTCTAGCAGCCCCAGGATAAGATGGAGTTTACCAACTCACAACAAAACCTGAATCCAAGTGGGTGGATCGATTTGAGTTCATGCATGTTCCGGCTTGAATAGAACAAAAAGTAGCATCCTCAGGCAATGGGACATCAATACGAATAAAAATTTACTGGTATGTAAAGTAGAAAATAGAATCATAAATATTTACTATCAAAAAGGTAATAATGTTACCACTTGAAACTGAAACCTCAAAATAATCTCCATGGCTGACATTTAGCCCTGTACTACTACTCAAATATGCATGTATGCTCATATAATCATATGGTGTGACTATATATATAATATATATATCTCGATATATATATATATATATAATATAGAAAAAAAAATAAGGAATTTATAGTATCATAAGTATATATGACAAATGCACTGACATACCGAATGAAATGCTAGCAATGGTGGTGCTTCTGGTAGCGAACCGGCATTATATTCGTCAACTTGTGGCCATTTGTGTCTCATACGTATAAATGTAGCCAATAGGTCACAAACCTCCCAATTATAGCTCGAAAATAAAATGCGTAAGATGTCATGCCATGAATTTATAACACATAAGTTACTGTTGTCATGTTGCCAATCTAGGACCGTTTGTAGTCCTGTTCTCATAAACTCATTATAACTCGTGTATATTATATAACAATCTTGTGGAACCTCGTATGTTTTACCAAAAAGAAAAAGCTTGAAAAGTTAACTAAAATTTTTGAAAGATAATCTAACCTTACAAATTTTTATAAAAAGTTTAAGGTGACTTACTTCGATCTAACTTGGTTACTAGATAAATCATCAAAAAGGTACTCCAAAAACCAAGTGTTTTAATAGTTTAAACATTTAAGTTATATCAGAGAGTTTTTAAGGTCGTGAGTTACTTTAAAGATTTTTTTCATAATAACTTTAGTGGGTAAAGAGGGCTGGTTACAAGTGATAAGGCTCACCCGTGATATTTAAAGTCACATCACCCAAAAAAAATAATAAGAATTCAAACATGCAGACATTTAATCCAAAGGATAACCGATAAAGGACTGTGATGTATGAATCTCATTGTATCAGACGAGTGGAACATCAAAATACATGATTAAAAACAAATGTCAATTGAGATCCCAATGCCTATTCCTCTAAAGGTAATAAATCTAGAAAGAGAATAGCAAAATTCACCGTCACCGCGTGTTAGGAATTTCGCGAGGAGTGGTGCTAAAATGAGGGACGAGCTTAGCCTTAACATACCTTTCCATGACGCTCGCAATGGTGGTAGATTTCTTCAGAAAAGTGTTCCGTTTTCCTTGCGTATATATAATATATATATAATATATATATATATATATATATAATATATATATATATATATTAATTGGTATGCACCTATAAATAGTTCATAATTGTTCTTAAATTAACAGATTTACCAAATGGCCTAAACTTGATGAAATGCCCAAAGAACTTCATAAGAACAATCATAAAACAGTCGGGATGATTATCTTAGTTAACCAAGTGTAAAACTTGAAGAAAAACCAATAAATACAAATTTATATCTTCAAAAACTAGATCCAAACGCAGCTAATAGAAGGGTAAAATGATTGCTACAGGTAGAGATCATGTTTCTAGCCGCGGGGAAACTTTTAATGGTAGAAGTCGTAAAAAAGTAACCTTCATCATGCAAGAACTCCATAAGAACCCTCTCGTAAGATTTGGTTTTGGTTTGGAAGAAAAATGAAATGTTTTCATGGCTTAGAACATTGACTTTGGACAATATACCATATTTTTTACCTAACCCAGATCGCAACCCGGATTCTGTCCCGGTAGTCTGTAGTAAAACCCTCATAAGTCTTTACTCTGATGTTCGTGCGACACGGGGTTTTGTGCGTTGCAAACTAGACTCGTAGGCGTTCGAATTAATGGGTAGTAGGACTTTTATCTCCTTATACGGTCCAACGTACCTAGGTCTGAGTTTCCCTTTCTTCCCAAATCGCATGATTCCCTTCATAGGCAATACATTCAGGAAAACCCAATATTTTACATCAAACTCTAAGTTCCATCGGCGAACATCTTCATAAGACTTCTATCGATACTGTGTTGTATGAATTCGATCTACAATAAGATTATCCTTTTTAATCGCTTGTTGGACTAGATTGGGACCTCACAAATATGCTTTCCCAATCTCAAACCAACCGATTGGGGACCTACACTTCCGCTCGTATAGTGCTTTATAATGGGTCATCTAAATACTATCTTGAAAGTTTTTATTAGAAGTGAACTCAATAAGAGGTAGATGTTCATCCCAACTTCCTTTAAAATGTAGCACACAAGCACATAACAAATCCTCAACTGTCTGAATAGTACATTATGCCTCTCCATCAAATTGTGAATAAAAAGCAAGGCTAAGAGTTACTTGAATGCCTAGACCATTCTGAATGTATTGTAAATTGAGCTCCTTGGTGTAAAATAATGGAAAATGGAACTCCGTGAAGGCGAACAACCCCTTGAATGTAAAACTTTAAATAATCTTCAGCAGAATATGTCATTTTACTGGCAAGAAATGAGAAAATTCTTTTAGCCTATCGATAATTACCAAATGGAATCAAACCTTTGTGGAGTGTGAGGCAAATTAGTGATGAAGCCCATATTTATCATATCCCATTTCCATAACGGAAGCTCAATATACTGGGTTAAGCCTCCAAGCCTTTGATGCTTTGATTTAACTTGTTGGCAGTTTGGACATTTAGCTACCATCTCCGCAATATTTTTTTTCATGCCATTCCACCAATAGATCTGTCAAAGGTCCTGATACATCTTCGTCGCTCCAGGGTGAGATGCATATCTAGAATAATGGTCCTATGAAAGAATATTTGTATGTGATGGTCCTCCAAACTGGGGTACCCAAAACAAATCGTATATAAGGAATTAAGGACTCCATCTCCAATTAGCTCAAATAAGGGTTTTTGCTGCAGAGAATATTTTCCCTCAGTTTCCTAAACTCAAGATCTTCATGTTGTTGCCTTTCCACTTAAGTCATATAGGAGGAATATTCTACCATATTCTTAATAATAAAACCTCTGCCCCCTGCATCTACCAAGTATAATTGTAAATTAACTTGCTAGCATAGGTCTTTCATAATTCCATCCTTATCAACTTTAGACTACTCATGGACTTCCGACTGAGCACATCAGTAACGACATTAGGTTTTCTAGGATGATATAAAATGTCAACATCGTGTCCTTTAATGATTCTAGCCATATCCTTTGTCGTAGGTTCAACTTCCTCTGCTTAAGTAAGTAGTAAACACTGATGATCGGTGAAAATATCTATATGAACCACATATAGATAATGCAGCCAAATATTTAGAGCAAAGACAACTGCAACCAATTATAGATCGTGTGTAGGATAATTCTACTAATGCTTATGCAACTGTCTAGAGGCACATGCAATAACCTTACCATGTTGCGTAAGAACACAACCTAAGACAATTCTTGAGTCATCACAATAAACAACATAGCCTTCATTACCATTTGGAAGAGTTAGGATAGGTGCAATGTTAAGCCTTTTTTTTTTAATTCCTGAAAGCTCTGTTCGCATGCCTCGTTCTATTGAAACTTAGTTGTCTTATATGTAAATATTGTCAATTGGTGAAGATATAGAAGAGAATCCCTCCATACTCTGCCAAGCCTAAAAAGTTATGAAACTCCTTTGAATTCAAGGGCCTCGATCAAGTCATCACGGATTCAATCTTTTGTCCATCAACCCTTAATACCCTCACTTGTAATAACATGACCAATAAAAGCGTCAGAAGTAACCCAAAAATCATATTTAAAGAATTTAGCATATAACCTCTAATATTGGAGAGTCTACAAAACAACTCGCAAGTGGTATGCATGCTCAACTTTTGATTGTGAATATATAGGAATATAATCAATAAATACAATCACAAATTCAACCAAAAATGCTTTGAAGACCCAATTCATAATATCCATAAAGGTTGCTGGGGAACTTTTTAAGTCCAAAATACATGACAAGGAATTCAAAGTGGCCATAGTACTGGTAGATACTGTCCTAAATGCAGGTTTTTGGGGACAATCACTTCCCTGAGTTGCAACTGATGGTAACGAGACCGCAATTCAATATTGGAAAAGCATTTGGCACCTTCTAACTGATCGATTAAGTAATCAATCTGTGGAAGGGGAATAATTATTTTTTTATAGTGACTTTGTTTAGTTGTCTATAGTCAATGCACATCCGTAAAGATCTATCTTTCATTCCAACAAAGAGAACTGGGCACCCCATGGAGAAGTACTTATCCTTATAAATCCTTTATTGAGTAAGTCTTTTAGTTGTTCCTTCCATTCTCTTAGCTCTGCAGGTGCCTTTCTATAGGGAGGAATCAATATAGGTTGCATATCAGGAAGAAAGTCTATAACGAAATTAGTTTCCCTTTTTGGGGGAATTCTTTGAAGATCATCAGAGAATACCATTGGAAATTTATTCACGATAGGAATTGACTGAAGAGTCATTGTCTCCTTATAAGTATCTTCTGCTTAACCTATGGGTTATACATCCTTTTAAAGAGCAATCAATTTTTTTGTAGTCCTTAAGGTATGCACATAAACATCCCTTAGTGTGGTTTCCATTACCCTTACCCTTCCACTCAACTAGAAATGGCTTTCCCTGTAAGTGGACATCCTGACATCCCTTGGCACAAATCTATATTAGCATAGCAATCTGCCCCCAACCATACTGATGAATACATCAACATCTAGAATAATCAACTCAATTAAATCAATGGGGTTGGACGATCATTAATAAAACATCATGCAATCTCGATAAATGGGACTAGCTAAAATAAAGTCGCCAATCGATGTAGACACCTCAAGTGGTTGTGGAAACAACTTAGATTTCATGTAACTCTTACTCTCCATAAATGGAGTAACATAGGAAAATGTAGAGGCGGGGTCTATCAATGCATAAATATCTTGAGAAGATATTGTTAATAAACTTGTAACAACATTATCTGAATCATATCGGTCTGTGAGTGTATAAAAGTAGTTTTGACCATTGCTAGAACCTGTATCTCCTTCACCTCTCCCTCTACCATGGCCCAGAGCATATTGTGGTCCTAGTCATAGGGCACGGGCTGAGGGTGAAGATGCTGATGTGGATCCTAAAGGGTGAGCTAGATCTCCTTTGCTCAACATCGGGCATCGACTAATAAAATGTCATGTCTGCCCACATTGATAAAGTGCACCTAAACCTTATCTACACTGCCTTGTATGCGGAGTACCGTATTGATTACAATGAGGAGTGGTATGTCTTATCAGTACAGAATGATCCTATCGACGACCATCAAGATGGACTGGGCTCTAACCAGGTCCTAACTGAACATAACATTCCAATCGTGGTCCCTGCTCCAGTGGTGAGACACTACCCACTGCCCGAAGTGGATATCGATGTAAATGAGGCCTAATATTACCATGTGTCTCCCTATAAGACCCTATAATATGGTCTCTCTTATTCTTCTCCCTATCACTGTGGGTATCACGAATCTGTTGAGAAAAATCTTCTGTAGTTCAAGAGAAATCTTGTATGCTGGAAATATTTACATCATCAGATAGGGATTCTACCCTATAATATCTGATTAAGTGACGGTGAACTCTGGATCTCATGATACGTAAAATATCTGGTGCATATATTGCCAAAGAATTAAACTTGTGTCTATAACCCCTCAAAGTCATGGTTCCTTATTTTAGATTGATAAACTTGTCAAGACGAGCCTATTGAACTTCCCTTGGAAAATAGTGGGCAAGAAAGGCCTCAGTGAAGTTCTCCTACTTTGTCGGCGAAACATCAGGCCCTATAGATCTCTCTCATGCCTCATACCAAAGAATGGCTACATAACGTAGCCGAAAAGAAGCCAACTCCACAGCCTCTGTGACGGAGGAAAGCATCACCCTCAATACTCTCTCTCTTTCTATATGGTCTATAAATTCTTTAGGATACTCAGTAGTACTATATCCTCTAAGTAACGGAGGGGACAAATGAAGAAACTCTTGTACCTTCAAACTTTCTGCCCAGTATCTCCGAGTATCTACTCCTAACTCTAGTATCTCTCATGAATAAAAATCATCCTAGTTAGAAACTAAATTTCCTCCTTTTTCTCCTGCTCCCCAATATATTGTGAAGGAATAGTAGGTAACGGAGGTCCTATATCCTTAGCTTAGGTACCAATGGAACTTGTGAGGTTGGGGGTATTGTATCTCCGGGCTTCAAAATATGTTAGAGAGGCTGGTACTAGGGGTACTGCAGATTCACCATGTGCCTCCGAGGGAAATTTATCTCTTTGACCCGGTGGGGTACAACTAATACCTTCCGTTGGATCCATATGTATCTCTGTATCTGTCATATCCGGAACAAGAGTAGCCTATTAGATAAGAAACATAACCATAAATTAGATTTCAAATGTTCTTATCCTTATCCACTATAGTACGATCTATTAGTTGAATGAAATGTAACCATTCTTAAATGCCCTGTAGTCTCTTGAATATAAGTTTGATGCACAACACACCCATAAACCAGACCCTACTAGACACGACTTGTAGACCCTTTGTGGAATTTAAATGGATCTGATGCCAAGTTTGTCACACCTCAAAAAAAGGGGAGCACTTTCTACTCGATACCCTATAAGACCGAGTTACCACTAAAGCATACTACCTAAACAAAATTGTAAGACAAAAAGATTGGGCAGTACAACCTCTAAAAAGTGAAGCCTCGACCCCGAAGGTCATGATGTGAATGATAAAAAATTATACGAACAATGGTATACAAGCCTAAAATATAAAGATATACTATCAAGCCAACGAGGTCACAACTGAAGAAATGCTAACTCTCTCTCACACACATATATATGCCAAGACTATTGGTTAGAGGTTAAAAAATACAAAAAGAAATCCCAGTATATTGTGTCCACAATAGCCTGTATGAGTGACACAAGCACTGTTGGGACAAGGCCCCGACTATACCCAACTTTACACATCAAAAGTAAACATCCTCTTGCAGCCCCAAGATAAGATGGAGCTTACTAACTCACAATTGAACCTGAATCCTAGCGGGTGGGTCGATTAGAGTTCATGCATGTACCTACTAGAATGAAACAAAAAGCACTATCCTAAGAAAACGGGACGTAAATACGAATAAAAATGTACTGTTATTAAAAATGAAAATAGATAATAAATATTTACTATAAAAAAAGGGTAATAGAGATACCACCTGAAAGGAAACTCAAATTATCTTCATGGATGACATTTAGCCCCCTACTACTCAAATATGCATGGTATGCTTGTATAATCATATATCATGAATACATATACACATAGATGCAAATTCATGACATACCCAACCAAATGCTAGCATTGGTGGTGCATTTCCGTATCGAACCGACATCATATTTGCCAATGTGGCAATCTTTGTCTTATACGTATCAATATTGGCAATAGACCCCAAACCTCCTGATTATGCTTACAAGGGAAATGCATAGCATGTTATGTCATGAATTTATAACACACATAAGTTACAGTTGTGAAGTTCCCTATCTATTCCCTCATGTAGTCATGTTCACCTAACCTCATAGTAACTCAAGTATATAATATAACAATCCCGTAGAACCTCGTTTGTTCTTCCAAAAAAATCTTGAAAATTTAACTTAAATTTTTTACAGATAATCTAACCTTACAAATGTTTATAACAATTTTGAGGTGACTTATTTATTTCCTAGATAATTCATAAAAGAGGTACTCCAATAACCAAGTGTTTAACAGTTTAAACATTTAAGTTATATCAGAGAGTTTTGAAGGTCATGAGGTACTTTAAAGATTGTTTCATAATAATTATAGTGGAGAAAGAGGGACGGTAACAATTGATAAGGATCTCCCTTGATATTTTAAGTCACATCACCCAAAATAAGAATAAATATTCATATATCCGGACATAAAATCAAGGATACCAATAAAAGAACCACTAGATGTCGAATACTCTATTTATCCGAACGAGTGGAATATAAGAATAATAGAATTAAGAAAATAATCCATCTGAGATCCCAAATTATTTCATTTAAGGTCTTTCTAGCAAGTGAATTGCAAAATATCACATTCGGCGTTTTAGGAATTTCCGAGGAGTGGTTCTAAAATGAGGGACGTAGCTTACCGTTAACATACCTTTGCATAGAACGCTCGAATAGTCGTAGCTTCTTCACAAAAGTTGTTCCTTACATCCTAATCTTTGAAAGCACTATATATACTCAGTTGGTATGCACACACCTGTAGACAGTTCATAATTGTTCTTAAATTTGCAGATTTTCCAAATGGCCTCAACTTGACAAAAATTCCATAGAATTTCATAAAAACAATCATAAAATAGTCCCGGAATGATTACCTTAGTCAACCAAGTGTAAAAATTGAAGAAAAAACAAGAACTACAAATTTATATTTACCAAAACTATCTCCAAGTGCGCCTAATAGAAGGGGAAAACGATTGCCATATGTAGAGATCCTATTTCTAGGCATGAGGCAACTTTTAATGGTAGAAATCATCAGAAACTAACCTTCATCATGCAAGAATTCCATAGGAACAATCTCTCAAGCTTCCTTTCTAGTTTGGAAGATAAATGAAATGCTTTCATGGCTTAAAATGTTAAGTTAGGCCGACATACCATATTTTTTACTTGACCTGGAACACAACCCGGATTTTGTCCCGACAGTACGTAGTAAAACCCTCATAACTCTTTACTCCGATGTCGGTTTGAGATGGACTTCTGTGCATTCCAAACTAGACTCGCAGGCCTTCAATATAATGGGTATTAGTCCTTCTAACTCGTTATAGGTTGGCAAAAAAAATCCAAGACATTTGACCAAAAATTATGAAAATATTACTAGAGAAACTTTGATAACTATTGCCGACCTTAGTTTTGCTCATTTTTTTGACTTCAAAACATAACATACGACCCTTGTGATATTATAATACCTGATAAAAAACTATTATTATATTTTTGTACTCTTATTGCCTTATCCACAAGGTATGGGAAAATTTACACATATCAAACATGAAACATACTACCCAAGCTATTTCTTTAATCATTGAATTTGTTTGAGGGTTCTGTTTGACGTAAAACTTTAGCTTATTTCCTTGATATTTACACATATTTTCAATATTAATATCCAATATATGATACAAAGTCATATACACCTCATACACCCATACAAAACTACACCACATATAATGCAAGAATAGATAAAAATTACGGGATCTTACACAAATAAATCACATATCATGAGGAATATGGGTAATGGATTAAGAAAGGTTATGATTCCAAGAAAATTTCAAGGTTCAAGGGGTGTTCAAGAAAGTATCACACACTCACAAGGTTGTCACTAAAAAGGTATATGTCAAATTGTTTCGCACTTTTCAAAGTCGCCTAAGACCATATCATGAGATCGCATTACTTAGTCAACTATACTAACGTGAAAATTCCAAGTGCTATCATGCATGTCTCATGATAAGCTCACCACCCAAGGCATTTATAGCAAAGTGAAACAAAACTCCACACTTTTGCTAGTATGCAATTTTCATCGCAAGATACTCAATTCAATACTTCGCTTATGATGACCCCCAAAATTAAATAGGACAAACTAGAGCTTAGCATGTGTTTCATGAGTTAATAATGTGTTAAAATGATGAAGAATATATTTAGAAGTCAAATTTAAAGATTTTTGAAGTCAAACGTCAAAGAACGACTAAGACATTCTGAAACTAGTCTTGTGAGTGCTAGTATACCTTTGCATGTTTTATGTGTTTTAATGTGTAATTTGAAGTCTAAAATGAGTTGAAATAACCCTAGCATCTATATGGTAATTTTTAGGGTCAAAACTTCTGGGTAGGACTCCCAAGAACCACCCTAAGGGTTCTTGCGGGGAACCCAAACGTGGCTATGAAGCTGCCAAAGCAGCCCCAATCTACAACCTAGATGATGCCTAGTAGGTTAATTGACAGTCTGTTAAAAGGGGGCGTGGATCCACACTTATTCGTGGGAGCTTAAACCCCAAATAAGGGGTCTCTAACCAAAATGATGGACAATTGCACGACCCCGTCAATCCATCCATGGTCCGTGGATTTGGGGCGTCGTTTGGCACCTGTAATTCTACAGAGTTTCGGCATCCTAATTCAAACATGGATAGTTATTTTAGGGTTTTAAGGTATTTTAAGTTCGACATCTAGAATTAGACTTCACTTTTCAAAAATCAAAACCCCTCTCCAAGTAAAGTTCTCTCGTGACTTCGTCGGAATTTGAAGTCAAGTTGAAGCTAGGATTGAAGATCTTAAGTAGTTTCTTCATAAAATAACGTGGATTTTCTTCTAATAAGGTATGTTAATTCATCCTTAATTCTTATCTCATTCAAGGAACCAATGCAAAGGCTTTTCCAAATATTTCAAAATCCAAAATCTTTTATTTCGAATTCTAAGCATGGGTTCTTGCATGAAAAGAATTTAATGGATGAGTTATTATGTTTTCAATGTTAATTGATGATTTTATAGTAAAAAATACATGAACCCATGATCATACTTTTTTCTTCTTCTAATTTTGGCTTATGAAGTGGATTTGATGAATATGATTCGATATTGAAAGAATTGTATTTTTTATTATGTTGTAATGTAGTTATCTACTGCCATTTATTCCTAATTATGACGAATTGTTGGAGAATTGAAAAAAGGGGATCAAGTCTTGAATTAAGGGTAAGTTGATCTAAATTGTCTAGTTCTTATCGAATTGATCTTGAGTGGTATAGTCCACTTATGGTGGCGGTGTTTAATTAATGTATAGGAATGTATATGTGAATTGTGATTATGGACTTGAAGGCATTGAATATGAAGTAAAGTGATGCTATGAAGTATATGTATATAGTTGTCTTATGAAGTTATGAATGTGTATCTTGATGATAGTATGTGTAATTGAAGTATAATTTTAATGTGAAGTATGATTATGTGTATTATAATGAATGTAGTATGATCAATAATTAGGAGACAATGTTATGAATGATGGTGATTATGTGAAATATCATACATACACACAATGAATTAATGAATGAATAAAGCTAATTAAAATGTAATGAATGAGAATCTGTAGAGAGGTTTCCTCAATATAACTTTGATGAATGAAAATGAGGGATTTCGGGGTAGACACTCTGAGTGAGTTGAGATTTAGTGTCTAGTAGCAAACTCATTATTCCTAAGAGCTTTCCAATGAATGAATGATAGGTTGATATGTAGTACTTAGTAGCAATCTCTTAACCTATAGCTAATAAATGTATAATCTCTGTGGGGATTTATACTTAGCACCGAGAGGATTTGACAAATGGGTGGATATCTGCGTGAGTAGAGACGTAGTATTCAATGTACCTCTTCAGATTATTACTCTTGTGAGTTGAGATGTAGTACTTAGAATCAATCTCCTTATCCCTTAACTATGTGCCCGCGTAGGACTAGCCAAAGAATGAACCAACCTTAGGCAAGTGGGAATCCCTCATTCAGTAGGGGTTAATAATGGGATTTCATGTCAAGCTCTCATGGTCTATGTCGGTTAAAGCTATCCCAGAAAAATGAATGCAATGAACTAAGTCTTCCATGAACTAAGTCTTCCTAAAGGTGTACTACTTAGGGTAGGTGATGGAATGTGACGATATCGATCCATTGCACAAGTAGAGATTTAGAGGGAGTCTCTGTGTCTCCTTGTGATGTAAATGAATGAATAGGTTACTATATGATGTTAATGAATTAAGTTGACTATGCCTACTCTTAATGAAGAATGTTTATCTTATGTCTAATGTTGATGAAACTTATGTAAATGATAATATGTGATGTGCCTTGTCTAGGGTGATTCCTACGGAGAACTAAGTGGGTGTAGTAGTATGAGATGCTACTTTAACATTGCACTAGTATAACTTGGGGGTTGTCTTGGAGGATGGTTTTTATGTGAAGTTTTTAAATGCATGAATGTTCTCTCTAGTAAAGAATGTTGACTTGTTGAGTTGTGATGAAAAAGAAAGTATCCTTATCTTTGGTAGTCTTAAGGATCACTTAGGTGTGTATTGAAGAGGTTGTATGAACAGTCTCTTCATGTCTTACCTAGGTGGGTCTTAGGATAACATTTGGATAGAGGTTCTAAATGACTAATGGGTTACTTAATAAAATGGCTATATGTTGAGAATTATGAAAGCATAGCCTTGTATGTTAAATTGTGACTTGTATAATGTCTTGTACACTTGATTCATAAGGTTTTACCAAAAATAGTATGAAAAAGCATATTTCAACTAAAATGTCCTCTTTAAAGCATATTTTTCATATTGCCCTATTTAAGTACATTATTTGTACTAACTCCATATTCTTCTGTATGTCTAAAGGTATAGTTCTTCTCTATGTCTAAAAGTATAGGTGGAGGAAGTAAAGATTTCAAGAAGTTAAAGCTTGGGAAGTAGATTGTCTTCTCTCAAGCCTCATGGTACTCCTTATATGTTCGAGGACAGTGATGTTATATTTATGTTTTATTTCTATTAAAGACTTGTACTAGACTATGAGTTTCTTTACTATGTAAGGGTTGTGACCCTATAATAATATGGTTTGTGATGATGAGTCTTTGTTTCTTATGTTTTATGAAAGAGTTTCTTATTGACTATCTTGTGAAAAGTCTCATTTTCGCACTACTTTTCATACATATGTGATAAATGAAAGCTAAGAGTCTTATACAAGACCTCTGAGGCGTCAAGTGCAAAGTGTGACGCCTAGTGGATACTCTTGGGTCGTTACATGGCTAGTCACAACGAGATCCAAATAATTCACATATTGTCTATGGAACTTTATTTGGCCTTATCGTATCCGCACACTCATGTTTCTTTGATTATGAGCACTATTTAAGTCATCAGTATTGATCAAGACCGAGACTCAAATTTGCAAAAGAACAACCACATTCCACATAAACAAGAGGTGGAATTTTTTTTCGGAAGGGTCAAAATCATTTACAATTTCAAACAGGAGCCACAAGCTCAATCAATCAAAAAAAGAAATGTATAACACAAATAAATATCAAAACCCAAATATATAGACAAAACATCAAACATCAATATTCACACAAAAGGTGGGCCTCAGTCCACCACAAATAAGGCCATTTGTCCTCAAATGCAAACAAACAAAATCATCCAAAAGTCAAAACAAAAAGTAAGATAGAGAGGGATCTAAAGAAAGGGTCATGTCTATACAATCGCTCCGTCTGTATGGGCATCGGTGCCCACTATATTGCTCTAAATCTGGGCATCATTATCTGGTCATATCTGAAGGAACAGTAGCACCACTAGGAGCAGCAGTAGTTGTTTCTTCTAAAGAAGGTTGCACAATAGAAGATACCATGGCTTTCTTTGTCTCATTAAGTCCATCATAAAACACTTCCTCAGCAACCCCCAACATCTCCTAATTTGTCTCCGCATCAGATTCGGGATCAACTTGCTCAATTATTTCATCAGAGATATGCATCGTCTAAAAGACCATTAACATATTAGTGCACTTCAACTAGTTTATATCTCTCCTTACCTCAGCAATAACGACTTTCAAAGTCGTCACCTCCTCGGTGGCACCTTGTCCACGCTCGCACACCTTTATGTTCGATGCAATGGCATCAATGGCATTGCTCAATAATGTCACAACATCACCTAGGGAAGTTTGAATCATGCATAGAATAGAGGCCTCGAGTTTGGCAGCCCGACGATCAGCATAATGGGCAAGTTGTTCCATTCGAAGTAATGATGTATGGGTGATTGGAGTCCAGGAGACACCAACAGCTGTTCTAGGAGGTAGGGTAGTAGTAGAAGAGCCTCGAATGTCAGAAGGTACAACACATGAATTACCTAAAGGCCCAAGGGACAGAGTAGGCAATCATGTCTCTACGAATATTGTTTGTTTATCTATGACCAAGAAAGAGTCAATAGGGGCTCCATTTTTCTTCTTCTTGCCCTGGTCCTTTAAATATTCTACCTCGATTCTCCAAATATCAGTAGAGGATGTGGGAATCACTTGAACATCCTTCTTAGCATCTCTAGTTACCCGAGTCCGTTTGTACAATAAGTAATCAATACTGGGAAAGAAAGAGAATGTTGGTGTTGCTTGGCCCTCATGACCATCTTATGTGCTATAGTGATCCCCATATTTATCCTTTTTTCCTCTATGATGCGAAATGGACAAGCTTCCTTGGGTTGAAAAAGGATCGAATAGTCTTAGGATGGTATGATCAAGTTGCTGATGAAACCAAACCAAAATCATGTAGCAATGTTAAGATTTTTTTATCCAATTAGAGCTCCAATTTCCAACCACTGAGGATTACCGTCTGATATGAGTGGTTTGTCCAGAGTCATTGCTCTAATTAGATGCTGAATCTTGTCATCAATGTCAATGGGACAATCCAGGAAAACATTAATAGCCTCACTGTCACACTTGACTTTCTTTCCTTGGACAACTACATAACCAACCGCTTTGAATGTTGTTGCTTTCTTCTTCCTTTGTGGTACCAAGGCCCATAATATGCATAGAAGTCTTGGGCCCAATTTGGAGTATATAAGCCATGTAGATTGATGAAATTTGGAAATTATGAGCCTTCAAGGAGCTCATAATCTCTTGGTGCCTATAAATTACATTGTCAATGGACATGTGCTTATCCTCAATAATAGTCCTCATCCCTTGTGTCTTTTATCTATTTATTATTTTGGAGAAGGGCATTGTATTGGTGGTGCAAGCACCACTGTCTGTGTTGGAACTGGAAGAGAATTGGTCGATGAATTCATGATCCTAGAAGGATCATTCGTTCTTTTAGATCGTAGTTCAACCCTATGTGCTACTTCAAGCTCATTATCTTCAGAAGCTATGAAATGTTTCTCCTGGGGCTCACCCTCACTTTCACAAGCAGTGAGGTGTGTGGCATAGGTGTCATCACTATCATACTTTTAATTCGGTGATGCAGATGCCTTGTTTTTGCCTTTACCGTTTCCACCATAGGTGGGAAATTTGATTGCTTTAGCCCTGGATGCTGTTGCATCCACATTGATTGTAATCCCCTTTACTTTCCTTCGAGGTGGCATGTTTGTATCTGCAAACTTAGGTCTAGCCATATCTGCAAAACAACACAAAAAAATTAAGAACTTATCAATTAAAATAATAGGAAAATAGTTGTAGAAAATCTGTTGATCTGAAAAGTGAGTAGCCGAATCACTTTGGCGATAAATTTCTTAGAAAAAATTGTCATGTTGGTGATAGGAAGTTCATTTGTCAAATCGCTGACAGCTTTCGGCGAGCAAGGATCAGCCCGCTGAAGTTACAATGAAAAACAATCCTGGGGTGCACAAAATGGGTCATTGAGAAGATTTATGGTGAGTCCCCGAGTGCTTTAGGTAACCTCAAGCTTCCCCGAAAGTTACAAAACCAAAATACAAGTAAAGAATGAAGTTAAAGGCGAGACGGGGAACTTTAGAAAACCGCCGAGAGATTCGGGCAGCTCAACACAGCTCGCCAAATGACCAAATGTGCCTACTTTTAACCCATTTTCTCAATTTCAACCTCGCAACGCCCGCAAAAAAATCAAAAATGCACTAGTTAATTTAAACAAGACCCATAAGATCCATTCCCTCAGGATAATTTGAATTCTCCTGGTTTTGCCAAATTTGGCCATTTGACGACTTGTGCCCTTTAGAATGGCATCAAGCAGTCTATCATTGGGTAAATCACGGCATTGCCGCAAATACAAGCTACTCAAACTTCACCAAAGTAATACTAACAACATGCAAGCACAACCCCGTAAATTTTAATTTAATTCAGAACACAAGAATATGGGATTTCAACAATCAAAACAATACGGGCAACATACTCAAATTAAAAAAAACAATCAAATATACTACACTATCATAGAGGCTCAGCACATGACAACAAGATAATATCATTTACATGAGAGTACCAAATTGTTAAAACCTATATTTTATGGCGAATAATATAATATTGAAATGCTAAGTGGCAAAGTATTCCGATTCCAAGCACAAGTCAACGACTAAAATACTAAGTATGTGAAAATATATAATCTAAAGTATGGGTGTGAGTTTGGAAAGATTAAAAGTGGGGGAAAGTGAGTGAGGTTGAAACTCTTAAATCTTTCACCTTAAAAATTGTCCAATTCTCTCTCACTCGACGACATTAATCATGATCGGCGATGGAGGAGTATCCACTTACTTTTAGTTGATGTAGAGGTCAAAATGACGGTCTAGGTCAGGATCACCAACCTCTTCAATGATGCGTCAAGCAGGACATTTGCTCGCCACTTTTCCAACATTTTCCACACTTTAAGATTCACAATCAACACACACTTATTTCCCTAAAAAAAATAAATTAGTAACGGGTCTTGGGTTGCCTCCTGAGCAACGCCTTAGTTAACATCGTGGCACGATGTGAGTCTGCACTCAAACCATATTTTGGGTTTGGCAAAAGTATCATTAGGAAACCTCTCTTATTGTATAAAGTATATATGAGGAAACACATGATCCACAAGGTTCTCAAGTAGTTTAAAAGATCTAGAGTTAGATCCAACCATCTAATTTTGCACTTCAATACTCTCGTTCATCTGTTCCACCACTTCATCTTGATCATTGACCTTTTGAAGAATGATTAATAGTGTATCATCAACACACCTATTCTAATTGTACTTAGACTTTCTATGCTCATGAGGAGGTATGTATCTATAATTCTTTCTACACAGGATTTCAACCTCTAATATCTTCTTGGTCAAATTGTCCAACTTAGCTAATAGTGGAACCAAATAGTGGTCCTCTTCCATTTTTGTATTAGTCTCAATCATTTTCCAAACTTTACCACCAATTATGCTCAATATCCCTGTTAAACAAAGCAACAACACCAAAAAACAAACCAAGCAAAATGAAAAATTAAGTGAATTCAACTATAACTAACAAGATCAAGATTCAACATAACCAAAAACTCTCTAATAACACCACTCCCCGGAAGTGCGCCGTTTTTATTTCACGTATCAGGACACTACTTCAAGTTCAAGTGCCAACAATCAGGAGTAGAAATATAACCAAACCAAAGGTTGTGATTATTCCCACAGGGACTCGTTCCATGAATTAGTATCGAAGTACAGATTAGTTTAAGTTAGTCATAGCTAAAAGACATTCAAAGAAGAAATATAAAATTAGGAGTGACACAAGTGTCACATATCAAACAGGATTTTTAGTCAGTTATAAACTATGACAGAAAAAATGAAAATATGAAGATAGAGACGAGATTCTTAGGATGTGATAGGATTAAGGACTAATATAAACCACTAGGTAATTGTAACTAAAAGTAAATATTAGTATATTAGTGATTAAGCTAGACTTCAGTGGGCATAAACTCTCTCTCAAGAAGTTTACCTCGAATCAAATTGGTTTCTCTCAAACACTAATAAGCAACAACTAAGCATAGCCTTTACCTTATTCCATTCATTCTCTGGAGTTGAATGTGTAGAAGAGGGTTTGGGATTTACTATATCGAGCTGAACCCATGACAACCCAATACTCAAAGACCATCGATTCAATAGTTTTGGTTTCAAAAACTCTGTGTCGAGCAACCCAAAAACACTAAGCTAAGATTGCATTTCCAACTACAACCCACTAAATTCAACCAGAATTATTGAACAAAATAACTTTGAAACAACCAATATACTATTAATTAGCAATACCCATCAGTTATATCAACCGATAATCACATAATTACCCAAAAAATAGAGTTTTAGATAGACATAGTAAAAAGCAAGAAATTTATATTAACTGGTGTGAGTACATGGACTGAGAACTAGTAAGAAAAGATAGGGAAAGAATGAGGTCTACAGGTGACCTAGGCGTTATCGGGAGAGTGGAGAGCCAGAGCCCAATCGACAGACTCTGCTTTGAGGCTCTCTGGCTAGCGCGGTGCCCTAGAGCCTACCAGACATAGGCTATCTTTAGGGACTCTGGTAGGCGCGGCAACCCAGGGCCTTTCAGACGGGACCTCCAACTACTATTCACCGTTTTTCATCTTGAAACCTTCTAAACTTCCATGGATCTCACCCCAATTACTTAAAATTACTAACAACCTCAATACCCAATATACTAGACCTAAAAAACAACTCGGAAACATGAATCCAATAAACTAGAACATGCTATAATGCAACCAACAAGAATTCAATAATTGTTTCTTAAGAACTTCAAAATTATCGATCAATCTGTTCAAAACTCACTGAAATAATTATGTTTGTGAGGGGGTAAACGAACCCTACATAGAAAGATCTCACATTTTATCAACAATCACCCCAATAGAATCATGTTGCCTGCGACACCTTGGAAAGCTTGTGATGAAGTTCATATTAATTATCTCCTACTTCCATTCTGGAAGTTCTATATTCTGAATTAACCCTCCAAGACTTTGGTGCTCCACTTTAACTTGTTAGAAATTCGGGCATTTGTCAGCAAACTCAGCAATGTCTTTCTTCATGCCTTCCCACCTATATACCCCTCACAAATCGTGGTACATCTTGGTGAACCTGTCTGAATGAAATATGTTGAGTTATAAGCCTCCTCTAGTATCCTCTCTTGGAGTCCATCCACCCTTAGTACACACAACCTACCTTGATACTTTAGTACCCATCCCCCCTTGTTCAAAAGCTAATAATCTTTGCTTATGAACATTTTCCTTCAAGTAAAGCGAAATGGAATCTTGGTCTTGTTTCTATTTCACCTCAGACACCAGTGATGATTCAACCCCGTTTATCACCACTATCCCACCTTTTGTGAAATCCATAAGTCTGACTCCCAGGCGTGCAAGTTTGTGCACATCTTTAGCTAAATCCCTATTTTCTTCCTCAACATGGGAGGTACTCCCCATGGATAACACGCTTTACGCATCAACAACCACATTAGTCTTACCTGGGTGGTAAAGAATACTCATGTCGTAATCATTCAGTAGTTCTAACAACCTCCTTTGTATGCTATTGAGTTCTTTCTAGGTGAACACATATTGAAGTCTCTTTTAGTCAGTGAAAATATCCATATGAACACCGTACAAATAGTGACGTCATTTCTTCAAAATGAAAACTACTGCAGCCAATTCTAAGTCATGAGTTGGAAAATTTTTCTCATGAACCTTCAAATGTATGGAGGCATATGCTATAATCTTACCATTCCTCATCAGCACACAACCCAAACAAACTTTTGATGCATCAAAGTACACCACAAAACCTTGAAATACCCCCCGGTAAGGTAAAAATTGAAGCGGTAATCAATCTCTTTTTCAATTCCTGAAAGTTTTTCTCACAAGCTTCAGACCATTGAAACTTGACTGTCTTCTAAGTTAGCTTGGTCAAGAAAGACAAGATAGATGAAAACCCCTCAACAAATCTCCTATAATAGCAAGTCAAACCCAAGAAACTCCTGACATCTGTTGGAGATGTGGGTCTAGGCTAACTCTGAATTGCTTCAATCTTTTGGGTATCAACTCTAATACCATCACTGGAAACAATGTGCCTCAATAATGCCACAGACTTAAGCCAACAATCACACATAGAGAAATTGGAATATAACTCCTTATCTTTCAAAGACTGAAGAACAATTTTGAGGTGACTAGCGTGATCTTCTTCATTCCTTGAATAAATCACTATGTCATCAAAAAAAGACGATGACAAACAGATCCAAATAAGGTTTGGAGACTCCGTTCTTAATATCCATGAATGTTGTTGGTGCGTTTTTCAAACCAAAACAGATAAATAAAAACTCATAATGACTATACCTGGTTCATCAAATTGTCTTTGGAATGTCACATTCCGTAACTTTCAATTGATGGTAGCTTGATTTGATATCAAATTTTGAGAAGCAAGAAGCACCTTGAAGTTGGTCGAAAAGATCATCTAACCTCGGAAAAGGATACTTATTCTTGATAGTCACCTTATTCAATTGGCGGTAGTTGATACACATCCTAAGGGAACCATATTTCTTCCTCACATATAAGACTGGAGCGCCCCAAGGCGGGACACTTGATCGAATAAATCCTTTATCAAATAGGTCTTTCTGCTGCTCTTTCAACTCTTTTAACTTTGTTTGTGTCATTATATATGGAGGAATAGATACAACTTGAGTATGTGGAATGATATCTATGCTGGAGTTTATCTCTCCCTTAGGAGGGCCTCCAGGTAGATCATCATGAAGCTCTTTTACTATAGGAAGTGACTGAAGGGAAGGTGCCTCTGCACTTGAGTCATTAACTCGGACTAAGTGATAGATACACCCATTTGAAACTAACTTCCTCGATTTAAGGTACAAAATAAAACGATCATTAGGCATTGTTGAAATACTACTTCACCCTATAACTGGCTTGTTAGGAATTTGAAACTTGAAAACTTGCGTTCTACAGTCTATTGGTGCATAACAGGCATGAAGTCAGTTCATGCCTATAATAAAATCTAAATTGACCATGTCTAACTCTACTAGATCATCCATAGTGTTCTTGTTATTGATACAAATCGGACAATCACGATATATTCTTTCCGCTAGAATAGACTCTCCAACATGGGTAGAAACAGAAAGGCCCATAAAGTTACTCAAGAAGAATTTAAAATTGATTTGCAACAGAAGGAGTTACTAAATATAAACTTGCTCCTGGGTCTAATAAAGCATAAACATCAAAAGTAAAATACTTTTATCATACCCGTGACAACATCTGGCGAGTTCTCTCTCTCCTTGCGTCTAGTGATTGCATAGAGAGGGTTTTCCCCTCTGCCAGTACCAGAAGTGGATCCTCTAGATGCATCCCTGTCTAATGAAGCATTTGATGAAAATTTATCTCTATTGCCCATATTTCCACCATCTTGCTTATTCTTAGTGCAGTATCTCATGAAGTTACCCTCTTGACCAAACTTGAAGCAACTTTCCTGGCCATCACGACATTTATCGTGGTGGTTTACCACACTTAGAACATGTAGGAGCCTAACTCGCTCCTTGTGCCACACTACCTTGGGATTGGGTTGGTCTAGCCTTGAAGTTTTGAGAATTTTGGCCATTATTATCACTATATTTTTGGGCATAGGTGCATTAGTAGATGATGGTTCATGCACGTTTTATTTTTGAAATTGTGGTAGACTTGAACCACCCTTCTATTAACCAGATTCATTCCCAGTCTTAGATTTCTTATTCTTATACTCCTCACTGTCCTTAAGCTTCTCTTCCTATACCTATTGCACATTGACCATTATCCTTGAAATGTCCATTTCTCCAATCAACATTGCAGACCTACCTTCTTTGCTTGAAGCACGAACCAAACCAACAACAAACAAGCTCATTTTGCTCCTTTTATCCTTAACCATCTTATGAGCATAGCGAGACAGTTTGGTGAACTTCAACCCATATTCATTAACACTCTAGGAGTCATGTTTCAGAGTAAGGAACTCTCATACCTTTTCTTCCTTCAGTTCTTAGGGAAAGAAACGCCTTAAGAAAGCTGCTTCAAAACAAGCCCAATTTAGATGTGGTGCATCCTCGTCTCTGCCCTCCTTCCACTGATCGAACTAAGTCCTAGCCACATTATGGAGTTGATATACGGCTAGTTCAACTCTCATTACATCAAGAACATGCATCACATTGAATACTTTCTTCATTTCTTCCACAAAGTTCTTCGGATCCTCAGTAGTACTCTAACCAGTCAAGCTTAGGGATTCATCCTTCAGAATTCCCAAATCCTCGAAGTGTCAGTCCCTTTTTCTCGAGCTCCCCTTTGTTGCCCAACTTGGTTATTCACTGCTTGACTTAGCATTCGAATAGCCTGAGAGAACTTAGCATTGGTGACTTCCCTTTGAGGTTGCACGTTCTATGCATTAGGTACCAATGGTTCCTAAACATTCCTTCTAAATGGTTGAACTCTGACTGCTCTTCATGGAGGCATGATGATCTTAAACACGCGCAAGCACGAATTGGAGGGGAACTTTTTTATATATAAACTCTAACGCGTGAAAGAGAATTATAAAAGAAGTGAGAAATTCCAAAATGTTGCACCCTCCTAATCATATATATGGCGTGCTTCATACCGGTGACTAAGTATCTACAGATAAGGCTTCATAGACTCCCTAGGACTCTTGAACTTTGTACTCTGATACCAAGTTTATCAAGCTCCGATCCTACACCCTAGACGTGATCGACACCAAATGACCATTGTTGGTCTTGAGAGAACCCTTGTGCTGGATTACTTAACTTAGTGGAAGACTTAACTTAACTCCGTTATAAAACTGGAAACATTCTCATCAGAAATACTTTAAATAATTGTCTTGGCCAAAATGGCATTTCTCAACGTTTAAACATATGAAATGTAATATAAGAAGAGACTCAAATTGAACAATCTGACGTACTATCTATCTATGAAGACTCTACAATAACAAGGATAAATGTTGGGACAAACCCTTCAACATTATATAATTAAAATACTAAACGCAAAAAGGGTCCTTCAGAAGCAAGGAGGCTCACCACTGACTCTGGAAGCTCAAACTTGATCAACAAGGTGTGGATGCTTTTCCTGGTTACCTGCGTTTGAATCATAATATGATGTAGGCCAACTAGAATAAGTACATTGAATGTACGAGTATACGAGTTGGAATGCTAAACAACAAGTTAATCTTGGTGAGAATAAGATGAAATTACATTGGCTCTGCTCAACTATAGAATTACTCAACTCAATGAAAGTATATAAAGTAATTTAAAACACATGCAGTAGATATAAAACTTGTAAAACTGAAAAGAAACTCAATTCATCAAAGAAAATCTAGTAGCAAACTCAACTTTACTGATATATGAAAGTAGTATAGCTCTGTGGGAGTTTCTCTAGCCAACCACCACCACTATGAGCCTAAGTGGTAATACAACGTCTCGCCCACACTGCCAAAATTGTTCTATACTTTTTCAACCTAGTGGATCCACTGGCTAATGATACGTGATCATCTAAAAGGAATGACCCGTTAATATCCATGATGGCTACATTGTTTACATAGACACTTGAGTTAATATAAAAACTCCTCCCCACATTGGTTCTCAATACTACTTCCAAAATATACTTTAGCTCATAATTTTAAAATAACTTCCTTTCCTCTGGGTTGAGATAATTTGCTCAACCCTTTTAAGCTTTAAGAAGCCCTCTTGAGATCAATGTTCCTTTTCTTGTTCAAAACTCTGTTGGGAAATCTTAGTTTCCTCTTAACTTAAATGTAAAAACATTTATAAACTTTCTAGGGAATTACTTATTTCATTTATATATTATAGGAAATGAACTCAACTCTTTACTCTTTACTTGAGTTGAAACTTTTGATCTTAAGCAACTCATTAGGGAATACTAAGTCCCCCTATACTTCTTTGAAGGAAAAACTTCAAATTTTACTCTTTTGTTAACTCAAAGATTGAGCCTTAAAATGAAGTTAAAACTTTTAAATATGACTCTTGAAAACTTTCAGAAACTTTACTTTAACTTACTTTATTAACTTTACACTTGACTTCTTAACTTCCTTGACATTGATCCTAACTTTCCTTGAATTAAATTCTGGATTCAAGGTTCATGACTCATGTTTATGGATGATTTCATGATATTTAGATGTACCTTAGAGTGTTGGAATCAACTAAGAAGTGTGGCTACATCACTTGGGAACTAGTATGAAAAGATAGAAAAAGAATGGGTACTCCAGATGACCTTGGTGCTCTGAGAAGGGAGGAGCGACAGAGCCTAATAGATATACTCTTGTTCGAGGCACTGTGGATCCTGTCAGACATAGACCATCCTTAGGGTCTTAGGTAGGCGTGGCGCCCAGGGTCTTTTAGATAGGACCTCTGACTTTTCTTCTTTGTTTTTATCTCAAAACCTTCTAAACTTCCATGGATATCACTCCAACCACTTAGGATTACTAATACACTCAATACCCAATATCTTAGACCCAAAAAATAACCCAAAAACACGAATCCGATCCACTAGAATATGTTATAACTCAACAACCAAGAATTCAATAATTGTTCATCAAGAACTTCAATATTCATCAACCAATATATTCAAAACTCGCTGAATTAAACATGTTAGTGTGTGGGTCAATGAACCCAACATATAAAGATCTCACATACGTTATACGGATCACCCCTGACGAATTCTACTTGAAGATCTTGGCATTCTTGATGAATTCTTGGTCTTTTCTCCTTTCTCCATCTTCTCTTCTCTTTTCTCCCAAGCCTTAAGCATATTTAAATTTTCTAAAAGGTGTTTTTAGGCTTAGTTTTAGCCCTAATAAACTCTTAAAACAAATTAGGAAATATTAGGATAAAAAGACCACTTTACCCTCACTAAAATCCAAATTGGATTTTTCTCAATCCAACAACCGATTTTTTGGTATGCATATATCCCTCATACGATATTGAAAATGTGTAAACTTGGCGGATTTGGAAAGATCTCTTCAAGTTATTTACAACCATATAAATAACTGTACCAAACTCATCCTGAGCTAGAAGTTATGGAAAATGACCAAAAACTTACTTTTACAATTGGGAAATTATCCAGATTTCTCCTATTAATTCCAAAATGTCTGTTCTTAGTTTCTTTGCTTAATCCTAGATTTTTTGTTTACGAGATGTTACATTATAGCTGTCAAAAGTTTGTGCTATGAAGGATTATTTAGCGTAGTAAGTCATAATACCCATTCCACTCAAAGAGCCGTCCTTTGTCATTTGTATCATTGTTTTACTTTTTCCTTCATCACCCATGAGATTTTGTAACTTCAGGAGATATAAGACTGCATTGTAGAACCTTTCGGAGCCTCGTCAACTACTTCTTTTGATCACTATCTTGATTTTCTTCTTTAGGGCTTAGTACATCGGAACATTAGGTGAGATCAAGGCCATTCCGCGACTCGCCTAATGGGTTAGGCGATCATCAAGCCTTCTTTTCTTCGTTCTTTTAGCTGCCTTATTTATTTTTTCTCGTTAGTGTCCATGCTTTTTTCCTCTATCAAAAATTCCTAAAAATCAAGGATTTATATCAGTTATAGGGATAAAATATGCATTTGAGGGCACTAAATCTATTTACTAAAGCCCTAAACGATACCAAATTGTGGACTCATCATCCACCTCCTGTACTGATATTCGGTGGATGGAGGCTAAGTATTTGAAGGATAAGGCGAAAAGGAAGAATGCGATCCCTATGGACAAGTCCCTGATTGTTGATACTGAGACATTACCTGCAGAAGAAGTATTGCCTACTCTGGTCCTGGCCTTCAATTATATCTAGTGTCGTCCCTTCTATGACCCCTAGTTCCTCTTCATCTCCCCTACCTCCTAGGTCTAATTCTAGTGTCACTGCGTCCCAACCCCCACTCACCCAGGCTATGATATTATGGATGGGAGAGCTAGCCTATTTTGCTGATAGGCGCGCCTCTAATCTTGAGGCCACTATTCCTCGGATGATTGAAAGGGCCCTTACTGTTCTTGTGACACCTTTTAGTGTGTTGAATGATGCCCTTGCAACAAGGGTAGCGGTGTTTGACCAAGGACAGGAGGCTACTGATGAATTGACGGCCTTAAAGGCCGCAATTACTGAGTTAAGGAAGGACGTGGACTAGCTGAAGTCACAGATATGTCTCATGATTTTTGGGACTATGGAGATCCTCGACATGTCAAATGATAGAGATGTGCCTCCAACTACCACCAGATATGAGATTCGAGTTGAGGATATGATTGGTGTTGATTCTAAGGAAGAGACGGATGAGGACCAACTCGGTCTCTAAGGGGAGACCACATATGAGGGCCTTACAGAGGTCGAGAAGGCTATGGAAGATTTAGTCATGCAGATCTTATTGATAGATACACCCATAGCAGGATCGGGTAGAGCTAGTGTTGCACCGTGCATTAATTTCCCGACAGACAAATCAACTATGTAGACATGACCCTTTTTACCTCCCTCTTTATTGTTTTTATTGACTTTAGTTATTATATTGTTGCATTTGAGGACAAATACCTTTGTATTTGTCGTGGAATAAGGTATTACCGTACTTACCTCTTGCTAATATCTTTTGTATATATTATTGTGTTTTTTTGTTTAAATTATCTTTTGATATTATTTTGTGGATATTTGAGCTTGTGGCTCCTCATTATGAATGCAAATGGTTTCTGACCCTTTTCGGAAAAAAAATGTCAACCTCTTATTTGTGGTTGTGGTTGCTCTTGTTAAATTTGAGTATCTGTCATGGTTAATAACGATGACTTGAATAGTGCTCATAATCGAACAAATGAATATGCGGCTACGATGAGGCCAAATGAAGTTGCATAGACAATGTATGAAATTTTTGCATCTCCTTGTAACTAGACGATTATCGAATGAGTCTCCTGTGATGAACATTTCACACTAGAAAAGTGTGGATTCTTATTCGATATTGGTTCCAGTGCCTTGTGTGATGTGCTTACCGTGAACCTTGTGTAATAACACCTACAATTTGCCTCGTTGGTCCGATTGACTAAGTGATGCAAGCTCTTCAAATGATCTTAGGCAACAATTTTTAAGAGTGAATCCATTTAACAATATACTTTATTATGGCGAACCTTTTGAATGTGTGAACTTTTCTTGAACCCCTTTTGAGCCTTTTCATTTTCTTGGAAGAAACTTGATGAAGTTGTAACCCCTCTTTATCCATTCACCGGGCATAATACTAATAGAGTGTGATTTGTTTGAATATCTAACTTAGTCCAAAAGCCTAAGTTGGAGTATGGTGAAAAGTGGAAGAAAATCAAGAAGGGTAAAGATGACCTCCTTTATTCATGTTTTTTTACCTCCGTAAAAAAAAGATGGAAAGAAAAAAAGAATGAAAAGAAAGAATGAAAAAGTTGTGAAATAAAATTCTGAAAGTTGCAAAAGATATGGGGTGTCTGGTATTCCATGGAATAAATAATGGGGTGAATTTTGAGCATGAGAGAATATGCTGAAGAAAAGAAAGGAAGGTGATGTTCATACTACATTTCATGAGGATAACATCCCTTGAGCCTAAATGACCATAACTTTACACTCAGCCCCGTTACAAGCCTTGAAAAGACCTTATTGATGTTGAGTGAGCTGAAACGAATGTTGATTGGAAAATAAAGTCAAACCTATGGGTGATGTCATGCATTTATTCATCTTTGTGAGTGTAAGAGTTGTATATGATTCCGGATCTATAAATTGTTGAAGAATTGTGTGTGAATCTGGTATCACTCTTGTTGTGAGGGCATTTGAACACCTTCATTGAGCTTCAACTTGCATTTGAAGTAAGTATTGTGAACTTGAGAATCTTTGATGATAGTGAATCACAGTTTGAATCTTTGAGTGCACAATTAATCCTTGCATGAATAAGTTGAGTCTTGTCGTGCGTATTCGTGATTGAGTCTTTTGTAGTAGTGTTTAAGACATCGTTTTAAAATGCTGAACATGTGTTTACTTCAGGACAAGCAAAAGTTTAAGTTGTGGTTGTTGATGAGCCCTAGATTTGGACTCATTTAGGAATTAGTATATAGATTTAGTGTCCTCAGATGCTTAATTTGTACAAGTCAATGATACAAAAGACTTGATTATCAAGTATATGGATTGAGGAACAAAACAAAGACACTAACAATCAAAAAAGAACAAAACAGGATAAAAGGATGAATAAATGCAGCCTAGTGATCATCAAGTTCAGTTGGCGAGTCGCCAAATGGCTGTTTGACCACCTAAAGTTCCAGTGTGCAAATCTTTAAAGGAAAAAACCATGTTGGTGATGGAAGGAAGAAGTCAGGGGATTGTCGAGTAGTCCCGCGATGCAGTGCTAGATTGTCCAAAATTACAGATTTGGAGGGATGTTGAGTACCAAGGAAAAAGGGAAATCGAATAGACTAAAAGATTTACTTTGCCGAGTAACTCTTTCTAGCACATTTTTGGTGACTATAATACATTTTGAAAATTTAGTTTAGTATCAAACTCTTTAGAACAATCTATTGTTAAGTGTTGAGCATATGGAGTTAGGTTTTCTCTATTTTTTCTTAAGCTTTAAGGTATTGAAGAAATTTACTTTTGAGAAATTTGAAGTGGGTCTTTGATATTCTTCAAATTGAAGCATTACAAGGAGGAATGTACACTTACCGGATTGAAAGATAATATATTTGGTAATTGTTTTTACCTTTTTATAATTTCTAGCTAAAACCTCAATTCTTTGGTGTGATCATATGATTATGAGCTTATTTAATTTATGGGAATTGTTAACTGTTAGTTTAAATGTTATTAGAAGTAAGCTTAATCAGTAATTGTGGTTTAATATGGGAATTGTAGTTGCAAATGCAATTCTAGATTTGTGTTCTCTACTTGCTCGAGATATAGGTTTTAGAACCAAAATTATTGGTTGATGATCAGTAGATATTGGGTTGATCTGGGTTCTACTCGAGAGAGTGAATCCTAAACTCAATTCCACACATTCAGCTCAAGAGAGTGAATGGACTAAGGTGTGGGTTGCTCTTATTTTGCATGATTCTTGATGTTTGAGAGAAATCACTTGATGTAAAATATCTGAGAGAAATTTTACGTCCCCTATAGCCTAGCTTACCCACTAATATCTAGTTATTTACTAATACATGTATGATTGCCTATAATTGATCACATCCCAAGAACCTGTCCCATTGTTGTTAATTTGTATTGTGTGTGGCTGTTTGTAGTTGTTAATTATTAAAACCAAAACCATCATTTGACATTCGTGTCACCCCTTAATTTGAATGATGTCTTTATTTGATGACTTTTACTCCTAATTTTACCATGTTCATACTTCACAATTGAATTTGAAACATGTACCACTCCCTGTGGGGTTCACCACCAACTCATTTAGTTGTATTGAATACCGGTTTGCGATCATTGAAACTTAGAATTGGATGAAGTGTCTTCAAAATTTTAATCATTAAGTAAGGAAAAGACTAACCTACAAATCATAACTTAAGAATAACCTTCAAAATTTCAGAGTTTAGGTATTTCCAATTTAGTTGTTTTTTGAAACTCAAGGTGCTACATCTAGTGACCTAACCTTAATATTTAAGAAATTTTAAATTCCTTGATAAAATAATACTCACAACGAAGGATGGTTCGAGTCATAATTTAACAAAATTGGGATGTTACAGTTAATCAAGGAAAGCAATATAACAAAAAAAAATTTACGATATTTATTCCCTTTTTAGCGCAACAACAATTTGTTAACAATGTATCGTATAAAATGTATACGGGTGGTAGCTATGCATCAGGCTGCCTTCCTTTGCAAGGGATTTTTGTAAAATTAAAATATTAGGGATATGATGTAAATTTAGATCTTAATCTATTGGAATCCTTTTAATTATTAATATAAATAAAGTATCTTTAAACACATATCATTATTCACTCTAAATTATTTAGCAAGGGAGATTTCATCTTCAAAGTCACTTTATGAGAAAACATTTCTTCGAACAATTTCTCTTTTCCCTTCAATTTTGTATCATCAACAAAATTAGTTTTTAGTGAACTTTGTAGGACGTGGGTGAATTAATAACAATACATTCATTCATTTTATTAGAAAATTTGTTGTCAAGCGATTTAGTGAACGCATTCAACTCAAATGATGGTCTTGAACATATGATGGGTGGACTATCCACCACCACAACAAGTTTACTAAGACTAGGAATTTTACAGAGAATTTTATCCATCAAACTAAATAAATGGGGTGAAACTGTGATGAAGTGGGTGGTAAAAAATGAAATGAACTAGTGTAAGTTGTTCAGAAAACCATGTGAACGGAAGAAGATAAAAGGGTTAGAAGATCTGGATGAAAAAATATAAATGGTTTAATACGTTAAATGTATGAAGAAAGAATTTTTAACCTAAATTAACTAGGAACTATAACTCACCTAGATAACTACACCATATTTTTGCTAAAATACAAAGTTTTATTAAAAAGAAAGAAAACAATTATGATCCCTATAAAAAGGCCATTAAACGTAAAGAAAGTAACTAACAAAAACAAGGAAATATGTATATATGGGTCACTAATAGGAGAGATAATATTTAATACTCTAATTATGCTCCACATAAAAAGAGACATGTATTCAAAAAGTATGAGAGAGGAAATCGAAAAAAATCAATAAAATACAATAATTAATTATTTTGTTATGTATGTAATTTAAAAAATATTTTTGTAATTAAATAAAAGTATACTTGTTTTTTGTCAATTTAAGTGTTAAGTAGTATACTTTTGTAATTTTTACATTATGAATTTTTTGGTTTTTGCTTTTGAACTTTTACCTTGATAAAACATTACCATTTACTACTTCCCTCTGTTCCTCTAAACCCTATTTAGTTCTCCCACTTTGAAGTTACTACATATTAAGGCATCCAATTATTATCTAAGGTTAGTTACAATTTTACCCTTTTAACTTTAAAAATATTATGCAACTCCCCAGTATAATAAAAAAATGTATTTCACCCTAGTTCCAACAATCATGCATAACAACTTAGTGTACTAGAAAATTTTCTAGAATTAAATAAGGCATATTTAGACAAAAAATTGTTGTCCTTTCTTGACATTTTGGTAACAGAAAATGGCTCACATAACCCTCAATTTGAAATGGTACAAGGAGATTAACCCTCCTCCCCTATTGGCTCCAAAATACCCTTCTCACCCACCTATGGGGTCCAAAATAAACCCCTGTCTCCCCCTTTTGGTTCAAAATTGACCACCTATTTAACGGTTTTATATTTAAACTTTTAATATTTTTTTGTTTAAAATACATGACGCTTGACCTATTTGGTTATAATTTAATTAATTAGTAAATTTATAATCAATTCACTACTTACCCATTAACTACTTAAACCTCAATTATAATCAATCACATTATTAATGGTCAACAACAGAAAAGCCTACTGCCAATTGACGTGGTTTTTAAACAATTTGAGACAAAATATCTATAGAAGTAAGTATCATACATTCAAGTGTCTAAATAACAATTACCGATACACTTGGAAAGTTTGACTATGTTCATCTCATTATTCTTACGTCTCAATTATGTGATGTTACTTCCTAGCGTAACTTTTTCAAAATCATATTCAAAGATTTTTAAGACAAATCATAAATAATTATAAAAATATATTTTAAAACAATGCATGAATTAATTTGATGTATACTATCGTTAACCGTTAATCATACTTTCCTATTCAATCATCAAAGAAGAATCAAATTGAAAGTGTCCTCCTAAGAAGCGGCTCAACATAAAATTAATTGGGGCTTCGATCGGACTAACATATTTTGGATGTCATTTTTCATTTAATCATACTTTCATCGTATTTTAGTAGTGTTTTCAGAAGACGATTTGATATTATAGTTTGATTATTTAATTGGGTGAGGTTTAGTTGTAATAGGTGAGTAGTTGGTTGGTTATAAATAATACAAATTCAAATTAAATTATAATAACCGATAGTTTAACATCAAGTATTTTAAAAAAATAATTTAATATTTAATTTAATAATTAATTTAATAATTGGTCAATTTTTTGGACTTTCAAAGGTAGATGACCAGGGTATTTTGGAGCCTATGGTGGATGAAAGGGCATTGTTTTGGAGCCAATAGTGGATGAAGGGTTTATTTTGTACATTTTCATACTTCATGGTATTTAGAGACTCTTTTTCCGTTTGTTAAATGGACAAGTAAAAATATAGAACATATAATCAAAGGACTAGGGCCCAGTACATATGGACAATAGGGAGTTCCCTTAGCTGGTGAAGTCTAAAACAATAACTGGAAGGTTGCCTAAATTGAAATGTTAAGATTTTTCACTTGTGTTGATTTAATGCTAACACTTTTTTAATATCATACCGTTTTTTAGAATAAGGATCCATTATTCATTGTTTGATAATATTGGCATTAAAGATTGTGTTTGTGGAGATGGTACCACTCCATGGTTTTGCTATATTTTTATCTAATGGATCAGATCTAGTTGAAAATGATGTATATGATACAATAAGATTGTGAAGTAGTATGTAAAATGAAATAAATTTATCTATAAATATATCACGATAAGTACGAATTAATTTATCAATTAGATACATGGAAGAATCAGAAACTAATTACAACTAATTATCCAATGTATCAACGTGAATGAATAAGCAACTAAGTAGAACTGAGCAATCAAGAAAATACACAATTGAATCAGCAGTCAAGTTATAAATTACATTGCATTGATTAGATGTCAAAACGTATCAACAACTAACTAAAACTAATGAGAAGGATAATATTATGTGTTTATACATTAATGAATCTGATATTTGATTTTATCCAAAAATTTTATCAGTTTATATAAGAAAAATGTGCATGGCAATCCAACTATAAATAACAATTAAAAATAATGAAAATTAAAGTCAAAATATATATCTTATTAGAGAAATAGTCTAAAAAATGAGTACATGTATTTTAAAACAATAAAAATAAAAATCTCTAAAACTAGAGTTAATGTGTCTCAAAAATATTAACACAATAAAAAAGTGTCTAACAACTGATTGATGATATCTATTCAATATTAATCAAATGTCTTAAGCTAGTGATGTGAATTGACTCTTACTCCTTGGTGTATCCTCATTTTCACTAACTTATCTCCCTATCGCTTTTTTAGTGTCGTTTTACACAATAGGGTTGTATATCATGTACGAAGGTAATCTGAGCGATACGACAAACACTTAAATTAGTCACTTGTACGGTATCTTATGTGTGAATTTGATACATTTCAATAAATTTTTTAATCTAATACTTATTAACATTGAAGAATATGATACATTATTGCATTAATCATAAAGTGTCTTATGTGTATTTGGATACAAGTCATATAAATGTATCTGATACCTCATACAACGTGTAAAGTACAAATGTATTACTAAATTAAATATTTGATACTATTGTAACTTCATATTCCTCATTAATGTAATATATATTATTTTTACACTATATGTATATGATACAACTTCTGCTATTCACGCTCTTTTACTACACTGTGAACCTTTATAACCAATACAATTCATACACAGATCAATCAAAAAGAGAACAAATTAAGAACTTTCTGTATTAATATAATACATTACTTATATAAATGACAACATGACACACCCTTGTAACATATTAAGTTTGTAAATACTCTGCAGGGCAATATCAACAATTTGTCAAACAATTTGTGTCGAATACCTCATTACAACTTGATGAACTAATACTTGTTTATCTTGAAACTGATCTGCCACTCCTTTTTCTGTCTTTCTTGTACCATTTAAAATAATATCCAATACCATCCCAACCAAAAATATTCAGAAAACTCACTTCCAACCTAAAAAATAAGACTAATATTAGGGACTGAAATCAACGAAATATAGCAAAGAAATTAGGAACAACGTCGTTCTCCAAAGCACTAATATTATTCACTACTATTATTAATATTAGATGAGTTTAATTCAATCAATGTTAAATGGAGAATATTAAAACTTCAAAAAAAAAAAAAGAACAGTAGAATGGAGAAATGAAAACGACCTACTCAATGATTTGAAATTGATTAATGCGAAAGAAATCTTTTGAAATTCAAATTGGGATGAAAGATGTAATTGATTGGATTATGGGAGTGAAATAAGGGAGAGATTGAAGGAGTGAAAATAGGAGTTTAAAAAGTGGGTTTGTTATGTTGGAGTAATGTATCTGTCTTACTTGAGATTTAGAAAAAAAAATAAGAAATTTTGAATTATTTTAAAATGGTAGGGAATCATGGAAATTATGAAAAATAAAGATGTGTATCTGAGTAATTTTATAAAATTTCAAAGATGACGGTGATGAAGTACATGGGGCCCCCAAAAGGATATAGTGAGGACTGATTGAAGCAATGGAAATCTTTCTATTCAACCAATTCCCCGAACATGTTACTCAAAGAAATGTTGAATGAATTTACGAAGGGATTTATATGGTGGCACCAACATTCGTAAAAGTATGATAATTCGAGATTTAATTCAAACTAATATTTTTTTGTAAATGTATTGTAATCTCAAATAAATATTAATAAAATCGTAGGCTATTCACCTTAATTTGTTTTTTATATTATTTTATTAAATTTAATTTTTAATATAGTCCAATTTTTAATTTCTAAACTTCAAGTTTAAAAAATTCAAAAATTTCAAGGCTTTTTTTTTTTTTACGAGTTTTTAAATTTAATTTTAGTCAACTTTAAATTGAATTTAAAATTTCAACTTAAAGTTTTGAATTAAAATTTAAAGTTTGAATTTAAATTTGAACTTAAATTTTGAAAATTTAATTAAAACTTTAAATTTTGAATGTTAAAATTTCAAAATTTTAATCGTTTTAAATTTAAATTTGATAACTTTAAAGTTTGAATTTTTTTATTTTTTCTTTTTTTCAACCTTTTAAAGTTTGAAATTTAAATTATCATTACTTAATTATTAGAATTAAAAATTATATTCAATTAAAAAAATTAATTTTTTTACTTACCGGTCCGTCCCGGTTTTCGGTCCAGTCCGGCCTCGTATACTACTAGTTCCCTTCCGGACCGGGACAGAACACTACTATTATTACCGTTTTCCTGGACCGGTCCGTTACCGGTTCGCACAGTTTCGGTTTCGATAATTACAGGACCAGTTCTCTCGGTTCCGGTACCGTTGCCAGCTTAGAAGCCCCTCTATTTATAGTCAACAAAGGATGGTAGAAACAAGTATTTTTGTGTCTTATCGGTAAAGTCATGACCTTTTGAGAAGTCACAACCCTTTGGATAATTTACAAGTTATTGGAAAATACACAATCTTTTGAAAAATTCACAATTTATCAAAAAATCACAATCCTTTGAAAAAAGTCACAACTTATAAGAAAAGTCACAACTCATCAAAAAATTCAAAACCTAAGTTACAAATATTATAATAATTATCACTCAGGTTAGGAGTTCATATTTTTAAGGTAATATATAGAGTGAAAGAGCAAGTCAATAGGAGAATTCTTATTAGTTGAAGTAGGTGTTCTTTTTGTGGAGCTTTAGACTCAACTCTTGTCCAGAGTTGTTTAGTTACCTTTTGTGTATAGGATGTTGTATCCTGGAAGGGACAAGTCAAATAGAACTACTGCTGGACCGGTGAAAAACTTGGCTCTGCAGTGGCTGAATCTCCTTAAGAGAGCGAGGATACTATCCGCGCTCAACCTTGAGCAGATTTATTTTCTTATTTATTTCAATTGTAATCTTGGATTTTTTTGTTACTAGTAAGTTTTTTCACTACAATTTTAATGAGATTCAAAAATACTACAATTGAAAAAATCATGCTATCAGATGAAGACCTCAACACGTTATTTTGATTCAATGGTAACCATTTGAAGAGATGGAAGTGTAAAGTATTTTTCTAATTAAGTCTTCTAAATGTTTTTTATGTATTAACCGAGAAGAATCCAAATAAAGAAGACATCACCGCAATGAATAATGATGAAACTATTTATCATCTAGAGAAAATGGAAAAGTACAATGGTGATTCCTATGAGTGTCGATATTATCTTCTAATTGTCTATCTGATAGTTTTTATGATTATTATGATAGAACTTACTCTAGTGCAAAGAAAATTTGGAAGACATTGCAGAAAGTTGACACCAAAGAGTCTAGAGCGGAAAAATATCCAGCTAGTAGATTTTTTCACTTTCAAATGGTGGATAACAAATCAGTGGTAGATCAAGCTCAAGACTTCATCATGATTGTTGGAGAGCTTAGGTCCGAAGAGGTTAATGGAGATTAACCTTTTGTTGGTGGCACAGTGGATAAACTTCACCACCTTCTTGGAAGGAATTTCCAAAAAACTATGCGCCACAAACAAAAGGAAACCTCTCTTGAACCTTGATAATAAAAATATGCATGGAAGAAAGAAGCAAGTGTCCAAGATTTTGGGGGCGCCCCCCACTTTAAAACCAAACGAAGAGAACACAATCGCAATGAAGGTAAATTTAATTACACAAATATGCTACTCATGAACTCACAAAAATACTTCTTGAAGCCTAAATAATAAAAAATTCAAGAAAACTAAGGTAGACCTCCCAAGAAAAACAATTCAAAGTTTGAAATTTAAATTTGGTAACTTTAAAATTTTGAAAATTTTATTAAAACTTTAAAGTTTGAATTTCAAATTTTCAAAATTTAAAAAGCGTCTAGAAATTTAAATATTTATAACTTTAAGTTTTGAATTTTTTATATTTGTTTTTACTTTTAAAGTTTGAAATTTAAATTATTAATTGCTTAATGTATTTATAGAACAATTATATTCAATTAAAAAAATTATTTTTCTAATTACCGATCCGTCCCGGTTTTCGGTCCAGTCCGGCCTCGTATACTACTAGTTCCCTTCCGGACCGGGACAGAACACTACTATTATTACCGATATCCTGGACCGGTCCGTTACCGGTTCGCACTGTTTTGGTTCCGATAATTACAGGACCGGTTCTCTTGGTTCCGGTACCGCTGCCAGCTTAGAAGCCCCTCTATTTATAGTCAACAAAGGATGGTAGAAACAAGTATTTTTGTGTCTTATCAGTAAAGTCATGACCTTTTAAGAAGTCACAACCCTTTGGATAATTTACAAGTTATTGGAAAATACACAATCTTTTGAAAAATTCACAATTTATCAAAAAATCACATCCTTTTGAAAATTCACAATTATAAGAAAAAGTCCAACCATCAAAAAAGTCAACACCTAAGTACAAATATTATATAATTTATCATTCAGTTAGGAGTTATTTTTTAGGTAATTATAGAGTGAAAGAGCAATTCAAAAAGAGAATTCTTATTAGTTGAAGTAGGTGTTCTTTTTGTAGAGCTTTAGACTCAACTCTTGTCCAGAGTTGTTTAGTTACCTTTTGTGTATAGGCTGTTGTATCCTGGAAGGGACAAGTCAAATAGAACTACTGCTGGACTGGTGAAAAAACATTTGCTGCAGTGGACTTGAATCTTCTTAAAGAGAGCGAGATATCCGCGCCTCAACCTTGAAGAGTGTCACGACCCAAATCGGATCGCGACTGGCACCCACACTTATCCTCCTATGTGAGCGAACAACTCAATCTAAACCTTAACATTCAATGTAATATCAACAGAAAGTAATGCGGAAGACTAATCTCATTAAAAAACCGATTCAATAACTTCTAAATCAACATCTTTATTATCCCCAAATCTGGAAGTGATCACCAAACGAACATCTATGATCCAATTACTAACTAAGAGTACTAAGAACTAAATCAACAAAAGCTAGCCCATGCCGGAACTTCAAGGCATCAAGACATGAGGAAGAAGATCCATCCAAGCTGAAAGCGTTAGCTCCCCTGAATCGCGGTGTAATGAAGACTGCTAGCGTCGCGGTTTGAGTTTGAAGACGACGGTGCGTTTGCTGCCTCCACCATACAAGAATAAAACTAAAGTAGGGGGTCAGTACAAACACAAGTACGGAGTAGGTTCATCGGCCAACTCAAAAGAGAAAAACAGTATTATCAAGTAACATCATAAAATCACTAATCTCCTTAGCATGCCGCATTTACAATTACTACCAATAATCTTGGTTTACAACCCAAGCACATCAATAGGAGTCACGCCTCCTCATCATAACTCATTTGGGAATTAGGTTCATTAGATTGATCTATTAACATCTTCAAGATTCATTATATTAGTTACTCTCGTGTCGTACGTGACACTCTGCCCCCTACATCTACGTGTCGGTACGTGACACTTCCTCCTTATATTCTAAGTCCTGGTATCGTAACGTGGCCCCGATCCATATACTAATCCTGTTGTCGGAACGTGACCACTTCCAATCCTCATATTCTATCCTGGCACCAGAACGTGGCACCCAATCCATATAATACTGAGAGGTGATCCTGGTGTCGAACGTGACACTCCGATCCTATTTCTAGTCGGGTACCGGAACGTGGCACCCATCAATAGACTATCCTGTTGTCGGAACGTTACCTCCGATCCTCATATCTATCCTGGTACCGAACGTGTCACCTGTCTCCCTAATCTCACTACTTTTCTTTCATTAAGAGCCTTCTTTTATACCAAGGCATTATCATTAACAAAGTAGATTAGGGTTTCTTCAAGATTTAAGATCAATACTCATCATGCTTTTTTCATCACACTCATTATATATAATATATATTATTATACTATATATATATATATATATCTATATATATATATATATATATCTATATATAAAATCTCATGCTACACACATTTAAGTCATATAGGAAGACTTACATAATATACGCAACACATATCAATTCGCTATTAAGAGTGTCTATGAAAATAGTGTGAAAACCAAACCTATACCTCCCACCGAAGACTAGTGATCACGGAAGTTTCCCCGCCACCCCCCCCCCCTTTGGTTTGTTTTCCTCTTCTCTCGTTCTATTCTCCCCTCTTTCTCTCGTTTCGATCCCTCTCCTCTCTTGATATGCGTTTTCTTTTTCTTATTGCAAAACCCTCTTTCTACCACTAATTATCATATAATAAGTTTTAAAAGATGGCACTAATCAATCCACTAATTAACTTAAGGATTACCTCTTTTAACCTTCAGTATTTAGACTTATTAACATTAACCCATTACTTTATACTTAAAAAAGCAGGAAATAGTTCAAAAACGCCCCTTAAAATTAATTCATCATAAATCCGACCCGCACTTGGATTACTCAGCCCGTGACGGGCCATCGTGCCTGCGTACGTTCCGTCTGTTGTCCGCGCAAGGGTCAGACACCTGATTTTTGTACAAGTCTTTGGTGACGGGCCGTCATACCTGAAGACGGTTCCGTCCGCCATTTCGTCGTGGCACATTTAGAGAGTCGATTTTTTCAGTACCCATTTCAGAATTTCTAAGTGTCAGTGGGCGAGACCCTTCCACGACGATCCCCGTGACCGTGGACGTCCGTCGTGCAATCCGTGCTCTGCCAGTTTTCCAGAAATAACGCTTGCTCGAAACGACTAAACAGGTCGTTACAAATCAGATACCAATTTACCCATCGTTCGTCTCGACACGATCACGAGAAGAAAACCAATGCAAGTAAGTACTGAGTCCTTTAAAAACAGATGTGGGTATCTTTCTTGCATTATCTGCCTCCTTCTCCCAAGTAGCTTCTTCAACCGGTCGATTCTTTCCATTAGTCACCTATGAGGATGCAATCAAAAATCTCCCTTGAACTCAACTTGCGAACTTCTCTTCTAAAAATGCAACAGGCCTTCCTCATAAACAAATTCTCATCAAGCACAATGATTCCCAACTGATAATGTAAGTTTCCATCCCCATGTACTTTTCAACATCGACACATGATACGCGTATGTACTCCGGAGAGTGCGGAGGAAAGCTAATTCATAACCACCTCCCCTACTCGCTTCAGGCACTTCAATGGACCAATATCACCTTGGACTAGCTTTCCTCTTTACCAAACGCATCACCCCTTTCAGTGGCGAAGACTTTCACAAGACTTGTTCACCCTCCATGAACTCTAAGTCTCTACCTTCGATCTGCATATTCTTTTGGCCTCACTTTTGCGCCGCTAGAAGCTTTTCTGATGGATTTCACCTTTTCCTCAACGAGTCCCTCAAAAGGATCAGTACCCCCCAAAGTCTAACATCGCATGCATCAACCAACAATGGGGACCTACATATCCTACCATACAGTGCTTCAAATGAGCCATGTCCCAATCCCTCGAATGATAAGCTATTATGTATAAAACTCCGCTAAGGGTAAGAAGCTATCCTCAATGCCACTGAATTCTATCACACATGGCACGAAGGCATATCCTCCAACACTTTAAAAATCGTTCGTCTCAGCCTGAACCGGCGGTCTGAGGAATGGAAGCATTACTAAGATCCAACCTAGTACCTAATTTCCGCAGCAATGTTCCCAATCTTATAAGTAAACTACTGCGTACCCTCTATCTGATATGATGGACATTGGAACTCCATGCTCGAACAAACTTCTGAGATGTAAGTTTTGGCTAATTTCTTCTTTCTCCTGCATTATAAGTCACCTGGACCGAATGAAATGAGCAGACTTAGTCAATCGTCCACATTACCCAAATAGAGTCAACTTCCCCAATGGTCTTCGAAGACCACCAACGAAGTCCATGCAATTCTCTCCACGTCCATTCTAAATGGGCATTCTCTGACGTTTTCCTCCGGCCTCTTGGTGTGTCCATACTTTACTTGTTGACAATTTGGACATTTGGAATAAAATCCCCAATATCACGCTTCATTGACTTCCACCAAAGTGTACTTTAGGTCACGGTTACATCTTGTTTTGCACCCGGATTATCGATACCTTGACCTAGAGCCTCTGTCCAGAATAGTGTTGAATCAAATCTCGACGCGGGTACACATACCCTTCCCTTAATCATCAAAACACTCCCCTCATCGATTTTCGCTTATTTTTAGCCGCTCCTTGCACACTTTATTATCTCGGATCCCGGATCAATTTTTTCATCATTACACTGCTTTCCCCCTTAATCTTGTCCCAGGAAGGAAGATCTTGCTCCACACAAGCTAAAATCCTCCCTCTCATTTATTCTAATCTCATAAGGTCGTTAGCCAGAAATCTAACTTCTCTAAGCCAATGTGGCGTCTAAAGCGTGCAAGTAATCTAGACTTCCATTCTTTTCCGCCTTTCTACTAAAGCATCGCTAACAAAACCTTCGCCTTCCCCCCGGATGATACAAATAGTGAATGTCGTAGTTCCTTCAGTAGTTGTTCTCCAGCTCCTCTGTCTCAATTTTTAAATCTTTCTAGGTAACAGACATCCCTTAGGCTACGATGACCTATAGGCCTCAACACTTAACTGCCACTATAAATCTTGTCTCCATTGCTTTAATGTCACACAAACCACTGCAGCCAACGCTAAATCATGGTCGATATTACGTTCATGCACCTTTAATTGCATCGAATCATAGCAATCACATTTTTACTTGCATTCGTACTGCACCCAAACCCAAATAGGAGGCATCACAATAACCATGAAGTTCTTACCCTCCACTGGCGAGGTACGGGATATGTCGGTAGTCAACAGAGTTCTTGAAGCTTCTGAAAGATTTTCCCTCCAACTCATACCGACCATACAACTGGAACATTTTTCTTATTCAGTTCGTCAAATTGTGAAGCAATAGAAAGATCCCTTTACAAATCGAATCGGCGGTAGAGCTACTAACCCAACAAAAGCTTCTATTTCTGACACTTAGTAGGTCTACCCATTTTTCATACTTCGATCTTTAGAAGGATCCCATCAACCATCCTTAGAAACCACGTGCCTCAAGAGGACACTGCATCTAGCCAAACTCACACTTATAGAACTTGGCATAAAGCTTTTTCCTCCCTCACTATTTCCAATACATTCTCAAATGCTCCTCATTTCCTCCTTACTTTAGAGTAATCAATATAATCAATCAATAAATAACGATCACAAAGAGATCCAAATTGGCTTAAAATCCCGTTCATCAACTGATGACGCAGCGGGGCAATTCGTAAGACCAAAAGACATCACAACCAATTCATATTGCCATAACCTGGTTCTAAAAGCATTCTTTTGGGGCACAATCCGTTTGCCCTATTTTTCAATTGATGATACCGGATTCAGTCAATCTTAGAGAAGACACAAGCACTTGTAACTGATCGAACAAGTATCAATGCAGGAATAGGATCGTTGTTTCTTTATGGTTACCTTTTCAACTGCCGGTAGTCTATGAACATCAAACTCCCATCCTTCTTCTTCACAAACAAACCGGAGCACCCAATGCAGATGCACTTGGTCTAATGGCCTTTGCTCAACAACTCTTGAAGTTGGGCTTTAATTTCTTAATCCGAAACTCCGCGGGAAGCCATTCTATAAGGGGGTAAGAAATGGGTGCGAGTAACCCCCGGTTCAAATCAATACAGAATTCATATCCCTAGCTGGTGGCATACCAGGAAGATCTGCGGAACCCATCAAGAACTCATGGACCACCGAAAACCTGAATCAATCGATGTACTTGTGTACGTCAGCCTGAGACTGTGGCCAGAAAGCTAAACAAGCACCCCTTTACGAACCATTTCTTAGCACGAAGAAAAGGAATATGAACACACCGGATTGGAAGTGTGTCACCCTCCCACACTAACGGATCTGCCCCAGGCTTGGCTAAACGTCACCGTTTTTAGCATACATCCAAGATCGCAAATTGCGGAGAAAACAGTCATACCCACAATTACAATCAAAATCAACCATTTCCTAAATAACCAATCTACATAGTGTTGGCTTCCCCCAAAGTTCACCAACAAACCTATATACCTTTTCAACTACCACAGCCTCACCACTGGAGTAGAAACCAACGAATAGGCGTATCGAGTATTCAAAATGTCAATTTAGACCATTAGCAACTGAGGAGATACATAAGAAAATGTGGATCCAGGATCAAACAATGACAGAAGCCCTGCCATCAAAAACCAGAAGATTCCTTGTGATGACAGCATCATATGTCTCCCGCCTCCGATCTCCCAGGGAAAGCATAACAATGGGGGCCATTTCGTTTGTTGTCCACGCTTCCCTACATGTTGTGATGTAGTGTCCCTCCCGTTTGCCCATCACCACCCCCCGGCCTTGTTTTTGTGACCACCATTACCTCGTCCAAACCACGCCCTCCAGGAATAACGCCCTCTACAATTACCACCTCTGCCTCAGCTATTGGGGTGTCTTAACTCTGTTTGGACAATACCTCTTGTATATGCCCAGTCCCTCTCCACACCCAATAACCCTCTCTGGATTTCAGCATAGGTGTCTCTCATTAGAAATGTTTGACCCGATCTGAGTGGACCCCCCCCAACTACAAGTCTGTAGTGAAGACTTAATGGATCGACTGAGTAACCTCAGTAACCCTGTCCCTCTAGAGTAGGAGAACCATTAAACTCACCCTGTCGAAACCTCTTTGATGTCGATGCCATGGTGGAATTCATCTGGATTCACCTCCCTTCCACCCTACTACGAAGTCTAACTATACCTCTTGAAAGATTTCGCTGTGGCCGCTACCTGTAAAGATGAAATTCGCAACTCTGATCTCACCCCTTTCACAAAACGGCGAATTCCTCTTGTGGACTTGAAACAACGTTGGGTGGCTATCTGTAAGTGCACGAAACTTAGCCTCATATGCATTGACCGACATCCACCTTGCTCTAGTGCTTAACAGAACTCATCCCTTTCCCTATCCCTCCAAAGTCACCGGGATAGACTTCTCCATAAACAAGTAGAGAAGAGGCCAATTCATAGTGGTGCCTCTATGGGTTGACCTCAACATGTGAACCGCCACCACATTTTGGCTTTCCCTTGAAACTGGTAACTCACGACCTCACACCAAACCGTTCTACTATCCCCTCTTGTGTAAGCTCATGACAGTCAAACCAAACACGTAGGCCATCCTCATATCGGCACCTTGAAGAATGGAGGGTCAATTTCAAGAACTTACTTAAATTTCATGCTGATCATCTTTTCATTAATAGGGCCCTTTGGTCAGACGAGGAAACGTACCTATTTCCAATGAGGCACTCCATGCGGGGAGCATAGTATCGCATGTTGTACCTCCGTGAACCTGAGGTGCTGGCGCGGAAAACACTGGAGGTGTTTGACTTGATCAGATAACCCGCTAAAATAAGCAAGAAACCTGATTGATTTCCTTTTCCTGTGGTAGGTTTGGGGTGGCAATCCTCATTCTGCACTTTTTCAATCTCCTGCCCATCCTCCCCTTCTCTCTTACCACTTTCCCATCCTCAGTCGGTGGATGAGTCACCGCCCTAGTACCAGATGGCTATTTTCTCGTCCTCTTCCTCTAGAGACGTCCTCCCACGGCCCTCTTCCCACGGCCTCTTGTCCACTACTTTCTCTCTGAGCTACAACCCTAGTGGCTGGCTCAGACGCTTCCTTGTATCGCCGATGTTGGTGTTGTCATAGTCCCGTTTGTTTCTCTAGTCCCTACCATTGCGAAACAGAGTGAAGATTGTCAGATACCAATTTGTAATCACCTAGATACCAATTGGATCCAAGTAATAGCAAACTACCGAAGAAGAAAAATGAAGTTTTTCCTAAGTCCCTTAATACCTCTCAACGAAAAGTGAAAAGGCTTCCCCCTCACCCCCGTTCCTTAAGACTCTACTAGACCTGTTCGTGTGTGATGAGACCAACGAACCTAGCTCTGATACCAAGTTTGGTCACGACCCAATCGGATCGGCTACTTGCACCCACACTTATCCCCTATGTTGAGCGAAGGCCAACCAATCTAAACCTTACATTTTCAATGTAATATAACAGAAGTAATGCCGCGGAAGACTTATATCTCATTAATAAAAATTGATGTCATACCTTCTAAAATTCAACTCTATTATATCCCCAATCTGGAAGTCATACATCCACAATAACATCTTGATCAAATTACTAAACAGAGTATTCTAAGACTAAAATAACACAAAGCTAGTCAATGCCGGACTTTCCAAGCATCAAGACCATTAGGAAAAGATCAGTCCAAGCGAGAAGCGTTAGCTCACCCTGAAAACCGGTTGTAATGAAGACTGGCTAGAGTCGCGGTTGAGTTTAAGACGACGGTGCGTTTGTGCTGCACTCCACAATAACAAAAGAATAAAACATAAAAGTAGGGGTTAGTACACCAACACAAGTACGGGTAGGTATCATCGGCCACTCAAAATAGAAAACAGTATATATCAAGTAAATCATAAAATCAACTACTATCCTTAGCATGCAGCATTTACACTTACCTAATCCTTGGTTACACACCAGCCACATCATGAGGGACTCACTCCTCCTCATCATACTCATTTGGGAATTAGGTTTCATAGAATGAGTAATTTTCCATCTTTCAGATTCATTATAATTATTTACTCTCGTGTTCGGTACTTGACACTCCCTCCCCTATACATCTACGTGTCCGGTACGTGACACTCCGCTCCTCATATTCTAATCCTGGTACCGAACGTGGCATCCCGCTCATCTACATCCTGGATGGCCGGAACGTGACACTCCTATCCTAATATCTATACTTGTACCGGAACGTGGGCACCCCCGATCCATATACTATCCCTGGTGGTCGGAACGTGACACTCCGCATCCTCATATTCTTATCCTGGTACCGGACCGTGCACCCGATCCATCTACCTATCCTGTGTCGGACCGTGACACTCCGATCCTCATATGCTAATCCTGGGTACCGGAACGTGGCCCCGATCCCCTAATCTCACTACTTTCGTTCATTATCCTCTTTTTATAATACGAAGCATTATCATTAACAAATCGATTTAGGGTTTCTTTCAAGATTTAAGATTCCAATGCTTCATCCTGCTTATTTCATCACATCATATTATCTATATATTTATATAATAAAATCAATCCTGCCTACCACACATTAAGTATATAGAAGACTAACTAATACTACCCAACACTTCATGTCGCTATTAAGAGTTGACTACGATATGTGAAAACCATAACCTCCCCCCCCCTTTTTTTTACTACCGCCACGAAGACTAGTGATCAAGAAGAGTTCCCAGTCTTGTGTTTTCCTCTACTCGTTCGATTCTCCCTCTTTTTTTCTCTTTCTCTTCTCTTCGTTCCGATCCTCTCTCTCTCTTGCTTTCTTTTTCTTTCTTATCAAACCCTCTTTCTTTACACCCAAGTAATCATATAATTAAGTTTAAAAGATGGCACTAATATCCCTAATTAACTAAGGTTACCCTTCTTTTAACCTTCAATTATTTAACTTATTAACATTAACCATTATTTATAATTAAAGCAGGAAATATTCCAAAACTCCCCTTAAATTAAATTAATCAGAAATCCCGACAAACTGCCTGGTATTACGCAGCCCGTAACGGCCGTTCCGCCTACGACGTCCGTCCTGCTGTCCGTCGCAAGGGTCAGACACTGATTTTTGTAAAAAGTCTTGTGACGAGGCCGTCATGCCTGAGCCGGTCCNATGTTTTTCATTTTAGTTTTTTCTTATTTCTTTCTTACTTTTTGGCGTTTATTTTAATTTTAATTTCATTTAAATTCTATTAATTTTAACCCCCTACTGTCAAGTTAACCCTCCCTCTAGTTTCTTTTTTATTTCTTCTTCTTCCCTTCCACCACTCACCTCATCCCACTCCACGTGAAGGTGAGCCACTTCATTTTCTCTTTCTTTTTCTTCTTCGTTGGGTCAAATTAATTTTCTTTCCACAACTATACTATTTTCTAGATAGCTCAGTTAGTTTATTAATAAACAAAAAAAAAATATTTATTTTCTAAAAAAATCAAAACTTCGTAGGTATAATCAGTTGAACCTTACTCTCATTTTTCATATGACTTCAAACCAAGAAATTGATAATTTGAAAGAATAGGAATTCTCTGAAAAATAAAAAGTTTAGTTCATATTTGGATTTAAAAAAACAAAATAATACTACCTCTAATCATATTGAAATCTGAAATGGCAGATTTAAAAGTAGGAATCAACGCAGACACGAATATTCAATACCACCTCTCTCAATTTCCCTTTTTCCTGTACCCCATACTCCACACCGTTCCTTGTACGTTTTTCTTAAACTACACTCCGCCCTTGACAATACGTCCGTCTTCTTTCTCTACCTCCTACTCCGTCCTTTCATTTAAACTTAAAAGATCGCACGAATAGTTGTAATAAAGGGAGGTGAGTAGTTAAGGTAAAAAAGTGACATGAAAGTGAGAAGTTACAATAAAAATGACAATGGAATTTTGAAGAAGAAGCAAGAAAAATATATTTTAAGCAAAACACTTGTAAATATAAATTGTATTCATTTTTTTGTTGTCACGTTTAAGAGGAGGTATACAGTCTCCATTCAAGTGACAACAAAAAAAAATGATGTATACTTCAAGGTCCTTTATGTTTTTTTTCTAAAAAAAAAAAACTCAAGTTTAAACCATGTGTATATTCATTTTCGTACAACCACGGCCCCCCACATCAAATATCATATCAAATGTACACCCCTTTTCTTATACATATAATTGATAGATTGATTTCGTATAATGAAATATAAAATAAAATTAGTATAGTATATTTATGTATATAGACATTGGTTGATAAAAGTTTGTGGTACAACATATAAAGGAAAAGAGCATTGTTTGATCTAAGTCATTCTTAAGTGGTTAGATGTGACAACCAACTTTATACATCATTTTCTATACATATTCAAGTCAATGATATATAATTTCATTTTTTAAAAACTAAATTAATAAAATAACTAATTACTCAACAAAATTTATACATCAAAAAGTTTACATTTTTATGGTTGTGTGTTGGAGTTTGTGACTAGTGTTTTCAAAGGCTAGGCGTGAGGCGAGACGTTCGTACAATACAGGGTGAGGCGTAAGCCTCGAGACACGATGCTAGACTTATGCATATTCAATTTATAATTTTTATAACAAAAAATACAGTAAACTGAAACTTTCAATTATTTTAAAATACTTTTTTAGAAATAACTATATATATGGAAAATATTATGATTTTATTGAGATAGGTAATAATAATCAATAATGGAGAAAAAAAACTATTATAATACTATTTGAGAAATATCATCACACCACTAATAAAAAAAAAGATTTAAACAAAAAATGTTTTTAAAAAAATAAAAACGTCTGGACGTACGTTTTTACGCCACGACTTACGTCATATGGATCGGCGTCTTCAATTTGAGTCCGAAGCATTTTTTGTATGCCCCGCACCAAGACTCTTCCCGAAACTCGCCCTTAAACGTGTTTGAAGTGAATAGGTGCACTCCAAAAATAAAAATTTAAAAAGAAATCGTTTTACAAAAAATTACACCATATGAAATAAGAAATGTGCATAACGTGGGTAGGATTGTTCATGGTTATGGTTAAAAATCAAATGCATACGAATCAAACCGGTTAACAGTTTGATATTGGTGTGGGTTGGATTAGATTTGGTTTTAAATTTTAAAACGGATATTATTTGATTTGATTTAAGTTTACTAAAACAAATTCAAAAAACTAACCAAATCAAACAAAAATTAAATATATAAATTGTATAAGTATCTATATAGATTTATAAATAAAATAAATATTTTATTAATTTTAGTTAACTTAATCTACATTTCTCAAGGCTAACACTTTAAGCCAAGGTATAACAATCCTAAGTCCAAGTCGAATCCAAGTCAATTAAAATCTATTTGTCTTTAACCTACCCTACTTCACATAAAATAGTCACACTTTCTCTTAATTGAAACAATTTGTTCGTAATGATAAACAAAGTATTGTTTAATTGCTTAATTGAGTCGACAATAGCTTTTATGTGAATTGATTCATGAGATAGATGTTGTGTCTGATTGTAAGTCTCAAAAATTACTATTACTTTCAAATCGGATAAATTAGAAAACATACCAAACTTAATCAAACCGATGATATTTTTTCGTTTGGTTTGAGTTGATTTTAGAAATTTAAAAAACCAACTAGATGACTAAATTTTGATATTAATCAATAACGAATTAAACACCTCTCCTATTGTGGGATTCAAAATTAGATGAAAAATTTCCTCTCAAAAAATATAGCACAAAAATAAGCCAAAAAATCTACTCAAAAAAATAATTGTGTTTATAATATATATATATATATATATATATATATATATATATATAGAGGAGAGAGAGAGAGAGAGTAAATCTGTATGTAATTAAGGTCTTAATTGGGTATATCTGTGTGAATTTTCATTTACTACAATACCAAGTTCTTAATGTATTTTCTAAAAAATTCCCTAATGACAAATCTTTAACTCAGCGGAAAGATAAATTGAAATCTAAAAAAGAAACACCAAAATTGAAAGGGATACAATAAAGATGGATCTTTAATCAACTTTATAATATAAAGAAATGTTACTGCCAATTGCAAGAGGCAAATTTATGTCAACTTTACCATGAAAAGTACAGTTCCAATAAGTGAAAGATTGACAAAACACAAACTGTAATTTTGTGGTGGAACAAAGAGAGAGTTTCAATTCTTGACCCTAACTATTTAATATCAAGTGGAAATTTTCTAAATAAAAATAGCATCACCAGATTCATTACAATATTATCTTCAAGATTGAAAAATCTATAGTTTGTATTATTTGAAGCATAACTAAGAAAAATACAAGTAGGAACTTTTTTACCCAACTTTGTAATCTTGGAATCCATTAGCCTCACAAAGGCTAGACAACCCCAAACTCTTACATATCTCAAACTTGACTTGTAACCTTTCCACAATTCAACAGGTGACAGTTATAATTTTTTATGAGGCACACTGTTCAATACATAACAAGCAGTTAAAATAGTTTCACCCCAAAAATTCAAAGGTGCATGTGACTCAATAAGCATGACATTAGTCAATTCAAGCAATGTTCGATTTTCCTTTCTGTTACTCCATTAGATGAGGGAGAGTAAGGAGGAGGAGTTTCATGAATTATTTCCAATGATCTAACAAAAGAATTAAACTCATTTGATTCATATCCACGACCTCTATAACTTCTAATTCTTTTTATTTTTCTTCCAAACTGATTTTTAACCTCATGGAGATAAGTTTTGAAATTTTCAAAAGCATCACTTTTATTTTTTATCAAGTAATCATATGTTAACCAGAAAAATCATCATGAAAGTGATAAAATTCTATTACCTCCACGAGTTAGAATTCCATCAAGTCACCAAATATCAGTATGAAACTAATTCTAACAAATCCGTTTTCTTTCAACTTGAAATGAGGCATTTTAGTATCTTAGCTTTACTCAGCCTCACACTTTTTAAATTTTTTAACATTGGATTATTTATCTTAAACTACTCATGATTCCAACAAACGATTATCAATATGACACAACGAGCATGCCGAAAATTGATAGAAGAAAATATATAAACAGAAGTAGAAGTCATTCAACATTAACTTAAACATCCCATCACATGCATACCCCTTCCCCACAAAATACCTTTTTCATTATTACATATTGAATAGATTCAATAATCTGTTAAGTCTTTTATAAGAAGAAAACTAGAGATCATTTTTTTCTCATGGAAGAAGTATAAAGTACATCTTTAAAGTTAATACCCTTCCACAAGTAAACACAAGTTCAACAACTCCCTTCCAAGAACTTGAGTAGTGTGAGCACCACCAAACATGATGGTTTTTTTTTAAACCAGTTCTTTCTCATAACAGACATGACGGTTTGTACCAGAATCATCCAACCATCCATCAACATTATCAACCTGTTTATGTCCGGTAATCAGCGCCACAAAAGTTTTAGAAACGTTTGTCTTGTAGGACACATTTTCTGGAATCTGCAAAATCGAGCAATATGCCCACGTCCTGTCACAACAAGCATGGTTCCTTTTCTTGAACTTGTTGATTTTGTGCTTGGTGATTTTCACCATGGTTTTTCTTGGGAGGTCTACCATTAGTTTTCTTAATTTTTTTATTCTTAGGCTTCAAAGAAGTATTTTTGTGAGTTTCATGAGTAGCATTATTTGGTGTAATTAAATTTACCTTCATTGCGATGTTGTTCTCTTCTGTTTGTTAAAGTGCATCTTGGACCCTTGCTTCTTCTTCCATGCATATTTTCATTATCAAGGTTTCAAGAGAGGTTTCCTTTTGTTTGTGGCGCATAGTTTTTTGAAATTCCTTCCAAAAAGGTGGAAGTTTATCCACTGTGCCACAAACAATAAGGTTATCTCCCATTTTAACCTCTTCGGACCTAAGCTCTCCAACAATCATGATGAAGTCTTGAGCATGATCTACCACTGATTTGTTATCCACCATTTGAAAGCGAAAAAATCTACTAGCTGGATATTTTTCCGCTCTAGACTCTTTGGTATAAACTTTCTGCAATGCCTTCCAAATTTTCTTTGCACTAGAGTAAGTTCTATCATAATAATCATAAAAACTATCACATAGACAATTAGAAGTTAATATCGACACTCATAGGAATCATCATTGTACTTTTCCATTTTCTCTAGATGATAAATAGTTTCATCATTATTCATTGCAGTGATGTCTTCTTATTTGGATTCTTCTCGGTTAATACATAAAAACATTTGAAGACTTAATTAGAAAAATACTTTACCACTCCATCTCTTCAAATGGTCACCATTGATCAAAATAACTTGTTGAGTCTTCATATTGATATCCCGATTTTTTCAATTGTAGCTATTTTTGAATCTCCTAAAAATTGTTAGTGAAAAACTACTAGATAACAAAAAAATTACAAGATTACAATTGAAAATAAAATAAGAAATAAATCTCTTTGTAACGACTGTTTAGTCGTTTTGAGCGCAGATTTATTTCTGGGAAAAAACTGGACAGAGGACGGATGCCACGACGGCCTGTCACGGTCACGAAGGCCGTCGGAGGTCTGTCCCATGACCATAGACAAATTTGAATTGGGGACGAAAATCGAATCTTGAACGCCCACGACGAAATGGCAGGAAGCCCAAGTAACCGGCCTGGTCTACTAATTCTGCATCTGATCTCCTTATGGAATACAAGACGCAGTCGTTCGTAACTCTCTTGGTGTGACATTAAACAATAGGCAATGAGTGGCTCCTTGTCATGAGCTGTGACTTGTGGTGGTTTGAAATTCTTCTTATGTGAATTCGGAGCATCTTCGGATGAAATAATGTAGCAGACCCATGAACTGTCAATACCCCTGTACGCATGTGTTATTTCATTCATTTCATCAGCTAGTACCTTAGATCTTATCAAATCAATGTCTATTAAAGGTAGGAAAATATAAGCGTCAGTATGCAACATCTTGGTGAAAACTCTAATCTACAACAACCCATGAGTGAGGTAGAAAACTGTCACCCATCAGCTTTTATCTAGATTAAATAAAATACAACTCTTAGATGGCATTGAAAACAAAGAGAGAAGGTATTGATGTATTTGAAATACCATCAGCCCAACCTGCAATTTTTGTCAATTTGAACGTATGCTTCATCCATGTTTTGTAGCCAGTGATCCATTAAACTTTTTCTCCGTAACACGTTAATCAGAGTTCCCTACAAATAGCGAGGCTTTTTTCAGTTCTTCAAATAACCCTCTGTCTATCTAATATTATAGGTTCATCTGCAATCTGGTCTCAAACAACCAAAGAGAACCAAATAAATACTATAAAAAGTCCCATGGTTTTGTTTTTTGACCCGGTTAAGGAATTTCTCTGAACGTTGATCCAGTAGATGATTCAAGATATACAAAAGGAATATTTCCCTGTACTTTGACTGCACCCCTCATTCCCTATCAAAAACTTAAAGAGCTATAGAATCCCTTAATCAAATAAGATCTATTTACAAAGCCTCGGTTCTAAAGTTAGATCTCTACATTATTAGTTTCTTCTTTTCTTTCTTCTTCTTCTTCTTCATTATTAGCTTGTAACACATAATAAAACATTGCATAAACGGGGATAAGAAATTATATATTCTACCTTTGACTTTTTATCTCTCTTGAGACGTCAAACTTGCTTAACATAGGAATGACAGAGACATGAAGAAAAACAGGGGCAGTCGTGTGTTCCCATTTACTATATAACTTGGGAAAAAGGCAAATTCCACTCTGAAAAGTGGAGATGCTTATATGCATAAGCAGAATCAAGATTTACTAACATTGACTGCTTTCTATTTTCTATTGAAAAGTCATTACCGTGCTCAAGGACGGGTTGTGTTTAACATCAATGGTAGCCATAGATTTTCTTGATTGTGCTCGATTGCTTTGTACTGCCTCGAAGTCCTTTCCCCAAGTGCTCTGTCAATGCCTTCCTTTAAGCTAACAGCCAGACATATTTGATGACTGTCCCTGAACATCATTATGGCCTAGTACGCTATAGAAGGCACAACCTTCACTCCCTCCTGCAACCTTTATTTCAGATAGTTAATAACATACAGACCACGAAAAATGCAAGGACATGCTGTCCTGGCCACTACTATCACAATGAATACAAAAGGGTACAAGAGCTTCTAGACCCTTTCTCTTTATCTGAACGTTGATTTTTCAGTTGCAACCTTAACAGGATTTCAGAAGCAAAATCCATAATGCCATGATAGGAGAAGGAAACATTTATGTCCTGTTATATCAATAGATAATATTAATCATATCCTATCCAAGAACACCAATTAAGAAGGACCGCTAAAGCATAATATTTACACGTGCAAACCTCTCTTTCTTCACCATTGTGAACAAAATACATTTGATACACTATCCAATTCTACGCAATAAATGACAAACCTTCCCTATGTCCAAGGATCGCTGTTACTTTGCGGCCTTCTCCATTGAAATATTTAACCACGGAGTGCAAGTCATCCACCTCTCTACAATAGTTACCATACTGAAACAAACCTTCGCTTTCACTAGAAAACAGTAGATAATGAACCAAGAAATGTGAAAGAACTAATGTTAGTCATTGCAAACAGAACTTTAGGACAATAAGTTTCTGAAAGCGATGATGAGGAGAGAGAAAGTTAATTAAGGAGAATTATGGAATAGAAATGCTGTAAACTTGTACTCTTTGACGCATCACAATGACCTTAAGCTAGGTGTATATTGCAAGTACTTTACTATCTATCTCTACAAGCAATCAATAAAAGAAGCTTTAAAATTCCAAATTTAGAGTTTTGACCAATCCCTGGCCCACATATTGGAGTGATGATTTTTCCCTAAGGAAAAAAGGTTCAGCACACCGTTTACTTTAAATTTGGGAGTTTAAAAGGCCTCTAGTTTCAGGAAATTAAGTCCTACTATGGATCTATGTCGAGGAAGACGTAGAAGCCATAGATTAGAGACAGACTGAATATTACTAGTCCCTAAAACCAGTTATAATTGCACTCTTTGCACATAAAAAGTGAAGGAATAAGAAGAAGATACCATTCACACCAATAACAATAGTATGCCTGTAGAGCATTCAGAATAATAAAATAAAAAAGCTATCCCTTATCTAGAAAATTCCCGAACAATATAGATGGTGCTTTTAATACCAAGGGCTTACCCATTTCCAGGAAAATTAAAGCGAAATGCACTGATACTTTCTTTTTCCATAGCAGAAGCAAGATTCACCAAAATGTTGAAGTCCTATTAACAGAAACACAATGAAAAGTTAGATGCTTCATCAGCAACTCTCCCACTGTTAAACAGACTACATATATACTTACTTACCAATAAAGAAGCATGGAGAATCAGTCATCTGCTGTGATACTTAAACTTAAAGTTTTATCTCTTCATAACAATTTGCTCGAAAGAGTGGAAAGAAAATTTGCAAGTACTTGCATCATATTGATACAAGTAATTCCCAAACTACCGCTCGTACTTATATTTGTATGACTAGATGCTGTACAATCTTCACGAGGCTGAGCACTAGCTAAATACTGATGCTCTACTGGTATAACCCAATGTGCCTTACCAAGGGCATTGCCAAACTTGATTTGTTTACCTCAGATGAACCTAAATATTGACATCAAGAAACCGTACCACCACAACAACAACAAAAAAGCCTCGGTCCTAACCAATCACGAATCAACAAAAATCAGCAAAAAATTTGTTAAAAGAAAAGAATGTTGAAACAATACAGCCTAAAAATCTTATCAACAAGACATCCTTGGTGCAGTCTACTACTTGGGAATCCAAGGGTCTATTGGAAACAACCTCTCTACCTCACACAATGTAGGGGTAAGGTTTGCGTACAATTTACCCTCTTTAAACCCTAATCATGGGATCACATCGGGTATGTTGTTGTAGCCTACTACTAGGAATTAAATCTGACATCATCTTACAACCTCCATCAAAATGCAGTTTAGCAAACTTCAAATGGAGAGAGTATGCTTGTTTGTTTGGTCCAATGTCCTTCTCGTTCACCCTTCATATGCGTCCCGTATGTGTGAAAGCCATTATGATTAGATGTTAAGTGAGATTGAGGTGAATTTAAAAACATTGAAGGGAAGTGTCTTGAAAGACGCTACAGTCTCTTAGTACCAATGCAGATTAGTGGAATACAGCGAGCGGAAGAAAAAGATTTATATAGGCAATACCATTAGTAGGGAATATATTTTAATCATGTTAATACATTTACTTTAGTGATGCCTATCAGTACTTCTCATCTTTACTTTTATTTTGTATAATGTTCGCCCGAAATGAATTCAAATCAGGAACATGGTTAGTGCAGATCATAAGCCAATCCTAACTGAACATCTTCTCTTCTCATTCAATTATTTTTTTAGGATGTTCATATTCACACCATAGCAGCTCAAGAGATTCGTAAAGATAAAATCAGAATGTCACAGTGGTGGCCCCCCTGGACCCACCTCCCCCGACTCGCCTGACCGGGGCAGCTAGACCCCCCCGTCCCTTTTTCGTTTGTAACGGTCCCGATTCAAGCATTCAACAACATTCTTTTCTTTTAACAAATTTTTTTGCTGATTTTGTTGATTCGTGATTGGTTAGACCGAGCTTTTGTTAGTTGTTTGTGGTGTACGGTTTCTTGATGTCAATATTCTAGGTTCATCTGAGGTAAACAAATCAAGTTTGTCAATGCCCTTGGTAAGCACATTGGGTTATCCAGTAGAGCAATGCAGTATTTAGCGAGTGTCAGCCTCGTGAAGATGGACAGCATCTAGTCATACAATATAAGTACGAGCGTTAGTTTGGGAATTACTTGTATCAATATGATGCAAGTACTTGCAAATTTTCTTTCCACTCTTTCGAGCAAATTGTTATGAAGAGATAAAACTTTAAGTTTAAGTATCACAGCAGATGACTGATTCTCTATGCTTCTTTATTGGTAAGTAAGTATATATGTAGTCTGTTTAACAGTGGGAGAGTTGCTGATGAAGCATCTAACTTTTCATTGTGTTTCTGTTAATAGGACTTCAACATTTTGGTGAATCTTGCTTCTGCTATGGAAAAAGAAGATCGTGCATTGCGCTTTAAGTTTCCTGGAAATGGGGTAAGCCTTGGTATTAAAAGCACCATCTATATTGTTTCGGGAATTTTCTGATCAGGGATAGCTTTTTATTTTATTATTCTGAATGCTCGAACAGGCCTACTATTGTTTGATTTGGGGTTGTGACATGGTTATCTTCGTCTATTCCTTCACTTTTTAATGTGCCAAGAGTGCAATATAACTGGTTTTAAGGGACTAGTAATATTCAGTCTGTCTCTAATCTATGGCTTCTACGTCTTCCTCGACATAGATCCATAGTATTACTTTAATTTCCTGAAACTAGAGGCTTTTAACTCCCAAATAAAGTAAACTGTGTGCTGACCTTTTCTCTTAGGGAAAAAATCATCACTCCAATAATGTGGGCAGGGTTGGTCAAACTCTAAATTTTGGAATTTAAAGCTTCTTTTATTGATTGCTTGTAGAGATAGATAGTAAAGTACTTGCAATATACACCTAGCTTAAGGTCATTGTGATGCGTCAAAGAGTACAAGTTTACAGCATTTCTATTCCATATTCCCTTACTTTAATTAACTTTCTCTCTCCTCTTCATCGCTTTCAGAAACTTATTGTCCTAAAGTTCTGTTTGCAATGACTAACATTAGTTCTTTCACATTTCTTGGTTCATTATCTACTGTTTTCTAGTGAAAGCGAAGGTTTGTTTCAGTATGGTAACTATTGTAGAGAGGTGGATGACTTGCACTCCGTGGTTAAATATTTCAATGGAGAAGGCCGCAAAGTAACAGCGATCCTTGGACATAGGGAAGGTTTGTCATTTATTGCGTAGAATTGGATAGTGTATCAAATGTATTTTGTTCACAATGGTGAAGAAAGAGAGGTTTGCACGTGTAAATATTATGCTTTAGCGGTCCTTCTTAATTGGTGTTCTCTGGATATGATAATATTATCTTTTGATATAAGACATAAATGTTTCTTCTCCTACGTAATTGCATTATGGATTTTTCTTCCTGAAATCCTGTTAAGGTGCAACTGAAAAATCAAAGTTCAAGATAAAGAGAAGGGTAGAAGCTCTTGTACCCTTATTCATTTTGCTATTAGCTGTCCAGGACAGCCTGTCCTTGCATTTTTCATGTTCTTGTATGTTGATTAACTATCTGAAATAAACTGTTGCAGAGGGAATGTTGTGCTTCTATATGCTTCTATGCATCATGATGTTCAGACAGTCATCAATCTGTCTGGCTGTTATAATCTAAAGGAAGGCATTGCAGAGCACTTGGGAAAGGACTTCGAGGCAGCAATCAAGAAATATGGCTACATTGATGTTAAAAACGTAGCAGGTAATGACTTTTCAATAGAAAATAGAAAGCAGTCAATGTTAGTAAATCTGATTCTGCTTATGCCATATAAGCAATCTCCACTTTTTCATAGGGGACTTTGCCTTTTTCCCCAAGTTTATATAGTACATGGGAACACACGACCCCCTGTTTTTCTTCATGTCTCTGTCATTCCTATGTTAAGCAAGTTTGACGTCTCAAGAGAGATAAAAAGTCAAAGGTAGAATATATAATTTCTTATCCCCGTTTATGCAATGTTTTCATTATTTGTCCGCCTAATAATTGAAGAAACTAATAATGTAGATATCTATCCCTTTAGACACGAGGCTTTGTAAATAGCTCTATTTTATTACGGGATTCTCTAAGCTCTTTAAGTTTTTGATAGGAAGAGGTGTGAGTCAAATGTACAGGAAATATTCATTTTGTATATCTTGAATGCATCTACTGGATCCACGTTCAGAGAAATTCACTTAACCTGGTCACAAAACAAAAACCATGGGACTTTTTATAGTATTTATTTGGTTTCTCTTTGGTTGTTGAGACCAAGATGCAGATGAACTATAATATTAGCTTAGAAGAGGGTTTATTTGAAGAACTGAAAAAATACTCTCTATTTGTAAGGGAACTCTGATTACCGTGTTACGGAGAAAAGTTTAATGGATCTAACTTTCCTACAAACATGATGAGCATACGTTCAATTGACACAAAAAAAAATTGCAGGTTGGGCTGATTGGTATTTCAAATACATCCGCGGGGGGGGTGAGGCGACTGGTCTCTCTTTGTTTTCAATGCCATCTAAGAGTTGTATTTTATTTAATCTAGTTAAAAGCTGATGGGTGACAGTTCTACCTCACTAATGTGGTTGTTGTATGATAGAGTTTTCACCAAGATTGTTGCATACAATGACGTTTATATTTTCTCACCTTTAATAGACATTGATTTGATCAGATCTAAGGTACTAGCTGATGAAATAACACATGGTACAGGGTATTGACAGTTCATGGGTCTGCTGACATTATTTCATCCGAAGATGCTCTCGAATTCAACAAGAAGATTTCAAACCACAAGTCACATATCATTCAAGGAGCCACTCATTGCTATATGTTAATGTCACACCAAGACGAGTTAACGACTGCCGTCTTGTCATTCATAAAGGAAGATCAGCTGCAGAATTAGTATACCAGGCCGTTACTTGGGATGCCACCCTCATTTTGAAATTCTGGCTTTACATAACTTGTTGAGCTGGCTGTTTCAATAAGGGTAATCATTTTGAAAACTTCGGCTTCGACAGCTGGTTTGTTACAGTCTACTTGTCCAATTCAACTATCGGGTAATTCATAGAATTACTAGGCAGATTTACATCTAACAGGTTTAATTCATTGTCATATCCTCAACTCCCAATCGAGTACCACTTTCTTAGATTCAGCAGTTTGACACATAGCTTCTTATGTAATCAATTGTAAGTTTGATGCTTTTGAGGATATCCATTTGTGAGCAAAGTAGGGTTGATTTTTGGAAATATGAATGCCTTTCCTCTGCAAAACCAACTTCAACGTGGGGGTTGTGTTTTTCAATTTTCTTATCGTCGGTTGACTAAATTCATGGAAATCATTATTAGTAGGAAAACAAACTCCTTGAAAATAACAAATATGACTTCCCTAATGGAATTGTAGACCCAAAAAAAAGTCTTACAAGTAGAGTATTTTATATTGAGTATGCCATTATCTTTTGACACAGCTCATTTGCACTCTCCCCTCCCCTCCCCCCCCCCCCCCCCCCAATTCATCACGTCCACACCCCAACCACACCACCTCCATCTTATATATTACTAGTTTCTGAACACGTGTGATGCACGTCATCACATGTTAATCGATAAACTCAATCTAAAATATAATACATAAACATAGAATATGTGTACCATGAGCTACACTAGATTGTAGAAAATTTTTTTTAAAAAAAGAATGCTTAGAGACGTGTAAAGGAAAAATTGAAACATTAATCTGATGCTAACATCCTCAAATGTATAAAAGAAAAATGTCAAGTCATGAAAATTGGAAAAGAAGAAAATATTTTTCTTCCAAAAGTTTATAGAAAAATAATAAAGAGTGAAAAAATTAAGTGATTATCAAATGTTTATCAAGAGTAGATAATAAGAATTTAAAAATAGAAATAGAGGAAACAATTCATGAAAAACCTATTCGTGATAAATAAAAAGTATTAAAATTAATATCATATTGTAGGCAAAGACACCAACATATATTATGAACGAAAAATGACCAAGTGATAAATATTTGGTATTTACATGTCTACAGACAAGATAAAAATAAATTGATAAAAATATTACAAATTACAATAATTTTTTTCCAGTAAAATTTAAACATCAATCAACTATTAACTTTGAAAATCATGAATAAGTAGAGCAAAATGAATATTACCTAGAATTTGTAGTAGTGTTTTATGTATTCCGCCTTACCAAAACTACTTATAATGATAAAAAAAAATTTACTCACTCATCTCCGCCTCATGTTTATGTACACCATTTTCCTCCTATTTTGTCAATGGTGCGCATTCGAGTAGGCTCCTGTTAAGAATGCGAATCGGTCAGCAGTATCCACACGTATGAGCGCGGTAGGCGTAGAGAGATGTTTGGGAAGGAGCTTTTCCTAGGGTGGTCTCCTGATAGCGGGTATACGGTCGGCTGCATAGAGCTGAGTTAGAAGGTATGGGCTCGGTTAGTGCTCAGAATGGATCGTTGATCTATACTTCGTTAGACTCTCGCGCCTCTTTTTACCCTTTTCCTTATGAGGCTTTTTGCAGTCCGCGCCATCATATTGGCATGTAAACCAGAGTCCGGAGTACGCTAATACGTTATAGTTGATAGGTAGATAGGGACAAAGTTGGGTGTGGATTTCGTTACTTTTTGCAACACTGTTAGCATAAAAGTGGATCTTTGGCGTCTGTCTTATAACTCCGCATGCCTGTCCTGGCTTCATCAGGGGGATGCCTGATCCATTAGGTTAGGTCGTGAATACTTTGTGGCGTCGGTTGGAGCCGCGGTCCAAAGACTGAGCGCGGTGCCATACTACTATTGAGTTTACACGGTAGGAATGATCAACATGGTCTGGACGCTTTGTTTTGGTGGGCCTCACTTTATCTCACTGATTCCTGTCGTGCAGTTATTAAGGCCTTCTAAGATCCTTGAATCCATTGTTCTTCAATTAATCTTGTAGTTCGTTCCTACGTGTCTTCAGACGTATATCGGACCCATGTGTCGAGTAGTGAATTCCCTCTTCCTAGTTTACCCCCAGACTAGGGACCATCTGAAAGCCTGGGTGGGGTACGTGTAGATTAGCAGCGATTACACACTAGGCTCTACAGCCGACGTTCAACTATGGTCTATAAAGTGAGGGGTCGGACTCGGAGAGATAGTTCAAGCCAAATATTGTATATGTACAGCCTTATGTGTGAGGCGGTTTGATAACTATGGAAGGTTCTAGCGATAAGAATTCTATCGCAATACAGAAATGTGCACAACTATAAAGACTTAGGCGAGAATGCAATTAAACTAATGTCATCATCTACCGACTCTTTTCCAGAAGACATCACACCATCTCTCTTTTTATAACGGAAGAAATGTCAATATTTGGGTAAATACAGGAACTTAACTAGGGAAAAATAATAAAGTAAACTGGAGAATTTTAAAATCTAAAACTTTTACATAAGAATCTAAGGAATTGCCCATAGGTTTCTCATAAGAAATTAAAGAATCTGAACTTATTAAAGTGGGCAAGAAACTAAAGCATTGGAAAATTTGGGTAAACGAATGGTTTGAAATACTTTATAGAATTAATTGACTCTAAACATACTATACTACTCTTCATTCATCCCAGTGGGCGGAGCTAGAATTTGGTCTAAGGGTGTCAAAATATAAAGAATAAAATAAAAAAACATCGTGTTATATACGGTACTCAGTGATATGGATGTTTGATCAGTACCTGATGTAATTTAGTCGTATACGGGAATTATTGCAGGTCAGCAACAACCATATTTTACTTCTATCTACATAACGTTAATATTATGTGGTGTCTTCTCGATGGAAGTTAAGCGGTAATGTAGTGTGGGTCGTGAACATGCGCACTACAATCCTATCACTGCTATGGAACGCTTCTAATGAGGCTTTCCCCCATTGCCACGATGTGTGGTGCACATTAGCATGCCAAGAGACACGCCGGGGCAGGTCGCAAGCGGGCCTTGTATACGCCTTTGGGTGGTTTATTACCTATATACTTCTTCATTATAGTAGCCATACAAGGCTGCTTACTCTAGACGTTTGCATCGTAAACTGTGTGGTTTGTTAGTTGAAAGATGATAATGTAATATTATTAATGTGCGCAACAAAGATTAATAGATTAATACTGAAATGATTGGGCAATATACAGGGTTGCAGAGCACATTGATCAGCTAATATTACAAAGGAACGTTTGACATATTTGCACCCAAGAATCATGTTCACTGAGTAGTAATAAAGGTTGGGCGTAGACTGGGTTATGAATGGTGTGTGATTCAACTTGGAAGTAAAACCTTCCACGTATAATACTACAAGACAAAACAACAAGCAATATTACAAAACATGGAGTGAGGTGATGACTACTCAAAAGAGGTCTTTTCAATTGTTTAAGAGTATTTGAATCATAAAAAAAATGAAAACATGTTGATCAATCTTTATAAGTAATAATGAACTATCTTTCGTGTTACTTCTCCTCTGTGTGAAAATTAAAAAAAAACTACGTTGTCCTCTCTTATGGAAGAAGTATAGTGTATATTCAATATAGTAAATTGAAAATATTCTTAGAGAAGACATAGTTTTTATTAAAAAAATTATACCTTTGGACTTTTCTTTTTAACTTAAATTCCCAGGAGAAAATAAAAAAATGTAAAATTACAAATTTAAAAGAGCAAAATGATAATCTAACTTTGAAGTTAGGAGCTTCCCACTTATAATATAATACTAGGCCAATTATGTGAAAGTAATAAGCAAAAACCTGTAAAAATATTAATAATTACACATAAAAATACAATGAGTTAACTAATGATAAATGTAATTTCTAATCGAACAAAATCAATATAATTGATAGGGATTATATTTTGACAAATAAAAATATGAAGTTTCACAAACAAAAAACATTTTTCAAAGTTGAAAGCCTCAATTAAAGAAATTGCTCGATGCAAAAGGCTTAAAGGGTGGAAGAATAAAACAAACAGGGGTTGATAAACCAATGAATTCAGAGAACGAAGTAACGAAAAACAAAACAATTATTTATTACATTGTAAATATTACAATGAATCATAATACATACCTGGAAAAAATGTATATGAGAAGAAGAAAAATAGACAATAAAAAGAAAACAACTTTGGACCTTCCATAGAGGAGCAATTAAGAAATTTAAAATATACCATTGCTAAGAAAATTAATGTCGGGAAAAATAAAAAGTAATACAATTTTACATTACCTTAAAGATGCACTTATATGAAATGAGAGATAACTTTTAATTATAGATATACTAACTTTTTACCATGATATAATAAAAATAATATTATTTGAAAATTAGAAAGGTCCAACTTTTACAACAAAAAGCGGTAAAAAACAAAAATTGAGGCAAAATATTAATAAGGAAGCTTGTTTAAGATTGCAGTAAATAAATTATGTGGACACATTGAGAAAAACTGAATATGAAACATTAAATGAGACTGTTGAACTTCTAAAAAATTAAACACCTAAAAAACACTACTAAACTTCCATTCCCAACCCCCTTTCACCTTTATGTGTTGAATATCATTATTTATTAAAATATTTCACAAATGTTTTAGGTAATTAATAATTATTATTTCCATTACATATTTTTATTAATTAAAATTAACTTCTTTCGATATTTATCCTCTTTTCCACTCAGGCTCTAGGATAAAAAATGATATTTTCCATTTTTTTACGTTTGTGACTTTCCCCTTATAATATACTATATATATATAATGATATGATCTGATGGCGAGAAATAAAAAATAAAGACCAAAGAAAGAAAAAATGTTTTCAAAAATATAATTAAATTTAGTTTGTTAAAGGATAAAAATATTAATTTAAACTTTCTATGATTTTTCATTTTTTCAACTTTTAGATTGGGGGAGACAAGCGAGCGGTGACTCACAACTTCCAATTTTTAAAAGTATAATATAATTTAATATGATATAAATTAGTATTTAATGTTTTAATATTAATCAATTTTTTTTTTTAAAAAATTTAACATTTTGATTTAGTATATGGGGTAAAATTTTGGGGTTTTTTTTTTTAATTCAACACTTTGCACTTTGAGATCTCCCACTTAAAACGAAAACAACTTTTGGGGGGGGGACCTTATAGAGAGCATTAAGGAATATAATAAATTGCTACAAAAAATTAATGGCTGGAAAAAGGAAAAGTTAATACAATGTACATTACACTTTAAGAATGCACTTATATGACTTGCAGATTATAACTTTTAACTATGAGACAAACTAACGTTTAGCAATGACTAATAAAAGAATATATTATTTGAAAATTAGAAAGGTCCAACTTTTACATCAAAAAGGGGGAAAAACAAAAATTGAGGCAAAAGATTGATGAGGAAGCTTGTTTAAGATCACAGTAAATAAATTATATGGACATATTGAGAAAAACTGAATATGGAGCATTAAATATACTGTTGAACTTCTAAAAAATTAAACACCTAAAAAACACTACTAAACTTCCATTCACTCACCATTTATGTGGTTTGAATATCATTATTTATTTAAATATTTCAATGTTTAGGTAATTAATATATTATTATTTAATTACATATTTTATTGATTAAAATTATCTTATTTAGATATTTTTTAATATTTTAAATTAGGATTCATGTTTGTTTTGAAACGTTTGGTGACTTCCCCCCCTCCCCCTTTTAATATAATTATGATATATAATGATATGATATGGAAATGGGCGAGAAATCAAGATAAATACAAAAGAAAAAGAATTTTTTTCAAAATATATTACTTTATTTGTTAAAAAAGGATCAAAGTATTTAATTTAAAATTTCAGTTAGATTTTTTTTAATTTTTCATTTTTTCAATTTTTGACTTAACACTTCCACTTTTAAGTAGATCATATCCTATGATCTAATTAATATTTACTGTTTAAATTAATCATTTATATTTTCAAAATTACATCTGATTTAGTATATGGGTAAACTGATAATTCAACGGTTGCACTTAGTCTTCGCCTTATAATAATATATGATATAATTTATCAAAATTATGTATAAATATCTTTACACTAGATAGGCTTAGCATAGTGCGTTGCATATGTGTATCATGTCAATCAACAAAATATTATGAAAATATTCTATAAAATAACAATGTACGTTATAACATATGTGACATCTTTGTTGCAAAAAAAAAAAAACAATAACGTCCGGCACAATAGTTAAATTTGATATGACTAGAGGTTCAGACTTTACAACTCTTCACTCCACAACATGACTTCCATTTTTTTAAAGAGAAAAGACATAAAGAGATAACTGAACTTGTTTTGAATTTTCAAAAATCATTTTAAATATGTCGGTATTCTATTACCTTACTTAATAATCTTGAACTGATATTATTATCAGGGTGGACATATTTTGGTACTTCTTTAATAGAGAAGTGTGTTTTCTCTCTTAAAAGGTGAGCAACCTGGAAATAGACTAAGCTGGAATGTAAATTTATTTTATTGTTTTTTGCGTGGTATGAAATGATATAGACCAGGATGGAGAAGAATAAAGTAAGGGAGAAGAGAGAAGACTGGTGAGCTATGTCTCTTGGGAATATATTTAGAGATTCAATATTTGGATTTATTGAAGGAAAACCCCGGTTTATATCACATGAAGAGACTGGGTGGGTGACTTTTTAAAAAATAGATGAAAATCATTTTTTGTATTCATTTACAACACTTGATGCAAGTATAAGTGACTAAGAGTATTGTCGGTCAATAGTTATCGTTGACGGTAAACAATTGAAATCAACTTAACGATGGCCACAATTTTTTTGGATGTAGCACAATAATCCTGGGAGTTGTAACGTATTTATTATTGTTATTGAATTAAAATTGATTTATTTTTTAGTACAAACAGAGTTATGTCGTATTTTATTGTGTAAAAGAGTTTGTTTGTATAGGGTGACTTCTTGCCGCTTTCCATACGAATATTGATTCCAATAATAATAATTTATAGTTGTGGTCTTATGAGAATTTCAAAATCCATTCGGTGAAGAGAGAGTATGTGCTTGTGTTTTTTCGCTTATAGAATGAAGTACATGAAATGCTACTACAACAGTTTATTCCGAGTTCAGACATTACACATGCATTAACCATATGTGGACCAATTTATCAAAGAAGACACACAGAGATACATAAGAGATGAGAAAATTATTCTTCACTTTAGCAAGAGTTTGATGAATTGATGGGAATAATGGATCAGATTAATTCAAAATACCGTGCATATCTAATGAAAACAAATTATGAGAAATGATCACCACATGTTCACCAGTAAAAAAGACGTGAAAACTAACAAGTAACGTAGCAGAATCAATAAATAATGTCATTCTTGTTGGAAAAAGGTTATCAATAGTTTCTTTTTAGGAATTTGTGCGTAAAACAGTTGAAGCTTGGAATGAGGAACACAACGAAGAAGATAGAAAATCTACAACAACCTTGACAAATAAATACAATAAAATGTTGGAGGACAATAAAAGAAAATCACATCCTATGATTATAAGTATTATGAATTCTTTATATAGATGATATGTTTTCATTTTATTATAATTAATAAATGTTTTTAAATGAAGGTATGGACATCAAAAGAATACCTTCATACAATTATAGATGGTGCAAAGAGGCTAACGATATATATGAATACTCGAATAAGTAACTGTGGCGGATTTCAACATGATGCGATCCTTTGTAGTCGTGCAATTATTTCTATCAAAGTATAGGAATAAACATCGTGATGACTATTGTTCAACTTATTATAGTAAAAAGAATTATCAGGAAACCTATGCAATACAATTTCAATCATTGCCTTGCGAAATCATTGGAATGTGCCATCACGTGTTTTGGAAGAGGTAATATTATCACCAGTTACAAGAAAGCTACCAAGCATACCATCGAAAAATGATTGCAAAAAGGGATTCAACAAAGGAAAAGCAAGAAGAGTAAAGTCACTTGTAGTGAATGTGGTATAACTGGACATAACAAGAAGACTTTGCTCATAAGTATCACATGAGAATTAACATTGTGGTAATATTTTTTTTTTTAATTTTATATAGAAAGTTAATCATATAGTTGAATCTTTATGGTTTTTGATAACACGTAGCTTTTTTACGAATTATTAAACTAACTTTATTTTCAAAGTATATTAATGCTTATTGTCTTATTCATATTACTTAAGTGATAATTGTTTATGATGGTTGTATATTATGGCTATCACATACTTATTTAGTGTACTTGTTCTGAAATATGCATAACTATTGATAAAAATGTGGGGTATATAGTGGCTGATATTTTGATATTATATACCAACATAAAATAATGAACAGAAAAATAACTAGTTAAAGTGAGAGCTTCGTTCAAATTGAAATCAAAATTAATACACATTATTAACATAAAAGAATTGATTTTCTTGTTGTGAAATAGACACAAATATTGATAAAAATGAGCGTGGGTGGGTGGGGTGAATTGGCTGATATTCTGATATTATAAATCAATGGGTGGGGTGAATTGGCTGATATTCTGATATTATAAATCAATCTAATGTATTGAATACGAAAAGAATAATTAAAGTGAATTCATAATTCAACCTGCTATAACTAAGAAAAATTGGTGTAACGTTAGTGTTAAATTGGTTGATTATTATATAGAAGCCTGAAGCAATGAATATGTAACCAAGTACTTGAAGTAAAGAATTTTGGTATATTGGAGTAATAATAAAATCATTGTCATAATAATAATTGTATAAAGTAATTAAAATGTTGATATTATATACCAACAACAAACTGAATCTTTCAGAACTACTTAAATTATAATATGTAACTTGAAACCACAATGAACATAATGATGTAATAATCAAACATGTCTGACATATTGCTATTAGATACCAATAGTACACATTTTTAAATTTTATATCAATCACACACATTTATATTAAAATATACTATACTATAAATTAAACTCACACAATAAAGTTATCACAAGAAATTAATCAAAAAATAATGTCAAAAAAAAAGTAGATAAACTCTTAAATGAACACAATATCCAACAATAATGAAATTCAAAACCACCAAAACATATCAGTGCAACTAAAGTACTATCCAAAAGTTTAACAAAAGATTAATATCCATCAGAAATTTCATGAAATTATGTCTTAATGAATGAAGCTTTTTAATCCTTCCCCCTTCGAATTAACTGATCACCTTTCCTAGATGTTTTATTTTTACTTATATAGTATCAATATCAATTTTTCTCTTTTCTTAATCTCACAGTAGTACTTCATATCTCAAATGAAGATTCTCAACATCAAAAATTGACACTGATTTGTTCATATCTGCTTCGACAACCGGCGATACAGACCACACATCACTTCACTACAAACATTGTCCACTTGTCCCTTTCAAGTATCCATGGATGTTGTTTGCCACAATTCAATAGATAAAATTGATCCTGTTATATGTAATTTTTGCATTTTGCCACTATTCTCAGGACATTACTTGCAAACCTTGTCGAAATAGTAACATTATCACTCAACATGTTGTATAAATCATGTGTCCGTATTAGTTTAGAAGCAACAAGCATATATATATATATATTATATATATATATAATATATATACTATCTAAAGAAGAGGGGAAGTGGAGATGGGGGAACGATGGGGGTATCAATAAGGAGAAGAAAAGGCAGGATAAAGGGGAAGGTCAGGATTGCCTCTCTTCGTCTCTTCCTGCTCTCTTATATATATATAGATATAGTTTATATATAACTTGATAATTATCTAGTTTCATTTAAATAAAACAAACCATTGTCCTGATCATTTACATATAAAACTATATTAAACAGCTGTTTGTATACATTGGTTTTTCTTAAACATAACTAGCAAAGTGATTTATTAATGAAAAATGTTTTTGAGAGACATCTTTTATTAAATAATTTATGAAATTGAAAATATTTTTTAAAAACAATTTTATTTTGGGTGGTGGGCTAGTGGATGAGGTTAAATTTTGAGAGTTGATAGTATTTTTTAAAAAACCAAATTAATTTTTTTTTGGAGGTGGGGGGATGGAGGGGGGAATGGCCTTTGGGGGGGGGGGGGGGGGGTGGGGGGGGGGGGGGGGGGGAGTTAGGAGATTAACATAAAAATTAGGGATCCGTTTTTGGTAGGCTGCATAGAAGATTAGTCCTGGATTATGTAAGGTATTAATTTAGTACTATGTTTGGTAGGAAATTGAGGCCTATGTATAACTAATCCATGATTAAGTTATCCTCCAATATGGTATTATGGGACTGTATTACTATACCCTTCCATTTGGAGTATTGCTCTAATACCTTTTGATTATTCTAGTAAAGACAACAATACCCCTCAAAATCCTTTGAATATTTATTTTTTTTTTGATTTTATATTTTTATATTTATACTAATAAAGTTATTTAATAATTAGCTTTGCAATTTTTTTTATTTAGATATAATTTTTTTTATTTTCAAAAATATGAATTACTTAATCTATTTATTAATTACTATAAAACAATCTTCTAATCCGACTAATATGTTAATGTACTTGATGTATGAATTAAAGAACAAATTAATAAGTACAATATTGTCTCTTTAATGAAAGTTCATTAAACATTCACAAGTAGTCCTAAAACAAGTAGTGTGTGTGCATATCTATATATATATATATATATATCTATATATATATATAATATATATATATATATATATATTACACACACAGCGTCGAGTATAAAAATAGTTTAATAATTTTTTTCTATATTTATTTTAGATTTTTAATTTTATTTTATGATAAAGGTTTTTAAAATTTATTGATACAAAACAATAGTTCAATAAATTTTCCTATAATCATTATAGTTGTGTGCCGTTGAGTTATTAACTCTATTTATTAAGATTACAATTATTTACTCTCAAATAATTTAAGTGAGAACATAGTGAACATGACAAAAAAAACATTTATTTTTCCTAACTAGTTAAACATGTTTAAAAAAATAATCCTCCTTTAATTCTCTACTGTGACTCATTATATGAAATACAAAATCTATAATAACGTCTAGGGTATAATTGGAAGTTTTTCTTTTAAACTTTTAAACCACTCATAAAATTAGATAAGAAACAATGAACCAAAACACTTGATAAAATAATCCCTTTGCATTACTAATCCCCCTGCCCTGCATATTGTTAATCCCTGCATTAACTAATCCCTCCCCTAATCCCTGCATTATCATTTTTGTACCAAACCGAACCCTTAACAGTGAAATCTATCTTTTTTAAAAAGCAAAATTAATTTTTTGGTGGTAGTGGGTGAGGTTGGGGTATGGGGGGCTGGGGCTGTGCAGTGGTTTGCGGCGGCCGGGGGGGGGGTGGTTTAACGATCGGTTTGAAAACCTAAATTAAAATTGAAAGATTTTTTAAATTGGATAATGCCCAGTACCCCTCAACCTATGCCCGAATCTCAGAGGACACACTTTATCCTATATAGGTCCCTATTATCCACCCTGAGCTTATTTCATTAATAATTTTCTAATTGTCTACCCCTTTTTTTTAGCTTACTGCACTATCTTGTTGCCCAACGATGATTGGACTCTTTTTTTTGAACTAGTGCACGTAAAGCGAAAAATGTGGTAGAAAATTATATATAAAATAAGTTCAGTGGGGGGGGGGGGGGTGTAAAGGACCTTAGTATAATATCAGTGTGTCTCCTGGGATTTCGGGCATAGTTGAGGGGGGTACTTGGGATTTTCCCCAAAAAAATATTTAATTTAATTTGAAACTGGAAGAGAGTTTTTGGAAATGTTTTCCTTCATTTTTGAAGAAAAATGAGTTGATTTTGAAAACTTTCCAAACTTTTGGTCCCAAGTCAAACATGAGGAAAATTGGAAAACATTTTTCCTAGAATGTTTTCCTTCATACCAAACACACTCTTAATGTTTTTTTTTTTACCAAAATATATCTCAAAATCGTATAATAAAACTTTACTAAAGTAATACTCGATTTATTAATAATCTCTCTAAGATAATATTTTTCTTCAATCCCAACTTGGACTAATGGAAAAAAGCACCCGTTTCGATAAGGTAATAAGATAAATATATTTTTAGAAGAACCCCATATAAAAATAAGTGTTTCTTTTATGCGTAATTGACTCAAAAAAGTATTGTATCATCTTCAACTTTATCATCAACATTATTTTTTTCCCAATGATATCCACATTTCTTTGAACTCCGGACTTACAAACATGTATCAATTTTACTCATCCTACATGTTATTAGAGTTCATTTTATTGATGTAACTTAAATCATTAATCATGACCTCAAGTTCATGAATAACGTTTTGACAAGTGAGTTCATTCAATCTCTACAATTTGTATCTCCTAATAATTTTTATGTTTCCAAAAGCACTCTTATGTTAATAAATATAATCTTAAATCGATTAAATGAGACATCTATAAATCAAAAAAAAATCCATGCTCTCAGCTATGTTAATTTAGTAAGGTTTTACTATATCTAAGATAAATAAAAATTGAAGGAATAATCCTAAAAGTTAATATTCATTTCCCGTATCTACATATACATAACTAACAATGCGTCTAAATTAAAATACGATGTATACGTATAAATCAGATATATATAAATACAGCCAAATACGTTATAATATCATAATAAATACATTATGATAATATTAAGATACGTTCGAACGGTCATCACTACTATGGAGGAAGCTTCCTTATCATGTAATTTTTTATTAATTTACATGATAAATTTTTGTCATTATAACTTTATGACCACTTTTTAATGCCACATTTTGAATTATGAGAAACTTACATAAATATATTACTATAATAAAAAATATTTAATCATTATATGCAATAACATCTTTTTCACTTGATCACTTTTAATTTATTTATAATACAAGTTTAATACATATTACAAAAATAATTTTATTATTCACATATAAATACAAGTTTTGTTACACCATCCTCTATGGGCATCTCTTGCTTTCTCCTCCCTTTTCCTCCCTTTCCTCCGCCTCTGACCCTTTTTTTTCCCCCCCCCCCCCCGCTCTTCCCCCCCCCTTCTCCTTCCCTTCTCTTGCCTACCACTACCTTCCCCTTTGATACAATTACATATTATCACATTATTACTATAAATGGTAATAAAAAAATATATCGCTAAGAATTACAATATTTTTTATATAATGTAATTAATTTCCATGTATTTTTCCTTAAAATTTTATGAAATGATAAGTTTATCCTTGGTTGTCCTTTAACTAACCTTGGTTTCTTTTATTTCGGGGTTGTGTTCGAATTGATATAATGATATCTTTTATATTTGAGAGTCAATTTAAAAAAGAAAGCCATATTTTAATACTTTAGTCACAATTTGAACTTTAAAATATTTATTTCACTCTATTATAAGATGATTTATAATTAGACGAATATTTATGACTTGTTTTGGATCATGAATGTCAAAAGTCTTTCTTCCTTTCTTAAAATTTATTCTCAATCATACTACGTCATATAAAACTGAGACGGAGGAGATACTGTTTTGATTCATTAAGTCCCATTCCAATTCGTTTATCATAAAATTTCGAGTTTGTAATAATTTTTTATTATTCATAAGTATGTTTAGGTGGTTGTTTTGGAAAATATCATTCATTTTTCAAGTCAGTGTTGACTTGAAGGGATATATGATTTAACACCGTAGATGATTGTTAAGTTTATGACTTAAGAGTTTGATCTCATTGCAAGGAGTTGGAATATGAATTTTTACTGCGATTTGTTTATTGTAATTTTGAAGTTAAATTTTATTAGGTTACATACATCACATTTCACATATTTATTCTAGGGATAAATTTTGATATTAATTTCCACTAGGATTCACTCAAAATTTCAATTAATAATCGAACTAAACTCTCTAAGAATCAATTTTTATTCAATCAAACGAGGCAAATAATTTGGGAGGGTTGACAAAAAAATTGCATATTCGTGGAAACTTAAAAAAGCTTTAGAGTAAGATACATAAACATAAGCAATTATAACTAAAAAACAAAATTATAATTAACCTTAAAAAAAGGTGAACTTATCACACATAGTGAACACAACTACACCACTTTATATTATATCGACCTAATAATAATTAAGGATACAATTCAACCCCTCTGTTCATATTCTTGTTTTATATATATATATATATATACATCTATATATATTATATATATCTATTATATAGATATCTATATATATAGGTATATATATATATATATATTTATTTCCTCTCCACATGAAAGAGTAACAAATGAGTTTGACTTTTTTTCTTAATGAACAAAAAAAAAATGTTTGGACGTATTCGGATGTAAAGGGGGTCTGAGTATGAGGAACACCTAATTAATATACGCAGTAAATTTTGTACATGTTGTTACAAAAGTAGGAATAGATTTATTGGTCTTATTATTTAATTAATTTTTAAATCAATATTTTTAATGTAAAAGATTAGATACTAAGGTCATGATAATTACTCAGTTTAAGTAATTCACTTAAAAATCACTTTATTTATTTTATAATCTAAAGGCCTAAAGCGTCACTTTAGTAATTTTTTTTACTTGGTCACTAATTTCATTCAACCAATAATTTGAATATTTTGTTCATTAATATGTTGTTGAGAAATGAATTTGTGATTAACTAAAATTTTTAAAAAATAATTGTAGTGTAATTAACCTAATTACTATTCAAGCCAGAACTTTAATTTTATATCACATCTTCTTATTTTTATGGCATGTTCAAACAGGCCTACAAGTTTGCTACCCCTAAACTAACACCAGAGCACACAACAAATATTCTACAGTGTAGTGACTTACTATGTGGTCTTCACTTTAGTTTTTCAAAATTATATTTTTCGTCGTTATTAAGTTTAATTTGTTTTCACTTTACGTTGTCTCCACTCAACCATGATTCACATGTATCTTACAATAAATTATCTTGCCCCGCCTCTTTGTTATCTCGCTTGCTTTTCTTTTCTCTCGTTTACCTCTCTCCCTACGTATTTGTATCTTAGAATTTAATAGATATCTTAATATATATATATATATATATATATATATTTTGATTCACAGATACATAGGTACACTGAATTTCTTGTTCGCCTCTCTTCCTATGTATTTGTATTATGTATCTGTATCAAAGATACTTGAAATCTAAAGGAGTAGTATAACTAACTTAAAATCTGATACGAAATTATTAATTAGCGGAAACATGATATATATTATGTAGGAAAAAAATAAGGCAATATGCCATTTTGGATGTCTACCAAAAGTAGGTTGTTCCACATGGGAGGTTTGGTCATGAGGCTTAGTAGCCACAACACAAACCATTCAAAACAGCTGTATTGAAAATGAGAAATGAAAAAAGAGTATAAAATTATAGAAAAAGTTGAATATAATGTATATAGAAGGAATATGGAACATGTCGAATTTTCCATATCATTAAATGATTGTGGAATTATCTTTTAATATTATCTTTTTTAAAATATTATAAAAATGGGACCAAATGCCAGCTTTGCTTTGTTCATGATTGGTTAATATATTTTTTTATTAATATAATCATTTAGTGGTTCCAGCCACCGAATTAATGGACCATTTTCTTTACTTTCAAATACACTTTTGACTTTTTCTTTAATTAAATTATGTACTTTAGTTTGTGATTTAATTGTCTTTTAATGAATAATCGAGATGTCAATATCTTAGAAAATAACTGATTGATGTTATTAAATGATTGCAAAATTTTCACGTCTAATAAAGATTACGAATTTATATATTTGAAAAGAATAATATTTTGATAGGAACTTTTACACTTTTTAATAAAATCGTTCGACATAATTCGGTCAAATCAATAAATTTAAATATCGATTTTAAAAAAAGAATATTTACATTGTTTGTTTTTTTTACATAAAAAAGATAGTACTCATTTAAAATATTGATTTTATGAAGGATAAAATTATTTTGCCTAAGTTGATTTTGTAATTGTAATAGAAGGAATTTTGACTAGTTCAAACGTAATTGTGTGACATATAGTATGTGCCGAAGCGAGAGGGAAAACGAATTTTGGAAGCACCTTTTACGTGCATTGTATCCTAAAGAGTCGCTTGTTATATTTAAGTTTGATGGTTAGTTTAATCATAGTAATGCATTTGGGATTTTTTCTGGAATAATCAACAACTTAGACTGTGGCCAGCCGCCAATAATTGCTTTAGCTATAACAATAATAAATAAACAATACAAAATATATTTCTAAAACTTGATGAGTTTTTTCTTTTTAAGTATCTCCATTGTGATTGAATGTGGAATCAGATTTGTGAGGGGTAGTGATACATAAAAAGGAAAAAAAAAATCATATAGTTGTCCCAGATATATTTAATCCATTGATAGTTGAAAATATTTTTTGAGAACAATGGTGTTTACTTCAATAATTTAATACATTAAAAAAAAAGACTAACACCCAGTTTGTCTTCATTCTTTCAATCTAAATCATTACATGAACAACACATTAAAGACATTTACGATAGAAAAACGATCAAATAAATAAATTATGAATGGTTCAATGATTCAATAGAAAAATGGACATAGTTAAGATACTAAAGTGAAAAATTCATAATTTAAACAATCTATTTAATAAATTTGAGCCTAATAATATAAACTTGATAATATTTTCATGAAATAATTTTAAAAAAAAAAAACCACAACCGAAATAATTTATTTAATGAAAGGGCTTGACTAAGAAAAAGGTAAAACAATAACTTCAAAAAAAAATGTTCAACTAATGTGAAGAGGATTTACATAAATCATAACAATAACGAGCTACAATAAAGAGTAAACCACTTATAATATTATTAAATATCAAAAATAAAAAACTACATGCATATGCTAATGTAATTGGATTCCAACTAGTTTATTCACGCTAAATTATTTTTCTAACAGTAAAATTATGTTCCAAACTAATTTATTAATATGACTTAAAATATTACAACCGCTATTATGATAACTTCAAATGGTTGCATAAACATATGATCATATATAATTATAAGTTTATTGTCATATAGCCATTTTATCATGAAAAATAATTATAGCTATAAATTATTATAATTATCCTCGAAGCAAAGACATACATTTAACTCAAATAATTTATTGTCATATAACCATTTTATCATGGCAAATAATTATAGCTATAAGTTAATAATTGCCATGATTTTTATAACTCGAAGCAAAGACATACATTTAACTCAAATTATTTTGCTTCAAATATGTTGCTATAATTAAATAGAAGAATTAGTAAGTTTATATCATTATCTAAAACTTTCTATTTATTATATTTCTTTTCTTTTCAGTATTGTAGATAAAATAAAAATCTACAAATACAGATAAATTTTGATTACAAAAAAAATAAAAAAATTCTATTAATTGTTTTACTAGTGGGACACCACATTGCTATGATGGCACAAAAATGCATAAACGGAACATCTTCTTAACCATAATATATCTAACCATTTTTCTTCTTCAAAATATACCTCAACCCCTATATTCTTCTTCTCACCGGAATCCATTTTTTCCGTTCTTCTTCTCACCGGAATCCATTTTTCCCGATAGAGAGCAAGTGAGCGATTTTTTTCATCTTTCCGTAATTATTCTGTATATAGAGTATGAAAGAAATTAGTGTTTCATCGTCATCGATAATAATATCGAAGTACATATTTTTCATCTTTCTCATAACAATACGATACTCCTTTTTCCTCTCTCATCGGAGTTCATCTTCTTCCGTTATCATCTCCACCATAACAACATCAAATTCCGATTCCGATCTCAAAATCCGTCCAGGATATTCGAGCTACGATTCCTACATTAAGAAACAGCTAAACAAAACACTCAATCCAAAACTTCGAAAAATCTGGACGACTCGTGATTGGGATAGAAAAATTGAAGTTTTCTCAAAATTCTTCGGAGAACTTAGAAATAGAAATTTACTCTCAGATTCATCGAAAGTACTCTGTATTGGTGCTCGTATGGGTCAGGAAGTGGAAGCACTGAAACGAGTCGGAGTTTCTGATTCAGTTGGAATGGACCTTGTACCGTATCCGCCATTAGTGGTTAAAGGAGATTTTCATAATCAGCCGTTCGACGATGAGATTTTTGATCTGGAATTTTCTAATGTATTCGATCACGCGCTTTTCCCGGAGAAATTTGTATCGGAGATCGAACGGACATTGAAGACCGGCGGGATTTGTGTGTTACACGTGTCGTTATCTAAACGAGCGGATAAGTATTCGGCGAATGATTTGTATAGTGTGGAACCGTTGAAGAAACTGTTTAATCGGTCTCAGTTGGTTCATACTCGAACCGTTGATGGATTCGGATTGGATACGGAAGTTGTTTTTAGAAAAAATTGATAATTGAATCGATTACAATAATTATATTTTTATTTTTTAAAAAAATTATATCACAAATTGGAGTAAAATTAATGATGGATATTAAAAGTTGTTAATTTTTTTTTGAAGTTTAGTAATTGTACTGTTTGTAGGGTCAATATCATATACGTAACTTTTATTCTTTAAATTTTTCGATTATTTGTGCCTTGTTGGCAATTTGGCATGTCGCTTTTATCATTACTTCTATTTATTTATTTATTTTAAGTATGAAAATAAAGAAATAGAGTAAAATGTTTGTAAAGAAATTTCATAAGAAACGTAACGAGTTTATTTGTCTTTTTTTTTTTTATCATTTATTTAGACGTTTAATCTTTAATCACGTATCCTTTGATTAATCCATTCCACTGACGTCACCTCTATCTCTATATCACATTTTAACTTTATAGATTTTACTAGAATATATAATTACTCTTGATAATATTTCTTTTACTTATTAAATATTAATTTATTTTTCTACTAAACATAATCCTTAATTATCGACATTACTTTCGGCCAAAAATTAAATGTTGGGGCTAAAGCACGTAAATTTATTCTTTTTGACTTTTCTAATATAATATATAAAAGAAATATATTACTATCATAATTGAGGTTTCCTTCATTATGTCTTATTGCAATTTTTTATTGCGACTCAATTATGGATTGAGGTCTGTATTTTTGTCACGATCTAAAATCGGGGCGGCAATTGGCACCCACCACTTACACTCCTATGTTGAGCGAACCCAACCCCCAATCAAACTCTACATTTAATGTATACTCAACAGAAAGTAAGCGGAAAAGACGTTAATCATAATTAAAAAAACCAATTCAATAACTTCTCAATTCAAAATATCATTATTTCCCAAAATCTGAAGGAAAGTATCACCACAAGAAACATCTATGACAAATGACAAACAAGAGTATTATAAAAAGCTAAAACAGGTAAAAGCATAGCCATGCCTGGAACTTCAAGGAATCAAGCCTGAGGAGGAAGAGAAAGAAGAAAGTCCGGTCCAAGCAGGAACGTAGCTCACCCTAAGATCGAAGTTTCCTGTGACGAAGACTGGCTTTTAGAATGGCGGTTAGAGTCGAAGACGACGGCACGTTTGCTGCACTCCACAAATAACAAGAAGAAAAAACATAAAAGTAGGGGGTCAGTACAAAAAAGGGGTACGAGTAGATATCATCGGCAACCCAAAATAGAAAACAGTATATACAAGTAAATATTCATAAAATTCAAACTATATACTCAACATGTAGCAACAACAATTACTATATGCATTAACAATACCGTCAAGTTCACACATGAGGACTCAACATCAATACATAAGCATTTGCGGAATTAGATTCATTAGATTGGATATATAACAATCTTCCAAGATTCATTATTCTTATTTCTCTTTGTGTCGGTACGTGACACTCCGCCTCCCTCATATTCTTTTAATCCTCTTGTGTCGGTACGTGACACTCCATCCCCTAAATCTCGTGGTCGGTTCGTGACAACAGATCCCTAAATTACGTGGTCGGTTCGTGACACCCGATCCCCTAAAGCTACGTGTCGTGCATAGACAACCCGTTCCCTAATCATAAGTGTCAGTTCGTGGACACCCGATCCCTAAATCTACGTATAGGTTCGTGACACCGTCCCCTAAAAATCCTACGTGTCGGTTGGACCACCCGATCCCCTAAATTACGTGTCGGTTCGTGACACCCGATCCCCTAAATACGTGTCGGGTCGGGGTGGACACCCCGATCCCTTAATTCTATGTGTCGCGAAACGTGACACGCCAGATCCCCCTAATCTTTTCTATTCAATTCATCAAGCCTTCTCATACCAAGGCATAATCATCTCATTACTTTAGCTCATCAAGCCTTCTCTTATACCAAGGATCACAATCTCATACTTTAGTTCATTCAAGAATTCTTTATAACAATCAAAACAACCACCACCGCAACCACCAGCAGCCAAACCACCCATCGACCCCCACCGCCCCACACCAAAAACAAGCAGTCACTCGAGATATATACATCTCAACAACCTGAAACCAGCAGAACACATAGACCCCCACCTACGTAACGTCAGCACACCGCACGCGCAGTCCAAGAAACTACAACCTTCAAACCCACGAACAATAAACACCCCCCTACATAACCCCCCCGACTCAAAAAAAAATACCATACAAAACCACCAACAAAAGACCCAGAAACCCCCCCACCACAAAAAAACACACAACCCCCCGCACCCCAACAAAACACCCAAGCACTAAACGCTCGCACCCCCACCAACAACCCACGCTAAGAACTTACAGGATACAACAACACCGCACACAAGCCCCTGATCCTTCGCTCCGCCCACTACATATCACGTAAACCAATCGCTCAACGGCCGCCCAAGCTCCACCAATATTACCAACCCCACAACCCCTAGTCCTCCTTAAACACTCATAACACACGCCATGACTTCCTTCCTACAGGTACCTACACCAAAATTCCCAAACCCCCCCGAAACCAAACCTTCACATACGCGTGTAGAGCAACAAACCTTCCCCCCCCACACTCATCTTCGACACGATACGCGCGCACACCGCGCATCCAAGATGGAACCCAAGTACCCTCCGCACTCACAAAAACCACAGGACACAAGCCCACCAAGCCTCCGGAGCCCACTACTCTGCCCGCCCATCCGCATCCCCTTACCACCACCGCCGGACTAAACTAATACATTCCAATTAACAAAAGAAAGGGTCCTCTCAAACTCATCTCCTCTCTAAGCGACCTCCCTCCAACACTGAACAACCGCACACCACCCAAATCCAATCCCTCTCAATACCACCCCATTCCCCCCCCCCCAGCTCACCACCACACACCACCACAAACTCTACCCCACCAAACGACTCACCAAAAACCAGACCCAAACAAACAAACCCCCACCCCCACCCACAAACCTCAACCTACCCCTCACCCACACATCATCGCACTTGTCATCTTCTCCACATCCACCCACCACACGTGCACCCAGAAAAAAACCAACGCACACAACTCTCAACCACCATCCAGAAACGGAGCGCCAGTTAAATTTAATCACCCCCCCCCCCTCATATCCACTTAAGAGCCCCAGCCATCACACATTAAGCTATCATTAACAAGAGATTAGAGGTTTATCAAGATTTGGGGATTCAATAGCTTATCATGCTTTAATTTTTTATCACACTTATATCATCACAGTCATGCAAGCATTTAAAATTAAGCAATAGCAGGTTTACAATACTACAATACATACCATTCGCTATTAAGAGTTTTTACTACGAAATATCGTTAAAATAAAACCATAACCTACCTCACCGAAGAATATTGATCAAGCAAGCAATCCCCAAAGCTTTGGTTTCTCCCTTTATTTTCACCTTCTCGTTTGATTCTCTCTCTCTATCTCTTTGTTCTTCTATTTTCTTATTCACATACTCTTTCTTTTACCCTAATTAACATATAATTAAGAATGAAGATGGCAATAATAACCCACCATTCAAGTAAGGTTACCTCGTTTTAACCCCCAAGTCTAATAGACTTATTAACCTTTAACCCTCTCACTTTCAATTAAAAGTAGGATAGCCAAAAGCCCTTTAAAACGTGTAAAGAAATCGACACCCAGACTGGGATTACGCACTGTGAACGGCCAGAGAGTCGATTTTCATACCAATTTCAGAATTTCTAAGGTTTGAAAGAGGAACCATTGCGACGGTCCGTCGTGCCCATGACGGTCCGTCGTGGGTCCGTCTCGTCTCCAGCCAATTTCCCGAAATAAAATCTGCTGCTCAAAAACGATTCTAAACAGGTCGTTACTTACCAATAGATACCAATTTACCCATGTTATACCTCGACTGTCACAAGAAGAAAAAACCAGGGCGAGCAGGGTCCTGAATCTTTAAACAGAGGTGGGGGGTATCTTTTTGCATATCGTCTCCTTTCTCCCAGTGCTTCTTCACAAAACCGGCCGATTCTTCCATTGCACCTTGATGGTGCAATTCCCTGGGACCTCAACTTGCGAACTTCTCTATCTAAAAATGCAATGGTCTACTCATAACAGATTTTCATCAAGCAAAAACTGAATCCCAACGGATAATGTAATTTCCATCTCCATGATATCTTTTCAACATAGACACCATGGAATACCGGATGCACTCCGGACAGGGGCCCTGGATGGCAAGGCTAACAATACGCCAACCTCCCTACTCGCTTAAAGTACTTCCAACGGGACAAATATACGTGGCTAGTTGACCTCCTTTTTGCCAAACCGCATCACCCTTTCATGGGCGAAACCTTCAACAAGACTTGTTTCACCCCTCACATGACACTCCAAGTCCTAGTAACCTTTCGATCTGCATATTCTTTTTGCATACTTTGCGCCGCTAGAAGCTTTCTTGAATGACTTCACGTTTCTACTAACGAATCCCGAAAAAGCGTCAGTACCCAAGGGCTAACCTAAATGATCAAACCACCCAATGGGAGACCGACATCTCGTACGAGGATACAATGCTTCAAATGGGGCCATGTCAATACTTGAGAGTGGATAGCCTTTATTGTATGAAAATTCTGCTAAGGGTAAGAAAGATCACATGACCACAAATTCTATCACACATGAACGAAAGCATATCCTCAACACTTAATCGTTTTGCCTCAGATGACCATTGGTATTGAGGGTGAAATGCAGAAAGAACGTAATAAGGTCCAATCTAGTACCCAATTTCCGCATGCAATGTTTTCCAAAAATTTAGAAGTTTAAACTGCGTACCTCTATCTGATAGGATGCGAGAAGTGGAACCCCATGCAATCGAACGATTCCGAGCTGTAAATGTGGGCTAACTTCATTGCATGTAAGTCACTTGACCTGACTTGAAATGAGCAGATTTAGTAAACCTATCAACAAACACCCAAATAGAGTCATACTTACCCATTGTCTGGAAGGACCAAACCACAAAAATCCGTTGCAATTTTTTGCCAATTCTCTCCCACACTTCCATTCAGGAATGGGCATTCTATGGAAAGTGTCATCCCGGGCCTTGGTGTTTATGTTTGTTCATACTTTACTGTTGACCAGTGGGAACATTGGCAATATAAAAATCAAACAATGTCGCGCTTCATTCTACTCCACCCAAAAGTGTGTGGCTTTAGGTCACGTACATTCTTGGTGCACCCGGATTAAGAATACGCTTGAAATATGAGCCTCTGTCAGAATAGTGTTGATAACATCATCGAACGCGGGGTACAATACCCTTCCCTTAATCCTCAAAACCACCTTCTTCATCGATTTGTTGCTTCTTTGGCCTCTCCTTGCAAAACTCTTACACGGATCCGGATCAATCTCATCATTAATTTAAACTTTTTTTCCCTTATCTGGGTCAAGGAAGGAAGTCGTGCCTCCACACAAGCTAAAAAGTCTACCTTCTCATTTACTTCTAACCTTCCATAAGGTCATTCGCCGAATCGAATATGAACCTCTTAGCCAATGGGCGTCTGAAACGGTTGTTGTAAGTGAGCTAGACTTCCCATGCTTCCCGCCTTTCTATTACAAGCCATCTGCCACAACATGCGCCTCCCCGGATGATACAAAATAGTGATGTCGTAGTCCTTCAGTAGTCCACACATCTCCTCTGTCTCAAGTTCACATCTTTCGGAGTGTAAAGGGACATACTGTAGGATACGATGATCCGTGTATACTTCACAATTACCCCTATAGATAGTGTATCCATTGCTTTAATACAAACACTACCGCAGCCAATTCCAAAAATCATGGCGGATAGTTACGCTCATGCACTTTTAATTGCCCGAAGCATAAGCAATTACCCACTCTTCTCTTGCATTAGCACTGCACCAAACCCGAATAGGATGCACATCACAATAAACAATGACAGTTCTTACCTTCCACGGGGCAGGGGGTGAAAATGGGTCGGTAGTATAGTCAACAAAGTCTTGAGCTTTGAAAGCTTTCCTCACTTCGTCCCGACCATAACAAAGGGGAAATTATGCTTAGTCAAGTTCGTCAATTGGAAGCAATGGAGAGAATCCCTTGACAAGATCGGGACGGTGTATAGCTAGCTAACCCACACAAAGCTCCTTATTTCGACACATTAGTAGGTCTGACCCAATTCTTACTGTCTCATCGTAGAAGGGTCCACCATCACTCCATACTTAGAAACCACGTGTCCCAAGAAGGACACTGAATCTAAGCCAAAACTCACACGTAGAGAACTTGGCTTAGCTTTTTTCTCCACCAACATTTCCAATACAATTCTCAAATGCTCCTCATGTTCCTTCTACTTTTTGAGTATATCAGTATATCATCAATAAATACGGATCACAAAGAGATCCAGATATGGCCTAAAAATCCCGTTCATCAAAGCTCATGAACGCAGCAGGGGCATTAGTAAGACCCAAAAGACAGCCACTAAAATTCGTAATGCCCATACCTGGTTCGAAAAAGCATAGTCTTTGGCAACATCCGTTGCCCGTATTTTCAAATTGATGATCACCTTGATCTCAAGTCAATCTAGAGAAGGGACACAACAGCACCTTGTAACGGATCGAACAAGTTAATCAATGCGAGATAGAGGGATACTTGTTCTTTAATAGTTACCTTGTTTCAACTGCCGTTAGTCTTGCACATCGAAAACTTCCATCCTTTTCATGCACAAACAAAACGGGAGCACCCCCAAGGCAGATGACAACTTGAGTCTAATAAGCCTTTGCTTAGAAATCTGAATTGTGTCTTTAACTCTCTTAATCCGCGGCGCGCCATTCATAAGGGGGTATAGAAATGTGGGGCGAGTGCCCGTTCAAGATCAATGCAGGAAGCAATATCCCTATCTGGTGGAATACCAGGAAGATCTGCAGGGAAACACATCCAAAAAACTTCAAGGAGGACTACCGAAACCGACTCAATCGAAGGTATGGGGTAGTGTAAGCCTGAATGTGCAAGAACGCAAAACAACCTTTACTAACCATCTTCTTAGCACGAAGAAAGGAGATGATACGCCACCGGCATTAGAAGTGTAGTACCCTTCCACACTAGGATCTGTCTCCCAGGTTGGCTAACGTCACAGTTTAGCATTACAATCCAAGGATCTCAAAATTCGGAGGGATGAAAGCCAAGTCATACCCAGAAATTACATCAAAGTCAACCAATTTCTACGATAACCAAAATCTACATAAGTGTTACTCCCCACAAAAGTCACCAACAAGACCTATATACCTTTCAACTACACAGACTCACCCAACGGAGTAGAGAAGTAAGAACACGAATAGGGCATATCAAGTAATTTCACAATTGTAAATTTAGACCAATTTAGCAAAAATGAGAAGATACATAAGAAAATGTGGATCCGGGATCAAACAATACAGAAGCCATGCAATCACAAACAAAGATTACCTGTGATGACAGCATCAGATGCCTCCGCTTCAGGACGCCCAGGGAAAGCGTAACAATGCCCCTATCGCCCCCCCCCCCCCCCCCCCCCCCTTGTCTGTCCGGTGCCGCCTACCATGTTGTGAGTAGTGGCTACATTTTGCCATTCACCCGGACGTTTTGGTGACCACCATTACCTCGACCGCCACGTCCTCCATGGAATAACGGCCTCTTACCTATGACCACCTCTACCCTGACTATGGGGAGGTCTTGTAGCTCTGTTTTGGACAATTCCTCCTAATATGCCCAGTCTCGCACATCCATAGAATCTCTCTAGAGTCAGCAGAGGTCATCTCAGAGAAGTGTTGACGGTTCTGAGGTGGCCCCCCAACTAAAAGTTTCTGATAGTGAAGACTGAATTGGTCGGACTGAGGACCTGCCGGAAACCCTTTGTTCCTCTAGAGTAAGAACATTTTAAATCCACCTCCCTTCGAAACCTGTGTGATGTCGAAAGCCATGTGAAGTCATCTGGCTTCTACTCATTCCACACTTATCACGAAGTCTACCACCTTCTTTGCAAAGAATTTCGCTGTAGGCCGCTACCGGTAAGGCGAAATTCGCAAATTTGATCTACAAACCCTTCACAAAACGGCGAATCATCCGCTCTTGTGGACTAAAAACATAGTTGGGTTGGCTTAGGCATATCTGGAACACGTGCACGAAATATAGCCTCATAGCAGGTAACCGGGCACCTACATTGCTCCAGACTTAAGAATTCAGTCTTTTCTATCCCTTCAAAGTTTCCGCGGGATAGAACTTACCATAAAAAGCTCCGAGAATGATGCCCAAGTCATAGGTGTTGCCCCCATCTGTCGCGTGACACTTGTGTGTACAGTGATCGACCACCACCATTTTGGCGTTTCCCTTGAACTGATAAAGTCACAAACTCAAAACCAAACCGTTTCATTATACCATTTTGTGTAGTAGCTTCATTGACAGTCTCAACTAGAAAATCGTAGGAATCCCTCACATTAAGCAACCTTGAAGACTGGAGGTTTCAGGTTCAATTTTACAGAACTTACCATGAAAAAGTTCATTGCTGATCATTTGTCATTATGGGCCGTAGTCAGACGTGGAAACGTTGACTATTTCCAATGAGGATCCATGCGGGCGAAGCAATAGTAAGCGCTGTTGTAACTCCGGAACTGGAGGTGCTGAGGTGCAAAAAAACACTGGGGGTGTCTGGCCCTTGACAGCTTAACCCACTAAGATAACCAAAACCTGATTGATCATCTCTGGGCTAGGTTAGGGTGCATTTCCCTCATTCGTGTACTTGCTCATTCACCCCATCTCCCAATCTCTTACTTACTTCACTCAGGTAGGGGGAGGAGTCACAGCCCTAGCATCAGATGGGCTAGGTAACTGTCCTCTTCATCTAGAGGACGTCCACCACGACCCTTACCGCTGGCCTCTCTGCCGCTGCTCTTCCTCGAGCCACAGGCCCCAGTGGCGGCTCAAACGTTCTTGTCTTGCCGGTGTGTGTTGGCGCAGTCGTTGCTCTATTCGAACCCATCTGTAAATAGAGTGAACGATGGTCAGATACCAATTTGTATCACAAGATACCAAGTGGATTCAAGTAAGTAGCACGAAAGAAAGAAAGAAAGAATGAATTGAAGTTCTAAAGTTAGAGCTCTCAAAGGAAAAGTAAACAGGCGTCCCCCCTAACGTCCTTAGACTCTAATAGGACTCGTTCTTGTGGTGATGAGACCAACGAAAACACTAATGCTCTAGTACCAAGTTTGTCACGGACCCAAAATCGGGCCGACGAACTGGCAACCACCACTGACCCTCCTCATGTGAGAAAACCAACCAAATCCAACTATAAACATTTCAATCGTTGTAATATCAACAGGAAGTAATGCGGAAGACTTCATCAAAAAATCATAATTAAAAAACCAATTCAATAACTTCTAAAAGTCAAATCTATTATTTCCCAAAATCTGAAAGTATAACCACAAGAAACATCTATGACAAATGACTAAACTAAGAGTATCTTGCTAAAAGCTAAAACAAGTAAAAGCATGTCCATTGCCGGAACTTCAAGCATCAAGACTGAGAAAGAAGTCGGTCCAAGCTAAAAGCGTTAGCTCCCCCTGAAATGAAGATCCGATTTGTGACGAAGACTGGCTAGAATTGCGGTTGGAGTCGAGACGACGGCACGTTGCTGCACTCCACAAATCACAAGAAGAAGAAAAAAAACATAACAAGTAGGGGCGCAGTACAAAACAGGGGGGTTGGTACTGAGTAGGATATCATAGGCCAAATCAAAATAGAAAACAGTATATACCCAAGTAATATCATAAACTCACTATGATACTCAAAATGGTAGGCAACAACAATTACTATATCATACAATACCGTCAAGTTAAAAAGAGAGGAACCTACGCCAGAGTAGACAACTACAACCGACGACCGGAACAATCGCAATAAAACCGACCTTACAAAGCCTCCCCCCCGTTGCCCACCCACGCCCCCTCCCCCCAACACACCACCCAACCACCCACCATCCGCACCAAACCAGCAATACCACATGAACTCAATACCAATTAGTATCTCGCCCACACTAACCCCCCACATCACCACACTAAACACTCACCCCCCAACAAACTACCAACTATTGGCACCGCCCCAACCGCCAGCATACAACCCCCGAACCTCCTTTCCTCCCCAACCCCCAGCCGACCCACTGAGAGCCCATGAACAACTCCAAACAACACCCCCGCGCCCCCCACACTCAACCCCCCCAACTAGAACCCACGGGCCCCCCGCCCCACAATGTCCCGACAGATACACACCTACCATCCCTCACACTCCACCCCACCAACATGAACAGGAAACAACTACTACCGCTCCCACATCAACACCACCACCATGCCCACACCGCCCTCATTGCCGTTCAGAAGGATCTAAACTCGAGTCCTCCTCACCCCCTACTGTAGAGAGAGCGATCTAATGCCCCTCCCACCCTCCACCCCAAATACCTATTCCCTAACTCCTTCTTTTCCACCCCCTCCCTTCGTCGTCCGGACGTGACACTCCGCTCCCCTATTCTTTTAATCCCTCTTGTGTAGGTAGGGACACTCCGATCTCCCTCCAAATCTACGTGCGGTTCGTGAAACCCCGATCCCCTAAATCTATGTGTCGAGTTCTTTGACACCCGATCCCTAAATTCTAGTGTCGGTTGTGACACTCCCGATCCCCTAAATCTAGTGTCGGTTCGTGACACCCGATTCCCTAAATCTACGTGGCGGTTCGTGACACCCGATCCCCTAATCTACGGCGGTCGTGACACACGATCCCCTTAAGTTCTATGTGTCGGAACCGGGACACTCCGAGCCCCTAATTCCTCTTTCTTCTATAAATCATCAAGGCTCTCTTATCACCAAAGGCATCATCAATCTCATTACTTTAGCTACATCAAGCCTTCTCTTATACAAGGCCATCATCACCAGTTAATTACTTTAGTCATCAAGCCTTCTTTTTACCAAGACATCATCATTAACAAGAGATTAGAGTTTTTTTATCACGATTTGGGACTTCAATAGCTTCATCTGCTTAATTTATCACATTATATCATCCTTCATGCAGCATACAAAGTAAGCTAATAGGCAGGAGTTTACAATTACTATCAATACATACCATCGCTATTAAGAGTTTACTACGAATAGTCGTAAAAAATAACCAGAACATCCCCAGAAGATGTGATCAAAGCACAAGCAATTTTCCCAAAGCGTTGTGTTTCTCTCTTATTGCCCTCTTGTCGATTCTCTCTCTCTCTCTTTGTGTATCTTCTATTTTCTTATTCAAATCCTCTTTCTTTTTTTACCCTAATTAACATTATAATTAAGAATGAATGAAAGGATTGGGCAATAAGAACCCCACTAATTAAACGATTTAAAGGTTACCTCTTTTAAACCCCCAAGTAATTAGACTGATTAACCTTAACCCTTAACTTTATACTTAAAGTAAGGAAATAGTCAAAAAGTCCCTAAATGTGTAAAGAAATCCGACCCAGACTTGGTGGGATTACCGCAACGGGACGGCCCAGTCGTGCCTGCGACGGTCCGGCCGCAGTCAGTCGCAAAGTCAGAGAACTGGATTTTCCTCTGAAGAATCTGTTGTGTGACGGCCCGTTCACGGGACTGTGACGGTCCTTCCCTGCCTTCCGTCCACGAAGTTCAGAGAGTCGATTTTCCCGTAACCAATTTCAGAATTTTCTAAGTGTTTTGAAATGAAGACCTGCGACGGTCCTCGTGCCAGACGGTTCGCGTTGGGGTTCCGTCCGTCTCAGCCAATTTTCCAGAAAGAAAAAATATGCTGCTCCAACGACTACTAACCGAAAACAGGTCGTTACAATTTTTTTCATGTATATATCTAAAACTACAAACACTCAAATCCTAAAAAGAAACGAAATCTCTTATTAATATATGTTGTTAATTTGCAAGGATGATATTTATCTACATTTAAGTGGTCAGATCAATTATATTGTATCTATGCAATGTTGATCGATTAAGAATTTACACGTTTATAAAATTAAAGTAGCATAAGGATTTTGAGATGAATGTATGTGGACATATTAGAAGATATAGCTAGTATTATGAATAAAAATATAATAAAGTGAGAGTCCATTATGTGATGGATAAAGTAAGGAAGGCGTGCGAAACTGATATAATATGACTCAGATGTGTGAAAAGAAGATTCATAAATGTCTTAATGAGGGGGTGGTGCGTGACAGACTGTGGTGGGGCATGAAGAGAGGTCGTAGGTGGAATAATATTGAAAGAGGTGATTAGAGAAGACATAATACTCTTGCAGTTTACAGAGGACATAAACCTAAATAAAAAAATAGACTTACCAAGAATTAGAATAAAAGATCAGTAAACAATCAAATATAACCTAATTTTTCTTATCAATATTATTATTATTATTACTATCCTACTATATTTGAGGGATACAAAAAAAGCTTCATTGGTATCCTCTTCTTTTCTTTTGGCATGGGTGAGAAAAATAGTGTTATATAATACAACTAGGATACAATCCCATGCAAATTTACAATGTTCATATATCTATGTTGTCATTGTACATATTATTTAATTTACTGTTTATATCATCTAAAAATTATTATAAAAAATATGTGAGTTTGTTGAAGCATTAGACGGCACATATTGTCCAATGAGTAGGGTATATAATAGTTTTATGTTTAGCGTCCAAACCTCTTGTAATTCTTCTGCTTTATGTCAATAAGAAAATCTGAAGAAATAATAATAAAATTAAAAATAAATACAAAAATAGTAACATTAAAAATAATTACGATCACTTCAAATAACTATGAATTATTTTATGCATAAATGAAAAATATTTTTATACTGATTTTAAATTATGTTAAGTCAACTATATCTAGTTAAGTAGACCAAATAAACATATGCCGTTACATCTTTCGTTTTTTTGTTTTAGGTTGCATTGGCTATTGATCATCAAAAAACAGCATGATGCGTCAACAAGGCACAAAACTCTCATTATGATTTGCGTGTCTTCATAAATAGCTTACAAAAAATTTTCATCTGATTTAAATCAATATATTAAAAACACATACAAATTATTTGTCTATTTCCACCCCCAACGTAGAGATGGCAATAGAACCATGTAGATTGAGATTCAACTTGTGAAATTCTCAAATAGGCGTTGCCTTCAACTTTTATTAATACTCTTTCCTGTTATATTTAGTTGTTCCTTTATAAAAGGACACACAGTAATAACAATAATTAACATAATGAAGTTTACAATCTTACCTTTCTTAAAATATATTTCAAAAAGGATGAAATATTAGAACAGGAAAATTTTCAAGGAAGTTTAAATGAGTGGATAATAGAAACAAAAAATGTTCTTTCTTGATTTGTCAAAAGGACAAGTAAATAGGGGGACATCTAAAAGAGGAAAAGGAAATATAGACAATAAATAGGGGAATCTAAAAAAGGAAAATATGGACAAGGTTAAATAGGCGCTAGAGAGAGTATATTTCTTCATGTTCAATCTAGTTCACCGGTCTGGATTAATCCCTCAAATTACCACATCAATTCCCATCTTTGACTCATCTATTCCCAATCCTGTACTAGGGGTGTACAAAATCCTAGCGAAACATAGAATCAAGAGTGTAAACCAGTTCAAATCGGAAAAAAATTAGACTAGTGGTTTGGCTGTGGAAACCCACCCCCCCCCCCCCCCCCCCCCCACCGACATATTTGGTTAGTTGGTTTCAAACTAAAAAAATCAAGCCAGACCAAAAACCAACCCGCATCTAGAATATAATTGAAAATTTTATTTTATACGTAAAACTACTTTGATTATTTTAAATATCTCTTATACTTTTTCATAGTTTTTATCTTTTAATATATTATTTCTATGTGGAAGTTAAAATTCTTAAGCTGTAATAAAGAGTATAGTTCATACTTGTTGGGAATGAGAAGAAAGTTTAAATTAAAAACTCAAATTACTACTAAGCAAAAAGAAAGCTAATTCAACAACTACGAAGCCGTTTGACTCAGCTTTAAAGCTGGTTCAAAATGGACTTAAAAGCTGGTTTTTGACTTATTTAGTTATGTGACCAAATACTCAAAAGTAACTTTTTTAAGTTTAAACAACACTTATTTTAAGCCAAAAGTTAAAAGCGGGGTTAGGGGGGTTAGGGGTGCTTTTTTTTTTTTAGGCTTTATAAGCCTGTTTTATAGTTGATCACATTGTTTATTTTTGCACTTAATACTTTTAATACAACTCACAAATTCCATATAACCCTAATTTCTTTATCCATTTTCCCCTTCACGTTTGACATAACAAAAAGTCAGCAACTTTTATCCAAACGCATAAGGCTGATGTTAAAAATAAGTGTCAGCATTTGTAAAAGTACTTTTTTTAATGTGCTTTTATTAAGCCCATCAAACGGTGCCCTAAGAATGACAATAATAGTGAATATGGATTTGTAATTTTAACATTGATTTAGACAATTAAATACATGAATCTATTTTATTTTTTTATTAATTTAGTCATGTGAACTAATACTTAATAAACTTATTTTTAGCATGAATTAATACTTAATTATGATCAATTCATTATGACGTATAATTTTGGCAATATTTGGTTTTACGCAAGTTTTATTATTATTTTTGTTGGAATTTTCGATGGTTATAATCAATCATATTTTTTATAGTTCCTTGAGATCATAACATAGAGTTACAATTTTGGATTAGCGTTATGTTTGTAGAATAGTTTCATTGAAAAACTCTGAAAAATCAAAAAAACCGAAGAAATTGTGAAGTTGCAAAATCAGTGTTTATTGATTTAAATTGCGTTTTATAAAAATTTAAAAAATCCAAAACAAGAGCCTTTAATTTCGATATTTGAAAACTCAAACCACCCTGGTATATTACACCCCTACGACGTCACCCCATCATCCCCTACTTTCACTGCATTTCATTTACATTTTATTAAATTAGTAACTATAATTACTTTGATACTATTGTTTTTATTTTACTTATGAACAACATTTAAAAAGCAAAAATTTAAAAAAAAATTTCAGTTATGTTATACATTGGGGTTAGTGCATGTGTAATTATGTGGAAGTCCTTGTGGATATGGTTTTAGAGGAAATCCTACTTGGGGGAACAAGTAAGGTTTTTCCTATAAATAAAGAGGTTGTCTCATGTAAATAAGAGTTGTGAAAGATCAAATGAATCTTGAATTTATCTATGAATATGATCTTTTAGCTTCTCTCTCTTTTTCTTCTAATTTTATAGTTTCAGAAAACACATTGATCAGCAAGATTGTTCGATTTTAAAGAATTAGAAAGAAGAAGGAAAACAGGACAAGAAGACGAGACGCGGAAAGAAAGTAGACGAAAGAAGGGTAGTAATAGCTAAACGGAGATTATAGTGGAGGGCTAAGAATAGGTAGGGTAACATTATAGAGCTCCCGTCCTCCGCCATCCATGCCCCCCTACCTAGGTAACATCTAAAGTAAGTATTTATCTACAAGAGGACTTGTCGGACTTTTTATGCGTTTAATTTTAACGACTAGGAAGAGAATTGCTTAAATTATTTTAATAATTAATATATAAGCACAATTTAGTGAAAGATATGTTTTCAATCTCTTATGAGGTAAGTTATCTATGAAACTATACTCACTTACACTGAGTGTTGATATAAGGAAATCAATTCTCAATTTTGTGTGTAATTATAATAGTGATAATATTAATGATCACAAAAGTGATGAAATTGCAATTATTTAAAGGGCTTGAGGTTGAGCTCTTGTGGGTAAGAAGATAATTAAGTTTTATCGCACAAAAAAAGAATAAGGAAGATGGATTATAGTCACCAATCGCACCAAGAGGGTAAATTAAAGGAATTTGGCGGCTTTGTGATGAAAGCAGTTGGCTTCAAGTCCCTCATTCGTTATGACATAAGACGTTGGGTTTGAGTATCAATGCATATAGTGATGATATTATGATACCTAAGAGAAAACTGAGTTTTTGACTAAAAATTTAGTCATGAATGAAATATATTCGTTTTTAGTTAAAGCAGATCCCATCACCAAAGTGAATTGTAGCAATGCAATAAATGTCAAAGAAGAAAACTTGATGGGGAATATTGCACATAAACTATGGAATTGAGGACTAAAACTATCCTTATTGATAAGCTCAGTGTTTGTGTTACATTCATGAAGAATGAGAACTCTGATAAATGTTAAAATATGGATCCATTCTCCTAAAGGGAATGATGGGTAAGCCACCATGCTAGGCATGTGCAAAGATTGCCGCTATTTGGGATTTGCGAATGATGTGGTATTCACCACGAAGTCTCTAAGAAGACAGTTTATAGACAAGTTTCATTATTATCTTCAACGCGTGTTGTTGTATGGAGAAAAATCTAGTGCAATGAGGGCACATTCTATGGTAAATAAGAAATTTACTAATTTCCCTATATTTCTAGTTTGACACGATTGTCTGGGAATCGTTAGTCTATAATGTTTTAAACGAATTAGGAAATTAAAAATGGACTTTCATGGAATGACACTTAAAATTCTTTTTACATAGTGAAATGTTCTTGTAATCTTGTTAGCAAGGCAAGCTAATTATGAAGACCACCATAAACGAATGTTGAGATTACATCTCTAACTTATGAAAAGTATTAAAAGGTGAATATGGGCAGTTCATATCATGTGATATGATAAAAGATTGCATTATAAGATAATAACATGTGTTTTTTTGTTGTCAACCTGTAGATTGACATCACAAATGTTTGTGAAAAAATAATAGAGTTAGAGCACAATTTCAAGAATCTGTAATCAAGACATTATCTTGCTAAATATGATAAATACTCAAGATGATCCCCCCCTGTGAAGAAATGTCTCAACTAGTCAATCCTTGTTAGAAATAAAGTTCATGTGTTGATTTGAAATTATGATACTTACATACAAACATAGTTGTATGAATCAAACCATAAGTTAATGATCAATTTTATGTAATTGGTTTCATGGTCAGGGAGCCAAAATAGTTTCATCTGATACTTTTGATGTGCAATATAAATGAATATTATTACTATGAGCACAAAGATAGATTCTCCAAAATATTGAGAGGATATGTTAGGTTTGGCTAACATAAGGGGGAGATTAGAAACAACAAAAAGAGTTGTAAATACATCTATTGAAGGTCCTTAAGGATAAAGTCTAGCATGAATGACGCATGATAGGACTAATCAATTCTAAATAAAATAAATCCTTGAAAAAGGGGGAGGATCAAAGAATCAAAATGATCATAATAAGAGACAATGTGCTCTTGGAGACCTTACGACATAACACTTTATGAAACCTCGAGAGGGGTCGCTACCCATAAAAATTAATGACAGTTGATGAGATCTCAATAAGTTGTCGTTATTGTGAAATCGATACAAAATGGTATAGCGTTGACGATATCTTTGATACAATAGCGCGCGATATTGTTAAAAGATTATGAGGATATAAATTCTACATAGTATTAAGTATGCTGGTGGAAAATAATTATCAAGTTAGTGAAAAAGGGAATGATGCATCTTGGTAAGCGTAAACTATTTGGACCTTGCAATCTAGGCACTAAAAGATGTCATACATCTAATATTTGAATGTGTTAATTGACAAAATTGATATGAAATATTCAAATGGTTCAAAAATCTAAAGCATATAAGTTTTTGGAAAACTTGTTTATCATCCTCTAAGGAGTAAAATAGATTTCAAATGCATAGAAACCTATACAAGTATTAGTATGCAAGTTGCATGACTAGAATTGGAAACTCTTGAAGAGTTTTCAAAAGGCAATACATTATTTGCTGTAAAGAAGTTAAAGTAAGGAACGTGCAGAATTTTAATCCTGAGAAAGATTCATAAAAGCAGATAGAGAAAGCATATTGGCCCAAGGTTTTTCTACACTCATGAGCTCCCAAGAATGGTGGTATCAACATTGCAACATGTTTGTCAAGTCTTAAATACTACATTGATTATCTACCAAAGTCTCTACAACTACAACTTTCAAGAAGAGATGCTCAAGATTGGAAACGAAAAATCCAAAGTCTCTTGTGTTTTCATGAGGGGGAGTTTATACGTGATGTACTCTTTCCTCACAAGGTTTGTCCCATGGGTTTTACTTTTAAGGGTTTTAATGAAAATCAAATGCGTATTATTTAGATATGTGTTACTCTTTGTCTTCCTAGATTTTTTTCCCACTGGTTTTATCTATAAGGTTTTAAAGATGAACATAATCTACAGGACATTCAAGGGAGATGTTATAAACAATTTTTGTTATAGTGAATGTCTAATATGTGGGAAGTCCTTGTAGGATATGTTAGGAATCTACTGGGGACAACTAAATTTCCGTATAAATAAAGGGAATTGTTTCATATAAATAAGATTTGTGAAAGATGCTATAAATCCTGAATTATACATTAGGAATAAGATATTATTTCTCTCTACTTCCCCCTTCTTTTCTATTTTATATAGTCATATTTATTATTTATATAAGAAACATTTTTAATGTGTAGGAATACTTCGTCCACTAAACACGCCCTTAATTATCGATCATCACTTTCGGCCATAAATGCTGCACTTAAATTGATTTCTGACTTTTTCTTTTTGACTTTTCTATTTCAAAAATATATATAGACGCAAAGGAGAAGTGAATATGAAATTCCTTTAAGTCCTCCTAACAATCTTGTATACTTCATCGAAAGGTGGTGAAATAAGTTATTTTATAATTAGTTGTATGATTAGTTATTTTGTGATTAACTATCATGAAATAGATTGTTATTTTATTAAGTATATAAAATAATTTATTTCATCATTATAATATAAATAATGAAATAAGTTATCGCAAACATGATAACTAAACAAGAATTTCTTTTTATCTTGTCAGTATCTTCTTATCTTATGACTATTTATTTTTATTCATCATACCAAACGAGTTTGACATTGCTCTTGGAAATTGTTTATCATCAAAATATGTTTTTTAAAAAATAACTTTTAGAAAAAAAAAACAAAATTTATCCTTTGATTAATTCATTTTATAAGTGTTTTTATAAGTAAAATTTTTTTAGCTAATCTTTTTTAAATGTGCTTTTACGAGTTGATTTACGATAAAAGGGTAAATATTAATGTTAATATTAATAAAGAGAAACTATTATAAACATCTATTACAAAACTTAAATTAAATTTTTATTTTTAGTAAATTAAAATATGTATATTCAAGTTATCAATCACTACTTATTATAATTTTTTTGGGATGTCCAGATCTTTGATTATGATTTTTCTTTTTTCTAGTCTTGCAAAAATATTTTTATCTTTTTTCTTTCTAATTAAAAAATCATACTCCCACACGTAAAATAATAAATAAAATCTGCATAAGTTAAAATAAAAGAATAAGATTTATGATCATATAAAATTATTAAATTATATAGATATTAGAGATAGATATATATATATATATATCTATATTAGGTCTCAAAAAAATCCGTTGCTGCTTTCTTAAGAATCTTCTATTTCCATTTAAGAGGACTCGTTTGCCAACCACATAAACTTTTTCAAAAAAAAAAAAAACTCTTCTTTGCAAAATAAAACTTCTAGACTCTAAACAACAAGGTCAAATAGGTCTAAATATTAGGAATTTAATTTTATCAAACTAAAATTTAAATCAATTTTTTTTAGAATAGCTTTGTGAAATTATTGAAACTGTTTCCGTATTTCGTTAAATTGTATAAATTTGATTTTTAATTACTTTCTCAAACTTATGAGAACTTCAGTTCTCTTAGGACAAGGAAATACAACTGAAAATCGAGTTGGTGTCCAAACAAAACATCAACTTCATCTTATATGATTTCATCACCTGCCAAATGACCCTTAATACCAAAAATACCGTATCAAAATGTTAAAAAACACACCATACTGACCAGTTAAACACTCCTAACAGCAATCAATCTCTCAGAGTTTCAACAAATTGAACGAATTACAATTACACTACATATCAAAGACCAGATAAAATTTCAATATTCAGAGAACCAAAATCACGGGATGTGCATAGAATTTTTCTCATAATACATAAAAAACCTACGGCCAAGAAGCATTTATCTCCTTCATCCTTTTCATTTTCTTGTTGATTTGAACAGCCCCAGGTGACAGAAAATGGACAGGTGATTGTGTACCAAATATTGGGTCATTTCAATAGCAACAAAAGAGAAGGGAGGAGTTACTCATTCTGAGTGTCTGCTAGACTATCAGGGACAACATCGACATGCTGACTTCTTCATCTTGAGATTGAGCAGCCGAAACCTTAGCCTTCTTGAAACGGCTAGAGTTTCTCAAAATCGACTCCATGGTTAGGGCCTCGCCCAAAAATCTGTTGGAATATCCAATGTGATCATAAGCACCGGAAATGTGACAAATAAAGTTCACGTATAACTTAGACAAACTCATTGTCTAATTCAATATGTACTAAAACTATTTGCCCTAACACCAGAATTATCTAAATATCCACATCTCAATGACTAGACTCTAGAGTATCTCTTTGGAAACATGTCATCTTAAAGTTTTCTCCACATGTCATTTACAGTCTACATTCATTGTTGTGCACAAGTGACATGATGACAAAATAGAGCAATATTCTCTTTTTGATAAAATGATAAATAGGCAACGTTAAGAGATCATAGCTTAAGTTTTCTCCACCAGGTCAAGCTACCGCCTGTTGTTTCAGAGAAAAATATAGAACAAGTGTAGGACAAGAAGTTCAGCCATGGATGCATACCCCCCCGGAGAACCCACAATTGCCCATGGGCGTGTATAACCAGAATACCCTCAATCCCCCACCCCACCCCTGACCAAAAAACAAACAAACAAAAAAAAGATCTATGGACTTGTAAACAAGGTAAATCATTGAGGACTGGTTCATAAGCAATGATCTAACCATTAGAAAAGAAACATATTTAACAAAGGTCTAAGGAAAAATGATGAGATCTCACTTACTTTGATTTGAGCTTATGCTTTCCAGCAACAGCAGCAGCAGCAACATTGTTTTTTGCAACATTAGTTCCTACCAAGTCGACATAGGAAGTAGAAATTAGCTTATAAAAGGAATGAAGATAGAGAGGAACAGGAAATCATGAAAAATATATATATATATAATATATATATATATATTTCATTGATTATTATCATATCAAATTGGGGGGGGTGGGGGGTCCTTAATACAATTTAAATCTTCAAAATTATGATTTTGGCATGCCATAGGAATGACTAAGTCCACGACCACAAAGAAATGAAAAACTTCCCCTTTTCCTTTCAACAGTTTACTGCAAGGGGAGGGGGATTGAGTGAGAGAATTGAATTAGGTGCTATTTGGAAATCAAAAGCATTGCCGACACCGAACTCAATGCTATTGTTGACTAATCTTGTGTTTAGCAAAAACTTTCAACTGGTTTAATAGGATATTATACCGAGCCTCATGGATTCTCTACCAGCCTAATATGAGCAACATTTCTTTGTTCAAGTAAAAGGTCTCAAATTTGTGTGGATGTAAAACGGAATAAGAACATACAAGACTGTGTGCTTATGTTGCCGGATCTTATGTTTAGCAAAATTTTCAATTGATTTAATAGCAGGATATCATACCATGCCTCACAGATGGTTTACCAGCCTAACATGAGTAACACAGCTATGTTTGAGCAGAAGGTCTCAATTTTTTTGTGAAGGTCGATGGAATAGCATTAAGGAACGTCAAGACATGAAAAGAAAAACAAGCAAATTAAATTTGTAATTTTACCTTCTGGAGTTGAAGCCTGGCTTATTTCACTTCCTTCAACTGAGCTGTCAGATGAAGATGAATCTGATAGAGTGTCAGTCGTAGAATCAGAATCTCCACCCTCTTTACTGTCGGACCTTCTCGATCTACTATCCCCAAACTTAGGCCCTGGATTAGGAAGCAATCCTTTCTTTGGTTGTGTAAACTCCTCAATGTTTGCAGTCCTAACTTTTGTATTTCTGGTAGATAAACTTCGGATTTCTGAATCTGCTTGCCGTCTATTGTCCTCAGGGAACCTGCCAGGACCTTTTGAGCTGGAGCTGGACCTAGATTCGTCCATAGATTCCTCAATTTTCTTCTTGCAAGCAAGAGCATCATAATTTTCAAGCTTTCCAGCTTCTTGAAGTGTTTTATCTCCCTGATTCGGAAGTGCCACCTCAATTCTTGATTTCGAGGTATCTTCCAAAAATCCTCCAGGAGTCACACCAACCTTCGGATTTTCTGCTAGCTTTTATGTCTCGTTTGTTTCATTGGTTTCTTTTGAATGCAACTTCTCCTGGTTGTCCAGAAAAAAATATTGCTTGAAATTTATGGGGTCGCTTATCAGTATTTAATCAGGTTTTTGTGCACTGCACCTCCCTCTACCCCACACCACCATCCTGACACCATGAGTTATTTTTACCTGACTCATCCATCTTCCATTGGCTCTGGCAGAGGGTTCAACATCTTCTAGATTATATTTGAAGAGGTTTTTAAGTCCTTGTGACTGGCTTCCGGATCTGAATAGAACAAAATGGATTTGCTCTTACTTAGAACTTTGGCTCTTTTTGGTTTTCGTGTTCTGCCTCTTTCTGAAATGCTAACAGTCTCTTAATTTATCAGTCTGGTTAAGCCGCAAATGTTCAAACCTCATTTCCATCTCCTCAAAGGCAGAAGTTCTGGCTCAATGCGGTGCCTTCTCAACTTGGTGTTGAGTATCTACAGCATAGGACTCTTTGGCACTTGTTTTGATGCTCCCTTTCTTTTGCTGGCACGCAATGCATTTCTATCTTGATTAGACCCTTCAATGAAAAGGATTAACAGGAGTATCATGTGTCGCTGAAGCGGGCACATGAAACATCATTAAGATGAGTGGAAACCCTCAACTTTGGGTTTTTCTTTTTTAAGTCGACCCAGAGTTTCCATGAATTCAGCAACCTTCACATCAGAAGGGAGCGTCGAGTACTTTCCACTCTTTGATGGTCATTTCTGCCTTGGCAGAATCCGACGATCTGCTGCTGAAAGAGTGCAACTTGAGGCGGGCCCTTTCACCTCTGTATGTAAACTAAATCTGCAGCACTTCAGCATAAACGGAATTCACTTTATTACTCTGCCAGTTACAGGTATCAGTTGTAGATCAAATCCTGCAGCTAAAGAGGGGGGCCAGTTCACCGTATTGGTCATCATTCCATTTAATTTAACAGGAATCTTTTCAGCAGGATTTTCTTCGACTCAGTCTTCGTTCGCTTCATGCTGCTGCATTTCCAGATTCAATGTTCTCCTTGTCATCCAATGCCATTGTTGCTGAGAGAACTTGTTCTTTTAGTATCCCCAGTTGGTTCATGTTTCTAAAAGAGGGGATGTTTCTCAGAACCTTGAGTAACTGGACAAATTGCCCTTCGATCCCTATTTCATTATTTCTATGATTCCACACAGTTTTTGGCCTACTACCACCTTTGTTTTGTTGCACACTTGAAACCAGCAATTACGGACTATATTTGAGTAAGATGGTATAAGAATTTTGAGAAGCCCAACAATATTTTTCATATCTAACTCCTGATGATAGTTGACCTTATTGGCCCTGCTTCTCTTCATCCCAAGTATTTCTGCTGCTCCTTGTAAATCTCCCAGGTAGGAAGAGGTATTGGACCCCTGGTGCTTGGTTCACTCAATTTCACTCGTGGGCATTTCAAAAATCACAGTTTGGTATCAGCTCTGTTCCAGTTGTATTAGCAACAACATTTCCAAGAAGTCATTGTCTCCAGAGATATTGGATTCAAAAACAGGTTGGCCAACTACATTCATTTCACAAATATCTTTGCTGGCTGGTGCTGGACACTCTTTGTTTAACGCGTGATCTTTAACAGGAGATGTTTCTTCCAGTCTAGATTGAGTAGCATGAATAGTAGAGTCAACATCAGTCAACTTGTCAAAGATCTTCATTTCAACTTCTTCCTTTTGCTCTAATCTTCTAGCTCCCACAAATTTATCAGTGGGACCCAGAGCCATGCAGGCAACCTCATCATGGCACGTGGATGAGTCCTTCCCCTTCTTATTTTTCTTCTTCCTCTTCTTATCGGTTGTATCTGTTCTCACAGATTGGTCCCCTAATGTTTCTTCTGTTGAAGCTGCCTTTATTGGTTTACCTGCTGTGGAGTTCTCCGGGATTGCGATCTTCAAGCTATCCCTATGATTGAACTCGGTGCAAGCTTCACTGCTTTCCTTGCTACCCAAAATTTTACTTTATTTGCAGAGTATCAGTGTGTGATGTTCATCAAGGAAATCATTGTTCCTATCTCCACATAGCTCATCCTGCCACACCAGAGATTTCAGACTTGCCCCCCCACTCTCCTGCTTTTCTTCGTGCCCAAATTTTGACCCCACCGTACTGGAACCAGAACGTGGTTTATTAGGGTTCAGCACTGACATCTACCAGTTTCATGTTTATATTTTCCCGCTCTCCTTTGTTAGAATTTGTCAAAGTAGTATCATTTCCAACAATTTTAAATTCAGAACCATTATCTATGCCATGATTTGAAGCGCTGGTACCTGTTACCGGGTGGTTGACTCCGTCTTCTTTGTGCTTTATTTTACGCTTCTTAGCTACAGGACCAGATCTGGGAGAAAGTTCTTGTGAATTACCCGCGCGCTTCACAGTCTTGAATTCACCAATGACCTTGGCAACTTCCTTGTGTTCCACGATGGAGCTAGAAGCCAAGTTTCCATTAGCTGGGTAAGATTCAGTAGTATCAAAAACCTTCTGCTTATCCATTGCATTGAATGAATCACATGAGAGAAGATTTTCAGCTTCAATGTGCGGATATGCGATGCAAAGTAACCCTTGGTCATTTTCAAGGCATTGAAATCTAGAAGCATCAACAGAAAGGAACCATTCCTTCTTGATACCCTCAAAAACACCTCTAACGAGCATAGTGTCAGGCAGATGATAGTAATGTCTTTTTCGTTTCACCTATTAAGAATTATGAAAAACGTGTCATGACACAAGAAATATACACAAAAACAGTGAGCTGGAGGAAGGAGATGAACAAACCTTCACAGAAGAAATTTTCAACTCACTCATTTCAGGAAAGCACCTTAAGTGTTCGAACACAATCTTTTCTGCATAACACAAACCCGATGTATATCAGTCAACACAACTTTCTTTTTTGTATAGCATTCCTTGCTCATTTTCCGTAAAATTTCATACTACCAAATTCAAAATAACAAAGAATATAAGCAGTGGGTGAAGAGCCTTATCCCTAATAGAAACCATACAGTGATGATGTTGTGATAAAACACTGACAGTAGAAAATCTTTTTGAAATATTTATACTTTAATGTGAACCCATGGATATGCTCTATCTATCCAAAAACTTTTACTCTTTCAAGCAATTTAGACTATTGGAACAACATGATATCAAAAATAGTGTAGAAGATTTATTTCACCAACTTTAACAATTTTGTAGTTTAGCTGCATTTGTTAACCTATAGAACTATGATATGCCCTCTTTCCTAATCCTAAGAACTATCACTCTTTCTAGCAATTTAAAATATTAGAACAACATGATATCAAAATAGTGTAATAGATTTATACCACCAATTTTAACTATTTTGAGATTGATGTATTTAGCTACATTTGTTAACCTACACATAGAGAGAGCCAACAAACAGATAAAGCTAGACGAATGAAAAAGGGGAATTACTTTTCAGATCGAAGACAGTATCGGAATCGGAGACAATTACAGCCAAGTGGGTATCAAGGTTGGTATCTATGAAAACCGTTTTGTACGACGTCGTATTTTCCGTTTCCATTTCCGTTGCTCCATCGGAATCAATTTCTTCGCGATGTCGTTTCACCATGATTGCGCCGGCAACCACGACGGCCGGAAACGGAAAATTTGACGATCAGAAGAGAAATAGGCAAAGGGTTTTAGCTCGGAGGAGGCTATTACAGAAAGTGAAGGGTTTAACGGAAGAATAAAAGGGGTTTTGCCGCCAACAAATTAATGGGCCGGACTTGCTTTATCAACAGCCCAAATCCTATAAAATAGGGAATTATTAGGAAATTTTTACCTCTAAACGTTATTATAGATATACTTTTAGTGTACGTGTTTTGCACATCAACATGACTAAATTAATATTTGTTTTCATTCGCTTTTACAAATTATATTTGGATTTTGTCACATCATTTAGAAAAATAATACTATATTCGTCTAATTTTAATTGCAATAGTTTCTTTTAGAGTCAAATGATAATTATTTTGATTACATATTACGATGTATATTTTCATCATATTACTATATAAAAATTGAAGTTTTTAGTACTTTTTGTACATCTTTTGAGTATTTAAATTTTTTGTTTAAAATATCGAATTAATGTAATCTAATTTAACTTTGAAATTAGTCAAATTGACTTTCGAAAAACGCAACATGACAATCAAACGTGGACAGCGGGAGTAATTGACATGACTTTTTACTACATTACTCTTACTAATTGAAGTTTAATATTAAAGTCTTAACAATTTGAACATGATACATACTAACAATAGATCTAATATGAGAGAAAATAGTTGTCTTTTCTTAATATGTTAAAGAGCGACAAGTAAAAAAGATTTTTTATTTTTGAAATAAGGAACAAGTAAAAGTGAATGGAGAAATAAGTATATATCAAAAGAACAAATTATTGTGTATACGTTGCCTTATTACGTACAAAAAAATCATAAAAATAATTGTAGATAGAAAAAACAATAATAAATACCAAAAAAATATCACAACAATCAATCAACCATAGTATTTTATTTCGAATATGAACCTCTTAAATATAACAACTATATATTAAAGACCTTTATGGGTAGGAGTAATTCAAATACACTAGCATCATCTCAATGATCTTGTATATAGTTTGGGATGCGGAGTTCAATTATATTTGTGATTTATGTTGTGGACAACTGAGGCGAATATATATTATAATACTTGTGATGTCTAGTAACGGATAATAGGTCTAGTTAAATCTTAGTTGGACAATTAAGTTGTAATCCTCCTATTAAGGCCAATGGAGAGGCGCCATGCATCAAGAAGAGATTGAGGCAACAAAGAAGCAAACCACCATTGAATTGAATGTGGCCAATAAGGCATGCTTCTCCAACCATAGCCTATTTGTGCTACTCCTGCTTTTGCATATTTCTCTGGTGTTGGACTAAACAATGATGATTTCTCTATGCTTGCAACTCTTGAAGTCATCTTTGTTTTAACATATAATGGTACCTAATTAACATATTAACTTTATCCTCAGATCTTACTTATAAAATTTATATTGCAAATGTTTATGATTAAAAACCTTTTAAATACACATATCTTATAAAGATTCACGAGTCAATAATATTAGTAACTAGTTAATCCTTAATATAATTCTTTCACATGATACCCTATGATATTTTCATGTTGAGCATGATTATTTTTTTTTTTGTTAGTAAAAATTTGAAAAAAATAGTTCTTTTAAAAAACAAAATATGTATAAACTAATAGGTAAAGTTTACATATAAAAAAATAAGAGATTGAAATTATGATTGGATCTCGAATCATGTGTTTTTGTAGGTTTGAAGATTTGAGATCAAAAAATCATAATTTCAAGTAATTATTCACATAGACATTTTCCAAATGTTGATTTGAAATATTATAACTTTATATCGCATGTCCAAACACGTGAGATAATACTTAAAGTGTTGAATGGTAGAAAAAAAATAATTAATATGCGTAATTGTACACCTAAATATGGTCAAGTTAATTACTTCTTTTAAAGTAATTGCAAGTAAAAGAAGTGAAATTATGAGATAATTAGTACCTGACACTGCACATCTATACCATGGTGTTTGTATTCATCGTATAAACATCTTGAAAGCTGATCGATATACCTGTAATTAATATTCATCTCTTTTTATTCAATTTTAGTTAATATGATAATACATCATAAATCAAATTCATGCAGTACATAATAATATGAGACAAGATTAATCTCTAAAGAACCTATTAGTTTTCGTTTGGAAATTAAATTAATTCATTATGATCTAGAAGCAATACAACACTTTTACTTTTTTTACCTTACTCTCTAAGCAACACAATACATCCCATTTCAGATACATGTATCACTCTCATCTCGTTGATATATCTCTGTTTCCCTCTTTGATATATCTCCCTTTTAGATACATTTCTCACCTATGTATCTGGATGTTTACTGATATATTCAAAAGTCTAGTGATATGTTTGGATGTCCTATCTCCTTTTTGATACATCCCTTCCCTTTCAGATACATCCCAAATCACCTATGTACTCGAAATTTCAGTGATGTATTAGAAAGTCTAGTGATATATTCGAAATTTATAAATTTCAATGACTATTAATGACTAATATAGTGTTCAAATATTAAATACAAATACATAGATCAAATATGAGCTAATATGATTTTAAGCCTTAAAAGGTAACGTGAAGACTTTAATTTTTTAAATCAATTAAGTATAATAGCTCAATGGTCAAAATGGATTCATTCCGCTAAATGGTAGAGATCATATCCCAGTCTCGTGGGTGATTACTTTTGTTTGTACCAGCAACACAAAGACATTTTAAACTCTATATGAGTGCATTGTTAATTATAAAAGTATTAATTTTTGTCAATTTATATATAAATAATTGTTGGGTATGTAGTAAGACTTAATGAGAAATGGAAGGAAGATGAAAAGAGAGGAACTAGGAAAGTTGGGAACTTGAAAAGTTCTGTCATACTTTAGTGGAAAGACATTTGTCCCTCATTGATAGTGGAAAAAAAATATAGGAGAGTTTAAATATAGAAACACTCATATTAATTGTAAAAGGGTTGGAAAGAGGGACCCCTCGCACCGTCGCCGTCGTCGTGTACTCGACTTTGACTTTAGAAAATAACCGAGAGATTATTTTTTGGACAAAGTTTATTTTAATCATTTATTTATTTATTTATTTAATTAAATTAAATAAATGGTCAAAACATTTCAATTAATTAGTTATTTAATTGAAATGTTGTAAGACCGACCCGACTACAGGATCACGCATGACCGTTTTATGTTAATTCTTTTCCGTTTTATTTGAATTTCCCACTGTGGAAGTGACTGTTCTGAAAGGTTGAAACTTTTAGGAACAACCATGACAGTTTGAAAGATTGTTGTAATACCTCAAAAATGACTTAGGTTAAGCTAGAACATAACATGGTTGTCATGAGGGTCTAAGTAACTAAAATGGTCTATAATGTGGCATTAAGGTAGTGTCTAAAGATTTAGGTGCATTGGAAGTCAAACGTCAAAGGATAACTAAGACGTTCAACGACTAAGTCACCTATGTGCCTCATGTGTGATTATGTGCCTATATGTGTGTTTCATGAGTTAATGAGGTCATTATATGAGTTATTATAGTGTTTATAGACAATGTGTCAAGTTTCATGAAGTTTGGAGATCAAAGGTCCACGATGTTTGAAAGGTTTGCCTTGAAACGACCTTGTGTGTCTTAACATGTTTCGTCAAGTTTTACGTGTTTGTTTTGGATGAAATTTATGTGGAAGGTCCTAAACTCGTATACTAACATATTCATGTTGGAAACGTCCGTGCAAACATCCCCAAGGACCATCCAAGGGTCCTTGAGGAAGGACCCATGTTGGTGGCCAAAGCTGCCCAAGGCAGTCCCACCTACGGATGGCAAACGATAGCCAGTGGCCTGGTCAACGCCCCGTAGGTGGTGGAGTTGATGGGTACTTAGCCTAGGGAGCTTAATCTACCATTTTCAAGGCTCAGTCAAACAAAGATGACCAGCACGGGCCGTCAATTGGACGATGCCCATTAGAAGCCTGCATTAACTGCACAACTTACTGTAAATTCAAGGAAAGAAATGATAACTTCAACCCACATCCAAATAAGACTTTGGGCGGTTACTTAGGGGTACTTTGGGTATTTTTTAAACATGTTTATAAGCCTTAACTACTTAGGAGAATTCATTCTTCAAAATGAAAACTCAAAAATATCTAGAAATTCTCTAGAACTCCATTGAAGCCAAAACTCAAGGAAGATCTTGGGTTGGAGATTTAAGTGGTGATTTTTCATCAATTTCGTGAATTAACATCATTGAGGTATGATTTTTGATCCTTGAAACTCTATTCATCAAGGAAACCAAAATTCAAAGAGTTTTCTAAAGTTTTCAAAGATGAACTTGTCCAATTTTATGATCTATCAATGGTTTCATGCATTAAAGGTTTTAAATCATTGAATATTGATTAAGTTATTGTTAATTAGAAGATTTCAAAACATATCTATGACTCCCATGTAATTGATGAACCCTAGTTTTTGACTACTTTATGGGTTAAGTGATATTGACTTAATACTTATGAATTCTAGTGTAGTTTTCTTTGGGCTATTGAATGATGTAAGAATTTTATTCAGTTGATGTCTAATTGGTATTAGATTGATAAATCTATATTGAATTGACCTAGATTCATTGAGCATTATAGTTAATGTATTAAATTGATGTTCATGGGTAAGGGCCTTATGATGTTGAATTGGATGATTTAACTTTGGATTGAAGTGGTGAGAATGGATATGTGGTATGCTGCCCTAATTCTCTTTATTTTAAATAGTGTAGCTCTTGTATTATTCTATGATTGTATGGTCCACTTATGGTGCGGCGCCTATGTGCTTTACTTGCAATTGATGTGGGCTTAGTCAGCGTTACTTTATGCGTATGGGATCATGGCCCTTGTCTGCCACTACTTGAAGTACTATGATGATGTTTGTGTAGCGCTTTATGTGAAGTATGTTCATGTTCATCTTACTTGTGATTAAGTGAGAGTATGTGGTCTTCTATTGATGTTGTAGGTGATCATGTTAGACTATGAACTATGTGATTAGGTGGGTATATCTTTTTAGAGTTGATGCATGATTGTTCCTTACTGGACTATATATAGTGAGTCATACTGAGTATATTGATGAATGTTATAGTAGTGATAGCATGTACTAAGATGATGTTAGTTGCTATGTGCTTCAGACTGACATGCTAACGGTTATAGTTAAAATAAGGTGTGTCTTGTGTGGTATTAGTCGTGTCCCTTACTTAATACATATATGAATGTGAATTTGTAGAGGTCTTTACTTTAGGATGCTTAAAGCCCTAGTCTTGAATGTGTGAATGGACGTGTGACCTTGAATGATTTAAAGAGAGGTCTTATGTGAAACCTTTGAACCTAGTGGCATAGGTTAGGGCCATTTTGAAGTCGAAAGCCGTAATGATATTCTTCTTGAATGAAATGATGGACTTAAGTTTGTTGGATGAAAATGACCTCTATTATCCTAGGAAATTCATGGGTTGAACTATCTTTGTCGCTATTATAGGTAGCCCACTCGGGGAACCTTTTTGGTTGGGTGTGAATGTGATTGGGTTAGAATAAAGATAGAAACCATAGATATGACCATAATGTCAATTACTCTATGAGAACAAAGGCTAGCACAGAGGTGAGTATGGTAAGGAAAGTATCTCTAGTTAAGATTGAGGCTAGAGTACAAAAGTAAAGCCCCTTCATATTCTCAAACCATTGACCTACCATGAGATGTGTCCAAGTTATACCATGGCAAGTAGACACCCCTCATCGGAGTAGGGTTGACACCCCAAATTTCATTTTTACTACAATGGTCTAGTCGGTTATTGCCATTCTCATCGGGGTATACCTATTAACATAGAAAAAGTTATATGAGTTAGGTGGTGGTATGGGACCGCCCATCTAGACATTGCACAATAGGCTTTGAGATTGTGAGGTGAGAGTCCCTAGGTCTTGTCGAAAGACCATTACTTGAATGTCCTAATGTAATACGAGTCTTAAATGAACTATGAATGTAATGACTGAAGTTAATAAAGCTTGTAAATGAATAAGACTTATCCTAGAGTAGTTAATGATTGTTCAGTAAGGTGGTGAATGGGAAAAGAATGAGTCAATTCGTGATCTTACCTAGATAAGTCTTAAGAATGACTTAGTTAAGGAAGTTGGTGAAATGTAGACATGATCCAAACTTAGGTAGTATTAAAAGGATATCTAGAGTAACTATGGAGAGGGCAATCAGGACGTTATCTTCCTTGATTACTCTGAGTAAATCTTTGGACAACCTTTAGAAAGGAGAATGTCATAGTACTTGTATGTTATTATATTAAGTGAGAATGATTCTATCTTAGGTAGTCTATAGGATCTCTTAAGTGTGTGTGAAAGAGATTGTATGTTTGGTCGCTTCACAACTCACTCAAATGCACCTTTGGTAGGAGGATCTCATGTTCATATGATTGGTGTATTTTTTACTGTATATCTCATTATAGGTGGTCTTCAGGATCATTTAGGTGTGCCTAGAGAGGGCGTATGAGCAGTCTTCTTGTGTTACATAGTGCGTCTTAGGATAACTTTTAGTGGAGAGGATTGATGCTAGAAAAGTTGTCCAAGGTGGTGGGTGAAGAAAGAATTCACTATAAATGAAGAAGTTCATTGACCAGTGACTTAGTTCGCATAATAAGTGAACATGGTTCACTGTAAGGTTTCTCAACATGTGATAAAATGTTTAAGTGATTTCTTATGTGTTTCTAAGGTGTTAAATGTTGTTCTTATGATTATATTATGATATTTAAATCAAAAAATGCATATTCCAATAAATGTCTGTTTTCATGATTTTTATGCATTATGCCATACTTAGTACATGTCTTTGTACTAATTTCATGCTTTTATCTATCTCCAAATTGATTTATAGGTGAAGGTGCTTTTGGACATCTAAGCTTAGATTAGAGGATCGTCAAACAAGTTGAAGTATGTCCTGATTTGACTCAAGGACATAGATGTCGTTTATTTCTTTCATTGAAGTATTGTAATAGACTAGTATTTCTCTATTAGTATTTTATGGTCTGTGTCCTAAGTATTCTTGAGTCTAAGATTTGATAAAATGAGACTTAGTATTTCCTAAGGATTTTATATGAATGATGTTTTAGGATATTCGTGTGAAAAGTTTTAATTGCGCACTACTTTTCATATATTTATATGCGATGAACGATACGGATGGGCTTGTACAAAACCTCTAAGAGGTCAAGTACATCGGTCCATGATAATTCTATGCTTTTATCTATCTCTAAAGTGATTCATAGGTAAAGGTTCTTTTGGAGAGCTAAGCTTGGATTAGAAGATCGTTCAAGCAAGTTAAAGTATGTCCTCATTTGACTCGAGGGCGTAGATGTCTTTTATTTCTTTCGTCGAAGTATTTTAATAGACTAAGTAGTACTATATTGGTAGTGTATGGGCTGTGTCCTAAAGTACTATTGTGTCTAAGATTTAATGAAATGAGACTTAGTATTTCCTATGGATTTTGTATGAAAGGGGTTTTAAGATATCGTGTGTGAAAAGTTGTTATTCGCACACTTTTCATATGTTTATATGCGATGAACGATACATAAGAGCTTATACAAAACCTCCGAGAGTTCGAGCATAGTTGCAATTCGAGATTGGCCCTAACTTCTAGGGTGTGGTCTTGGGTCATGACAAGCTTGGAATCAGAGCATAGGTTATGTTAAGTGGTCTTAGGAATAAAAAAGTCTCATCAAGTCACATCTAGTAAAGTTTTCACCATCAGTGTGAGTCGCGACACATCTATGGACGAGAGGCTATATGACAATAGAGTTTCCCTTATTTTCTACTCATGTATCGTGCCGTAGAGTTAAAGTTAGAGTACTCTTCTCTTTCTTATGGTTTTCCTGGTTTTAGGAAGATGAATATGAGGAGACACCTGCTTAGAGAGTTGAGGAGACATGATGGGGGAATGAGAGATTCCACCTCAGTTGAGCAGTTGGCACGTGTCCTGAAGGTGCTCAGGTGATCAAGTCCCTATTGTGGGTGGAGGTATGAGGTTTCCGGTGGTTCCCCCGAAAATGACTAATGGGGAGATTAGAGAGGCTTTAATCACTTTACCGAGCTTTGACAACCCATTTGAATATGGGTATGACGCCTAGAGTGAATGTTGCGGAGAGCACTATGACATCTAGATTGAGAGATTTTGTGAGGATGAATCCTCATATCTTTCTTGTTTATAAGGTGGGAGAGAATCCCAAGAGTTCCTAGATGGAGTGTACAAGGTGTGGAGTGCCATGAGGTGACTTCTAGGGAGAAGGCAAAGTTGGCTTTGTACTAATTGAGGGAGGTTGCTCAAGTGTGGTACACTCAATGGAAAGATAATAGGCCGATTGAGTTGGGTCCTATTGAATGGGAATAGTTTAAGGAAGATTTTCAAGGAAAGTACTTTCCCCGTGAGAGGAGGGAGGTGAAGGTTAAGAGGGAGTTTACAATCTCAAGCAAGGCAATATGGAGTGTTGAAAAGTACTCTTTTCAAGTTCTTAGGTGGTCTAGATTTCTCCATCCCTTGTGTCTAACACCTAAGGAATGGGCGGATGAGTAGGTTTGTGATGGAACTGTTTCTGAACTATGAAAAGAAGAGTCATATGCCATGCTACATAATGATATGACCCTAGCTTAGATTCATGGGTTGCCTCAATCAATGAGGGTAGTCTAAACTTGGGGCAATTGCTAGAAACTTGAAGAGGAGTTGTTCAAGTGATCAAGGTCAACCTAGGTCGAAGAAGAGGGCTCAAACTCAATATGGACCTAGTGATACTAAGGTGAAATTTGAGAAAGGAGGTGGTTCTCAAAGTGGCAAGCCTACATGTGTTACTTGTGGAAAGAGGCACTATAGGAAATGTCTACGGGGTACTGGAGTTGTTTTGGATGTGGTAAAGAGGGACACAAAGTGAGGGATTGTCCTACAAGAGATGGTAAGCAAGTTTCTCCTAAATGTTCCAAAGGATTATGTTCCAAAGGCGAAGGCTCGTTCCTATGCACTCCGGGCAAGGGGATCAAAGCCGGATGATGATGGTAAAATCTTGCATCTCATTATGGATATGATTTCCTTCTAAGTAGGGGAGTATGGTTAGTAGATATGCATGGTGTTTAGAAGTCTTGTTGAAATTGAATTTCATTGATCTCTTATATTGTGTATCTCATGAAGTCATGATTATGTTGTCGAATTGGGTTTGATATGGTTCTGTTGTACCTATGAATATTAGCATTTTCCATCAGGAATTGCATAAAAACTGGCATTTTTGAAAAATTTGAATAAATAATTGTAAAGTCTGCCTACTCACTGTGAGATTTTTCAAAAAATTTGACCAATCATTTATTTGGTTTGAAAAATTGTGCAATGTGGTTAGAACTATGTATATAGGCATGATAATAAAGATAAAAGAGTTTTGCTATTTGGAATGGAGAATGTGAACGTCATGGCATGATGAGTTATACAATTTTCTAGTTTCTTGTTGTGTTGTGTGAGTCTTTTAATTTTGTGCAAAATTGAGTTTTTACTAGTGTTGTGTTGTGTTATAATGTGCTATATGGATCGGAGGATGAGATTCTAATTGAATTTCTATTCTTGGAAGTGTCGGAGTTCGGAGCAGTGAAAGTGTCATTCGAGGACGAATATTGTCCAAGTGGGGGGGACGTAATACCTCGAAAATGACTTAGGTTAAGCTAGATACTAACATGGTTTTAATGAGTATATAAGGTCCTAAAATGGTCTATAATGTGATATTGAGGCAGTACCTAAAGATTTAGGTGCATTGGAAGTCAAACGTCAAGGGACGACTAAGACATTCGACGACTAAGTCACCTATGTGCCTCATGTGTGGTTATGTGCCTATATGTGTGTTTCATGAGTTGATTAAGTCATTATATGAGTTATTATAGTGTTTATATGTAGTGTGTCAAGTTATATGAAGTTTGGAGGTCAAACGTCCACGACGTTCGAAAGGTTTGACTTGAAACGACCTTATGTGTCTTAGCATGTTTCGTCGATTTTTACATGTTCGTTTTGGATGAAATTGATGTAAGAGTTCCTAAACTTGTATACAGACATATTCGGGTTGTAATCGTCCGGGAAAAACATCCCAAGGACCATCCAGAGATCATTGAGGAAGGACTCATGTGGGTGGCCACAGCTTGCCTAGGGGAAAGTTCCACCTACGGATGGTTAGACGATGGACAGTGTCTGGGCGACGCCCGGAGGGTTGTTGACGTCTCAATGGTTACTTACCTAGGATCTTATTACCATTTTCAAGGCTCAGTCTCCCAAAACGGACGATGACTAGCATTGAACGACCCCACTAGATGATGCGTCATTGGGTTGAACTTCCCGCGTAGCTTACTGTAAACAAGGGGTGACAATGAGTAATTTTTACCTCACGTCCAAATAATACTTTGAGATTTTAATTAGGGTTAGTTTAGGTTCTTTTAAAATGGTCTATAGCATTTCTTTAAACACTTAGGAGAATCAATTCTTCAAAATCGAAACCCAAAAATATCCTAGAAATTCTGGAAACTTCATTGAAGCCAAAACTCAGAAAGAGCTTGGATTGGACATTTAAGTTGTGATTCTTCATCAATTTCATGGATTAACATCATTTAGGTATGATTTTTGATCCTTGAAACTCTATTCTTCAAGGAGCCCGAAATTCAAAGAGTTTGCTAAAGTTTTCAAAGATGAACTTGTTCAATTTTATGATCTATCCATGGGTTCTTGCATTAAAGGTTTTAAATAATTGAATATTTATTAAATTTTTGTTAATTAGATGATTTCAACATAATTAACCTATGAATCCATGTAATTGATGAACCCTGGTTTTTGACTACTTTATGGGTTAAGTGATATTGATTTAATACTTATGAATTCTAGTGTAGTTTTCTATGGGCTATTGAATAATGTAAGAATTTTATTCAATTGATGTCTAATTGGTATTAGATTGATAAATATGCATTGAATTTACCTTAATTCATTGAGTATTATAGTTTATGTATTGAATTAATGTTCATGGCCATGGGTAAGGGCCTTGTGGTGTTGAATTGGATGATTTATCTTTGGATTGAAGTGGTGAGAATGGATATGTGGTACGCTGCCCTAATTCTCTTTATTTTAAATAATGTAGCTCTTATATTATTCTATGATTGGTATGGTCCACTTATGGTGGCGGTGCTATGTGCTTGACTTGCAATTGATGTGGCCTAGTCGGCGTTACTTTATGTATTATGATGATCATGGCCTTGTCGGCACTACTTGAAGTACTATGATGATGTGTATAGCGATTTATGTGAAGTATGTTCATGTTCATCTACTTGTGAAAAGATTGTTTATGTGTTCTTTCTATTGATGTTGTTAGGATCAGTTAGGGACTATGACATGTGATTTGTGTTGTAGTCTTAGAGTTGATGGCTGATTGTTCATACTTGATATATATATAAGTCTATTAATGATATATTGATGATGTTATTAGTAGTGGATAGATGACTAAAGATGATGTAGTTGTGCTATGTGCTTCTAGAAGGACATGCTAAAGGTTATATGTTAAAATAAGGTGTGTCTTGTGTGAATAGAACGTGTTACCTTACTTGAATTCATGTATGAATGGTGTGAATATGAGATGTCTTTACTGTGGAACCGAGGATGTAAAGCTTTTAGTTCTTGATGTATGAAGAACAGGTGACCTTGAATGATGTTAGAAGAGTCATTTATGTGAAATCTTTGAACCTAGTAGTAAGGTTATAACATTGAAGTCGAAAAAGCCGTAACAATATTCTTCTTGTAATGAATGATAGACTATTTGAGTGGTGGTGTGGAACGACAACACATATCATCCTTAGGCAAAGTCATGATGAACTATCTTTGTCGCATTGTAAGGTAGCCCTGTAGGGACCTCTTTGGTAGGTGAATGTGATTGGGTTATTGAGAGAGAGATTGAAAACCCTTTACTATGAACAACAACCTTAATGTCCAATTGCTCTATGAAGAAACAAAAGCAATCGAGGAGTATGGTAAGGGAGCACATATGATATAGTTTAATATTGGAGGCTAGAGTACAAAATTAAGCCCTTCAATTTCCGAACCATTTGCCTAATGGAATGTGGCCAAGTTCTACCCATTGGCAAGTAGAATCCTTCTTGGAGTAGTTACAACTCCAGATTTTCATGTTTAGTACCATGGTTATAGCGGTTATTGCCTATTATCATACTTGGGGATATATTAGCATTTTAGAAAAGTTCTATGAAGTTTAGGTGGTTGGTATGGGAAGCTATCGAGACAATGCACAATAGGCTTTGACGATGTTTTAGTGAGAGTTCCTAGGTCGTGTCCCAAAAAACCATTACTGTAAGTTTCCTAATGTGATGAACGAGTCCTAAAATAATAATGAAGTAATGATTAAGTTAAGAAAGCAGTTCAATGAATAAGTCATTATCGTAAGTAGTTAAGGGTTGTCTCGTTAAGGTGTGAAGGGGGAATATGGAATGGTCACTTTATATCTTACCTCGCTAAGTTTAAGAATGACTCTAGTTAAGGAAGTTGGTTGATTATGTAGACATG